>CM077086.1:148032182-148632182 GCA_039513925.1 Platanthera zijinensis
TGTTGTTCTTGTTCTTAGCAGAGGAGAGGTGTATGATATGGACTGCAACTTAGTCGACTTCAAAAGAAAACTCATTTAGTCAATGTTCAGCCGAAATCTTGGGAATGGAAAACAGCAAGAATGCTGTCAAAAATTCTATTCTATGTCTATCCCGAGATATAAGCAATTAATTCCATGAAGATGTTTAGCAATCAATGCTGCCAGTAACGGCTCTATTCAGAGAATATAAGTGCATTTATTTGCAAGGGAATTAATAACCTATAATGGATATAAATGATGAGAGAAAGAAAGAGAAAGAATAAATAACAAAATAACTTACAGTTTTCGTCGACCTGAGATCAGCTTTCGTCGACCTCTAATCAGCTTTCGTCGACCTGAGATTTCGTCGACCTCTGATCAGCCTTCGTCGAACAGAGATCTGCTTTCGTCGACCTGAGCTCTGTGAATCAACTATTGTGCATAGACTGACTAATTCTGTGCTCTATGTTCGTCGACCTGAGACTGTGAAGTTTGTCAACCTAAGAACTTGGTCCATCTGTCAGCATTGAGTGAATAACACATCTGGCGGTTAGTGTTCTTTGTCTCTGAGTCAGCCTTGGCTTCAAGTGAATTATGGCGCTTAGTGTTGAAGAGTTAGTCGATCTGAGAACGAAGTTCGTCGAGCTCAGCTCAGAGATTTTTAGCTCTGAGTTAGTCGAGCTGAGCACGACTATCGTCGACCTGAGATCGACGAATGTAGATCTCTTTCTCTAAATCTTGATTTCTCTAAGTCTTGAGTCTTTAGCAGTGTTGTAGGTTTGTCCTTTGATCTGTTGACTCTAAAAACATGTCCTAGACTTAAGAAACACATAAAATTTGACCCTTCTATAAAACATGGGTCACAACCTAAGAAGACAACCAAGCCCAAATCACCTAGGGGTTCCAACAGATCTCTGCTCGAAGAATACATCACGGTAGGGACACTCCCGTGTCTCTGCCCGTGCTCTTCTCGGGAAACACAATAAGGAATCCGCATCATTTCTAGAGAGCCATACGGGTATGGACACGCCCGTGTCACTTCCCGTGTCCTCTAGAAATTTCACAAAGAAAACCCAAAGACACCAGAGCACCACACGGGTATGGACACGCCCGTGTCACTACCTATGTCCTACTCTGGACCAACTTTTCCTCCCTTATACAAGTGTAAGCCTAGCTTCCAGTACTCCCTGAGCCCAAGTTAGGTCTCCTGACTTAAAAACGCGCACAAGGGGCCTAGTGCGAATTTGGACGGTACATATCCTATAAACAAAATAAAAGATTTTGTCCCCGAAATAAGGGTAAGTCTATGGGGAGAGAAACACATGAAATAAAATAAAATATGATTTTAAAATTACCTTGAGAAAACAACTCCGGGTAGCGCTTTTGCATCAAGTCCACCGACTCCCATGTATATTCCTCCTTCCCATGATTAGACCACAACACCTTTACCAAAGGAACACTCTTGCGGCGCAAAATCCTTGTCTTGTTGTCTACTATCCACACTGGCTCTAGTCATACAGATCTATCGGTTGCTACTGCTCCATCAATGGTGGGAATATGTAGATCAGGCAGCAACAGCGCCTTCCGGAGAGACGACACATGGAATACGTCATGAAGGTTCTCCAGCTCTAGCTATAACTCCAACCGGTAGGCCAAATGGCCAATCTTTTCCAATATGGTGTAAGGTAAAGCGTACCTTGGCTGAGCTTCTTCATACCACGTACCCGTGATACTCCATGCATCGGCCGGATCTTCAGGAACACTTTGTCACCCACTTGAAATTCTACTTCCCGATGCTTTGCATTATAATATTTAGCCTGCCGACTTTGAGCCTCAAGCATACGGTCCCATATTAGTCTAACAACCGGATCGGTATCATCGATGTACTTAATTCCTTAAATCTTTGGGTCTTCATCTTATACCCATGGCAAGGGGGTTCTACACCTTCTTCCTTAAAGGGCTTCATGGGGTGCCATCCCGATGTTGGCATGGTGACTGTTGTTATAGGAGAATTCCACGAGAGGTAAGAGCCTTTCCCACGACTATCCTCTATCCAACACACATAGTATCAATAGGTCCTCCAATGTTCTGATGGTTCTCTAAGACTGCCCGTCCGTCTGAGGAAGAAATGTTGTGCTAAAGGTAAGGCGCGAGCCCAAATATGCCTGTAACGCCTTCCATTCTTTAGAGGTAAACCGACCATCCCGGTCAGAAACAATTGTCCTTGGCATACCATGATATCGTACAAACTGCTCCACAAAGAGGAGTACCAAAACATCCACGTGAGCTTCTTTCTTCATAGTAATAAACCAGGCTACCTTTGTCAGGCGGTCAGCGATTACCCACACCGAATCATTCCCTAAGCATGAGCGAGGCAATTCGTGGACAAAGTCCATGGAGACATCCTCGAACTTCCACTTGGGGATGGGCAATGATTGTAATAATCCACTGGGGCTCTTTCATTCTACCTTCACCCTTTGAAAGGCCTCGTAGTGCATAACAAAATATCTGACGTACCTCTTCATTACCGGCCAACACATGGTCTTCTGCAAGTTTGCGTACATCTTTGAAATCCCAGGATGCACAGAATACTGAGTGCAATGTGCCTCTCTTAGGATATCTTCCCGAATTTTACCGCCTTTGGGAATGTAAAGCCGACCACGGAGATGAATGAGGCCATCTTGTAGGGAATACTTATCAGTAGTCCCATCTTCAATTGACTTGATTGTCGGGCCCAGAGCCTCATCCTTCCTTGCTCCACTCGGATTCGGTCTCGAATATCATAGAATATGCTTATCGCGGTTAAGTACTTAATATACCCTTCCGATTGATCTTTATATACCAGGGTAATTTCTTTCTCTTCGAGCATCCGAGATAACTTCATACTCATCAATCGGGACTCAGGGCTTGGTTCTGTTACCTTCCTTCTCAAAGCATCAGCTACGGAATTTACTTTTCTGGGGTGGTAGTTCAAAGTAAATTAATAATCGCATAAAAACTCTAACCAACACCGCTGTCTCAAATTCAATTCCTTCTGCGTATGAACGTACTTTAAATTCTTGAGGTCCGAAAAGATTCCGCAGTGGACGCCATACAGATAGTGTCTCCAAACCTTCAAGGCGAACACCACTGCTCCCAATTCTAAATCAGGTACTGGAAAGTTGACTTCATATTTCTTCAGCTATCTTGAAGCATAAGCAATCACATGCCCGTGCTGCATCAATTCCGCTCCCATCCCTTGATACGACACATCAATGTAAACTTGAAATCCTTCCTTCTCGGATGGGAGGGCTAGGATGGTGCGGATGTAAGTATGTCCTTCAGTTCCTGGAAAGCAGCTTCACAATGGGGTGTCCACTCATATGGCACACCTTTCTTTGTCATAGTAGTAAGAGGAAGGAAAATCTTTGAGAACCCTTTTACAAACTTGCAATAGTACCCGACAAGTCAAAGGAAGCTCCGCACATCGGCCACTGACTTGAAGGGCGGCCACTCCCTCACGGCACGCACTTTGGCCGGATACACAGCTAGTCCAGCCTCACTGATCACATGGACCAAGAAAGCAACCTATTGGTGCAAGAATTTGCACTTGCTGAACTTGGCAAACAAGGCGTGTTCTTTTAATTTCCTCAATACCAAGGTCAGATGTTTGACATGCTCTTCCTCTGTCTTTGAGTAGAACAAAATGTCATCGATGAAAACAATGATGAAGATAGCTAGATAGTGTCCCCATGTCTCAAGTAAATTCGCTTCTCCGCGTAGTCAATTCTTGCGTAGTGCCAATCTTGCCATGCCATGCCAAGAATGAGATCGAATTTTGACATTCTCAAAACTGTGGCATGGGTATCAAAGGTCTTTCCCCTAATGAGTATCTCCAATTCGCATTTGGCGGTTGCGGTCATGTCAGAGCTGTCTAGAAGGCATACTCTTTGAGCAATACCAGTGAAGGGTTTGCACTCCTTATAGGTCTTTAATGAAGTCCGTAGACACAAACGAGTGCGAGGCACCGGTATTGAATAACGGATAGGCCAGTTTCCCGCCGACCACCACGGTGCATAAGTACCAATAGCAATACTCAAAGCTAGATATCTAGTACGTCTTAAGTAACTTAAGGTTAATAATGAAGATGTGATAACTTACTATAACATACGTGCAATCACCACCTGAGGGTTCCGCTACTGTGTCATGTCCAGCGCGAACACCTGATTCCGAGTAGGTCCGAGGTTTCCTCCTCATGGTCCTCATCCTCGACCACGCATATGTCCCTGCCCTCGCAGAGCTACCAGAGGGAGAGCAAGAGGAGCATTCCTAAACAGCTTCGGGCATAAATGTCAGAAGTGGCCCGGTTGGTTGCATTGGAAGCACACTCGCTCATTCCGCCCCTCGAGTTGCTGAAACTGTTGAAGTTGCGGAGGTGGAGGCAATACTGGCGGCTGTGGAACTGGGTGATCCATTCTAAAATTTTTGTTGAAATGCCTGCCACTTCTCTGATCTCATCTTCCTCCTCCTTTGTCGTGTCTTCTTCTATTGCTAGGGCCAGCTTCCATCACACCCTCAGCAGGTCTCTTACCAATTCCAAAGTGGTCTGCATCTAGCCTCATCGCCATGCCAATTATTTCTGCCAAGCTGGAGTCTGCTATAAACAAAAGGGCCTGCCACATGGGGTCCCGCAGCCCTTTGTAGAAGCTCTTAGCGTATCATCTGTCATCCAAGTCATATGAGTTAGCAAATCTCGCGAGATGTTGGAACTCTCGTTGATACTCCGTGATAAACTTTGATCCCTGCTTCAGCTATAAAATCTCTCTTCGAGTTCATCTCGAGCAGATGCGGGAATGAAGTGCTCTAAAAAGGCTCCTAAGAACTCGCTCCAACTAATCTCTGTATAAACTCTCCCTTGAAAGGTGGAGCCCATGAGGGACTTCCACCACCTCTTGGCGTGTAGTTCCACGAGTGTCACTACCATGGTCACAACCATATTGTTCGGACATCTAATTCCCACCAGTAGTTCTTGCACGGTGTCGAGTCATTCCTCCGTACGCACTGTTGACTCTGTCCAAAGGTAGGCAGGAGGGGAAAGAGCTCGAAAAGTGCTCACCCAATTGGAGCCCAGAGATTGTTGTTGTACGGGGGCTTGTTGGGATCTAAAGGCATCCAATATAGCTGCGAGCGTCTTCCCTAGCTCTGATTATTGAAACTGCGTGGGTACAGATGGGGAGGGGGTGCCCCGACTGGCTCAACGTGCACTGGAATCTACACATAGAGTACAAACCTAAGGTCAGGTTGGCTAATCTTATGGTCAAAGTTGGACATACTTAGTGTGAATTACATATGGGCACACCACTGCTTCTGCTAAGTCAGTTTGATCCCAAACTGACTAATCGAACAGGGGTGGAACCATTGTTGATTTACTTCTTTAGTTCAGGATCATAGCAAGCTTATACAATTTGTAAGACCCCCCCCCCTCCTGGAACACAAAACACGGCACAAGGGGAGTCTTATGCTCATAACATCCGCCTTGCAGTAGCTCTAGCACTCGGGATAACTTATACCACAAGATGCTTATCCTGCCAGCTCTAACCAATATCAACCAATGCTAACCAAACATAGAATATAAAACAGATGTCAATCCACACATAAGTAATAATATTCCAAAAAGTACAAAAAATAAAGAAGCTATAACAAGCTTCTAAGATATCAGAGTAAGGGTAAAACTTGCCCAAAGGGGCTACATCATGAGTTTCTCAACTCACATCAGTCACTGACGGTAGCGAGGGCACTGTCCCTTCAGGCCCTATCATCCTGGCCTGGCTGTCCTGCTGTAAAACCTACTATTGCTCTGTCCGCGAGGTTTCCTCCTAAAAAGGAAGACGTAGCAACCATTAGTCATAAAGACTAAGTGGCTTTCACATCTGCTCCCCCGGTAACTCCTCGACACCGGGCAGAGAAAGGAATAAGGGTACAATATATTTATATAAGTACGTAGTACAAATTGGTGATATAGAGTGAGCAATATCAAGTATATCAGCAGTATAATGAATGAGTAAACATTCTACTCTAGCAGTTCTACCATCAACATCAGTATATGAAGATTGTAAAGCTACGACAGAAAGTAACTCAACTTATATGAATTCCCATACAGATATATAAGTTAAGGATTGGCTCAACAGTAAAGTAACTCATCGTATAGGAGTGCCCATAAAAACTTATAAGATGAGGATCGTGTGTATATAATGTATGCAATGATATGAATGCAATGCAATGACTCACCTATGATCACGCACATGCAATTTCTATGTCAACACAGACTTGTAGTTCCCACTATTCGAGCAGGTAGCTAACCTCCCAGGCATCATTCGTCATGGCCAGACGATGACAGTAGAGCGAACATCTCCACTACTAGGCGGGCATCCACACTACCTAGCCTCGGACTCCGTATGCCTCAATGCTAAGAACACAAAATAGGAGCTCACATGCGTACTATGGCTCAGAAGGGGTCTCGGGTAGATGTGCACCAAGAACACAGCCCAACCTTACCTCTATCGCTGTATGGAGAGGGCCTCGGGAATGAGCACCGAGGACACAGCCAAACCGCCAACTTGTCACGGAGAGGGCCTCGGGAATGAGCACTGAGGACACAGCCAAACCGTCCAAAGTCTATCTGCCAACTCTCGTCGATGTGACGACTGGCGAGCCGTAGCCCTGCCACACTATCCTTAACCCGGGATTATGACACCGCGTGTCGACTCACACCGCATGCAATTTCTCATCATCATGGTATAGAAGGAGACTCAGGAATGAACACCGAGGACAAAGCCTAACCGTCCACCTATGTCTCATCTCATCATTACCAACCCAGTGTGGTCAAACACCAGCACTTACACCCTTCCACAATCTAGTGCCACAGGCACTTAAGGGTTCATCGTCGACATAAAGGTACCTCACATATTCATCAACTATACAACCAATTGTTCATAATAGTCGTCACCAATTATGTACATCATCTTAAAGCCAAACTCATCGTTATTCAATGCATTACCCTTGCAAAGTATGTCCTTATTGATTCACATATTTAAACCATTCCTACCATCCCAACTCGTCAATCCATTCGTTCTCCAACCTTCACCAAATAACGTTAATCAAGTACATTTTACCACATCATTTGTTCATTAAGGGTCTATCCAATTAATGTCATAAACATATTTTATTGCAAATGCGTATAGACTCCATTCAACAAAACATTAGTATTAATGTATTACAAACTCTCTACCAGTCCAAGGCCGAAACAAAACAAACACGAGATCTACATTTGCAGGAATGATTATTGTACAACAACTTCAAATGGGGATTCTCGAGGCTACAGGAATCCAGTGAAGTCGTTTAACCCTTCGTTGGAAAGGTATCTCAAAGGTCTGCGACTTTCGTGTTTAGACGAAAGCCTTTCTCTGGCTGCATCGTTTCCGAAAACGGCCTCGAAGGCTGCTGCATGAAAAAATAGATTTCTGCACGCATCTTAAAGCAAGATGAACAACATCGACTCATCTTCTTCATCAAGCCATATGTTCAAACCATGTCCAGAAATTCCTCCACCCTTATTCACCCTCATGAGACCATTTCTCTTCACGAAACCAGTCCCCATCTTCACATAGAAGGAAGGAGATGTTGAAGATGTCTAATCCCTAGAACACAAGTCCTAGCGTGGCCTTTTCCTAGAAATCTTCTTCTCACAAATCAAGACTCTTCTGAGTCGATATCCCTCCTAGAAATAACTATAGATCTAGCACCAAGGGAGAGGGGAGGAAGCTCACCTCATTTCTGGCATTTCCACCATTTCCAGCCATGGATCTTGTCATCCTTCTTGGTGGCATCTTCTTCTCTTTTGTCGGTGTTAATTCTTTATGGGAAAAGATCTGCTCCAACACCTTCTTCCTCTCCAGCAGTTTTCTACGCCAATGACTTGGAAGGGAAGAGTAGAAATGTCTAGGGTTTTGTCCCCTTTTCATGTGGGAAGTGGATAACTGCATAGCCATGTGTCGACCTCTCATTGGACCGCCAATAGCTCAGTAAATGAGTCCCTTCAAAACGACACGGCCATAAAAATTCATCAAAACACGAAATTTAGCGACACTGGTAGGGACATGCCCGTCTCACTACCCGTATCATGATCCGGAGAACGTGGTCGACAATCGTCGAGCTCTTCTTGATGAATCGTTGAACTGTTGTGGACACACATGGGTAGGGATGCGCCCGTGTCTCAACTCGTGTCCTACTCAAGATGAACACGGTCAAAGATGTTAGTCGAGCTCAGCTCGAAGAACACACACACACACACACATACACACGGGTTGGGACACACCCGTGTCACTACCCATATCCTTCTCGGGAAACACGGTCGACGATGTTAGTCGATCTCTGTCGAAGAATACACACACGGGTAAGGAAACTCCCGTGTCTCTACCCGTGTCTTCCTCAGGAAACACAATAAGGAATCTGCATTGTTGCCAGAGAGCCACACGGGTATGGACACGCCCGTGTCAAACACACACGGCTAGGGACATGCCCGTGTACTTCTCTGGAAATTTCACAAAGAAACCCAAAGACACCAGAGCACCACACGGGTATGGACACGCCCGTGTCACTACTCGTGTCCTACTCTGGACAAACTTCTCCTCCCTTACACAAGTGTAAGCTTAGCTTCCAGCACTCCCTGAGCCCAAGTCTTGTCTCCTGACTTAAAAATGCGCACGAGGGGCCTAGTGCGTATTGGGACGTTATAGTAGGCCTACGGTGCCGTTTGTCACGTATCGTAGCCATCCTACCATAATTTGAATTATGTTGACTTTTGTTGATGTCAGCATCTGTGGTATTAGTCAAATTCAAGCTCTTTAGTATAGGCATTGAGTGA
This sequence comes from Platanthera zijinensis, assembly GCA_039513925.1. Lineage (NCBI taxonomy): Eukaryota > Viridiplantae > Streptophyta > Magnoliopsida > Asparagales > Orchidaceae > Platanthera > Platanthera zijinensis. Next base: position 148,041,103 of record CM077086.1, read on the forward strand.
ACAAGTTTCACTAAATGCCAAAACACTTAGATTTCTGTCTTATTCAGGCGTTGAGAGAATTGAGTGAAGAAGCTTCACTCAATTCTTTTAGCCTTAGCCAATCTTTTTGTACTAGTAGGCATTGAATGAGCCTTCATCACTCAACGCCAAAGTACTTAGACAGTTTTCTGTCACTATGCGTTGAGTGAGACTTCATCACTCAACGCCAAAACCCTTACTCGCCTTTCCGAATGAATGGTTTAGTGTAGCTTCTTCACTCAACGCTTTCTTCTTTAGCCTGTTATCTTTATGAGGCATTGAGTGAATAGCCTTCACTCAACACTTCTATACTTAAAAAGATTTTATGTTAGCTTAGGCGTTGAGTGTGTCTTCATCACTGAGCACCATCTAGACTTTTGTAGTCTTAACTACTTAGGCGTCGAGTGAGTCTTTATCACTCGGCGTTTCTCGACTTTGCCAGATTTCTTTACTGTCAAAGATAAAGCTTTGACTATCTGAGCTTTAGTCAACTCTTATTGCAGTATGGCTTTAAGTGAACTGCCTTCACTCAATGCATGTGGACTTAACTACTTTTCTGTCTTGTAAATAGTTAGGCATTGACTGACTTGACTTCTCTCAGTGCTTTTTGGCATCTAGCGTTAAGTGAGCTTGCTTCACTAAATGCCTGTGGACAACCACATTTCTTTGAATCTGGTATTGAGTGAGCTTACTTCACTCAATACGCGTGGACTTAACCAGATTTATTTGCATCTGACATTGAGTGAGCTTACTTCATTCAATGCTAGTGGACTTAACAATATTTCTTTGCATATGGCGTTGAGTTAGCTGTCCTCACTCAATGCCTGTGGACTTAGACAGATTTTTTGTCTCTCCACCTGCCTACCTTGTGACCACTTATCACCATCACTTAGACAACCTGTCTAGCTTTGTTCCAAAGAACATTCTTCACATGATTAGCTTAACCAACATCAAATACAACTATGCTTTTAGTGTTGATGGTGATGCCTCTTCAAATCAAGTCTAGGGAACATTGAGGCCAATATTCCCAACAATCTCCTCCTCTTTGAAGAAGGTAGAACACCCAGCAATACTAAGAAGCATTTACACATAGGGCATATAAATTTAGAAGCTATTGTAAGCTTTCACATACCACTTGAAAATTTCAAAGTAGCTTATACCTCTCCTCACAACTGAACATTTAAGTGGAGGATTTTTACTCAAGCAAGTTGGGGGGGGGGAACATAACATACAATGACTCAACATTTCTCTCTTCATATTACTTGAATGTTTCCAAGTAATATGCACTTCTCAGTATTCTACATCTCCCCATAGGTATGTAATGTCCATCTCCAATTTTTCTTGCAAGTACTGCTCCACTTAGTATTCTACTCATTAAGCTCTACTCCTCCCCCTTTAGGGTTAAGGGTGTTTCCTATCTCTCCTTATAGGATCTTAATAGATCATCTACACTTCTCCCTTTAGGGTTTATGGTATTACTTTCCTCTCCCCCTTTTGGCTTCTTCAAAAAAGAAGTTTCCTAATGAGGAAGGTGATAGCATCAAAGGAGAGATTAACTCTTATTATTATACCACTTGATAAAACCCTATGTTGATACCACTTGAGAAATTATCATACTGAACAAACTATTTGACTAGAAGTCATACCTTTTGTATTGATACATTGATACAACACATCACTGCAGCCACTTGAGCTAGCTACTAACATTGTTCCACTTGAGCAAATGCCACTCCTATACCACTTAAAGCTCCTACATTTGTAGTAAGGGTATTGCTTTCTATTCCACTTATCCTGCAGCAGCATATCTTTACAGCAGCAGCAGTAGTGACTGCATAGTAGTAGCCATCCACTAGGGTTGATCTCCCCCCTCAAACTATGCATAGTCCTGAGAACCTGTTGATTAGCTGTAATGATCTTTGATCCACTGCAGTTGCTGACTTCTACATAACAGGAAGTTGAACTTGTTCCTGCAACTTCTGGATTTGCTCCACCTCAACATGAGCATCTTGACTTACTCCCCCTTAATTGGAGCATCTGTTGCCATTCGCTTTAATGGACACTTGAGTAAATCTTAGTCTTGATACCACTTGATATCACTTGAGAGTCTTGATATCAAATGTCAGTCTTAAGTACATGCAAGAGAGGTGAGTTCTGCAACAGAAATATAACATGGAGAAACTGAAGCTATACCAAGTTCAACATACCCAACTCAAACTTGAGGGTGTTGAACCTAACTTCATCTAATTGCTTTGTAAAGATGTCAGCCACTTGCATGTCTGTGGAGACAAACTCAAGACTAAGTTCACCCCTTTCCAAATACTCCCTAACTAACTCATACTTAATCTTAATATTCATTGTCCGTCTATGAGAGATAGAATTCCTAGCAATTTAGATTACACTAGTAGAATCTCAATATAGCTTGTTCTTTTCCTCACTATTCTGCTGAAGTGGCAGCAGTATTCTGCCCCACCACTCAGACATCTTGAACTTTAATGGATGGATTTAGCCTGTCTTCATCCATTTCCTGTGTAGTTTGTCCCGCTTTAGGAATTTTCAGAACATCAGTCCATCCTCTTCCTTTTGGTAAGTAGGAGGAGTAATCTTGATGCTCTATCTATCCATCTCCAACTTCTCAATTGCATATATTAGGTTCATTTCTCACTAGAGTACGAGCCTTGAGATAACTTTCTTATTCCAGTGCTAAGTCTTGACCATCCTCTGTCTAACCCACCAAAGCTTTCTTTGGGTCCATCTTTTACTGGAGTATGATCCTTTGGTTGGCTCTTTGTTCCAATATAATTCCTGGAACAACCTGTTAGGTACATTTAAAAATATGTACAAGATTTAGAGAAGGCTCATCTTAGTCAATGATATGCATCAATTTGTATTTGATAGATGTTTGAGTTACATTGTGAGGGTTCAAGAATTTGAAGAAAATTTTCTAAGTACAAGTGTCGACATACTTGTGAAGATGTTGTGTCGACACCCAAGCTAAGTCGACACTTATGAAGAAGTTGTGTCGATACTCAAACTAAGTAGACACCTAAAGAAGCAGCTGTGTCGACACCCAGAATTGTGTCGACACCTGAGGCAGAATTTGTGTCGACACCTAATACAGGAGTTGTGTCGACACCAAGGAACTATGTCGACACTGGAAGCAGTTGTGTCGACACAATGGACTTGTGTAGACACATCAACTCTCAAAGTGATGTGTCGAGATCAGAAGCAATTATGTCGACACACAGGACTTTTGTCGACACACAGTTAATTCCATCTCGACACACTCAATGCTGTCGACACATACTCAACGTCGTATGTCGGCAAAAACTATGTCGAGACCAGAAGTACTTGTGTCGACACACAGGACTTGTGTCGACACACAGGACTTATGTCGACACACACTCAACGTCGTCTGACATACACTCAACGCCATCTATCTGCAGCAGTTATGTCGAGAACATGAAGACTTGTGTTGACACAGTCGACTTGTGTCGACACATACAATAAAAGAAGTGTCGAGTAGCAGAAGATTGACTGAGTCGACATATTGAATGTTGTGTCGACAACATGAAGACTTGTGTCGATACTTAGCCTATATGTGTCGACACATGTGAAGCAGTTTGCAGAGTGGAATGTTTTGAGTTGGAAAGTCTTTAACGAATCAACTGACTTGACTGATGACTCAACAACTATCATAACCAACCGGTCTGACACCTTTGTCAGAACTGTCTGAAGGTTGTTACAAACTGGATCAGCCGGTAACCATTGGGAAACTCTATATAAGAGTCAGATCTATGGAAAGAAAGAAGGACACAACAAAAGAAGAAGAACAACAACACTAGAGAATTCTTCAATAAGAACAGGGAAAACCCTTACGAAGGAAGATCCAGAGCTGTCTGCAAGAATGATTCTGAATTCATTCTAAATTTAAGTAAGAAGCTGACTGAAGATCATCTTCTACATCAAGTGAAGATCCACCTTATTTTTTTTCTATCATGAAGCTTTGAAAAGCTAAGTCAGGTTGGATCAGAAGGTTCAGTTCATTCAAGAACTGATCAAGAATGCTACACTAATAGAGAAATGTAGCTGGTGAATTTTCATTATCTTTATATCATTCAATTTCTTGTAGGATCTATTATTAGATCTGAGTTATAAGGCTGAAATTATAAAGGCTGAGGTAGGGCTGAGAGCCTGAGGTGTAGGACTTTTGAAAAGCCTGAGTTGTAAGCCTAGTGATAAAAACTGAGGTAGGGCTGAGGACTAAGGTAGGATTCTTGGGAAGAATCATAGGTAGGACTTGTTTATGTCTGAGCTGTAGGAACCATTCTGGTTCTGACTTGTAAGATCTGCGGATCCGAGCCAGTGGAAGGAAGTTAGGCTCAATCCAGTTATCTACTTGATAGGCGAAGGGTGAAAGAGGATGTACCCATACCTTGGGGAACAACTATAATTCTGGTGTATGCTATGCTTTGAATTGTGATTTGTGCTTTGAATTATTTGTGCAGAATTTAATCTAGTTGTTTACCAATAAAAATTGTTTAAAAATTTTAGAACCTATTCACCCCCCCCCCCCTCTAGGTGTTTAGGCTCTTGAAATCAAGTCTTTCACAACCTTTATTCAAATACCACATGGGGGTATGGGCACTTGGACTATCTTGTAAGACAGAGTTTACCTTACCTTAGGACCCCAATAATTATTGGGTCTTAGGTTCTGAATAGCATAAAAATGCACATGCATTCTTGTAGATTTTCGGACAGGAAGACTAACACTAGCTCTATCATGAAGACTTACCCTTGCCCTTGACATACTAGGGTTATGCCAATAATCTATAGCAAAGTGGTCCACTTAACCACATCACCAGGATTTATGGATGTTATATCTCCTCTTCTGAACAGACTTTGAAAAGTGCAAGCCATCATTAGCTGCCTGTTCAGAGGGGAGTGTTTGTAGCCTTCTTCTTGTTTCTCTCAACAAGAATCTGACTAAAGGTTAGTCTGTTAGTAGAAGTACTTGGATTACTCTGAGTTTCATTAACATCAGTCTTCTTTGTAGTTGACATGATATTAATGGCCTTAGAGCTCGCCAAGTCAGCCTTGCTGACTGACTTAGCCTTGGTCTGGGTTTTTGCTAGAAGAGCCTGAGAATAAGCCACTGCCTTCTCCTTGAGTGTAGTGGCTGGAGTACCGAATAAAAATGGTCCATGATGGGTCATTTGGAATTCTTCATGGGGAGCCTTCTGTGCACTCAAACCCATGACCTTCCTCCTTCCATTGTAAGATACACTTGTACTCTTACAAGAAGAATTCCCATTCTTCCACTGACTATGCATGCAGTATTGGCCATACCTATTGGAAGGGAGGATTACCTTGTGGCCTGAGGCACTACAGAAGCCTTGCCATTCCCTTTGGAATGGCTAACTATAGAATACCACTTAGACCCTAAACCTCTCTCATCATTTTGAGAGGTAAAGGAGTCAATCAACGGTTGTACTGTTTTTGGCTTATTAAATTCAGGCACAATACTTTTCTCCTGGAGGAGCTTCTCTTAGAGATCCATAATGATCTTGTTCTTTTGATTATGTTCCCAATCTTGATGATTGAGATGGCCTTTATTTGGCTGACTTCCCTCACTTTTTGATCCAGTAAGGATGTTGTTTCAGACTACTGGGAAGCAGTTAGCTGTAGGGAGATAAATTCCTCAGCCTACTTCTTGGCCAACTTCTTGCTTCTTCTCAAAGCATCATGAATTTCACCATACTTATCAATCAATTGATTGACATCTACCTCAATGTATGACTCATCATCATCACTGGTTGAGGATGTATCAGGATCTAGACTGATCTCATAACCTGAATAATAAGAAGAACTAGACAGGGAATTTACCTTTTCTAGACCAGGCTGATCCTCATAGGATTCTTTATCTGACATGGACATCAGCCCATAATAGCTATTAGCATCTTCTTCCTTATCCTCCGCCTTTGTGCCTTCCATATAAACAATCAAAGTGTCCCACATTTTTTTGGCAGTCTTGCAGTGGACCAAGTTTTGGAAGGTGGAGTCATCTATGACACTTACAATGATGTTTTGTGCTCTCTTGTCCCTAGTTGCCAAGATGATTTCATCGCCAGTCATTTCAGTATAACTCTTCGGAGTCTAAACTTCTTCATCTAAGATAGAGACCTTCATAGGGATGAAGGGTCATTCTTGGACTGTTACAAAGATCCTAGGATCAGAGGCTTCCATGAATTGCCTGACCGTATCTTTCCAGATCCCAAAGTTCACCTTTTTGCAGACTTGAAGCTCCATTGAGATCCACTCCTTATGGTTCACTCCTGAACCAAAAAGTGCAAACCTTTTAGCTATCCTTGGGGTTATAGTGAGATAGTTATGTCCTATTTGAGCAACCTCCCTCTGATACCACTTGAAAGTCTTTAATTTCAAGGATAGTTAAATCACCTAGAGGGGGGTGAATAGGTTTCTTAGTCTTTTGTGACTATCTTTAATTTTATTTGTGTTTTAGGTGTGTTGATTTAGCTTAGTTAGCTTGCTTTCAAAAACACAAAACAACACATATTGTTTATAGTTGTTCCCCAGATTATGGTACGTCCACTTTCCCTCCCACCTTTCTAACAACATGTTAGACAAGGCACTTCTCCAATCTCGGCTCCTAAAAGCTTACAACACGATCCCACAGGACCACTAAATCTCCTACAAGACTTACAGCTCAGGCATAAAGCCCTACAATTCAGTGATCCAAAGATCACCTAACTCAGGCCCAAAGGCCCTACAACTTAGGCTGGGAGGACAACCCTACCTCAAAGAGAATGACTTTCCTATAGCATAGACACAAAGGCCCTACCTCAGATTCAAAGATTGATCCTTCCTCCGACCCAAAATGTCTTATAATCAGAAGAATTACTCTCCTGCCTCAGGCTCAAAAGCCCTACCTCAGATCCATAATAGGGACCCTACACTCAGCCTTTATAATTTCAGGCTTATAACTCAGATTCAAAGGATCCTATCGAAAAAAGAGTTTGTTGTTAATATTCGACTCTAGATATATTATTCTCTAAGCCTACCTTCCTGAGCTGAGATTAACTCAGCCCTACCTTCTTGACATCAATAAGAATAGATCTTCAATGAAGAGTTGCTTGTGCTGGAAGTTCCTTGCAGTGAACTGCCTCTTACTGAACTGAGAAAGAGAATCAGTTCTAAATTCTTCTTCTTCCCCAGAAAGGGAACTTTCTGATCTTGCTATTGAAGACAAGCAGTATCCTATTGCTTCAACTAGCTAAATGTTTGGGAATCACAAACCACTTGAGAGCAGGTTCTTCTTCCTTTTGTCCTGCTGGAATTATGAAGTAATGACAGTTAGGGTTATCCCTTTCTGCTACTTCTTTCTCAGAGAAATGTCCCTTAACTTGCTGTAGATGGTGAGGATGTCAATAGCTAACTTCTATTTGAATCCAGTTCCTACAGCTAGGGTAAAACCTTGCTGCTTCTTATTCTACCTCAGAAATATCTTTTGAACTTGCTATAGTAGGTGAAGATAGTTACAGCTAACTTGTTTCACAATTCAGAACAGCTGCAGCTAGGGTTTTTCCTTGGCCTCTTCTTCTTCCTCAGAGATTACTCCGATCTTACTATTGCAAATGAATATCTCAACAACTAGCTTGCTGAACTTTAGATCAATGAGTTGGACTAGACCTTCAACCTCTACAACAATGGTCGAGGAAGAAGATGAAGTCCAACTATTCCGAAGAGTTAATTTCTTCGATTTGATCTCCGCCTTTTCTATTCCGCCGATCAATGACTATTTTGACCCGTGGGACCCACTGAAGATGACAGCTGAAACTTTGCTTTAACAGCCAAAAGTCGTAAAGTAGTCCTGCGACGCTGTAGGTCGGGTATTGTATCCATCACACCACATTTTGAATTATGTTGACTTTTGTTGACTTTTGCTGATATCAGCATCGGTGGACTTAGTCAAATTCAAGCTCTTTAATATAGGAGTTGAGTGAAAAAACTTAACTCAACGCCAAAACACTTAGATAGATTTCTGTATTACTCAGGCGCTGAGAGCATTGAGTGAACAAGCTTCACTCAACGCTTTTGCCCTTACCCAATCTTTTCTGTACCAGTAAGCGTTGAGTGAGCCTTCATCACTAAACGCCAAAGTACTTAGACAGTTTTTTGTCACTAGGCGTTGAGTGAGCCTTCATCACTCAAAGTTAAATCCCTTAGTAGTATTTCTGAATGAAAGCGTTGAGTGTAGCTTCTTCACTCAACGCTTTCTACTTTAACCTGTTATCTTGATGAGGCGTTGAGTTAATAGCCTTCACTCAACGCTTCTATACTTAGACATATTTTCTGTCAGCTTAGACGTTGAGTGCATTGAGTATGTCTTCATAACTCAATGCCATCTAGACTTTTATAATCTTAACTTCTTTGGCATCGAGTGAGCCTTCATCACTCGGCGTTTCTGGACTTAGCCAGATTTCTTTACTGTTAAAGATAAAGTTTTGACTATCTGAGCTTTACTCAATGCTTTTTGTAGTATGGCGTTGAGTGAACTGCCTTCACTCAACACCTGTTGACTTAGCTACTTTTCTGCCATTCAAATAGTAAGTCTTTGACTGTCTTCTATCAACACTTTTTGGCATTTGGCATTGAGTGAGCTTGCTTCACTAAATACCTGTGGACAATAACCGTTTTTTGCATCAAGCGTTGAATGAGCTTGCATCACTCAACGCATGTGGAATTAACAACATTTCTTTGCATTTGGCGTTGAGTGAGCTTGCTTCACTCAATGCCTGTGGACCTAGCCACATTTCTTTGCATCTGGCATAGAGTGAGCTGTCCTCACTCAAAGCCTGTTGACTTAGACAGATTTTCTGTTTCTCCACCTGCCTACCTTGTGACCACCTGTCACCATCACTTAGACAACTTGTCTAACCTTGTTCCAAAGAACATCCTACGCATGATGTGCTTAACAGACATCAAATACAACTATGCTCTTACTGTTGATGGTGATGCCTCTTCAAATCAAGTCTAGGGAACATTGAGGGAAATATTCCCAACAATGCCAACACCATTCATTAAAGTACATATTTCATTAAATTAAACTTTCACTTCAATCCAAATTACATTGCTCTATTTAGGGGGAGTACATATGTAGGGGGAGAGTAACATCCACGCGCAGTTTTTTGCACATACAATTGCTTAGTCTTGTTCATCACATTAACTAACACGTTATAGGTCATTCATGTTTTCTTTCTAAGTGGATTTGTTATTATCAAAAGGGGGAGATTGTTGGAACATGTGTTCTACGCTTCTTGGTTTGCTAATAACAAATCTTGTTTGTATTTGATTATCGTGTGTTTATGATGTATAGATATAACAAGTCTAACACTCCAATAATTTTTGGGAAGGATTTGGGATTACAAAGTGAAGTTTTGGTGATATCTCCTGGCGATATACAGTATTGCCAGCTGGCGATAGCTCGCAGAACAGTTACCCCATGATCTTCACGGTGTGGTGGTCGCTAAGGCTCGAAGAAAATAATAGCAACCGAACTAGCAATCCAATGAGGCAAGTATACCTATCGAACTGTATCTAGGGGACACAAGTAGCGTATTGAAATCCGAGAACTGTTGAATACACTTACTCACACGAAGGCTATTATTTTATCGACGGAAAAACTTGGGTTTGAGAAACTAATTGCAATTAAGGAAATAAAACTATGCTAGAAAGAGAACAACTCCTGTTAATTAAAGGCCTATAAGAAGCGATTACAGCGAAGGGCTAAAAATATGAAATGGAAATTCACTCGATCAAGAATCACCTCGGCTAAAGTCGACTAAGAAATGCGATAAAAACCTAAACTTAATAAGGTAAAGGTCCTTGACCGTGGAGGTTGCTAAAGCTTGAACACGCTTCTCTCGAAGTCGTGCCCAACTGAGTTTAGGAAGGTTCGACCGACTCTTATCTAATCGAAGGCCTAAATCTCGCTTTACGCTGTGAACCCCACTATTGGATTTTACTCCAATCCGGGAGATTTGGACGTCTTCCTCTCTCGAGGGGTACGTACAACTCCCTTTACTCTTGAATGCTCACTTCATTTTATCGGCCTCTCAGCTAGCCCAGAATGAAAGCAAAGGTGGAGAGTATATATCGATAATATACCTCCAGCCCATGAAAAACCAAGAGTAATTCAAGGCCTAAAACCTAAAAAGAAAGGGTAAATTAAAACATCATAACTTAATCGCTCGAACCTCAGATCATCAAGATCGAGTACAAGGAGGATTAGTTAATCATAATAGAGTGGAGGAGGGGGGATCAGTAGTAAAGCATTAAGAACACAATGTAATAAAGAGAACTTTTATTAATAATGAAAGAGAGCTACACTTGCATGAAAATGAAAGAGCTATACTTGCATGGAAATGAAAACTAGGCTAGAATAACATTTAGCTAAAAGCAATTACAAGAGCTATTACAAAAGCTAAAACAAAAGAAGAACTAAGCTAGGATTAGAAAAATTTAAAAAATAAGGAAGAGAGAGAGGGAAGAACATGAAAAAGACCAAGAAACAAAGGGGCAGCACCTCCCCTCTCTACCCAAGCTTGATGAAATGGAAGGGGGGGTCTGAATTTATAGGAAAAGCTCACGGGTTGGTCATGCCCTTTGACACACCCTAGGGTGGCGTGTCAGGGGGTGTGACATGTACGGAGTTTACCTCGGGCACTGGATTCTGGCGGGAAGGATGATTTCTTCTGTACGTCGGTGGACATACCCTGGGTCATGCCCATATAGGGGGGGGGCGTGACACACGTCGCGTCGAAATCATTGGTCGGAAATCCGTCAGTCATCCAAAAAGGAGGGGTCACGAACTATTTCACGCCCGTGTAGGGGGGCGTGACAGTACTTTTTGTTGTGCTGAGTCGAAATGGCATTTAATACGGCGATAGGCTTTGGACAGAGGGCGACACGCCCCGTATCACGCCCGGGGACACGCCCGGGGAGGGCGTGACAGTCGTTTTTCCTGCTATTTTCCTCTAGCTTCTGGATTCCTCTGGAACAGGTGACACGCCTTAGGTCACGCCCGGGGAGGGCGTGACAGGGTGGCGTGCCAGGTCAATTTTGACCAGTTTTCAGGAAAGCTGCACAAAGAGAGAAAAAAGTTAGGGGCAATAAAACTAACATAAGAAAGATAAAAATAAAGCTTAAAATACAAGATTTGTATATTATAAAGTAGAAAAATATGATAATAGTTTAGACTATAAAACGTATTATCAAATTCCCCCAAGTTTAAGCTTTGCTTATCCCCAAGCAAAAATATAAAAACTAGATAAACATAAAAAAGGACTAATCAAAAAGTTCTAATTATGCTAACACAAGTACCATGCGAAATTCTAAATAGGGAAAAGGCGAAACGTAAATCTAAAACAAATATTTATGTACAGTTTAACTTTTATAAACTTTACTAACAAAAATAAATCATCCAAAATTTAAACAAAATTCTTTAAATTGATTTAAGCAAAACAACAAAAATGAAAAAACGCATTTAGTTGTTACTAGATCAAAGCAACGCATTATAATAATATCAATTAAATAACAAAAATCTAAGTTTAAATCCAAAACTAAAACTGATTTACTTTTCTTCTTTTCTTAGTTATTAAATAAAATTCAAAAGGCGTGAAAGGAAAGAACTTAAGTAGGATAGAAACGTTTGGTTTAGGAATATGATTAGGAGTGGAATTCAAAGATAAACGTGAAGGCTTTAAATCACACTAAACCAAAACAAAGAGTTTCAAAAAATTTCATAAAAAAATATATGTTTTTTTCTTTCTTTTTTCTTTTTTTTTTCCATTTTTTTTTCTTTTTAAAAACAAAGGCCATAAGTACTTTTATTTTCATTTTGAATTGGCCAAACAAAAGCAAACATCTCTTATAAGCACTACTTTTTTCAAAAATTTTTCCCAAAAATATCACAAAATATCCAATCAAATTCATTAAAATATTTTATGAAACTCAAAAAGGCTAGTGTGATTTGATAGGTTGGAAATTTTGGCCTTGGTGAAATTTATATGAAAAGAGGAGCTTTGTAAGATCCGCCTTTTCCCTTTTTGAAGGCATCCCGGATCTTATGCCCAGAACCGCCGCCTTACGGTGACACTAACTCCAGAGTTAGTCGATACCGTAAGACGCCGATTCTGCCGGCTATTACGATCATTTTTCACTAGAGATGCGGAAGTAAAATTGTATAAACAAGCTAATACACATGTCCACAGAAATCACAGAGCATATCATATATATGGAAATGAAAGTGCTACTATAGTCCATAATGAGTACAAAAGAGAAAGTAGGGCTTATGCCCATATACATCAATAGAAATCAGACTCTCTCTCACAAAACAGAAAGCTGTAAACTAAGCTATCCACTACATCTCCTCCCACCTGAGGACGTGCGGTAGTAGTGTCTGGTGGTGGTGGTAGCTGCTCCTCATGCCCTGCCTCCTCGTCCCGCTGGACGTGCTGGACCATCTCCTCGAACTCCTAAAAGGGGGGAGTCAACGTATGTTAGTCAAAAAGACTAAGTCGTATCCTCAACACCTCCTCCTGTCGCTCTTAGGCACCGGATGGAAGGAGGATGCGGAGGACAACAAGGGGTAGCAAAGTGGAAGCAAGTGACATTTCTATCTAGCAGGAGTAAGTATAATCTAGCAGTTCTATATATAATCTAGCAGTTCTATATAAAGTGCAAGTAAGTAAAGACAGTGCAGAAAGAAAAGGACTGCAGTAAGAAGATAGAACTGGAAGTAAATGCAGTACAGAAAGGGAAGTACGCTACTGCTACTCCTACTCCTATCAATATCACAGAAGTACCCCAACTTATATGAACGCCCATACGAACTTATAAGTTAGGGTTTCCAAAAGTAACTTATCATATAAACCGCCCATACAATTTATATGATAAGGATCTATGAAGCGTATGTCCTAATGAATGAATGTATGTTATGATGAGTATGTTAAACATGCAAGTGCAACACACACACACGACTCCGTGATCACAGACCTTTAGTTCCCTCTTTTTGAGAGCTTGCATCACTCTCGGGTACTACCGTTGTGGCTACGGCAACAGTGGAGCGGGCTCTCCACTTCTAGGTGGGTATAAGCACTACTAGACCTAGACCCCTCTCATACGCCTCTATACACGTCCTAGGTGCACTCTAGAGTTTTGCATACGTATTTTGCTGACTACCCGTCAGTCTTGTAGGTCGAGTGTACGTCTTCGGGGATTCCGCAGTATTATATATTTAGCACACTGGCCCCTCCACCCGTACCCTCGCCCGAGTCATCGTACTGCCATCGGTGCATCGACTGGCCAGTCCCGCGTGACTCGCCACTAATTTTATGCACATGCAAGTATTAATCTGAGCTTCCTGCTCATACTGATATTGTTAACACATTCCCTCCAATCCAATTTGGGTGAGCAAGTGCTTGTATCCCTCCAACCTTATGAAACAGGTGAGCAATCCACTCGTAACCCTCCAACCCGGTTAGGATGAGCTCATCACTTGTATCCCTCCAACCTTATGAAACAGGTGAGCAAGTAATCCGTATGAAGTTTCCAACCTTATTAAACCGGTGAACCTATCGCGTAGAACTCCAGGCCTATTAGACTACTCTTGTCTAAAGTTTATTACACATAACCGTTTAGGGTGAATCCCAGGACTGCCCAAGGTATGCCCAATGAAGGGGTCTCGAAGGCACTAGGAACTACGATGGATCACAAGCCCAAAGTTCCCTTTCGCAAGGATAATTACTTTTAGTTGGTGTTTACCCGTTACCCACGATTCTCATTTAGTATTACTCCTTAGTGGCCTAATGACTTATGGTATTAATCGGAAGTCGAGGGTCTCCCGTCGGACTCCGTTATGCCTATTGTAAAGTGATTTGCACTCTTTCACGCGTTACTATACTTATGACGTAATCAACACCACCCGGGTTTATTCCCAATTTCCACGACTATCCCATTTTATTCTATCACCCGGTGGTCCTTTTAGGGTAAACCCTATTTATTCTAAATGTAGCCCCAGACCTAATACCACCCTGCCATTTCCAAATTACACTACCATCCCCATCGTTCTGTTCATTAATCTAGGGTGGTATTATCTAGATAGGTATTTACGTACGACACTTCTATCGAGACTGAGCGACCAGGGTAAGATGACCTAACTAATGATCAATTGAATGAACTTCCAAATGCATTGTATTGTGTTTAATCACATGAGATTATTATAGATATGATACATCGATTTATTCATTATTTTATCTCCACCAGAATCATTCAATTATTGTTAAGGGTAAAATTGTCATTTTCCCGTATACTTATAAATTAAATCTTCAATTTATCAAGTCGAATCTCAAGGGCTCGAATATGTCTCCCATGAGTTTAAATAATATCATTAGGGTTTTGTAAATCTTCTAGACCCTAGTTTGATTCATTTTAGAAAATTCTTAAGTGTTCACCAAATTCTCAAAAATTGTCAAATTCACTAAGTGTGGGATTTTTGCTCCCCAAAAATCCCAACTAATTTAGGGTTTGAAATTATACCCTACTGGTCTACTAAATCAGGGGGTGTGCATTCTAAATGCACCCCTTTAGGCAAATATCATAAACAGGTTTTACATTTGCTATTTGCACCCCGAGCCTAAGTAGTTTAATTCTTGCATGTGGGCCTTTCCAAACGTGACTTGTTCCAATTTCAGAGAAATTTCTACCACTGGTCTATATGGTCCCTAAGGGCCAGCCACCAAAATTTGGGGCCATTTGGAGTTAGCTAACTCCAAGAATCACCTAGTTAAGCCCTAGGGGTATTTTGGTAATTTTCCCACATTTTGTTTCCCAATCAAGCCCATTTTTGGGCAGGGCCTAAATATGCCCTAATTATACCTCTGAACAAAATCTCAGGTCAAGGGGGCTTCTGGTTTGGCTTGGGCAGCCATTTGAAATTCTGCAAAATTGCTATTTGCAGCCCAAGCCAAATATTATTTCTCAAACATGCAAGTGAGATTCCTCAACATGCAGTGCATCAATTTAGCCCATATTTTAACCATGGGTCTAATATACCCATGAGAGGGTGCCACCAAAATTTGGGGCCATTTGGAGTTAGGAAACTCCAAAAAATCACATTTATTTACTTTTGGGTATTTTTGTAAAAACTATAGCAAAATGTTCCCCAAAAATTCTGATTTTTGGCGAGGGCCTAGATAAGCCTAATTTAGTAACCTAGCCCAAATTTCAGCCCATTTGGACCAAGGGGTTGGGCTGAGGAATTAATTTAATTTCTGTCCTACCCTAGGAGTAGTCCTAGTAAAATGGACCTACAAGGCAGAATACTTAACCAAATTTGATGAGTAACATGTCAAATCAAAGTTAACACAGAGATCTACAATATTCATGTTGGGAAAAAATTTACAGGTGGCTATAAGGGCCTTAAAATCAGCATGCAAAGTGACTGCCAAAATGTCACAAATTAATACACTATTCATTAAATGAAATAGTAACAGATTTATTAAAAATAACTTAAATGCATGATCAGCCTGCCCGAATTTTAAAGAAGATCGGACGGTGCCTGTATTTCTTCTCCATGCAACATGCATGGCCAAAACCCGTGCTGGGTGGTTTTCCGGGGCCGTTCCCGGCCATCGCCGGCGGCGGGACCTCCGACCAAGTTCTTCCCCGGCCTCACGGTGGTCGGGGCTAGAGCTGGCCGGCGACTGGGCGGCGGAGAGCGGCGGACGGCGGTGGCGCAACCAAGCCGAGAGCCCCCCAAATCGCCATTTTTTTACAGATTTTCGAGCTTTGGATTTCCTAACGTCGAGCTCGTTTGAGCTCGACCTCTAGCCTAGTTGATCTAGGAAACTAGTACGCTTGGAGGGGAAGGGATACGGACCATTGGCGGCGGTTGTGGTTGAGGGTGGCGGCGGTTTCCCATAGCATGCAAACTCCGGCGAACTCCTCTTTGGTTGGCCATGGCTGCAGGTGATCTCTCCTTCTCTCTCTCTCTGGGGTAGGGTTGAAGTGGAAATGAGGGAGTGTAATCGGTTTGGGCTGAGTTAAGAGGGGGGGGGGGGCGATTTCACCAATGATGGGGCGATTTCACCAAGGAGGCGATTTCACCAAGGTGGGGGGGCTCGGGTTGGGTGTGTGGGCTGGCTGGTGGCTTGGGAGTGGGCCCTACTGCACCAAGTGGGTTAAATAACCCCTAATGGGTCGGGTTCCATGAGTAGAGTTGGATTGGGTGAGTGGAGAGGTGGGGTTTGGCTCACAAAAATAAAATAGGCTAGATAGGCTCGGGTTTGGGCTTGGGCTTGACCCAAGGCTGCATGGTGGGTCCCCTCTCCTCCTAATACCCCTACATGGTCAGCCAACCCTTTGTGGGTTGGTGGGGTGAGCCCAAGTGGCCCAAAATGACTCCTTAGCATTTTCTCTCTCCTATTCCTCCTCTTTTCTCTCTCCTAGGTAATTTCCAAAATTACCATTGCATGCCCCTATTTTTCTCTTCTATAGGGGGTATAGGGTCACTTTAGACCCACCTAGTGATTTTGGGTTGGTTTGGGTGGACCCAACCTAGTGCAATGGGCTAGGGCACCATTTTCACTATTTAGGTGAACATGTTGACTTGACCCAACATGGGTCAACTAGTTGACCCCATGGCCTACCCTAGGGTCCACTTAGATTGTATTTAGGGTTAGGGCAATGTGGTGGGGTCATGGTGTGGCTAGGGTTTGTATTTAGCCTAGTTTGACCTAGGTTGACTTGGGCCCCATAGTGGGCCCCACATGGTCTAAATCCTCCTCCTAGGGTCAAACCTAGCTAAACCCTAGCATCCACCACATGTCTAACCCAAATCTAAGTCATTTGAAATTTGGGATGTTACAAACCCTATAAACAAAAAAAATAATTTCGTCCCCGAAATTTAAGTTCGGGCTACGGGGTTTCTACGACAAGCTTATAAAAGATTCGAAACGTAACTAAAAGGAAAATATAAAACTAAGTTGTACCTGAGGAGAATAGCTCCGGGTATCGCTCCATCATGAGATCCCTCGGCTCCCAGGTGTGCTCCTCCCGTCCGTGGTTGGACCACAACACCTTCACGAGAGGGACCTTCTTTTTCCGCAACACTCCGACGGCGGTATCGTCGATCTGGACCGGCTCTAAACGAACTGATCGATCTGATGCTACTGGTCTATCGGTAGTAGAAATATGCTGCTCAGGGTGAAGGAGTGCTCGTCATAGGGAGGAGACGTGAAAGACGTCGTGCAGAGTTCCCAACTCTATCGGTAGCTGCAGTCGGTAAGCCAAGGGGCCGATCCGCTCCAGGATCAAGTAAGGCCCCATATATCTCGGACTGAGCTTCTTGTGCCTCCGCACCCGGGAAACACCGTGCACTGGACGTATCTTCAAGAAAACCCTGTCTCCCACCTGGAACTCCACCTTACGATGCCGCGCATCGTAATACTTCGCCTGTCTGCTCTAGGCCTCCAACATCTGATCTCTGACCAGACGTATCTGAGCCTCCGTATCCTCGACATACTCTGAACCGTGAGCTCGTGTATCCTCATCTTGTACCCATGATAGAGGTGTCCGACACCTCCTCCCATATAGTGCCTCGTAAGGAGCCATCCCAATGCTCGCCTGGTGACTGTTGTTATTAGAAAACTCAATCAAGGGCAACAGTCGCTCCCAGGGCTTCCCCGTATCCAAAATACAAAGACGCAGCAGATCCTCCATAGTCCTGTTGGTCCGCTCTGTCTAACCGTCGGTCTGTTGATGGAAGGCAGTGCTGAAAGAGAGCTGCGAACCTAAGTAAGCATGCACTGCCCTCCACTCCCTAGAAGTGAATCGACCGTCACGATCCGAGACAATCGTCCTGGGGACGCCATGGTATCTAACGAACTGCTCCACAAACAATCTTACCAATACGGCAACTGGGGCGTCCTTCCGGATCGGTATGAATCTGGCTACCTTGGTCAATCTATTGACGATGACCCAAATGGAATCGTGCCCAGAGTGGGAGCGAGGCAACCCATGCACAAAATCCATAGCAATATCCTCAAACTTCCACTCTGGCACCGGTAATGGCTGTAATAACCCTCCTGGGCTCTTGCATTCAGCTTTCACTATCTGACATGCCTTGCAGTGTGTAACATAATGTATGATCTCCCTCTTCATCCCGGGCCAGTACATGCTCTTCCGCAAATCAGCCGTCATCTTGGTGATACCGGGGTGCACTGAGTACCGTGATTGGTGCGACTCCCTGAGTATGTCCTCCCGGATACCACCTCCTGCGGGTATATATATACGGCCACGGAAATGAACGAGGTCGTCGCGTAGCGTGTAATCCTCTGCCTTGCCCTCAGCTAGGGCTCCGAATATCGGCTCTAAATCTGCATCCTTCCTCTGATGCGCCCAGATGCGCTCCCGAATGTCACAATCGCTAATCAGGGAGTTCAGATACTCCCGGTACAGCTCTGGCTCAGTCTCTGACACCACAGTAATGTGCATGCCCTCCACCATCTGAGCCAACGACATAGCTCCCACCCGAGGTTCCGGACCAGTAGTGCCGGCTCTCCTGCTCAAGGCATCCGCCACAGTATTTGCCTTCCCCGGGTGGTAATGGATCTTGTACTGGTAGTCACATAGGAATTCTAGCCATCTCCTCTGGCGTAGATTCAGATCCTTCTGAGTGTCGATGTACCTGAGATTCTTGTGATCGGAGAAAATATCACAATGGATCCCGTACAGATAGTGCCTCCATATCTTTAATGCGAATACCACTGCCCCGAGTTCTAGGTCATGAACTGGGTAGTTGTGCTCGTGCTTCTTCAACTGTCTCGAAGCGTATGCTATCACATGACCGTGCTGCATTAGGACAGCACCCATCCCCTGGTATGATGCGTCGGTGTAAATCTGGAATCCTTCCTTCCCAGCTGGAAGTGCAAGGATAGGGGATGAGGTGAGCCTGCTCTTCAATTCCTGGAACGCTGCCTCGCACTTCTCAGACCAATGAAATCCTGCCTCTTTCTTCGTCAACGATGTGAGGGGGAGAGCTATCCTGGAAAACCCCTCCACAAACTTGCGGTAGTAGCCTGCTAGCCCCAAGAAGTTGCGTATCTCCGTGGCCGATTTCGGCTGCGGCCAATCTCTAACTGCCTCGATCTTAGCTGGATCCACGGCTAGTCCAGCCCCACTGATGGTGTGTCCCAAGAATGTTACCTCCTTAAGCCAGAACTGGCACTTAGAGAACTTAGCATACATGCTATGCTCCCTCAGCTTTCCCAAAACCAACGATAGATGCTGCGCATGTTCCTCCTTGGTCTTGGAATAGACCAAAATGTCGTCGATGAAGACTATGACGAACCGATCCAAGTAAGGCTCGAATACAAGGTTCATCAGACTCATGAATGCTGAAGGTGCATTCGTGAGCCCGAAGGGCATCACCGTGAACTCAAACAATCCATACCGAGAACTGAACGCCGTCTTCGGTATGTCCTCCTCTTGGATCCGCAGCTGATAGTATCCAGATCTCAAGTCCAGCTTCGAAAACCAGAATGCTCCCTGAAGCTGATCGAACAGCTCATCAATCCGTGGCAGTGGGTAAGTGTTCCGGACCGTAAGCCGGTTCAACTCCCGATAATCAATGCACAACCGGAGCGAACCGTCTTTCTTTTCACGAATAAAACTGGTGCTCCCCAGGGTGATGAACTAGGCCGGACAAATCCGGACTCCACTAGCTCCTGTAACTGCGTCCTGAACTCTGCCAGCTCCCTTGGAGCCATCCGGTACGGTGCCCGGGATACAGGCTTGGCATCCGGTATCAGCTGGATACGGAAGTCGGTGTCTCTGGCCTGCGGTAGTCCGGGCAATTTCTCCGGGAATACGTCGGAGAAATCCCGAACCACGGGTATATCGGAAATGGCCGTCTCCGCCATTATCATCTCGAAGCATACAAGATACACCTCCTCGCCCTGCTCGTAGGCTTTGACAGCCTGTACGGAAGATAATGAAAGAGATGGGATAGGTCGGATACCTTCGATGGTGACGTAGGAGTCGCCATGCCTGAGGGTAATCCTCTTGGACAGACAGTCTATTTGGGCATAGTTCCAATGTAACCACACCATGCCCAGAATAATGTCGAAGTCCTTCAGCATCAGGATCGTCCCCGGTATCTGGAATATCTTGCCAGTGATCTCGCCCTCCAGGTTGCAATGCTCCGTAGTCACTATCTCCGAGCCGTCGGGCAGACGCACCCTTCTTTCCACGCCCGTGAACCTTTCCACGCCATCTAGCCCTTTGATGAAGGCTTCTGATATGAACGAGTGTGTAGCACCCGTGTCGTATAAGGTATGGGCGGGTTTGCCATTGACGATGACTATGCCTGAGGTTTCGATTATTTTAACGAGTGTTATTCTACGAGGCTTAATGAGCTTATAAGATCAAGTAATTTGAAGGAAATAAAACTTTTAAGGTTTTAAATTACCTGTAATGACCTCCTCTGGGTTTCTTGGAACGGCAAGATCCAAGGCATACATCTGATCGCGACCCCCTGCCTCGGCCGTGATGTCCTCGTCCTCGGCCTCGGCCTCGTCCTCGACCTCGGCCCTGGTATGCTGGAGGGGCCACTGGAGGGGGTGGAGGAGGAGGAGGAAGCTGATGGAACTGCTGCGGACAATCAGCTCTATAGTGCCCGGCTGGTGGCACCCAAAACAGACCACTTGTCTCTGACCTTGCTCTTCCTGCCCGATCGGTCCATGAATCTGAAGAGGTGGAGGAGCATATACTTGAGGAGGCCTCTGCTCCTGCCTGTAGTTCTCCTGTTTGTAATTCTCTTGCCTGTAGTTCTCCTGCCGGTAGTTGGGACGACGACGTCCCCCACCCCGTTTGAACCCAATGACCTTGCCCTTTGGGGGCCTCTACTGTAAGACCCCCATTTTTTTTTTCGACACCGGGGTCTTAGGCCCAGAACCGCCGCCTTGCGGTGACACCTTCGCACCCGGGAAGGTCGTCACTACAAGACGCCGATTCTGCCGGCCAATTCGATCATAACAGTAGCAATATACTTAAGAAGGTAGCAAGTCTACAAAGAGAATCACATATATAGAAATAAACTCCACGAAGGGAGTGTCCACAGATAGTACATATAATGAAAAATCACGGGCTTATGCCCGGTACATCAAGTCCTCACTACATTTCACTCATCGCGGAAGCAAACTAATACAACTACTATAGATCGGGACTCACTGTCCCTGCTGTCTGGACTCCAGTGCTAGACTGTCCGATCTCCAAACATGCCGACCTCCGGGGCTGCTCCTCCATGCTGGGCTCCGTGGTCCCCTAATGATGTGGTTCGAAAACCGTTAGTCTAAAAGACTAAGTCCTATCGTCCCCCACCCCTTCCCCATGGCTCCTAAAGCACCGAGCGGGGAGAAGGAAAGGGAAGGATATGAAGGTGGAGAGTATTCAAATTTCAGATGGCGGCGGAACTAAACTAACAGTGTAAGATGATAATAATCGTACAAATAAATAAGTAACCTTAACTTATGCGAGTGTACATAAGTTAAGGGATCTTTTGCAGGGCTCCTATCGTATAAAAAGTCCCATACCGATTTATACGATAGGGTGTCGTTCTATTAGCAGGTTATAATGTTGAAAGAGAACCTTGACTTATAGGCACGCTCACACGAACCTATAGGCCAAGGGGTCGTTTAGCAAGGCCTAATGTATAGAGCGTCCCATACCGCTTATACATTAGGTGTCAGGTTATATGCGATGGTTATGCTATGAAATATATTTATGCCATGATGTGAACATGCATGTGCAACTCACCCACTCGACTCTGTGTACACAGACCTTTAGTTACACACCTTCCCCTTTCAGAGCCGGTTACCTCCCAGGATACCTCCGTAGTGGCAGACGGAAGCGGTGGGTTGGGCCTCGCCCACCTCTAAACCAGTAAAGCACTACCGGTCAGACCTATCGTACGCCTCAACGCTTGGTGCACTAAGCGGACGTCTGCGTACTCTTGCCGGCTGGCGCACCGGACTTCTGATGGCGAAGTGTTAACCACACTTGCCGAGCCAACCATATTGGTGTCGGTGCATCGAACTCCCCAATTATAAAAGACCCACCACCTTAAAACCTTTTATGCACATACAATAGATATGAGTCAACCAACCAACCGAGCCGAAGCTCACCGGACAATTCCCGTCCATCACAATCTACAACCGAGCTAAAGCTCACCGGACAATCCCGTCCGTCGTAATCTACAACCGAGCTAAAGCTCACCGGACAATCCCCGTCCGTCGTAATCTACAACCGAGCTAAAGCTCACCGGACAATCCCGTCCGTCGTAATCTACAACCGAGCTAAAGCTCACCGGAAATCCCGTCCGTCATAATCTACAACCGAGCTAAAGCTCACGGACAATCCCGTCCGTCGATAATCTACAACCGAGCTAAAGCTCGCCAGACCACCATCACAACTACTGGGCTTATTGCCAAAGTAACCCATACTATCTCCCGGGACACTGGGTGGGAAAGTGTGAATCCCTAAGTTTACTATTTACTGTATGCTTACGAAGTTTGACTCTTCTAATTACTACGAGAAAGACGATTTTTCGTCGATCATGCGCACCACCTAACACTAGCCAACCCACTCTCACTACTCTTCTTTTCTTTCGATTGGGAAATCATCCACAACAAAAGGGTCTAACTCCAATAACTATCCCCGACCTTGTCTTATTCCAATTTAGCCATTTTGCTATATGCACACCAATTCAGACGACACGTTGAACCAGATAGGGGGTATTCTAAATAATCATCCGAATGCCCTGAATTATTTACTGGAGACTTATCATGATGCAAATGGACTAAATCCAAAAGATTATCATTTTTCCAATTATTCTGATATTTATTTAAATTCCCCGTAAAGCTTCTAAGGGCTACCCATTGAGCATGAAGTGCACTTTTCAGAGAGGTATAAAGCTTCATAAATTCATGATAAATCTAAATAACCATTTAACAATAAATCCAAGATATAACAATTTCTCAAGTATTCAAGTGACACTAATCAATTTTTGAAAATATATCCTTTTTCCTTTTATTAATGAAGTAAGTGCAATAAATATTCATCCAAAAATTCTTAATTAATTTTCTAAAGTAGATACTGACCTAAAAACATCATTGGCCAAATTCATAATTATACAGTAAGTAAATTGCTCAAAATGATTTAAACAAACTAGATCCAAAATTGCTAAATGCAGACCACCAAGTCAATCTTCATGTAAAATGGGATGTATATAAAAATAATCATCCTACACCCCTATAATAATTAATGGAGGTTCATTATGACCTTTAAGTTCTAAATCCAGAGTTCCAAAATTTTCCTTACTTATTTGATAATTCATTTAATTATTTTAATGTCTAAAATTTCCAAAAATGAACATGAAGTACTACTTTCATTCAAGGAATCATTTTACAAATTTTATATGTTACTCAGAATAATGATATAACTTATCTTCCAAAATATATATTTCTTTTCAGTAAAGCTTTATCTTTAAATCAAATATTCATTTAAGTCCTTGGAAATTCATTTAATAAATATAAAATAATGTATTGCTTCCAAAATTCAGGGAAATTTCAATTATGAATCTAATGGCATACACATGGTTTGGGACAAATTTCATAATTTATTTATTAGTAAATAGGCTTAAATGAATTTTTGAATAATTCCATCAAATGACAATCTTGTGAACTAACTACCTCATATACTTGTCCAAGAATTCTTATAAAATTTATATAAACTCTTATGCTTCCAAACAACCTCTGCCAAAATTTCAGGACCTCTCAATTATCAGAAGTAGCATAATAAATTATTTACTTAATTTAAGCATTTCTTGGGTTACAAATGAAGTACTATAATTATTGACCCAAAATTCCCCATTAAATTACCAGAGGCTCATAATGTCCTTAAGACCAATCTACCAAAATTTCATCTTAGTTTGAGGTGTTTAGCTAGCCCATTTCAACCCTAGAATGTTTGTGCCCTAAACTAGGGTTAGGGATTTTAGGGTCCTAAACCTTCCAAAATGCCTAATAATTTTACCAGAGGGTTATAGTTACCAAAACTCTATCCCTACAAAATTTCATAGCCATACAAGGTGATTTGGCCATATGCCCTTCAAAGGTACAAAAGCCCTTCCTTAGGGTTTGACCTAAGATCTTGGGCCAAACCAACTCCACTGCCCCAAAATTCCTTTGGGAGGTGTATCTTGTCATCCCAAACTAGTGTACAAAATTTGAACCTCTGTTGAGGTGTGAATTGGACACTAAAAGCCAAAATTACAATTTGGACCAAAATACCCTTCTTAGGGCAAGGCTAGGGTTTGCTTGAATCCTATTCAAATCAACTCAAACTTAATGAAATTTTAACCAGAGGTCTATATTGACCTCATAACCATCCCACCAAAATTTGGTTGAATTTGGACTTCATTTGACCCCTAATTTAATTTACCCAAGCATAATTAAATTATTTACAAAAACTATAGGAAAATTATTCCCAAAAATTTCCATTTTTGGGCAGGGTCTAGGTATAGGGTAGGGTGAGCCCCTGCCAAAATTTCAGCTTATTTGGACCAAGGATTAAGTGTGGGCATCCAATTTAATGACTGACTATTCATTTGTATAGACCCCACCAAAATGAGTGCCCTGGCCAAACCAGTCACCCAATTTGGTTCAAACCAATTTTGGCTGAAAGTAGACTCATAGGGCTAGGTTTTGATGTTGACCACTTTCTCTGAAACAGGCTCTATATATTTTTAATAATTAAAACCACTAAATACCAATACTGTGACAATAATCAAATATTAATCCTATAGTTTGTAAGAAGCGAACTAAAAACAAGCCGGAAATGGTATAACTGAAATTTTATTATCAGAAAAAGGTATCTATTACAAAGGTATGGCCTCCCTTATATAGAATGGAGGAGAGAAGAGAGAATACAAATAAGAGATGTGGGACTAAAACTATACAAAAGAATCTGGGCGGCTAGAACAACAGACCGGAACAAGCCGCGCGGTTAGACAGAAGGGCTAACCGCTCGGCCACTGCCAGAGAGAGAGACAAGCCGCCAAGTGAGACTGTTAGACCGCCCGGTCTCCTAGTCGCGAGTAACAGACCGCTAGACCGCTTGACCTCAAACCTCAACGCAGCAACCAACCCGCTGGAGGCAAACCGCCAAACCGCCCGGTCAATAACCCGCCAAGCCAGACCGACAAACCGCCCGGTCTCAACTTCAACACTCCCCCTCAAGCTGGAGCATATATGTCGATCATGCCCAGCTTGTCACATATATGAAGAAATGAGGCGGATACTGGCTTGGTGAAGATGTCAGCCAGTTCTTTTTCAGACGTGACGAAGGGAGTGCAAATTTGTTCCTTCAGAATCTCTTCACGAATGAAATGACAGTCGACCTCAATGTGTTTGGTTCTCTCATGGAAGACTGGATTTTGGGAGATATATATAGCAGCCTTGTTGTCACAGAACATAGGTAGATGATGGTTGTAGACCTCTCCTAAATCCAACATGAGAGCCCGTAGCCACTTTAGCTCGCAAGTGGTCGATGCCATACTCCGATACTCAGCTTCAGCACTGGACCTGGAGACAACAGATTGCTTCTTGCTCTTCCAACTTACCAGATTGCCCCCAACAAAGGTACAGAAACCGGAGGTAGACTTGCGGTCCCCTTTGTCATCCGCGTAACTCGCATCTGAGTAAGCTTCAACCCTCAGATGATCGTTCTTCTGAAAGAGCAACATTTCCGGGGGCTGCTTTGACGTACTCCAAGATCGCAAGGCGGACTGTAGATGGCACTCCCTGGGAGCTTGCATGAATTGACTCACCTTGCCCACAGCATAGGAAGATGTCGGGCCTAGTCACGGTGAGGTATTATGAGCTTACCAACTAGACGCGCTGTACCGCGAAGCATCTGAAAGAAGAGGCGAATCATCTGTCCAGGTTTTGTCTTCTCCAACAGCCATGGGACATCGGGCAGGTTTGGCCCCAGTCAATCCTGCTTCTTTTAAAATATCAATAGCATACTTACGCTGAGAGAGGACTAAAGAGTTGGGCTTCCGAGAGATTTCGATCCCCAAAAAGTACTTCGGAGAACCATATCTTTCGTGACTAGATGTTGGCGAAGATGCCGCTTTGTCAAGAGCTACCCCTTCCTGATCATCACCAGTGAGAAGAATATCATCACATATACTGCAAGAACCACCAGTCCCGAAGAGGTTTTGCGAATAAATAGAGAGTGATCAGCAGCCTGCGAGCAGCAAAACCAACGGCCGCCACGATGCCGCTGAATTTGTCAAACCAAGCTCGAGGGCTCTGCTTGAGGCCATAGATTGCCTTCTGTAGCGGCAGACTCGTGTCTCCCCCTGAGGCCAACATACCCTGGAGGTTGCTCCATGTAGACGGCCTATCCTGAAGATCACCATAAAGGAAGGCATTCTTGATATCCAGCTGGGAAAGGGGCCAGTCTTTGTTGACTACCACAGAGAGAAGGACCCGTATAGTGCTGAGATGAGCCACGGGAGAGAAGGTGTCAAAGTAATCAACCCCATAGGTTTGAGTAAAGCCCTTAGCCACCAGACGAGCTTTGTAACGGTTTACAGTGCCATCTGGGCCAAACATGACTACAAAGACCCATCGACAGCCAACAACATCTGTATCAAGAGGAGGAGGGACAAGAGTCCAGGTACCCCGCTCTGTGAGGGTCGCCATTTCCTCATCCATGGCCAGCTTCTAGTGAGGAATGGCAAGGGCCTCCTGGTAGGTAGGAACGATAGGTGTGGTAGTAGCAGAGATAGCCAGCGCAAAGTCCCTGCGAGAAGGGGTTAAGACGATCATATGAAACAACAGCAGCAAGGGGGTGTAGGGTACACGTCCGCACCCTTTGCGAAGAGCGACAGGAAGATCCAGGTCGGCGGGTCTCTCGGCATCCAGAGCATCCGTGGCAGAGAGAGCTGGCCCGGGAGGAGAGAAGCGACGGCAGCGGAGATGAGGGAGATGGAGGCGGAAGAGAGAGGGAGAGGAGGGGGCGGAGACGGAGGAGGAGCGGATATCGCAGTAGGAGACGAGGAACGAACGGAATCACAGGAGAATCTGAGGTGAGAGGAAGAGAAGAGGAGGCATCCGAGAAAGTAGGAGGCATTCTCGAAAGGTAACGTCAGCGGAGACAACCTGTTTACGAAGAACAGGATCAAAGCAGCAGTAGCCTTTCTGAGTGACCGAGTACCCCAGAAAAAAAACATTTGGTGGAGCGAGGGGAGAGTTATCACGGGTGGCAGATGGGACATGCACAAAAGCAGTGCACCCAAAGATTCGGAGAGGGAGAAGAAAAGGCTCCTTGCCAGGATAAAGGATGGAAAAAGGGGTTTTCCCTGAAGAACGGAGGAGGGAATGCGATTGATGAGGATAGCAAGCAAGAAGAAGAGCATAGCCCCAATATGAGCGAGGGACATGCATTTGAGTCATTAATGTGCGAGCAACATCGAGGAGGTGACGGTTTTTTGCGTTCCGCCACCCCATTTTGTTGGGATGTATAGACACAACTTGTCTGATGAATAACGCCATGTTGAACACAGAAAGAGGTAAAAGCATGACTTAAGTATTCTTTTGCATTATCAGAGCGAAAAGTTTAACACTAACACCAAACTGATTTTTGATTAAATGAAATAAAAGGAGGTCCATACATTAAAAAGTTCAGAGCGATCTCGTAAGAGATACACCCAAGTACATCTAGAAAAAATCATCAATAAAAGTTACAAAATAAGAACTACCCCGACCAATAGGAAAGGTGGAGAAGCAGTTCCCAGATATCGGAGTGGACTAGATTCAAACGGACGGGTAGAGCCCCGACCTTGCTTCGGCGGGGAAGGAGAACGATGATGCTTGCCAAAGTTGACATGCTTCGCAGTGGAGAGGAGTAGTGGAGGGAGGGAGGTGGGGCAGAAGCTGATGCAGAAGCATTGGTGGAGGATGACCGAGACGGAGATGCCACTGGAGAAGATCCGTACAAGAAGAAGAGAAGCGGGGACAAAGCGGAAACGTTGTCGAGGAAGTAGAGGCCGCCGCTCTCAGTCCCAGTAGCACTCGTCGCTGGGAGCTCGGATCCTGAAAAGAGCAAGAAGATGGAGTAAACGTTACAGAACATTGAAGCTGCTTGCACAAAGAAGTAACGATAACAGATTTGCACGGAAACTTGGGCACATAGAGAGTGTCCTCTAGCCGA
The DNA here is from genome assembly GCA_039513925.1 of Platanthera zijinensis. Taxonomy (NCBI): domain Eukaryota; kingdom Viridiplantae; phylum Streptophyta; class Magnoliopsida; order Asparagales; family Orchidaceae; genus Platanthera; species Platanthera zijinensis. Next base: position 148,069,480 of record CM077086.1, read on the forward strand.
AGGGACGGAGTAACATGAACCACTCCCGACCCATGAACCGGGGAGGGAGAACCATCTGCAATGAGGACCGGGGGCAACCGATCATGCTGTTCTAGGAGAGAGAAGCACTGAGGATTGCCCGTCATATGATTAGTAGCACCGGAGCGATAAAGCCATTTACCTTGAGTGACTACATGGGCACTACTGATGATGTGACCACGGAAGCAGACGGCTTGGAAGAAGAGGCGGAAGAGTCACCCGAGGGGCGAAGATGGGGATGTTTTGTCCCAGCAGCGGTCAAGAGTGTGTGTGCCGGTGCGGCCGCAGTGAGAGCAGAGATAGCGGGAAGATAAGGACGTCCGCCAGACTGATGACTGCGGCTACCAGAGCCACTCCGCTGAGTTTGATGAGCATAGTTATCCGGAGGAGAAGGAGCGGGTAGAAGCGGGCGCTGAAGGAGAGAGGTGACAGCGGCGATGCGAAGCAGCGGTGGCATCTAAGGTAGGAGATTCCGCCTCACCCAGAATTTGTTGGCGGATCATGTCATAAGTGTCAGGAAGACGGAGCAGATAACACACAACCAGAAGCTCCTGGAATTGCTTGTGTTGTTGAGCCAGATCCGCAGAAAAGGGGGCGATTCTGAAGAATCTCAGCCCCAAGAGCTTGAACTTGTTGGTAGGCAGCAGCAGGAGACAAGGTAGGCCGGGCAAAGAGGTCCGCATACAACGTATAGATGCGGGACGTCTGAGCCCTTTGGAATACAAAGCAGCAAGATGAAGCCAAGCGGCCTTCAGTCTCATCATGACGGATGACGGGAAGACATTCATCGGATAGACTGTTAGCGAGCCAAGTACGCACAAGAGCGTCACTCGCATCCCAGTCATCAAAGAGAGGGGAAGTGGTAGGAGGAGGGTCTATCAACGAGATGGTGGCGTGTTTGCGTTTGCTTGCGAGCGAAGAAGAAAGGTGAAAAGAGACGCTCCAAATCCGCGGTAGTGGGAGCCGACAAGCTTGGAAACGGTGCCAAGGTTCCCGGAAGGAGTAGGAGTAGGAGGAGGAGCCAATTGGCTACAGGTGGGGTGGCAGGAGTGGTGGCAGTAGAAGCATCAGAAAGAGCCATAAGAGCAAACCAACAGGAAGCCGCGCGGTTAGAAACACGGCTGCGCGGTAGGCAGAAGAGGAACTGCAGCGGTCAGGATGTCAGACACCAGCGGCCAGAGGACCACGACCAAGCCCGCTAGTAACAAGCAAAGGGGAAGAGGGTCGAGCGGCAAGCATACAGTCCGCTCGAACAGAAGCACAAGAGAGGGGCAAGGCACAGGGCAATAGGTCGCGGCGAACTAGGCAACAGGTCGCAGCGAACTAGGCAACAGGTCGCGACGACCAGAGCAAGAGCAAAACAGGAGGAGGCAAGGCACACAGCGATAGGTCGCGGTGCGAACAAGGCGACAGATCGCATAGTGAACAAGGCAAAAGGTCGCGCACACAGAGGGCAACGACAAGGAGACCGCGCGGACAGGGCGCAAGCGGAGAAGCAAGCCGCGCGGACAGAGAGAAGACAGAATCAGGAGGAAAGGATCGATTCCTCTGATACCATGTAAGAAGCGAACTAAAAACAAGCCGGAAATGGTATAACTGAAATTTTATTATCAGAAAAGGTATCTATTACACAAGGTATGGCCTCCCTTATATTAGAATGGAGGAGAGAAGAGAGAATACAAATTAAGAGATGTGGGACTAAAAACTATACAAAAAGAATCTGGGCGGCTAGAACAACAGACCGGAACAAGCCGCGCGGTTAGACAGAAGGGCTAACCGCTCGGGCCACTGCCAGAGAGAGAGAGACAAGCCGCCAAGTGAGACCGTTAGACCGCCCGGTCTCCTAGTCGGCCAGTAACAGACCGCTAGACGCTTGGACCTCAAACCTCAACGCAGCAACCAACCCGCTGGAGGCAAACCGCCAAACCGCCCGGTCAATAACCCGCCAAGCCAAGACGACAGACCGCCACACGCGTGGTCTCAACTTCAACATAGTTTAAAAATCATATGGCACGAATCTTGGCGCAATATTGGACGGATCGGGTCATCTTCAAGCTCCAGCTGACGGCCCCAATTCAACCCGCCCGGAGCATCTTCAGCGGCTGCCGCCGGCCATCCGGCCGCCTCCCCGGCCTGCCACCGCCGCCGACACCTTCGTGGTGGTCGGGGCTATCTCCGGCCGGCGTCTAGGCCGCCGGAGAGCGCTTTTCGGCGATCCCGAGACATGAAAAAAACGGGAAATCCATGGATTTTGAAATCTCGATCGGGCTCAATTGAGCCCGAACCTTGGCCCTATTGATTCCTATGATCTACCCATGAGTGAAGGAGTGGAGGAGGACCTGTGGTGGGGCTGTAGCCGGGCTGATCGTCGGATTGGCATGGTGGTGGCCGGTGGTGGTCGGATTGCTCAAAAAGGCAGAATAGGGCTTGGTTTCTTCAGGAAAATGGTGGGGGATTACTCCTTGGAGTCCAATGGAGCTTTTAAAGAGGTGAGGGGAGGTGTTAGGTGGCTGAAAACAACCTTGGCCATTTTTGGCCAAAGTCCACATTGGCGGCTAGGTTGGTAGGGGTGGTGGAGCTTGCTCCAGCCAGTCAAAAAAAGCTGCTAGACTCCCCCTTGTCCTTCTGAATTGAATGGGGAGGTTGGGGAGGGGGGGGAGGAGCACAAAGTCCTCCTTCCTTCTCTTCCTTCTCTTTCTCTCTCCTCCATGGATGACTTTCTCTCTCCTAGTCATCAAGCCTGAAATTTAGGCTCCTACATGTCACATGTCAGCCCACCAATCCATTTGGCCACTTGGGTCAAGGGTAGCCCTAATGAAATAGGAATGAGCTTGAGTTAGCCCATTTGGGCTAACTTGACCCAAAGTGGGACTAGGGCCCACCTAGGTCAATTTGATCCTTGAGGTTTCCTTAATAGGTCCTTGGTGACCCATTAGCCTCCCCCTAGGGTCAAGGTGGGGTTGAATTGGCCCTTGAAGGTCACTTGGCCCTTAACTAGGGCATTTTGACCATTTTAGGTTAAGGGTTGACTTTGGTCAAACTAGCCCCTTTGATTGGTCCCAATGGGTCCTTGGTGACCTATTGGCCTCTCACTAGGCTTATGAGGGTAGGGGTGGTGTCTATTGGGCTAAGGGACTACAATTGACCCTTGTGTAGGTCAATTTGACCTAATTAGGGCTATATTTGACTTTGGTCAACTTAGCCCTATTGACTGCTTTCCATGGGTCCTTAGTGACCCATTGACCTCTCACTAGGGTTATGGAAGTTTGAGTGGAGTATATTTGGCTAATAGACTGAAATGGACCCTTGTCTAGGTCAACTTGACCTAGCTAGGGTTATAGTTGACTTTGGTCAACTTTGGTCTTTTGACTGCTCTCCATGGGTCCTTAGTGACCCATTGGCCTCTTTCTAGGTTTATAAGGGTATGGGTGGGGTCTTGGAGTCTTGGTGAAGTCCCATGATCACTTTTAGTCAAGGTTCTGAGATCTGCTAAGTGCAGACCACAGTGGCCCTATTCACACTACCAGGTCCACTTGCCTCTTCCTTGGGCTTTCTAGGGTTTTGTCATGACAAAACCACTCCTAGGGGTCTAGTTGGAAATGGGATGTTACAAATCCCAATAAACAAAACAAAGATTTCGTCCCCGAAATCCAGGTTAAGCTTACGGGGACTCCTATCGGGGAGGAAGAAACTTATAACATCCCATGTAAGTTGAAAGTTTTATGCCACGACTCCGTGATTGGCATGCGAGGTTTAAGGCGTTTGTCGATGTTAAGACAAAATAGTCCAAATGACAAAAATCTAGACCCCAATAAACAAAAGTTTAGCCCATATCCTTGAAATTTTAGTTCTACTAGTTAAACATATGAAGGGAATTGAACATTTTGAGTGGTTGCGAGGAATACCTGACTGAAGAGTTCCGGGTATCTTTGTCGCATCAAGTCCTGGGGCTCCCATGTGTGCTCCTCTCTTCCGTGATTTCTCCACAGGACCTTGACTAACGGAACCTTCTTGTGGCGTAGAACTCGTACCCCCTTGTCGTCAATCCGGACTGGTTCTAGGTGAACTGACCGATCAGATGCTATCGGTCCATCTGTGGTTGAAACTTGCTGCTCTGGACGTAGTAGAGCTCTCCTAAGAGAGGATATATGGGAACACGTCGTGCAGACTCGCCAGCTCTGGTGGCAGTTCCAGTCTGTATGCCAAGGGACCGATCCGCTCCTGGATCCTATAAGGTCCCATGTTACCTTGGGCTGAGCTTCTTCCTTTGTCCGCGTACCCGAGTAACTCCATGCATGGGTCGGATTTTCAAGAACACCTGATCTCCTACCTGGAATTCCACCTGACGGTGCCGAGCATCGTAATTACTTAGCCTGCCGGCTCTGTGCTTCCAGCATCCTATCCCGTATCAATCTTACCTGAGCCTCGGTGTCCTCGACAAACTCCGAATCCAAAGCCTTAGGGTCCTCGTCCTGTATCCATGACAGAGGAGTCCTGCACTTTCGTCCATACAGCGCCTCATAAGGAGCCATTTTAATACTGGACTGGTAGCTGAGTATTATACGAAAATTCAATTAGTGGTAATAACTTTTCCCACGGTTCACCGCGATCTAATACGCAGAGTCGTAGTAAATCCTCCAGAGTCCGGTTAGTTCGTTCCGTTTGTCCGTCTGTCTGGGGATGGAAAGCTGTACTGAATGTTAGTCGAGTGCCTAAGTAGGTCTGCACTGACCTCCATTCTCTGGAAGTAAATCGTCCATCCCGGTCCGACACGATCGTTTTGGGGACGCCATGATAACGGACGAACTGCTCCACAAATTTCCGGACTAACACTCCCACCGAGTCATCCTTCCTGATTGGAATAAACCTCGCCACCTTCGTCAGTCGGTCGATGATTACCCATATCGAATCGTTCCCTGTCCTGGATCGAGGAAGTCCATGTATAAAGTCCATGGCGATATCATCAAACTTCCACTCTGGTACTGGAAGGGGCTGTAATAATCCTGCGGGGTTTTTGCACTCCGCTTTTACTAATTGGCACGCCTTGCAACGGGTCACGAAGTAGGTGATATCCTTCTTCATACCGGGCCAGAACATAGTCTTCTTCAGATCTGCAGTCATCTTCGTAATCACCGGGTGTACCGAATATCGACTGCAATGAGCCTCCGTCATGATGTCTTCCCGGATCTGGCCTCCCTCTGGTATGTAGACCCGTCCTCTGAAGCATACTAAATCATCTCTCAGCGTGTAATCTCCCACAGTGCCTGCTTCTAAGGACCGGAATACCGGATCTAGCTGGGCATCCTGCCTCTGTCCATCCTTGACCCGCTCTCGTATGTCATCCGTGGCGATTAATGATGACAGGTACTCCCGGTATAAGCCCAGGGTGATCCTCGGATACTAGGGATATTTGCATTTTATCAAACGTCTGAATCAACTCCAAGGCCATCAATGGTGTTCCTACTTCAGTGTTTGCGGTCTTTCGGCTCAATGCATCTGCTACCACATTCGCCTTCCCGGGTGGTAGTGCATCTCATACTGGTAATCTGCCAAAAATTTCCACCCATCGTCTCTGTCTAATGTTTAGCTCCTTCTGCGTGTCCACATATTTCAAATTCTTATGGTCGGAGTATATGTCACAGTGGACGCCGTACAGATAGTGACGCCAGACTTTTAGTGCAAAAATGACCGCTCCCATCTCTAAGTCATGGATTGGGTAGTTTTGCGCGTGCTTCTTCAGCTGCCAAGAAGCATAAGCTATCACATGGCCATTCTGCATAAGTACTGCACCCATGCCCTGGTAGGAGGCATCGGTGTAGACCTGGAATCTTCTTCTTCCCTGAAGGGAGGGTAAGTATAGGGGCCGAAGTGAGTCGCCCCTTTAGCTCTTGAAAAGCCTCTTCACACCGTGGGGTCCAGGTAAAGGGCACCTCCTTCCTTGTCAGAGATGTGAGTGGGAGGGCGATACGAGAGAATCCCTCTACGAATTTCCGGTAGTATCCGGCAAGCCCTAGGAAACTTCGTACATCTGTGGCCGTCTTTAATTGTGGCCAGTCCCGAACTGCTTGGATCTTGGCCGGGTCCACTGCTAACCCAGCACCACTGATGATATGGCCTAGGAAGGCCACCTCCTTCAACCAAAATTGGCACTTGCTGATCTTTGCATAAAGCTTGTGCTCCCGTAGTTTCTTCAGAGTCAGCGTCAGATGTTGTGTGTGCTCCTCTTCTGTCCTTGAGTAAATGAGGATGTCATCGATAAAACATGATGACAAATATATCTAAATACTCCTTGAACACCTGATTCATAAGGCTCATAAATGCTGACGGCGCATTTGTGAGCCCGAAGGGCATTACAGTAAATTCGTATAGTCCGTATCTGCTACTGAATGCAGTCTTCGGAATGTCCTCTTCCTGGATCCGTAACTGGTAGTAGCCTGATCTCAGATCCAATTTGGAAAAGAAGTGCGCCCCTTCTAGCTGGTCAAACAGCTCATCTATCCTTGGCAGTGGATACGTATTTCGGACTGTCAATCGGTTTAGAGCTCGGTAGTCGATGCACAGTCTCAGAGTTCCGTCCTTCTTTTTAACAAACAAGACCGGGGCTCCCCAAGGCGAAGAGCTCGGTCGGACAAATCCAGCCTCCACCAGTTCTTGGAGTTGGCTTCGAAACTCAGTCAATTCTTTCGGGGCCATCCGGTAAGGGGGCCCTAGCTGCTGGCTTAGCCCCCGGCACCAGCTGTATCCGGAAATCCTGCTCCCGGTGCGGGGGTAGCCCAGGCAGTTTCTCTGGGAATACGTCAGCAAAATCTCGCACCACTGGAATATCCGAGGTGGAGACCTTGATCTCAGTCATCTCAAATATTACTTCATACACTTCTTCCCCCTGTAAGTGATCCTTGATGGCTTGTACAGATGACAGTATGAGAGGGGGAATAGATTTTATACCTTCAATGACGAGGTATGAATCCCCATGTCTTACGGTAACTCTCTTGGATGAGCAATCGATCTGAGCGTGATTCCAGTTCAACCACGTCATTCCTAGGATCAAATCAAAGATTGGCATCTTTATGATTGTCGCTGGAGCTTCAAACCGTCTTTCCGCCGATCTCTGCCTCCATGTTGCAGTGGGCAGAGGTGAACAACTCTGATCCGTCGGGTAGTCGTATCCTCATCATCAGACCCGTGAATCTTTCTACGCCTTCCAATCCTTCTATGAAGGCCTCCGATACAAATGAGTGCGAAGCACCCGTATCAAATAGAGTATAAGCGGGTTTGCCGCTGATGAAAACTATTCCTGGGGTTTTGGGAAAAATTAAATGTCTCAGAATTCTAGCTATGGTTTTCTTTCCTAGATTGTCACTTCTATATAAAATTTAAGTTCATGAGGAATAACTTAAACCAAAATTTTCAGACGTACCGTGATTACTTGCTCCGGGTTTCGGGGCTGAGCCAGATCCAGTGCATAAATGTGCTCCCTCTGCTGCCTATGATCTGCACCCTGGAAACCACGTCCTCGACCACGTCCTCGTCCTCCAAACTGCTGGGCATGCGGGGCAACCTGTGGTGTTGGTAGAGGTGCTTCCCTCATAGGGCAGTTTCTCCGAATATGCCCTATTTGATGGCAGTTGTAGCACTCTGGTGGGGAAATGCCATGCCCCCGGGTCTTGGTGCCTCCCTCATCTGAAGAGGCTGAGGAGCCAGTACCACCGGCTCCCTCGGCTCTCGTCTTATTTCCTGACGAGGTTGGTCTTCTGTTCTTCTTCCTTCTCTCCCATCTGTGATGCGGCCCCGCCGCTGATCATTCCGGGCTCCCCGGCCCTGGTCCTCTGTTGGCCTTTTTCGACCCCGAGTGGTGTGCCAATCGGCCTCAATCCTCTTGGCCATTTCCAAGATCCGAGAGATAGGTCCATCAGAAACGAACAGAAGGGCCTCCCTCAAGTCCTCTCGTAGACCCTTATAAAACCTTTTTGTGTAGCCCACCTCATCTAGTTGATACGAATCCGCGTAGCGAGCTAAGTGGTCGAACTCCCGATGGTACTCTACCACCGTCCTGGTACCCTGCTTCAACTGTAAGAACCGTTCCTCCAACTCATCCCTGGCTGATTGTGGAACAAAATGTTCCAGGAGAGCGGTCCTGAACTCTTCCCAGGAGATTTCTGTAACCTCCCTATCAGCAAATGTTGTATCCAGCAGTGTCTTCCACCACCTCTTTGCGTGAGACTCTAGGCAGGAGACAACCAAGGCCACCTTCTCCTCCCAGGGACATCGTATCCCAGTCAGCATTTCATACATAATATCTAGCCACTCCTCTGTCCGTACAGCGGATTCTGTCCCCAAGTAAGATGGAGGAGAGAGTCCTCGAAAAATGCTCATCCAATTGGCCCCCGGGTTCGGCTGCGGAGCCGGAACCTGCTGAGCCTTGAAAGCATCTAGAATGGCCGTCAGCGTTTGACCCATCTCCGAGTGTAAGAATGGAGTGGGGGCCGGGGGAGGTGGTGCAACAGTCGGAGTCTGCTGAACTCCGCCTTGTGGTGTTGGCTGCGCTGGGGGCTGCGTTATAGAAGACAATTATAAGAAGTCTCACAGGTTTAACTAAAAGTGGACAATTTTCATGTGATTTCCCATATGGGCCCACCACTGCTTCCGCTGCTTAGTTTGTCCCCAAACTAAACTCGAGCGGGGGTGGCCCAGGGTAGTGGACTGCTACTTTTCTGATCGAGGTTTCCTCTGATACCACTTGTAAGACCCCCATTTTTTTTTCGACACCGGGGTCTTAGGCCCAGAACCGCCGCCTAGCGGTGACACCTTCGCACCCGGGAAGGTCGTCACTACAAGACGCCGATTCTGCCGGCCAATTCGATCATAACAGTAGCAATATACTTAAGAAGGTAGCAAGTCCACAAAGAGAATCACATATATAGAAATAAACTCCACGAAGGGAGTGTCCACAGATAGTACATATAATGAAAAATCACGGGCTTATGCCCGGTACATCAAGTCCTCACTACATTTCACTCATCGCGGAAGCAAACTAATACAACTACTATAGATCGGGACTCACTGTCCCTGCTGTCTGGACTCCAGTGCTAGACTGTCCGATCTCCAAACGTGCCGACCTCCGGGGCTGCTCCTCCATGCTGGGCTCCGTGGTCCCCTAAATGATGTGGTTCGAAAACCGTTAGTCTAAAAGACTAAGTCCTATCGTCCCCCACCCCTTCCCCCATGGCTCCTAAAGCACCGAGCGGGGAGAAGGAAAGGGAAGGACATGAAGGTGGAGAGTATTCAAATTTCAGATGGCGGCGGAACTAAACTAACAGTGTAAGATGATAATAATCATACAAAATAAATAAGTAACCTTAACTTATGCGAGTGTACATAAGTTAAGGGATCTTTTGCAGGGCTCCTATCGTATAAAAAGTCCCATACCGATTTATACGATAGGGTGTCGTTCTATTAGCAGGTTTATAATGTTGAAAGAGAACCTTGACTTATAGGCACGCTCACACGAACCTATAGGCCAAGGGGTCGTTTAGCAAGGCCTAATGTATAGAGCGTCCCATACCGCTTATACATTAGGTGTCAGGTTATATGCGATGGTTATGCTATGAAATACATTTATGCCATGATGTGAACATGCATGTGCAACTCACCCACTCGACTCTGTGTACACAGACCTTTAGTTCCCCCTTTCAGAGCCGTTACCTCCCAGGATACCTCCGTAGTGGCAGACGGAAGCGGTGGGTTGGGCCTCGCCCACCTCTAAACCAGTAAAGCACTACCGGTCAGACCTATCGTACGCCTCAACGCTTGGTGCACTAAGCGGACGTCTACGTACTCTTGCCGGCTGGCGCACCGAACTTCTGATGGCGAAGTGTTAACCACACTTGCCGAGCCAACCATATTGGTGTCGGTGCATCGAACTCCCCAATATAGAAGACCCACCACCTTAAAACCTTTTATGCACATACAATAGATATGAGTCAACCAACCAACCGAGCCGAAGCTCACCGGACAATTCCCGTCCATCACAATCTACAACCGAGCTAAAGCTCACCGGACAATCCCGTCCGTCGTAATCTACAACCGAGCTAAAGCTCACCGGACAATCCCGTCCGTCGTAATCTACAACCGAGCTAAAGCTCACCGGACAATCCCGTCCGTCGTAATCTACAACCGAGCTAAAGCTCACCGGACAATCCCGTCCGTCGTAATCTACAACCGAGCTAAAGCTCACCGGACAATCCCGTCCGTCGTAATCTACAACCGAGCTAAAGCTCACCGGACAATCCCGTCCGTCATAATCTACAACCGAGCTAAAGCTCACCGGACAATCCCGTCCGTCGTAATCTACAACCGAGCTAAAGCTCGCCAGACCACCATCACAACTACTGGGCTTATTGCCCAAGTAACCCATACTATCTCCCGGGACATTGGGTGGGAAAGTGTGAATCCCTAAGTTTACTATTTACTGTATGCTTACGAAGTTTTGACTCTTCCTAATTACTACGAGAAAGACGATTTTTCGTCGATCATGCGCACCACCTAACACTAGCCAACCCACTCTCACTACTCTTCTTTTCTTTCGATTGGGAAATCATCCACAACAAAAGGGTCTAACTCCAATAACTATCCCTGACCTTGTCTTATTCCAATTTAGCCATTTTGCTATATGCACACCAATTCAGACGACACGTTGAACCAGATAGGGGGTATTCTAAATAATCATCCGAATGCCCTGAATTATTTACTGGAGACTTATCATGATGCAAATGGACTAAATCCAAAAGATTATCATTTTTCCAATTATTCTGATATTTATTTAAATTCCCGTAAAGCTTCTAAGGGCTACCCATTGAGCATGAAGTGCACTTTTCAGAGAGGTATAAAGCTTCATAAATTCATGATAAATTCTAAATAACCATTTAAGTATAAATCCAAGATATAACAATTTCTCAAGTATTCAAGTGACACTAATCAATTTTTGAAAATATATCCTTTTTCCTTTTATTAATGAAGTAAGTGCAATAAATATTCATCCAAAAATTCTTAATTAATTTTCTAAAGTAGATACTGACCTAAAAACATCATTGGCCAAATTTCATAATTATACAGTAAGTAAATCGCTCAAAATGATTTAAATAAACTAGATCCAAAATTGCTAAATGCAGACCACCAAGTCAATCTTCATGTAAAATGGGATGTATATAAAATAATCATCCTACACCCCTATAATAATTAATGGAGGTTCATTATGACCTTTAAGTTCTAAATCCAGAGTTCCAAAATTTTCCTTACTTATTTGATAATTCATTTAATTATTTTAATGTCTAAAATTTCCAAAAATGAACATGAAGTACTACTTTCATTCAAGGAATCATTTTACAAATTTTATATGTTACTCAGAATAATGATATAACTTATCTTCCAAAATATATATTTCTTTTCAGTAAAGCTTTATCTTTAAATCAAATATTCATTTAAGTCCTTGGAAATTCATTTAATAAATATAAAATAATGTATTGCTTCCAAAAATTCAGGGAAATTTCAATTATGAATCTAATGGAATACACATGGTTTGGGACAAATTTCATAATTTATTTATTAGTAAATAGGCTTAAATGAATTTTTGAATAATTCCATCAAATGACAATCTTGTGAACTAACTACCTCATATACTTGTCCAAGAATTCTTATAAAATTTATATAAACTCTTTATGCTTCCAAACAACCTCTGCCAAAATTTCAGGACCTCTCAATTATCAGAAGTAGCATAATAAATTATTTACTTAATTTAAGCATTTCTTGGGTTACCAATGAAGTACTATAATTATTGACCCAAAATTCCCCATTAAATTACCAGAGGCTCATAATGTCCTTAAGACCAATCTACCAAAATTTCATCTTAGTTTGAGGTGTTTAGCTAGCCCATTTCAACCCTAGAATGTTTGTGCCCTAAACTAGGGTTAGGGATTTTAGGGTCCTAAACCTTCCAAAATGCCCTAATAATTTTACCAGAGGGTTATAGTTACCAAAACTCTATCCCTACAAAATTTCATAGCCATACAAGGTGATTTGGCCATATGCCCTTCACAAGGTACAAAAGCCCTTCCTTAGGGTTTGACCTAAGATCTTGGGCCAAACCAACTCCACTGCCCCCAAATTTCCTTTGGGAGGTGTATCTTGTCATCCCAAACTAGTGTATCCTTACAAAATTTGAACCTCTGTTGAGGTGAATTGGACACTAAAAGCCAAAATTACAATTTGGACCAAAATACCCTTCTTAGGGCAAGGCTAGGGTTTGCTTGAATCCTATTCAAATCAACTCCAAACTTAATGAAATTTTAACCAGAGGTCTATATTGACCTCATAACCATCCCACCAAAATTTGGTTGAATTTGGACTTCATTTGACCCCTAATTTAATTTACCCTAGCATAATTAAATTATTTACAAAAACTATAGGAAAATTATTCCCAAAAATTCCCATTTTTGGGCAGGGTCTAGGTATAGGGTAGGGTGAGCCCCTGCCAAAATTTCAGCTTATTTGGACCAAGGATTAAGTGTGGGCATCCAATTTAATGACTGACTATTCATTTGTATAGACCCCACCAAAATGAGTGCCCTGGCCAAACCAGTCACCCAATTTGGTTCAAACCAATTTTTGCTGAAAGTAGACTCATAGGGCTAGGTTTTTGATGTTGACCACTTTCTCTGAAACAGGCTCTATATATTTTTAATAATTAAAACCAGTAAATACCAATACTGTGACAATAATCAAATATTAATCCTATAGTTTAAAAATCATATGGCACGAATCTTGGCGCAATATTGGACGGGATCGGGTCATCTTCAAGCTCCAGCTGACGGCCCCGATTCAACCTGCCTGGAGCATCTTCCAGCGGCTGCCGCCGGCCATCCGGCCGCCTCCCCGGCCTGCCACCGCCGCCGACACCTTCGTGGTGGTCGGGGCTATCTCCGGCCGGCGTCTAGGCCGCCGGAGAGCGCTTTTCCGGCGATCCCGAGACATGAAAAAAAACGGGAAATCCATGGATTTTGAAATCTCGATCGGGCTCAATTGAGCCCGAACCTTGGCCCTATTGATTCCTATGATCTACCCATGAGTGAAGGAGTGGAGGAGGACCTGTGGTGGCGGCTGTAGCCGGGCTGATCGTCGGATTGGCATGGTGGTGGCCGGTGGTGGTCGGATTGCTCAAAAAGGCAGAATAGGGCTTGGTTTCTTCAGGAAAATGGTGGGGATTACTCCTTGGAGTCCAATGGAGCTTTTAAAGAGGTGAGGGGAGGTGTTAGGTGGCTGAAAACACCTTGGCCATTTTTGGCCAAAGTCCCACATTGGAGGCTAGGTTGGTAGGGGTGGTGGAGCTTGCTCCAGCCAGTCAAAAAAAGCTGCTAGACTCCCCCTTGTCCTTCTGAATTGAATGGGGAGGTTGGGGAGGGGGAGGAGGAGCACAAAGTCCTCCTTCCTTCTCTTCCTTCTCTTTCTCTCTCCTCCATGGATGACTTTCTCTCTCCTATCATCAAGCCTGAAATTTAGGCTCCTACATGTCACATGTCAGCCCACCAATCCATTTGGCCACTTGGGTCAAGGGTAGCCCTAATGAAATAGGAATGAGCTTGAGTTAGCCCATTTGGGCTAACTTGACCCAAAGTGGGACTAGGGCCCACCTAGGTCAATTTGATCCTTGAGGTTTCCTTAATAGGTCCTTGGTGACCCATTAGCCTCCCCCTAGGGTCAAGATGGGGTTGAATTGGCCCTTGAAGGTCACTTGGCCCTTAACTAGGGCATTTTGACCATTTTAGGTTAAGGGTTGACTTTGGTCAAACTAGCCCCTTTGATTGGTCCCAATGGGTCCTTGGTGACCTATTGGCCTCTCACTAGGCTTATGAGGGTAGGGGTGGTGTCTATTGGGCTAAGGGACTACAATTGACCCTTGTGTAGGTCAATTTGACCTAATTAGGGCTATATTTGACTTTGGTCAACTTAGCCCTATTGACTGCTTTCCATGGGTCCTTAGTGACCCATTGACCTCTCACTAGGGTTATGGAAGTTTGGGTGGAGTATATTTGGCTAATAGACTGAAATGGACCCTTGTCTAGGTCAACTTGACCTAGCTAGGGTTATAGTTGACTTTGGTCAACTTTGGTCTTTTGACTGCTCTCCATGGGTCCTTAGTGACCCATTGGCCTCTTTCTAGGGTTATAAGGGTATGGGTGGGGTCTTGGAGTCTTGGTGAAGTCCCATGATCACTTTTAGTCAAGGTTCTGAGATCTGCTAAGTGCAGACCACAGTGGCCCTATTCACACTACCAGGTCCACTTGCCTCTTCCTTGGGCTTTCTAGGGTTTTGTCATGACAAAACCACTCCTAGGGGTCTAGTTGGAAATGGGATGTTACATCTACTACTCTCTCCGTGCCATGGCCCATCAAGTGGCCTCTTCCCTCTACTCTGTGTCATAAGCTGGTCCGCCTCGTGCTTCTTTGTCATCTCGATGATCTCTGTCGATGATCCATGAGAAATAAATAGCAGTGCCTGCCGCACTGAATCCTTAAGTCCTCGGTAGAACTTCTTTGCATACCTCCGGTCCTCTAGATCATGAATGCCTGCAAATCTGGCCAGATGGGAGAATTCCCTCTGGTACTCAATCACTGAACGAGTCCCCTCCTTGAGGTTCAAAAACCTCTCCTCCAACTCGTCTTTGTCTGTATCTGTCACAAAATGTCCAAGGACGGACTCACTGAACTCCTCCCATGAGATCTCTGATGGGTCCCTATCGGCATATGTGGAATCCATCATGGATTTCCACCATCTCCGGGCATGTGAATCTAGAGCAGAAGTCGCCAAGGGTACTGCCTGTTGCACCGGGCAACTGATGCCTGCAAGCATCTCCTGTATGGCCTCCAGCCATTCCTCTATCTTCACAGCATTCTCCGTCCCGTGGTACATGGGCGGGGACAAGCTCCTGAACGCACTCAACCAGTTTGACCCCGGATTTGGCAGCTGTGCCGGGGCCTGCTGGGCTCTAAATGCGTCTAGGATCGCAGTAAGGGTCTGTCCCATCTCAGTCTGCATGAACGGAGTGGCAGCCGGAGGGGGAGGGACCACGTTCTGTGGCACGGCGACCTGTAGAGGTTGCAAAAAGGTGATTCTTAAGTCCAAATTCTTCAAAATTTGGCCTAACTCATTGTTTAACGGACTATTTAGTGTGACTTTTTACACATGGGCACACCATTGCTTCCGCTGAATAGTTTGTCCGCAAACTACTCTCGAGCGGGGTGTTCCAGTGTTGTGGACTTCTTTCTCTAATGATCGTATTTTTCAAGTGATACCAGTTTGTAAGATCTGCCTTTTCCCTTTTTGAAGGCATCCCGGATCTTATGCCCAGAACCGCCGCCTTACGGTGACACTAACTCTAGAGTTAGTCGACACCGTAAGACGCCGATTCTACCGGCTATTACGATCATTTTTCACTAGAGATGCAGAAGTAAAAGTGTATAAACAAGCTAATACACATGTCCACAGAAATCACAGAGCATATCATATATATGGAAATGAAAGTGCTACTATAGTCCATAATGAGTACAAAAGAGAAAGTAGGGCTTATGCCCATATACATCAATAGAAATCAGACTCTCTCTCACAAAACAGAAAGCTGTAAACTAAGCTATCCACTACATCTCCTCCCACCTGAGGACGTGCGGTAGTAGTGTCTGGTGGTGGTGGTAGCTGCTCCTCATGCCCTGCCTCCTCGTCCCGCTGGACGTGCTGGACCATCTCCTCGAACTCCTAAAAAGGGGGAGTCAACGTATGTTAGTCAAAAAGACTAAGTAGTATCCTCAACACCTCCTCCTGTCGCTCTTAGGCACCGGATGGAAGGAGGATGCGGAGGACAACAAGGGGTAGCAAAGTGGAAGCAGGTGACATTTCTATCTAGCAGGAGTAAGTATAATCTAGCAGTTCTATATATAATCTAGCAGTTCTATATAAAGTGCAAGTAAGTAAAGACAGTGCAGAAAGAAAAGGACTGCAGTAAGAAGATAGAACTGGAAGTAAATGCAGTACAGAAAGGGAAGTACGCTACTGCTACTCCTACTCCTATCAATATCACAGAAGTACCCCAACTTATATGAACGCCCATACGAACTTATAAGTTAGGGTTTCCAAAAGTAACTTATCATATAAACCGCCCATACAATTTATATGATAAGGATCTATGAAGCGTATGTCCTAATGAATGAATGTATGTTATGATGAGTATGTTAAACATGCAAGTGCAACACACACACACGACTCCGTGATCACAGACCTTTAGTTCCCTCTTTTTGAGAGCTTGCATCACTCTCGGGTACTACCGTTGTGGCTACGGCAACAGTGGAGCGGGCTCTCCACTTCTAGGTGGGTATAAGCACTACCAGACCTAGACCCCTCTCATACGCCTCTGTACACGTCCTAGGTGCACTCTAGAGTTTTGCGTACGTATTTTGCTGACTACCCGTCAGACTTGTAGGTCGAGTGTACGTCTTCGGGGATTCCGCAGTATTATATATTTAGCACACTGGCCCCTCCACCCGTACCCTCGCCCGAGTCATCGTACTGCCATCGGTGCATCGACTGGCCAGTCCCGCGTGACTCGCCACTAATTTTATGCACATGCAAGGTATTAATCTGAGCTTCCTGCTCATACTGATATTGTTAACACATTCCCTCCAATCCAATTTGGGTGAGCAAGTGCTTGTATCCCTCCAACCTTATGAAACAGGTGAGCAAGCCACTCGTAACCCTCCAACCCGGTTAGGATGAGCTCATCACTTGTATCCCTCCAACCTTATGAAACAGGTGAGCAAGTAATCCGTATGAAGTTTCCAACCTTATTAAACCGGTGAACCTATCGCGTAGAACTCCAGGCCTATTAGACTACTCTTGTCTAAAGTTTATTACACATAACCGTTTAGGGTGAATCCCAGGACTGCCCAAGGTATGCCCAATGAAGGGGTCTCGAAGGCACTAGGAACTACGATGGGATGACAAGCCCAAAGTTCCCTTTCGCAAGGATAATTACTTTTAGTTGGTGTTTACCCGTTACCCACGATTCTCCTTTAGTATTACTCCTTAGTGGCCTAATGACTTATGGTATTAATCGGAAGTCGAGGGTCTCCCGTCAGACTCCGTTATGCCTATTGTAAAGTGACTTGCACTCTTTCACGCGTTACTATACTTATGACGTAATCAACACCACCCGGGTTTATTCCCAATTTCCACGACTATCCCATTTTATTCTATCACCCGGTGGTCCTATTAGGGTAAACCCTATTTATTC
This sequence comes from Platanthera zijinensis, assembly GCA_039513925.1. Classification (NCBI taxonomy): domain Eukaryota; kingdom Viridiplantae; phylum Streptophyta; class Magnoliopsida; order Asparagales; family Orchidaceae; genus Platanthera; species Platanthera zijinensis. Next base: position 148,086,830 of record CM077086.1, read on the forward strand.
TAAATGTAGCCCCAGACCTAATACCACCCTGCCATTTCCAAATTACACTACCATCCCCATCGTTCTGTTCATTAATCTAGGGTGGTATTATCTAGATAGGTATTTACGTACGACACTTCTATCGAGACTGAGCGACCAGGGTAAGATGACCTAACTAATGATCAATTGAATGAACTTCCAAATGCATTGTATTGTGTTTAATCACATGAGATTATTATAGATATGATACATCGATTTATTCATTATTTTATCTCCACCAGAATCATTCAATTATTGTTAAGGGTAAAATTGTCATTTTCCCGTATACTTATAAATTAAATCTTCAATTTATCAAGTCGAATCTCAAGGGCTCGAATATGTCTCCCATGAGTTTAAATAATATCATTAGGGTTTTGTAAATCTTCTAGACCCTAGTTTGATTCATTTTAGAAAATTCTTAAGTGTTCACCAAATTCTCAAAAATTGTCAAATTCACTAAGTGTGGGATTTTTGCTCCCCAAAAATCCCAACTAATTTAGGGTTTGAAATTATACCACTACTGGTCTACTAAATCAGGGGGGTGTGCATTTTAAATTCACCCCTTTAGGCAAATATCATAAACAGGTTTTACATTTGCTATTTGCACCCCGAGCCTAAGTAGTTTAATTCTTGCATGTGGGCCTTTCCCAACATGACTTGTTCCAATTTCAGAGAAATTTCTACCACTGGTCTATATGGTCCCTAAGGGCCAGCCACCAAAATTTGGGGCCATTTGGAGTTAGCTAACTCCAAGAATCACCTAGTTAAGCCCTAGGGGTATTTTGGTAATTTTCCCACATTTTGTTTCCCAATCAAGCCCATTTTTGGGCAGGGCCTAAATATGCCCTAATTATACCTCTGACCAAAATCTCAGGTCAAGGGGGCTTCTGGTTTGGCTTGGGCAGCCATTTGAAATTCTGCAAAATTGCTATTTGCAGCCCAAGCCAAATATTATTTCTCAAACATGCAAGTGAGATTCCTCAACATGCAGTGCATCAATTTAGCCCAAATTTTAACCATGGGTCTAATATACCCATGAGAGGGTGCCACCAAAATTTGGGGCCATTTGGAGTTAGGAAACTCCAAAAATCACATTTATTTACTTTTGGGTATTTTTGTAAAAACTATAGCAAAATGTTCCCCAAAAATTCTGATTTTTGGGGAGGCCTAGATAAGCCTAATTTAGTAACCTAGCCCAAATTTCAGCCCATTTGGACCAAGGGTTTGGGCTGAGGAATTAATTTAATTTCTGTCCTACCCTAGGAGTAGTCCTAGTAAAATGGACCTACAGGGCAGAATACTTAACCAAATTTGATGAGTAACATGTCAAATCAAAGTCAACACAGAGATCTACAATATTCATGTTGGGCAAAAATTTACAGGTGGCTATAAGGGCCTTAAAATCAGCATGCAAAGTGACTGCCAAAATGTCACAAATTAATACACTATTCATTAAATGAAATAGTAACAGATTTATTAAAAATAACTTAAATGCATGATCAGCCTGCCCGAATTTTAAAGAAGATCGGACGGTGCCTGTATTTCTTCTCCATGCAACATGCATGGCCAAAACCCGTGCTGGGTGGTTTTGCGGGGCCGTTCCCGGCCATCGCCGGCGGCGGGACCTCCGGCCAAGTTCTTCCCCGGCCTCACGGTGGTCGGGGCTAGAGATGGCCGGCGACTGGACGGCGGAGAGCGGCGGATGGCGGCGGCGCAACCAAGCCGAGAGCCCCCCAAATCGCCATTTTTTTACAGATTTTCGAGCTTTGGATTTCCTAACGTCGAGCTCGTTTGAGCTCGACCTCTAGCCTAGTTGATCTAGGAAACTAGTACGCTTGGAGGGGAAGGGATACGGACCATTGGCGGCGGTTGTGGTTGAGGGTGGCGGCGGTTTCCCATAGCATGCAAACTCTGGCGAACTCCTCTTTGGTTGGCCATGGCTGCAGGTGATTTCTCCTTCTCTCTCTCTCTGGGGTAGGGTTGAAGTGGAAATGAGGGAGTGTAATCGGTTTGGGCTGAGTTAAGAGGGGGGGGGGGGCGATTTCACCAATGATGGGGCGATTTCACCAAGGAGGCGATTTCACCAAGGTGGGGGGGCTCGGGTTGGGTGTGTGGGCTGGCTGGTGGCTTGGGAGTGGGCCCTACTGCACCAAGTGGGTTAAATAACCCCTAATGGGTCGGGTTCCATGAGTAGAGTTGGATTGGGTGAGTGGAGAGGTGGGGTTTGGCTCACAAAAATAAAATAGGCTAGATAGGCTCGGGTTTGGGCTTGGGCTTGACCCAAGGCTGCATGGTGGGTCCCCTCTCCTCCTAATACCCCTACATGGTCAGCCAACCCTTTGTGGGTTGGTGGGGTGAGCCCAAGTGGCCCAAAATGACTCCTTAGCATTTTCTCTCTCCTATTCCTCCTCTTTTCTCTCTCCTAGGTAATTTCGAAAATTACTATTGCATGCCCCTATTTTTCTCTTCCATAGGGGGTATAGGGTCACTTTAGACCCACCTAGTGATTCTGGGTTGGTTTGGGTGGACCCAACCTAGTGAAATGGGCTAGGACACCATTTTCACTATTTAGGTCAACATGTTGACTTGACCCAACATGGGTCAACTAGTTGACCCCATGGCCTACCCTAGGGTCCACTTAGATTGTATTTAGGGTTAGGGCAATGTGGTGGGGTCATGGTGTGGCTAGGGTTTGTATTTAGCCTAGTTTGACCTAGGTTGACTTGGGCCCCATAGTGGGCCCCACATGGTCTAAATCCTCCTCCTAGGGTCAAACCTAGCTAAACCCTAGCATCCACCACATGTCTAACCCAAATCTAAGTCATTTGAAATTTGGCATGTTACAAGCTATCAAATGAATTTGGAAAAGGACTCAAAAGTGGCTAACTAGTGGTGAAAGTTTTTAGGTTGGCAGGAATGCTCAAATCAAAACAAAAACGGCCTAAATCATTTTCACGCTTTTAAATTTATTTAAGACAAAGATTTGAAAATTTTCAAAAAGCAAGTCCTAGATAATAAAAGAAGATTGATGAAATTATCTTGAAAATAGAAATAATAAGTGACTTGGATCGTTCACATCTACTATATTATTCAAAAGTTGACCTTACAAAAATTATCCAAAAACAAAAAGGAAAATAGTGGATGATGAATTTTTTAGAAAGTAAAGAAAATAAAGAAGGGAAAACCATAATAGAAATGCGAGTTTTAGAAAAATATTTCACCTTAACATGCTACCGTGAATTAGAAAAACAGCATGACCAACACTTTACTTGTGAAACATAATTAAAAAGGATGATTACAAATATATTAATTAAATAAGTTGTTTATAGGAAATTTTGAGTAAAACAAAATAAAAACTAGGGGTACTATTGAGATACCAAAATGTCTAAACTATAAAAGTAAGAGAAAAAAAACAAATATTTTTTAAAATTTTGAAATATTCTCTTTTTTTTGGATTTTGGAAATATTTTCTAATTTTTTTGGAATTTAAGATATTCAATTTTTTGGGTTTTTTGAAAAAATATACACAAAAAGAAAAAATATTTACACTAAGCAAAAAAGAAGGAGGAAGTCCTCCCCCAAACTTAAAATGGACATTGTCCTCAATGGCAAAAGAAGAGGATTGGAGAAGGAGAGAAAATGAAAGTACATAATTGAAAGGCAGAATTGAAAAACGGGTTCTTCCCCGGATTTATTTGCCGCGAAAGCTGAGTGATGCTGCTCCCCAAGCTTCTTCTTTGGACTTCGTGATGGATTCAGCAACGTTGGAGCAGGCGCTCACAGAAGCTTCAGCATGTCGGAGCCATTCAGGGCAAAAATTGTAAAATAAATAAAACAGAAAAAGATAACTTTTATTGCCTCCCAAGAGCGCCCTTTGTTTAAAGAGTCATTGATCTTGACGCATCAAAAATAATATTGTCCATAAATAAAATAGTTTTTAACAAAAAAAATCAAAGCTAGAGTTCATGCAGCAGATACTTAATAATGTTTGGACTGACATCATCATCACCAGAGAAATAAAATTTAAGACGCTGACCATTCACTTTGAAATTACCCTTATCAGGGTGAGAAATTAAAACAGTACCATAAGGAAAAACTTGCATAACAGAAAAGGACCCAGACCAACGAGATTTTAATTTTCCAGGAAATAAACGCAATCGAGAATTATATAAAAGAACTTGGTCGCCCGGCTTAAAGGATTTCGGATGCCTTAAGTGCTTATCATGCAAACGCTTCATCCGCTCTTTATAATGTTTGTTATTTTCGTAAGCATAAGAGCTCCACTCGTCGAGTTCATTAAGTTGAAATTTTCTAAGGTCACCGACAGAGTGGGGATCGAAGTTTCAAAATCTTAAGGCCCAAAAAGCACGGTGTTCTAATTCTACGGGTAAAGGACACGATTTTCCATAGACAAGCCAATACGGAGTACATCCTAGGGCGGTTTTGTACGCACATCGGTAGGCACATAGAGCATCGTCTAATTTTGCTGACCAGTCTTTCCTATAAGTTGAAACCGTCTTTTCTAATATTCTTTTTATTTCTCTATTTACTACTTCGCCTTGTCCATTAGTTTGGGGGTGGTAGGCAGTTGAAATCTTAGGTGTAATGCCGTATTTAGTAAGGATTTTTGAAAACTGTACGTTATAGAAATGAGAACCCCTGTCACTAACGATGGCTCGCGGTGTTCCGAATCGAGAAATTTTTTTTTTTCAAAAAGGTAACTATAACTCGGGAATCGTTCGTAGTAAGAGCTTGGGCTTCGGCCCAACGTGAAACATAATCTACGGCAACTAAAATATACTTATTTCCGAAGCTGGAAGGAAGAGGGCCAACAAAATCGATTCCCCAGAGGTCGAAAATTTAGCACTCGAGTAAATAATTTTGCGGCATTTAATTTTTATTTAAAATGTTTCCCGACCGTTGGCAACTATCACACCTACTCACAAAGGCTTGCGTGTCTTTAAATAGGCTAGGCCAGTAAAAACACGCGCAAATCACCTTGTGAGTGGTGCGAACAGCTTGATAGTGTCCACCTGTCAGACCTTCATGTAAGTGTTTTAAAATATCAACTCCTTCTTTATAAGAAACACATCTCCTTATCACTTGGTCCGCAACGATTCTGAAAAGATGCGGGTCTTCCCAAAAATAGTTCTTCAGCTCAGAAAATAATTTCTTCTTTTGCTGAGAGGAGAACTCTTTTGGGAGCACCCGGGCCACTAAATAGTTTGCGATGTGTGCGAACCAAGGAGAAGTAGATGTGTTAATTGAAAGCAGCTTCCATTAGAAAAATAATCATTAAAAGATTTTTCATTTAATTTTTCTATAAAGGGATTGTCTAATCTGGGGAGATGGTCGGCGGCCAAGTTCTCGGCTCCTTGCTTATCACGGATCTTTAAGTCAAACTCCTAGATGAGTAAGACCCAGCGAATAAAGCGCGACTTGGCATTCGTTTTGGCAACAAGATATTTGAGGGCCGAATGGTCCGTAAAAATAATAATTTTTGAAAGTGTAATATAAGGATGGAATTTATCGAAAGCGAATTCTACAACTAGGAGCTCCTTATCAGTCGTGGTGTAATTTTCCGTTGCAGACGTGAGAGTTATACTAGCGTATTAGATGGGGTGGAAGTTTTTAGATATGCGTTGACCTAATACGGCTTCAACCGCGAAACTACTCGCATCGCACATTATCTCAAATGGAAGGTCCAACATTGGAGCTATCATAATTGATGCGTTAATTAACTTTTCTTTATTAATTCGAAGGCAAAAAGATAAGAGTCATCAAAAATGAATAGGGCATCTTTTTCTAGAAGATGGGTGAGGGGCTTGGTGATCTTGGAGAAGTTCTTTATGAAGCGGCGGTAGAAACCAGCGTGACCTAAGAAACTTCTTATAGCTTTTATATTCGTAGGCAGCGGCAGCTTCTCGATAACTTCTATCTTCGCAATATCTACCTTAATAACTCTCATAGAAATTTTATGACCCAAAACTAACCCTTCCCTCACTATAAAATGACATTTTTCCCAATTTAGGGGAGGTTTAGTCTCTTCGCATCGTTCTAAGACTTTTTCGAGATTTTCTAAACATCTATCAAAGGAATCGCCGAACACGGAGAAATCATCCATAAATACCTCCATAATGCTTTCTACGTACTTGTCAAAGATAGCGAGCATACATCGCTTGAATGTCGCTGGCGCATTGCACAATCCAAACAACATTCTTCTGTTGGCTAAGGTGCCGAAGGGACAAGTAAACATAGTTTTCTCTTGGTCCTCGGGAGAGATGGGGATTTGAAAGTACCCCGAGAGGCCATCGAGAAAACAATAAAATCTATGGCCGGATAATCGTTCTAAAATATTGTCGATAAACGGCAAAGGAAAGTAGTCCTTGCAAGTGGCGTCATTCAGCTTGTAACACCCCAGAAATCTCAAAAGCCAAAGTGGGATTCAGGTTGGCTGACACGGCCTGAGATACGGGCGTGTCTCAGGGTGTGTCAGGTGTACACGGCCTGGGACACGGGCGTGTCCCTATTCTAGACAAGTAGTCGAGAACTGATCGTCGAGTGTGGAACACGACTTGTGACACGGGCGTGTCACAGGGGCGTGTTTGGCACACGGCTAGGGACACGGGCGTGTGCCTTAGCCGTGTCCTGCTCAGGTAATTTTTGAGATCGTGTTACAAGGGTGACACGGTCGGGTACACTGTCGTGTACTGTGTGACACGGGCGTGTCAGGCTTGACACGGGCGTGTCAATGCCCGTGTACTGGTTTATTTTAAGTCGGTTGTGCACCGCTTCAGGAACACGGCCTGTGACACGGGCATGTCACAACCCGTGTTCGGCCTAGGAAATCAAATTTAGGGCTGATAAGAGCCGTTCATTTTCATTGACCAAGATCCAATTGTCTGGGTTCTTCCCTGGGTTGATAAGGACGGGATTGAAGAAGAGAAAGCTCATTTGAGTTTCATCATTCTCTTTCTAAAGTTAAGAGAGAGAGGAGAGCAAGGCAAGGAAGAAGAAGAGGAATCCAGCCGCCGGTGGTGCTGCGGTGGTCCAAATCACGAGCCGAGTTCGGATTTACGAATACAAAGCTGCTGCGAAGGCTTTCATCCGTCTCAATTCTCTCCATGGCTCCGAGGCGACTTACAAGGGTAACGATTTCCGTCTTATACATGTGAAGTCCTACTTTCCTGCATTTGCATAGGGAAAACCCTTCCCCACGAGTGTGCAGTGGATTGTAGTGTCCCTTGGGGTAGATATGTGAAGTCCCCCTTGTTAGAGTCTGGAATCAGAGTATGGATCTAGGCATGGTGTGTGAAGCCCATCTGGACATGCTGGTCTAGATTGGTGATGCTTGTTTGCACATTGGAGAAGACTCCATGATTATTGCTTGTATGCATGAAATCCGTGGTGGATACCTGTCGCATGGTGCAGCAGGAAGTACTGGAGGAAGTCCAGGAAATTGTGAGAGTTGGGTTCAACTATTTTGGCCGTGAGTTGCCACTTTGTGTGAGGTTGGGCCGTTGGGCTGCAACTGTATATAAAGGGCTTCATGCCAAATGGGCAAGGTGAAGCTGTACCTGCGTCAGTCTAGTCTTGAGTCTGATGATTTTGAGAAACGGGAAAGGTGGATCTGTACCCGTGTAATGGTTGTATAACCTTGGGTGCTTAAGGACCTGTTAGGATCACATGGCGAGAGTCGACTACTTGCGTGCCAATTAGACTAGAATGCTCATTGGTGGGATCTGGTGTTTCCGGTACACCTGAATGTGCCCTGAGTGCACGGAGCGTCGGGCCATCGTGCCGGCGTTTTTGATATGTATTGACTGTTCGGTCGTGCACGTCTTGCGTTGGTTGCTATACATACTGTTGAAATATTCTTTGCAGGGATGGAATTCTGCTTCCCCGTGCCAGGGGCAGGGTCGTTATAATTGGTCAGCTGAATGCTTGTTGTTGCCCTGTTTACCACTGTTTGGTGGATTGGTTCTTGCAGGTGCAGGAGGTGCTGGTCCGAGCAGGACTTAGTGGGCTGAATCCCAAGCTGCGTTGCTGCCGTAGAAGGCTTTATTTTGTTTCTTCTTATTCATGTGTGGCCGGCCTGCGTGCCGATGTCTGTAAACCACACCTTGTTAAGAGAAATTTGTAACGCCTTAAGGACAGATACTTTGGTTGTATACATTCCTATGTTATAGTGGACAGTTCTTGTTACTCTTGAGTTCAAGTTTTCAACGGTGAAGCTTCCGCTAGAATGCTCTGTGTAAGGATGTGTTGGTTTTGATATTATTTCGTAGCGTCTCCGCCTGTTTGTGGAATATGGTGTGGGGCCCCAGCAAGACCCTCTATTATATTCATCTTGATGGGTAGAGTTGTTACAATTTGGTAGCAGAGGGAGGTTTCGATCCTCCAACCTGTGGGTTATGGGCCCACCACGCTTCCGTTGTGCCACTTTTATATCAGCTTGTTGGTCGATCTCTTCCAAATTCGTGGACGAATTCTTTTGAGGGGTGGCGAGCACGTGTCAGTGATATCGTTATAACACGTAACTTGAAATCAAGAATGTCCACTTAGGAATGCAAATACACTTTTTTGTTGAACCTGTGTATTGTTTGTCATTTTACTTGATCGCTAAATTGTGTGTTTTACACATATAGTTGACTAGAAGTGTTGCGGGTCAATCCGAACCTCAACATTATGTAGAAAGTGCGGCACCAGCTGAGGTGCCCACACCTCCTCCATCCGCTGAAACGGTATGTTTCATCACGGAAACGGTACTTGCTGTGATGAATGCTCAGTAGGCTGGGCAGGCACATCCTGCAGTGGTGCCAACGCATGCTGGGGTACGACAAGAACCGGTAGAAGCTGTAGTTGATCCGCGGGCAGCAGATCAACAATTGAAGCAATTCATGAGCTTCAATCCTCCATAATTTACTGGGGCAGGGTCACCGGCCCAAGCAGAGGATTGTCTTGCAAGGATCAAGAGGATCATTAGAGCTTTCAAGGTTGAGGAGGAACAGAAGGTTATGTTGGCCACTTTCCTACTGGAAGGAGAGGCTCGTTTATGGTGGGATAAGATTAAACTGCATCACTTGGCCGATAGACAACTTGTAGAGGTCTCGATGGACGAATTTTCTCGATTGTTCTAGGCACAACATCTACCAATGCAGCAAAGGATATCGATGGAAATGGAATTTCAACAGTTAACCCAAGGAGATCATAGTGTGGATGAGTATCTGCATGAGTTCACACGTTTGGGAAGATATGCGGGTACAATCTTTGCCGAAGAAGAGCGTAAGAATAGTAGGTTTTATGCAGGACTGCGAGATGAGCTGCAGTATTTGCTCTCGAGTTCTCTGAGTCAAGGATTTCAAGCATTAGTCTGTACGGCTCGGTCTTTGGAGACGGACATGAGAAGAGGGCAGGCAAAAAGGACCTTGGCTGTGACAAAGCCAGAGTTCAAGCCACCGCATCCGGAGAAGTATGGGTACCGTAATAGATGGGGAAAGAAGTCCAAGTCTACTGGACAAGCTCCTTCTGCGACTGTGACAGAGACATCTGGGTATGGATCTCACGCTTGTTTTACGTGCGGGAAGTTGGGACACTTCGCACGTGATTGCCAAGTTGGTCCTTCAAATGGTGACAATAAGATGGGAGCGTCTTCTGCGGAGAAAGGGAAGACTGTGGTGGAGTCTTCTGCCTCGCACGCGCAGCCCAGGGTATTCAACCTTGGACAACAGGAGGCCATTAATCAGGCAGATGTCGTCACAGATGCGCGCAGTTTTTAATGTTATTTTTTACCATGTGTTGTGCTTGTTTTTATTGTGATGTTTTAGGGTTTGTCCTTATACGAGAGTATCCGGCGCGAGCACTATTTGACACAGGTGCTTCACATTCATTTCTGTCTGAAGATTTCATCTTTCGTGTCGGGGTACCTATCCGGACCATGCCAGACAGTGTAAAGGTGTTGTTACCTAATTGATGTTTGATGTGCGCGGATAAATCTTGCGGTCTTGAGGTCACGATAGGGAGTTGGGAGTTTAAGGTGGAAACATTAGTATTGCCGATCAAGGAATTTGATATAATCTTTGGTATGGACTGGCTGTCAGAGCAGCGTGCCTGTATTGATTGCACTTCAAAAGAGGTCACACTCGGGTAGAATACCGAACAAGAGACCAAGTTCATTGGTATACAAGGGCTGAGTGGGATGTTGTTAACTTCTCTCAAAGTCGTTAAGGTACTTCGGAAGGGTGCGGAGTTGTTCTTCACACTCTTAGAGGCGGTGGCGCCGAAGGCCAGTGTGAGTGAAGTGCCGATTGTGCCAGAGTATGCTGATGTGTTTCCAAAGGACCTTCCGGGGTTACCTCCCCAAAGGATAATCGACTTCGCTATCGAAATGGTGCCGGGTGCGAAACCTGTGGCCCATTCGCCGTATCGGGTAGCACTAAAAGAGATGGCCAAACTGAAAGTTCAGTTGCAAGAGCTGTTGGAGCAGGGATACATACGCCCAAGTATGTCACCTTGGAGTGCGCCTGTTCTTTTTGTGAAAAAGAAAGATGGTAGTTTGCGGCAATGTATTGATTATCGCGAACTGAATAAGCTGACGGAGAAAAACAAGTATCCGATTCCACGGATCGATGACTTGTTCGATCAGCTTGCGGGATCAACCGTCTATTCCAAGTTGGATTTGAAATCAGGGTATTACCAATTGCGGATTAGGGAAGGTGACATTCCCAAGACAGCGTTTGACACACGCTACGGTCACTATGAGTTCACAGTGATGCCGTTCGACTTATGTAATGCTCCTTCGGTATTCATTGATCTCATACATCGAACGTTCCGTGAATACTTGGATCTGTTTGTGATTGTGTTCATTGATGATGTCGTCGTGTACTCACAATCGGAGGAAGATCATGCAAACCATTTGCGGTTGGTATTGCATACCTTGCAGAGAAAAAAGCTGTATGCCAAGTTCTCTAAGTGTGAGTTCTAGCTCTCATCGGTGGCTTTTCTGGGCAATGTGGTAAGTGGAGAGGGCATAATGGTGGATCCGGCAAAGATAAGTGCCATTCGTGATTGGCCAGTAATGTCTTCGGTGGCCGAAGTCAGCAGTTTTCTTAGACTGCCAGGCTACTATAGACGATTTGTGGCGAACTTCTCCCGGATTGCTTTTCCTTTGACTACGTTGACGAGAAAAGATCAGAAGTTTGTTTGGACGCCGGAGTGCGCGCGAGCTTTTGAGGAGCTAAAAGGTCATTTGACCACGACGCCTGTTTTGACGTCGTCATGTTGTACAGATGGTTTTGAGATATACAACGATGCGTCAGGAAGCGGCTTAGGCTGCGTTCTCCTGCAGTTTGGCAAGGTGATCGCTTATGGCTCACATTAATTGAAAGTGCATGAACGTAATTACCCCGTCCACGACTTGGAGTTGGCGGAGGTGATCTTTTCGCTAAAGTTGTGGTGGCACTATCTTTTTGGCGTGAAGGTAGATATTTATACAAATCATAAAAGCCTAAAGTATCTGCTCGATCAAAAGGATTTGAATATGCGACAAAGGAGGTGGATGGAATTCTTAGGGGATTATACCTACGACATTCACTATGTTCCCGGAAAGGGAAAAGTGGTCGCTTATTCCTTGAGTCGTCAGACTCCGGTGCGGGCAAGTTGGTTGCGGATACTTGATGAGCGTCTAATCCAGGAGTTGGAAGCATTGGAGATATCTTGTGTGGAAAGGGATTCTTCGGCCGATGCGTGCTTGAACTGGATGGAGGTTCAATATGACCTTGCGGACAGAGTTCGGAGGGCAACAGAGTTTGATGAAAGTCTCTAGCGCTATGCAAAGGAGGGGTCTGATGACCAATTCTCCTGGGATGACGGTTTATTATGGAAGGATGGCCGATTATGCGTCCCTTGTGTGGGTAAATTGCGAGAAGAATTGTTATATGAAGCACACTTTACAAAGTACTCAATTCACCCTGGGAGCAAAAAAATGTACAAGGACATGAAGAAATTGTTCTGGTGGCCCGGTTTAAAGAAGGACATAGCCGCGTATGTGGCTAATTGTCGTACTTGTGCTTTGGTAAAGGTAGAATGTCAAAGGCCGAGTGGTTTCCTGAAATCGGTGCCGGTTCCGCAGTGGAAGTTTGAGGATATTTCTATGGATTTCGTTCACGGATTGCCGAGATCTCAACGTTGGAATGAGTCAATCTGGGTGATTGTAGATCGGTTGACAAAGATGGCTCACTTTCTACCGAACAAGCGGGACGATTCTATGGAATTGTTGGCAAAGCTCTTTGTGGAGCAGATTGTTCGATTGCACGGTGTTCCCCTGAGCATCGTAAGTGACCGAGATGGGCAATTTACTTCGAAAGATTGGAGGCTAATTCATCAGCTGTTGGGCACGAAGTTAGCATTCAGTACGGCCTTTCATCCGCAAACGGATGGCCAAACTGAACGAACCAACAGAACAATGGAGGATATGCTCCATATGTGCACCCTGGACTTCAGTAAGAAATGGGAAGATCATCTTGTTATTGTGGAGTTTGCCTATAATAATAGCTACCAAGTGAGTATCGCTATGGCACCGTTTGAAGCTTTGTATGGTCGCAAGTATCGTACACCATTAGCTTGGGCAGAAACTGGCGAATCTAAACTTTTGGGACAAAAGGAAGTCGAGGATGCTAACTCAATAATACGCTCTTTTCGAGAGAGACTACTAATAGCCCAGGATCGGCAAGCCAAGTATTACAATGCTAAGCACCAGAATGTGGAGTTCGCGGTGGGTGACTGGGTCTATTTAAAGATTAAACCCTTCAAAGGCGTATCTCGGATTCGGCAGTTGAAAAAGCTAAGTCCGCGATACCTTGGTCCGTTTGAAGTGGTGGAGCGAGTTGGGGAAGCTTCCTATCGGCTAGCTCTTTCATCGGAATTGGGTGGACTGCATGATGTGTTCCACATCTCCGTACTACGAAAAGCAGTCAAAGACCCAGCTCAAGTGATTGAGAATGATCGGGTGCTGGTTGAGTATGGGCTAACGACAAAGGTGAGGTCCATTCGGATCGAGGATCGAGCCGAGAAACAGTTGCGGAACAAAACGATCGGGTTGGTCAAACTCTGGTGGGACAATTGTGGCCAAGAAGAGCTAACATGGGAGCGGTAGCAGACTATGCGAGCTGAGTTCCCCAAGTTATTTGTGTAAACTATTTGCTCGTCTTTATGGTGTTGCAACATATATATAAAAGTATCACTTTTTATGTCATGCTTGCATCTCCCTACTGCATCCAAATTTTGGGACGAAATTTTATTAAGGAGAGGAGGATTGTAACACCCCAGAAATCTCAAAAGCCAAAGTGGGATTCAGGTTGGCTGACATGGCCTGAGACACGGGCGTGTCTCAGGGCATGTCAAGTGTACACGGCCTGGGACACGGGCGTGTCCCAGGGCGTGTCCCTATTCTCGCCAAGTTCTCGAGAACTAATCGTCGAGTGTGGAACACGGCCTGTGACACGGGCGTGTCACAGGGGCGTGTTTAGCACACGGCTAGGGACACGGGCGTGTTCCTTAGCCGTGTCTTGCTCGGGTAATTTTGGAGATCATTTTATAGGGGTGACACGGCCGGGTACACGGCCGTGTACTGTGTGACACGGGCATGTCAGGCTTGATACGGGCGTGTCAATTCCCGTGTTCTGGTTTATTTTCAGTCGGTTGTGCACTGCTTCAGGAACACGGCCTGTGACACCGGCGTGTCACAACCCGTGTTCGGCCCAGGAAATAAAATTCAGGGCTGATCAGAGCCGTTCATTTTCATTGACCAAGATCCAATGGTCTGGGCTCTTCCCTAGGTTGATAAGGCCAGGATTGAAGAAGAGAAAGCTCATTTTAGTTTCATCATTCTCTTTCTAAAGTTAAGAGAGAGAGGAGAGCAAGGCAAGGAAGAAGAAGAGGAATCCGGCCGCCGGTGGTGCTGCGGTTGTCCAAATCGCGAGCTGAGTTCAGTTTTATGAAGGCAAAGCTGCTGCGAAGGCTTTTATCCATCTCAATTCTCTCCATGGCTCCGAGGCGACTTCCAAGGGTCGATTTCCGTCTTGGACATGTGAAGTCCTACTTTCCTGCATTTGTATAGGGAAAACCCTTCCCTGCGAGTGTGCGGTGGATTGCGGTGTCCCTTGGGGTAGATATGTGAAGTCCCCCTTGTTAGAGTCCAGAATCAGAGTACGGATGTAGGCATGCTGTGTGAAGCCCATCTGGACATGCTGGTCTGCATTTGTGATGCTTGTTTGCACATCGGAGAAGACTCCGTGATTATTGCTTGTATGCATTAAATCCGTGGTGGATACCTGTCGCTTGGTGCAGCAGGAAGTACTGGAGGAAGTCCAGGAAATTGTGAGAGGTGGGTTCAACTCTTTTGGCCGTGAGGTACCACTTTATGAGAGGTTAGGCCGTTAGGCTACAACTATATATAAAGGGCTTCGTGCCGAACGGGCAAGGTGAAGTTGTACCCGCGTTAGTCCAGTCTTGAGTCGTATGATTTTGAGCAACGGGAAAGGTGGATCTGTACCCACGTAATGGTTGTCTAACCTTGGGTGCTTAAGGCCCTGTTAGGATCACATAGCGAGAGTCGACGGCTTGCGTGCCGATCAGACTAGAATGCTCATTGGTGGGATCCGGTGTTTCCGGTACACCCAAATGTGCCCTGAGTGCACTGAGCGTCGGGCCGTCGTGCCGGCGTTTGTGATATGTATTGACTGTGCGGTCATGCACGTCTTGCGTGGGTTGCTATACATACTGTTGAAACATGCTTTGCTGGGATGGAATTCCGCTGCCCTGTGCCAGGGGTAGGGTCGTTATAATTGGCCAGCTGAATGCTGACCGTTGCCCTGTTTACCACTGCTTGGTGGATTGGTTCTTGCAGGTGCAGGAGGTGCTGGTCCGAGCGGGACTTAGCGGGCTGAAGCCCAAGCTGCGTTGCTTCCCTAGAAGGCTTTATTTTGTTTCTTCTTGTTTATGTGTTGCCGGTCTGCGTGCTGATGTCTGTAAACCACACCTTGTTAAGAGAAATTTGTAAGGCCTTAAGGCCAGATACTTTGGTTGTATACATTCCTATATTATAGTTGATAGTTTTTGTTACTCGTGAGTTCAAGTTTTCAACCGTGAAGCTTCCGCTAGAATGCTCTGTGTTAAGATGCGTTGGTTTTGATATTATTTCGTAGCGTCTCCACCTTTTTGTGGAATATGGTGTGGGGTCCTGGCCGGACCCTCTATTATATTCTTCTTGATGGGTAGAGGTGTTACACAGCTTCCTATAATCTGTATATATACGCCAACCCATCGCCGTCCGTGTCAGGATTAATTTGTTATTTTCATTACTAACTGTCGTTATCCCTCCCTTCTTTGGTACTACCTGAACAGGGCTAATCCACTTACTATCTGATATAGGGTAGATAATTCCTGCATCTAATAATTTCATAACCTCGCCCTTTACTACTTCTTTCATGTTCGGATTTATACGACGCTGAGGTTGAATGGAGTTACACGAATTATGTTCCATTAAAATTTTATTTGTGAAAAAGGATGGGCTTATTCCCTCGATATCGGAAATCTTCCAAGCAATAGCTCGACAATGTTTACGTAGAAATAAAAGAAGTTTTTCATTTTGGACTTCCGTGAGGTAGGCCGAAACTATAACTGGCAGCTTGGAGTTCTTTTCAAAGAAGGCATACTTGAGATGTTCAGGAAGTTCTTTAAGTTCTAGGGTAAGGGGTTCTTCATAAGAGGTTTGAGAAATTATTTCTTTTTCAAATACTATATCTTCGTAGATTTTTTTAGACGAAAAATTAAAAGGGGTGGAGCTAGTGGCCAAGGCGGCTTTTTGCAGCGAATTAGTTGGAAGAATAGAAGAGAAACAAAAATCGAAAAATTCTTTTTCAAAATCAGATAAAAGATAAGAGGATTCTACACTTTCTTCACTTAGGTGTAGCGATTCAGTTGGAAAAGAAGAGGAGGAACAAAAAGCAGAAAATTCTTTTTAAAAATTAGAGAGGCAATAGGAGGATTCATCACTCACGACATCTACGAAAAAGCAGGAGTCATCATTTGCTAAGGTGTTTTCATCAAAGGTGTGATAGAGAAAGTGACTTCGTCATCGCCTACTCGAAGGAAGAGCTTACCATTGCTTACATCAATGATAACTCTTGAGGTGGCAAGGAAGGGTCGGACAAGAATCAGGGAAACCTGGACGTCTTCTTTGATGTCGAAAATGACAAAGTCCACCGGGAAGATGAACTTGTCAAATTTTATTAAGACATCCTCCACTATTCCTAATGGGTACTTAATGGATCTGTCAGCGAGCTGGATGCTCATGCGTGTGGGGTTGAGGCTACCAATTCCTAACTTTTTAAACAATGAGAGGGGCATTAGGTTAATACTTACACCTAAGTCGGCTAATGCGTTCTTGACAAAAAGATTACCAAAGACACACGTAATAGAAAAACTACCCGGGTCATTGATTTTCCTTGGTAAGCCGTTTCTCAAAACCGCAGAGCAATCGACGTTTAACGTGACTTGCGAAAGGTTCTCTAACTTCTTCTTGTTGGTCAGGAGGTCCTTAAGGTATTTGGCGTACTTCAGCATATGGGAAATCGCTTCATGGAATGGCACATTTATGTGGATTTGCTTAAACTTCTCTAAGAAATGGGAGTATTGATCGTCCTGATGTTGTTTATTAAGTTCGGAAGTATAAGACGGATTTGGATTATTTTTAAAGATGGGTGGTGGAGTGAGATCTTTTTCTAAAATGGGGGTGATAGCTTCTTCAGTAGAGGGTGGAAGTTTTAAAACGGGGGAGGAGCTTTGATTTTTTAAAGCGAAAGAGGAGCTTTGATTTTTAAAACCGGGGCCGGAGCATGCCTCGGGCTCTTCACTAACCATACCGAGAACTTGCTTCCCACTCCGAAGAGTTAAAGCTTTCGCTTGCTTTCTCGGGTTGGGCTCAGTATTGGAAGGAAGAGACCCTGCGGGTCGCTCAGAAATAATTTTAGCGAGCTGTCCTACTTGATTTTCAAGACTTCTAACGCTTCTAGTTAAAGTTCTTATCGTAGCATCATTTGTGACGATATATTTGGAAAGTAACTCCGCCAAGCTTGGAGGTTTTGCATAATTTTGAAGAGGTGGTGGTGGTGGTGCAGAAAAATCATTTTGTGGTGGCGGGCGCATAGCATTCGATGGATTACTCCACGAAAAATTCGGATGATTTCTTAAGGCAGTATAATAACTATTCAGAAAATTAAAACAAAGAGGATGAAAATTCGCAGAAGAAAAATTATTAAAAGCATTTCTAGGCATATTGTTAACAAAATCTAATTGTTCAGGGGAAGGAGTTGCAAATTCCCATACATGAGGGGCGGAGGCAGCAGTCATCTCCGTTATCTTTTTGCTTAATATTTCAACTTGTAAAGCGAGTTGGGAGACGTTGTCAACTTCAAAGATACCTGCAGGCTTGTTCGGGCGAGACCTAGGCACATTCCACTAATAAGTGCTCATGGCCATGTCCTCGAAAAGATCAAGAGCTGCTTCCAGGGTCTTATGATTTAAAGTACCGCCAGAAGCTGCGTCTATCATTTGCTTTGTATTTTGATTTAGCCCGTTATAGAACGTTTGAACTTGTAACCATACAGGCAGCGCATGATGTAGGCATCGTCTTAATAATTCTTTAAATCTTTCCACGGTTGTGTATAAAGTTTCAGAGTCTATTTGTCCAAAAGCGTAAATGTCGTTCCTAAGTTTTGCAGTTTTAGCTGGCGGAAAAGACTTCGCAAAAATTTTTTTAGTTAATTAATTCCAGGTGGTTATGCTATTTTTAGGTAGAGTGTTCAGCCACTGCTTATCCTTAGTTCTTAAAGAGAAGGGTAAGAGTCTTATCATGATTGCATCATTTGTGACACCATTTATCTTGAAGGTGTCACAAATTTCAAGAAAGCTTGCTATATGTGCGTTCGGATCTTCATCTTGAAGTCCGTCAAATTGCACATACTGCTGCACCATTTGAATTATGCTAGGCTTTAATTCAAAGTTATTATTTGCTATAAAAGGGCGAACTATTCTTGATTCTTTTCCCTCTAGATTTGGCCGTGCATAATAGGACATTGTCCTTTACAAGGCTTCATCTACGTTGGGTTCTTCCATTCTTAGAGTAGAGAATGTCTCAGAGTCCTCAACCGGCACTTGGATAGTAGGACCTTGAAATCGCGATCTTCTCTGAAGAGTACGCTAGATTTTGTGGTCCAAGTCCAAAATAACCGACGGACTCCCATGGGTCATGCACTAAAAGAAGAAAAGAGAAGAAAGATAAATAAAATAAACTAGAAAGAAAAGCTAGAATTTTTTTATGAAATAGATTTTTTTTAATAGATTAATTCCCGAACTTCCCAAGGACTACCCGGTGAAGAGTTCGCAAAGTACTAGACAAGATAGCGACACTTAAAGCCACTTTGCCCTTTTTGAGAGAATTAGGTGGCGTAGAAAAATTGTGAAGTTGGTTACTATTAAGAGTGGTAATAAAATTTTTTTTGATTTTTAAAATGTTAAGAAAGAGGATGAGAAACAGAAGAGAAAAAATTAATAGGTTTGTGTTTTCAATATATCAATGAAAGTTGCTCCCCGGCAACGGCGCCAAAAACTTGGAGGTTGCTAAGGCTCGAAGAAAATAAAAGCAACCGAACTAGCAATCCAATGAGGCAAGTATACCTATTGAGCTGTAGCTAGGGGACACAAGTGTCGTATTGAAATCCGGGAACTGTTGAATACAATTACTCACACGAAGGCTATTATTTTATCGACGAAAAAACTAGGGTTTGAGGAACTAATTGCAATTAAGGTAATAAAACTATGCTAGAAAGAGAACTACTGCAGTTAATTAAAGACCTATAAGAAGCGATTACAACGAAGGGCTTAAAATATGAAATGGAAATGCACTCGATCAAGAATCACCTCGGCTAAAGTCAACTAAGAAATATGATAAAAACCTAAATGTAATAAGGTAAAGGTCCTTGACCGTGGAGGTTCCTAAAGCTTGAACACGCTCTCTCGAAGTCGTGCCCAACTGAGTTTAGGAAGGTCCGACCGACTCTCGTCTAAATCGGAGGCCTAAAGCTCGTTTTACACGGTGAACCCCACTATTGGATTTTACTCCAATCCGGGAGATTTGGACGTCTGCCTCTTTCGAGGGGTGCGTAAACCTCCCTTTACTCTTGAATTCTCACTTCATTATATCGGCCTCTCGTCTAGCCAAGAATGAAAGCAAAGGTGGAGAGTATATATCGATAATATAGTTCCAGCCCATGAAAAATCAAGAGTAATTCAAGGCCTAAAACCTGAAAAGAAAAGTTAAATTAAAACATCATAACTTAATCGCTCGAACCTCGGATCATCAAGATCGAGTACAAGGAGGATTAGTTAATCATAATGGAGTGGAGGAGGGGGGATGAGTAGTAAAGAATTAAGAACATAATGTAATAAAGAGCACTTTTATTAATAATGAAAGAGAGCTACACTTGCATGAAAATGAAAGAGTTATACTTGCATGGAAATGAAAACTAGGCAAGCATAACATTAAGCTAAAAGCAATTACAAGAGCTTTTACAAAAGCTAAACTAAAAGAAGAACTAAGCTAGGATTAGAAAAATTATAAAATTAAGGAAGAGAGAGACAGGGAAGAACATGAAAAAGAATAAGAAACAAAGGGGCAGCACCTCCCCCCTCTACCCAAGCTTGATGAAATGGAAGGGGGGTCTTAATTTATAGGAAAAGCTCACGGGTTGGTCACGCCCTTCAACACTCCCTAGGGGGGCATGTCAGGGGGGCGTGACATGTACGGGGTTTACCTCGGGCTCTGGATTCTGGCGGGAAGGATGATTGCTTCTGTACGCTGGTGGACACGCCCTGGGTCACGCTCGTGTAGGGGGTGTGACACGCACGTCGCGTCGAAATCATTGTTCGGAAATCCGTCAGTCATCAGAAAAGGAGGGGGCACGCCCTATGTCACGCCTGTGTAGGGGGAGCGTGACAGTACTGTTGGCGTGCTGAGTCAAAATGGCAGTTAATGCGGTGGCAGGCTTCGGGCAAGGGGCGACACGCCCCATGTCATGCCCGGGGAGGGCGTTTCAGGGGGACGTGACAACCATTTTTCCTGGTATTTCCTCTAGCTTTTGGATTCCTTTGGAACAGGTGAAACGCCCTAGGTCACGCCCGGGGAGGGCGTGATAGGGTGGCGTGTCAGTTCAATTTTGACCAATTTTTAGGAAAGCTACACAAAGAGAAGAAAAAGTTAGGGGCAATAAAATTAACATAAGAAAGATAAAAATAAAGCTTAAAATACAAGATTTGTACATTATAAACTAGAAAAATATGATAATAGTTAAGACTACAAAACATATTATCACGGTGCTCAGTAAACCTCGATATCGCGTAGGCAATAGCTCACGATTGGCCACGACCGAATCATCTTGTAGAAGGTTCAGAATCATGGGACACGTTGCAGCCGGAGGAGATATCGCTGATCGGCGACACCTAGTATCGCCGACGATATCTCCAAAATATATATACTGCTCAATTTTTGTGGAGATTATGACTTTCAGATTCTGGTGTGTTCCTTCTCGTGCATACTATTTAGAGAGCTCATATAACGACTCCAACCGTTAAATAACATATAATAGAAGGTCCGGCGGGGGCCCCACACTATATGCCACAAACAGACGGCGAGGTCACAAGTTAATACAAAAATAGCATCGCACCTAACCCAGAGCATTCTAGTGAAAGCTTATTACTCGCAAGAACTCAACCATTGAATGACAACTACTATATAAATATCACATTTATATAAATAACCAGGAATGTATACAAGCACACCCCACTCGCGGCCTTAAGTCCTTACAAGTTTCTCTTTACAAAATATGATTTCATACATCGGCACGCAGGCCGACCACACATGAACTTTTTGGTGTGTTCCTTAGTACACCACCGATTAGAGGTTCTCCACTTAGTGGCCGAGCACTAGCCCACTAACACAGCATGCTAAAGACATCCTCGCCCATCCCACTCAGAGGTGTTCACCTCACGACAACCATTGAGCATTATCGATCGACACCGGGAAGGCCTGCACCCCCCCATTTGCAGTGCTACCAAACGACCGCTCACAACGATCTTACCACTGAACTTTTTAGTGGCCTAACCACTCAGAGGTTCTTAACTTTTTGTCTATGGGCATCATCCGCCAAACCCCTATTGGAGACCTCTCGCACCCATCCCACTCAGTGGTGTTTGCTCACAACAATCCGACCACTAAACTTGTTAGGTGTCCCACCCACTCAGAGGTTCTTAACTTGTTGACCATATGCATCAACCGCCAAACCCCTATTGGAGACCTCTCGCACCCATCCCACTCAGAGGTGTTTCCCCAATCCATCTCATAACACAGGAACATAGTGCCACTTTCCCATCTATCAACATGCTCGTGCCGAGCATACAACCAAAGGATCTATACAAAGCTTCCTTACCACACGTCACAAGCGTCCTCACAATCTCCACAGGCTATTTGGTTTATACAATGACTCTTCTCCAGTTCGCAACATCACTAATCTAGACTATCAATCCAGATGGGCATCACACAACATGCCTATTCCGTACTACACACTTTCGGATCTAAATGCAGACTCAACCACTTGAATCGCTTAGGCTTTCTACCTCTTGGTTGAGGATCCCATGCACATGCATAAAGTAGTACTTCACTTATCCAAGAAGGAGATCGTTACTCTTGACGATCACATCGGAGCCATGGAGAAATTGGCCGGATGGAAATCACCGGGACAGCATTGCCTCCACAACACTTGCCTCGGATCTCGAGTCGGACCGTTGGCTCTCCTCCGACAGCCAGAACCCTTCTCCTTCTTCCTCCTCCAAGCTTTCCCTTCTCTCTTCTTAGAAAGAGAATGGCCAAGGCAATAGAATGAGAAATACTTCTCAATATGCGGTCTTATCACTACAGGGAGAAGCTTGGACCACATGATCCAAATAGAAGGAAATGAACGGCCTTGATCTGCCCCCAAATATCTATTTTTGGGCTGACATGGTTTGTGACATACCCGTGTCCAAGGCCGTATTCCCTAAGAGGATAAGGAACCGACTCAAACCAGACCAGAACACGAGCTAAGACACGCCCGTGTCAAGCCCTGACACGTCTGTATCACAAGGTACACTCCCGTGTCGAGGGGAGTGTTCCTCAATCAACACAGGACGACCTCCCCCGATAAGGACACGGCTAAGGAACACGTCTGTGTCCTTAGCCATATGCCAAATAATCCCCTATGACACGCCCGTATCACAAGCCGTATTCTACACTCAACGCACCTCAATGCCACTCAATGCCACTCAACACCACCTGGATACCAACCTGAGCAGGACATGCCCTGGGATACGCCCTTGTCCCAGGCTGGGTGGCCTCTCAACGATCGTTTACTTTATTTTCGTCGAGCTCTCACAACACACCCGAGTACCCAGAGCTGGACACCCCCTGGGACACGCCCGTGTCCCAGGCCGTGTCACCCAGCCTGAACTCCGGCTTGAAATTTAGGGTGTTACAGCTCAAGCATCCTGAAAAACTCTATTTTACCAAGAAGGTTCAAGAACGAAAGAGCGACGACTCGTACGCAACATCTCAAGCAAGCATTTGTAAGCACCTTTAGTGTTTCATTTAGAGGGTGTTTTTCATTATGAAAGTAATTCCTTGTAATTCTTTATTTCATCATTGTAATTGATAGAGAAATTTCTGTCTTGTGTATGGCTTCTTGGTCCGTATGTGGCTTAGGAGTAAATCACCGCCAAGTGCATGGCGTCTAGGTCCTTGTATGCCATAGGGAGTTTTCGATGACTTGTGTGCATCGACTAGATTGTGGTGAGATCTAAGGGGAGCCTTGTAGCAAGATCTAGGGAGAGATACACTATAGCTGGCTGATGAGTTTAAGTTATACACATATTTTTGGACTCATATGGGCTAGTTTTCTCGTTGATGCACTACATTTTAGAGTCATATTTGTTCATATTTGTTATTATGTCCATTCCATGACAAGTGCACTTTTAGCCCGCTTTTTGTGTGATTTTCTTAGTTATTATTCTTCTGTTCTACTTGGTGTTTTGCTACGTTTGGAGACTATAGTATTCCCATCTTGGTGGCTCTGCTGTTATGGCTGCAGGTACAAAGGTTGTGAGCGTGTTCCGGGTTGTTTTGGGAATTTTCTTGCCTAAGGGCCACTGGTCGTGCATTTTTACACGTGTACGATCAATGGATTCCTTAGCGTACGACCACTGGTCGTGCGTAGCCTGCTCATCAAATTCCCAAACAGTCCAAGAACACTGCGCACAATCATTGGACCTATAGCGCACGACCACAGTTCGTGAGCCACTGATCGTGCACACTATTCTCCACTTTTCCAAGTTCTGTCTGGGGCATTTTCACGAGCATTGGATATAGTGCGTACGACCACCGGTCGTGCGCCACTGCTCGTGTGCGCTATACCAGTTTTTCTTTAGTCTGTCTCTTCTAATCGCACGATCATGGTATTTAGTGCGCATGACCACCGGTCGTGCGCAACTGATCGTGTGCATATATATTTTTTTCTACCTGTTTCAGGTTTATATGGAGCAGAGCGCAAGATCATCGACCATCAGTGCGGACGACCACTGGTCGGGCACCACTGATCATGCGCTCTGAAATTCTATTGTTGTATTGAAGTTCGTGCTTTGCGACTTAGGTCAACTCCCTACCATTTTCCACTACGTTGTTGCGCGACAAGCGCCGTTTTCCAACCCCACAGGTCCTCCACTAATCTCCATCCTCCTGGAAGCTTTCTCCGGCAATCTGAAGCTATTTTCAACTCTTCAGAGAGTTTTCGACCACCAGCAGCTTGCAAGAAGACTCTTCGGTGCAACTCAATTGAGAAAACGGGAGAAGAGATTGAAGGAAATCGAAGAAGACGGAGGAAACGAGTGGATTGACGACCCACTTACCTCTGGAAGCAACCAACAGTCCGAGTCGAGAGGTGGATTGACAACCCACCGCTCCGGCCAAGAACTACGGCTAGGCTTTCCTCCTATCGATATATTCTACTCTTTTTCTCATTGTGAAGTGTAATCTTTAGCTTGTAATGAACTTGAACTTACTTTATTTGTCTATGAATAAAGTTTGTTTTGGCTAGTTGCGTACTTCGTTGTTAGATGTGTAGCACTCACCTCCATCCACATACATCAACATCCATCCACATCCATCCACATCCATCCACTCGAGCACTAGAAAAACACTAGCAAAGGCTAGTGTTGGTAGTTGAAGAGGTGTTTGCGGCCCTCACTTTCCGCATTTGTGATCCGTCCATCCGCCTAACGAATCAAGGCATAGCGGCCTGCACTCATTCCATCACAATGTGAAGAGGTGCTCACGACCCGCATTAGTTTCCTTTTGTTTTGATAGATTTAGGAATCAAAAACCTAACCCCCTAGTTGTTTCGTTTTACTCTTAGTAACGATCTTCATACGACACTATCACGATTCCTAACCTGTATTCCTTAGAGATCGACATTCGGGGAAGTTATTCACAAATTTATTACTTGACAACGATCGGTACACTTGCCGTGAGTGCATCAAGTTTTTGGCGTCGTTGTCGGGGAATGCAGGCATATTGTTGATTCGTGTTGTGTTCAGAGAGTTATGAAGAGTTCCTTGTTTTTGAATTTGTTTTATTCCAGTCTATTTTAGTTTTTTATGTTGGTTGGAATTGTTAGACTGTTGTTGTGAACTTATGCAAGGTAGTTAATCCTAGAATTTAGTGATCTCCGCAATGTGGCCAGTTTTAATATCCGTTGCTACAGGTGTGGAGATATCTCTTGTAACACCCCTATCTATCGCATAGCATATAACAGTAGGTCTGGACGGGGCCCGACGCCATATACCACGGATAGACTGGTGGGTTACTCAATGAGACCATTCAACTAATACACACGTCCTATACAGAGCATCTAGCGGAAGCAATTTACTAAGTTACACAAGTAAGAACCCAGCTAACAAGAATGAATGTCCACTAACAAACCACACAGGAATGAAATATAAGGTACCAAAGAGTACTGGCCTAATTGCCTTACAATAGTTCACTAATATTTAAATAGTGGCTTACAAACTTCGGCTCACAAGCTGGCCACACATGATTTAAATAAAGTAAACAAACAGGGCCTTCGAGGGCCGGCTTAGCAACTTGGCCTTTGGCCCGCTATTTGCCGCTCGGCTCCGCAGCACCTGCAAGTACAAATCACTGCAACGGTGGTAAAAAAGAATAACGGTCAGCTAAAGCTGACCAAATTATAATGATTCCGCCCCCAAACTCGGGGCGGCAAAGCTTCTTCCCTGCACATGTATTAGCATAAACAAACAGGATTGTGAAAGTACAATTTAAGTACACTTCACCACAGGTGTAGACACACACGGCCACACACCCCGTGCTCTCAGGGCAGTTATACGGTGAACTCGGTCCAACTCCGTTCCAAGGACGACAATCTCGTGAGAATTAAAGTCTTCATCGCTTAAGCCGAAGACCCTCCCTCTATGCCATCGGGAGGCCACTAAATCGAACCACATAGAAAAGGTACGGTTTCACTCAACTCGCTGCTCACACTGCCACGACACTAAAAATCATCAGCGCGAGCAAAGTTTCCCCGTAACCCGTAAATCGATCAAACAACGTACATAACCTGATTATGTACAATGATGGCTCCCGGGCCACCAACAATGGCAGAATCACGCTTCTGCCCAGATTTCCGGGTGCGCCTTGGTGTTAATCCCCAAAGATCCCTACTGCAATCTACCACGTAGAAAACCGAAAATAACAAAAGGGCATGGAGTCTTCTCCAACTAACAATGCATAGTAAAACGTCACCGATCCAGACCAACTTGTCCGGGTAGGCTTCACACACCATGCCTATGTCCGTTTCGATTTCGGTCTCTACATGCAAAAAAGGGGGACTTTACATATCTACCCCAAGAAATACTGCAAAATCGCCGCACACTCGCGGGAGAGGGTTTTCCTATGCAATAGAAGAAGAGCTTCACATGATCAAAATGAGAATCGTTACCGTAGCATTTCTCTTCGGCGCCATAGAAAACTACGCGGATGAAAAGCACCGCGATGATCTTTCCTCCACAGACTTGGCTGGGCTTGTGATTTGGCTCTCCAAATCTTGTCCAGCGACCGGATCTTCCTCTTCCTCCAAAGTCCTTGCTCTCCCTTCTCTCTGGGTATTAGAAAGAGAATGGCTAAGTGAAGGTGAAGGTTTAAACCCCCACTCCCGGCCTTAACCCTAGCATGGAGAGCCCTAGGCCGTTAAATCCCAATATAAGGAAACGAACGGCTGCGACTCAACCCGAAATTAAACTTCCTGGGCCAAAAACGGCTTGCAACATGCCCGTGTCCAAGGCCGTGTTCCACAATCGACACCGAAATGGTCACGTCCCGAAAAGAACACAGGCACTCGACACGCCCTTGTCAGGCTTGACACGCCTGTGTCAGCCAGTACACGCCTGTGTTGCTGGGCATATGCCTCCATCGACACAGGTCCAAAACATCCAGATAACGACACGGCCATGTGACACGCCCGTGTCACATGCCGTGTGCTAGAAACGCCCAGGGACACGCCTGTGTCTAGGCCATGTAGCTTCCTTATTTCAATTCGCCAAACAACCCGAGCAGGACACGGGCATTCGACATGCCCGTATTGAATTTGACACGCCCATATTGGACCCGAACACGCCTGGGCTCAGGCCGTGAGTCCTCACTCAACGATCGTTGAGTGAAAGGCTTTGAGTGACTGACACACCCTAGGACACGCCCTTGTACCAGGCCGTGTTCACTGCACCGATGATCGTTGACTGCAATTTCGTCGACCACGTGACTATCGCCGAACCCTAGCACGACACGCCCTTGGGACACGCCCGTTTCCCAGGCCGTGTCACCTCTACCAAATCCCTGATTTGGCTCAAAACACCACCCATCACACTTTTGAGTTTCGGGGCGTTACAACTCTCTCCCACTTAAAAGAATTTCGTCCACGAACTTACCAAAGGAAAAGAATACAGAAAACCAAATGCAGTACCTGAGTGAAATAACTCTGTGTACTCCTCAATCATTGTCTGCTCCCATTCCCAAGAGAGCTCCTCACCACCGAAATTATCCCAACGGACCTTTACCATTCTGATCTCCTTGTTATGAAGTCGCTTGACTTCAGAGTCCTCAACACAAACGGGCTTGACCCTAGTTGTCAACCCTTCGTCCATCAGTACTTAATCAACTGCGATCACCTGCGAAGGTTTTAGCACCGCCTTCCGCAACACTGAAATGTAGAATACGTCGTGTAAACTACTTAACTCCACCGGTAGCTTCATAGGGTAAGCCGCATCACCGATCCACTCTAGAATCTAAAATGGTCCATGGTATCTCGGGCACAGCTTCTTCAAGCGTCGTTCCTATGAAACACCCTTGAACGGCTTTAAATTCAAATACACCCAATCGCCAACCGCGAACTCCACGTTCCAGTGCTTGGAAATGTAGTATTTATCTTGTCTATCCTGTGCGATCAACAAACTCTCCTGAATGGTTCACACCAATGAAGTAGTGTTTACACCTCTTGATTTTGGTACAACCTTGCCTCACCCATTTATACCATATAATGCCTCGAAGGGTGCCATTTGTATGCTCGCTTGGTAGCTATTGTTGTACGCAAACTCCAACAAATACAGATGGTCTTCCCACTGCTTTCCGAAGTCCAGAACGCACATGCGAAGCATGTCCTCCATCGTCCTGTTGACCCTCTCGGTATGCCCATCCTTCTGCGGATGAAAGGCTGTACTGAACTTCAACTTAGTTCCCAGCATTTGCTGCACCAATCTCCAGTCATTGGACAAAAAACGTCCATTTCTATCGTTCACGATGCTGCGGGGCACACCGTGCAGTCTAACAATATTATCCACATATAGTTTCACAAGTTTCTCCACTGAATCATCCTTCCTATGCGGAATGAAGTGCGACACTTTTGTTAACCGATCTACGATCACCAAGATGGCATCATTTCCCTTCTGCGACCTTGGCAAGCCATGCACAAAGTCCATCGAAATGTCGTCGAACTTCTACTCTGGAAAAGGCAAAGATTTCAAGAAACCCCCTGGCTTTTGGCACTCTGCCTTCACAAAGGCGCAAGTCTGGCACTTAGCCACATATAATGCCACATCCTTCTTGAGTCCTGGCCACCAGAACAACTTATTCAGATCTCGGTACATCATCGTGCTCCCTGGGTGAATTGAGTACTTGGTATGATGAGCCTCGTACATCAACTCCACCCATAAATTACCCATGATTGGGATGCACAAACGACTGTCCTTCCTTAGAGTCCATCTTCAACTGTAAATTGGGAATTTGGCCCATCCGAAGCTGCATCCATGATTCACCTCATGCTGCTATCCAAAACCATAGCATGCCAAATCCGATCAGCCAGACCATATTGAACTTCCGTCCAGTTCAATAACGCTTCGACGCTAGTCTGCTTTTCAACACAACTGATGTCTAACGCCTCCAACTACCGAATCAACTGCTCATCAAGAACCGACAACCAGCTGGCTTGGGCGGGAGCCCTGCGACTCAATGCATCCGCAATTGCATTGCCTTTCCCAGGTATATAATGAATTTTGAACGTATAGTCCTCAGGGAACTCCATCCATCTCCGCTGCCTCATGTTCAGATCCTCTTGATCCAACATGTATCTAGGGATCTTGTGGTCGGTATAAATATCGACTTTTACGCTGTACAAATAGTGCCTGCACAGCTTTAGCACAAAAATCATGGCCGCTAACTCCAAGTCGTGGATTGGATAATTCCTTTCGTGCACTTTCAGCTAACGCGAGCCATACGTAATAACATTTCCATGTTACAAAAGCACACACCCCAAACCACTGCCTGAGGCATCACCGTATAACTCAAAACCTTCGGTCCTACTCGGTGAACTTACCACTGGCACCGTGGTCAACCGACTCTTCAACTCTTCAAATGCTTGCGCGCACTCCTGCGTCCTTACAAACTCATGATCTTTTCTCATAAAAGTCGTGAGGGGGTAACTCTATCCTCGAGAAGTTCTCTACGATGCACCTGTAGTAGCCAGCCAGCCCAAGGCCACTCGCGTATTATAACTATCTTCATTGGATCCACTGCAGCACCCACTCTACTAACTTTATGACCGAGGGATGCTACCTAGGATAACCCAGCATTTCCAACACCAAAAGTAGATGCTTGAAGTGATCCTCTTGCTCTGCGAGTACACCAATACGTCGTCGATGAAGACAACCACAAAATGGTCTAGGTACTCCCTGAATGACCTATTCACCAAATCCATGAACATTGACGACGCATTAGTCAGCCCGAATGGCATGACCTTAAACTCGAAATGTCTATACCTTGCGCCGAATGCTATCTTTGGGACATCGCTTTCCCTTATCACTAGCTGATAGTAACCAGACTTAAGATCCAATTTTAAGTATACCGATGACCCGACCAACTGATCAAAAGATCATCAATCCTTGAGATCGCGTACTTGCTCTTTTCTATTAACTTGTTCAGTTCTCTATAGTCGATACACAGCCGCAAACTGCCGTCCTTCTTCTTAACAAAGAGGACCAGCGCACTCCAAGGCGACGAACTTGGACGCACATAACCTTGCTCAATAACCTCTTCTAGTCAAGCCTTTAGCTCCGCCATCTCCTTAGGCGTTAACCGATATGTAGAGGGTGGAATAGGTTTGGCACCTAGCACTAGCTCAATCGTGAAGTCAATCTCTCGCTACGGTGGGGCTCCAGGGAGACCATCAGGGGAACACATCAGGATATTCGGATACACCCGAGACACTATCCAATGTAGGCTTAGGCTTCAAATCCTCTCATGGTGGAAGTAACAATGCTTGCAAGTCGAACTCCTGACTCCTAAACCGTAACCATGTGACACAGACTCTCTCTCCGCGTGTATTGAATGACAACTGAGCAATAACACATCCAAATTTTACTTTACCATCGAAGGATGTACTCTGATGCGCAATACAAATCCTTCGAACAAAAGGAGTGCGAAGTTCCCGTATCGAAACTATGCCCTCGCCGGATTACCAAATATCAAAAACATAGCCTAGAACTTCCAGTCCTAAGCTAACACGCATAAGGTAACAAGTATAAAAAGTTAAATTGCTATTAATTAACCCATACCTGTCAACTCGACAGTCGGCCACATGGCCTCCTGCAGGCCAAGGATGTCCACTCTCCGTTAGACAAGAGTATACTGCGATGTTGTGGACTCCACCGCCTTGCCCTTTTCCTCAGATGTTGCCCCCGGACTCTTCTCGAACATTGGGCGTCTGCTCCAACAATCCCGGGCATAATGTATAGGCTTGCCACAATTAAAGCATGCGCCCGGTGCACAACCTATAGTTACCCCCGAAGCACCAAATGAAGGTGCTGGACCCGAAGTCCTAGCCTTTTTATCCCACCTTCGGAAACCGAACTTCGAAGTCGACACCTTGAACTCTAACTTCTAAGCACCAGAGTCTTCAACTGCTCTTGAGATAGCTTTCTTTGTCTTCTGAGCACCCCCCCGACAATCTCGGGAAAAGTGCCCTTTCTTGCCACCAGAATGGAAATTGTAAGTAGCCTGGCTAGTAGATGGTCTAGCTTCTTTTCTCAGCATTCTGCGGTAGGCAGTCCGTATAGGATCTGCAGGGTTTGGTACCCTTTTCACTGGTATTTGATGAGTTTTCCTCAACTCTACTTCCAAAGTTCTTGCCAACTCCACCAAGGCTCGGAATCCCAATAGCTTTGGTCTTAGCAGTAGGATACGCAACTCGCTACGTAGTACATTATAAAATCCATCGACTATGGACTGCTCGCTTTCACACTCAAAGCCTGGGTAGCGCCTTATCATAAGGAACGTTTGCAAATATTTGTCAACTGAGTGCGCTCCCTGCAACACAATCATGTTCAACTGCTGCCCTAATGGGCCTCTAAATTCCATTTGCTCAATCACACTGCCCGATGTTGGGGCCATTTCAGGGACAAAGGGTTGCACATTTCTTCTATGTTGTGTATTGGTCAAAGAGAATACCGCTTCAACTAACCTTCTTATGGTTTCAATAGAAGTAGGGGTCTCAGGCACGTCGCTGGGTGTAGTACTTTTCTCAGAAAGTGTGCTTTTAGAGTGCCACGCGCCACTCCCGGACACCTATAGTCGTACGAAACACCAAAAAGTGACCGAGAAAAATTGCAAAAAGCAATTATAGGAACACGCAGGTTCATCAAACATGTGTATTTTCATTCCTAAGTGGACATTCATGGGTTCTTTTTATGTTATAACGATGACGCACACACATGTGCTCACCACCCCTTAAAGTGAATTCGTCCACAAATTCAGTTATGTCTGACCGAAACTGGTTGTCTGATACCAAATTGTAACACCCTTATCCGTCGCATAGCATATAACAGTAGGTCCGGCCGGGGCCCAACGCCATATACCACAGACAGACCGGTGGGTTACTCAATGAAACCATTCAACCAATACACACGTCCTACACAGAGCATCTAGCGGAAGCAATTTATTAAGTTGCACAAGTAAGAACCCAGACAACAAGCATGAATGTCCACTAACAAACCACACAGGAATGAAATACAAAGTACCGAAGAGTACTGACCTTATGGCCTTACAATAGTTCACTAATATTTAAACAGTGTCTTACAAACTTCGGCTCGCAGGCCGGCCACACATGATTTAAACAAAGTAAACAAACAAGGCCTTCGAGGGCCGGCTTAGCTACTTGGGCTTTGGCCCGCTATTTGCCGCTCGGCTCTACAACACCTGCAAGCACAAATCACCATAACGGTGGCAAACCAGAATAAAGGTCAGCTAAAGTTGACCAAATTATAACGATTCCGCCCCCAAACTCGGGGCGGCAAAGCTTCTTCCCTGCACATGTATTAGCATAAACAAACAGGATTGCGAAAGTACAATTTAAGCACACTTCACCATAGGTGTAGGCACGCACGACCGCACACCTCATGCTCTTAGGGCACTTATACGGTGAACTCGATCCACCACCGCACCAAGGACGACAATCTCGTGAGCATTAAAGTCTTCATGGCTTAAGCCGAAGACCCTCCCTCTATGCCATCGACAGGAAACTAAACCGAACCACATAGAGCAGGTACAGTTTCACTCAACTCACTGCTCAGACTGGCACGACACTAAAAAACATCGGCTCGAGCTAAGTTTCCCCGTAACTTGTAAATCGATAAAACAACGTACATAACCTGGTTATGTACAATGATGGCTCCCGGGCCACCAACAATGATAGAATCACGCTTCTGCCCAGATTTTCGGGTGTGCCTTAGGGTTAATCCCCAAGGATCCCTGCTGCAATCTACAACGTAGAAACCCAAAAATAACAAAAGGGCACAGAGTTTTCTCCGACTAACAATGCATAGTAAAACATCATCGATCAAGACCAACTTTTCCGGGTAGGCTTCACACACCATGCCTATGTACGTTTCGATTTCGGACTCTACATGCAAACAAGGGGGACTTTACATATCTACCCCAAGGAATACCGCAAACTCGCCGCACACTCGCGGGAGAGGGTTTCCCATGCAAAAGAAGAAGAGCTTCATATGCTCAAGATGAGAATGGTTACCCTAGCATTTATCTTTGGCGCCATGGAAAACTACGCGGATGAAATGCACCGCGATGATTTTGCCTCCGCAGATCTGGGCTCGGTTTGCGATTTGGCGCTCTGAATCTCCTCCGGCGACCGGATCTTCCTCTTCCTCCAAACTCCTTGCTTTCCTTTCTCTTTAGGTTTTAGAAAGAGAATGGCTAAGTGAAAGTGAAGGTTTAAACCCCCAATCCCGGCCTTAACCATAGCATTGAGAGCCCTGGGTCGTTAGATCCCAAAAATAAGGAAATGAACGGCTGCGATTAAACCCAAAATTAAACTTCCTGGGCCGAACACGGCTTGCGACACGCCTGTATCTAAGGCCGTGTTCCTCAATTAACACCGAAACAGTCACGTCCCAAAAAGAACACGGGCACTCGACACGCCCGTGTCAGGCTTGACACTCCCATGTAAGCCAGTATATGCCCGTATTGCTGGGCATGTGCCTCCATCGACACAGGTCCAAAACGTCCTGAGCACGACACAGCCATGTGCCACGCCTGTGTCACATGTCGTGTGCTAGAGATGCCCTGGGAACCGCCCGTGTCCCAGTCTGTATAGCTTCCTTAGCACAATTAGCCAAACGACCCGAGCAGGACATGGGCATTCAACATGCCCGTGTCGAATTTTACACGCCTGTGTCGGACCGAAACACGCCTGGGTTCAGGCCGTGCGTCCTCACCCAACGATCATTGAGTGAAAGGCTTTGAGTGACTGACACGCGCTGGGACATGCCTGTGTCCCAAGCCGTGTTCACTGCCCCGACGATCATTGACTGCAATTTTGTCGACCACGCGACCATCGCCAAACCCGAGCATGACACGCCCCTTGGACACGCTCGTGTCCCAGGCCGCGTCACCTCTACCAAATCCTAGATTTGGCTCAAAACACCACCCATCACTCTTTTGAGTTTCAGGGTGTTACATCTCTCATGCAAGTGATAAATGTCGTACGGAGTATGGTAGCCAAGTTGCTCAAGGATCTAGATATGGAGCACCAACTTCATTTGGTACTCAATATGGTGGACAGGAGCCAGCTAGCTACTGATCCACGCTTCCTTTGTTGCACTACTTTTTTTCGACGTCAGTACCCGTTGTACCGACAAGGCTGGCTAAGCAGTGTTTATATTGTAGGAGTTGGGATCACTCTTTGAAGGAGTGTGCTTCTTATTTGGCGCTGTTGGAGGAGGATGATGAACCGAACATTTGGATTGTCTCTACTCAGATAACTTGCAGCACCCCTTCCATATCTGGGTACATACTACTACAATCTTCATATTTTGAAGGGAGAG
The DNA here is from genome assembly GCA_039513925.1 of Platanthera zijinensis. Lineage (NCBI taxonomy): Eukaryota > Viridiplantae > Streptophyta > Magnoliopsida > Asparagales > Orchidaceae > Platanthera > Platanthera zijinensis. The sequence continues at coordinate 148,120,946 of CM077086.1, forward strand.
GTACTGGTATTTGCACAGACACGTTTGTCGATCTAAACCCTGACACATATGTTTTTACTTCTGATGTACACACGTTATCTTGTATAAAGTCTGTTTGTAGTCAGGAGCTTGTGCTTGACCTTTTTGCGAGCACTGCTCCTTTATCCTCTACCTTGTGTAGTATTCTTTCTGTTTCTGACACTGTTGTGGAGGGTGATTCGTAGGGAGATGCTGGTGTTTGTAGCATTATGCTAGATCCAGTCGAGGAGGACATTTGCATGGCCGAGGTTGCTGACTCAGTCCTAGGTAAGGAAGTCAAAGGCGAGGATGAGATGGATGTAGTTTTAGCACATACTTGCACCAGCCTAGACAGCAGTGTAGATTTACCCACAATTCCGCCGATGGGAGATGACACCGGAATTATCCCCAAGATTGAGGTTACTTTTTGTCATTCTTCTAATTTATTTCCTAACCCCACTCTCATGCCTACTTCTCTACAGGACCACATCGTGGAACCGGTCCACTTAGAGCAAGGGCTTGTAATGCATCCTAACATTGATGGAGATTGGGTGCAGGTGGAGTCAGATTCGTCGAGCTTCACAACATTTATTCTACCCATGCCTGATGTTCAAGATAGGTATAACTATACAGGAACATGGGTATTTGTTCTGTCGCCATTTCGGTACCCCTCAAGAAACGTGAACTTGAGCAACTGCCCGAGCACTTCAAATTTCATACGCCCATCAGTTAAGAGAGTGCATGGTCCTTGAATAAGTCCTTTTGGGAGACAATAAACCCATCAGTTATCTAGATTAACATTTCTTTTCTATTTTTTTAAATGTATTGTACTTTATTTAGCAGGTTTAGTCTTGAAACAATTATATTTTTGTGGGCGCCCATCTGGGTGCCGAATGCTATTTTTTTATATATTGTGCTTAATATAGGTATTTGGTCTACCTTAAGGATGGTAAAGAAAAGTGGCTTATGGGAGACAACCCAATTTCTCTGCTATCAATTAAGTTGTTTGTGATTACAAGTTTATAGTTTTGTGCTTGGAGATGTTCTCTTTTGCAGGTGGTGCTTGCTTGGGGAATGGACTTTCTGCTAAATTTAATGCCAATCTTCTGGTATGCTCATTTGCTGAGCATGGGGTAACCTCTCCCTCAACTTTTGTTTCTCTATTTTTATTACAAATCTTGGATAGTTTGTTTAGTTTAAGTCTTATGGGGGAGAGTTATGCGAGTTACCTACGCACATGCACTGCTATCACTTTCATACCAAAAGTTTTTTTTATTTTTATTTTTCTACTTTCATGATTTCTTGTTCGCATAGCACACACTGAATCAGCCACTTGAGCGCGATCTTATCCACGCGCGTGACTCGAGTCAAATTTATTGCTCATATGTAAACTCTTAAAATTGTTGTGATGGATTAGGATTTTAGAATAGAGTAGTGAAACTCATGCAGTTCTCCTAATCGAGTACTCATGGTCTGTGTAGAAATAGTATAGATTTAATTTTTCTTTATGCTCGTAGATTTATACTTTTTCTGCAGATGTAAATATTATTTGTACTACTCAAAAAAATGTTGAATATGGTGAAATCGAACGGTAGTGTAGGGATGTGTGTAGCCGTCACTAGACTCGTTTTGCTCGAGTTGGGAGGAAGGATCATCTTTCTCATTAGCTAAGAACTTGCTCCAAGCTAATCTCTAAGCATTGCTACATGGATAGTCAAGCATGAGCGTGACGTAGGCCACCAATTTGGTTAGTTTGAGCTTTGTTTACCTTGTCCCAACTACTAACCGTTGCAAGCCAAGTTTGTGCCTACCCCTCCTTTGATTCAACTCCACCTTCATTCACCAAAGCCTAAAGCAAATCCTCCTACCTCACCCAAATCCTTGAGCTCCAGTTAATTTAATATTTTGACGAAGGGTGATGTGTGGAATTCAAGTGATGTGGTGGATGAATTCAAGAATTTCCTCGTGCTAAAGTTGGGGATTGCAAAAGAAAAAAAAAGAAAAAGGAGAGAATTGAAAAAGAAATTTTTTTATAAGATTTACAATGAGAAATGGAATCCCCATCATGTTTATCTTGATATTGGTCGGGTAAGGCCGTATACACACCCGATTTTCAAGGTCAGTCTGGGGGTGTGGCACACGTACAATTATGATGGGTTGTATTGGTTTAGCTCATTGTTTGCTCTCTTAGGTTAAGTGTAGCCTCCATGTTTATTGTTGACTACCAAACCTTAGCCTATGCCCCATTATTATCCTAAAAGCCCTACAGATTCACGCTTGAGACGAGCTAGTAGTGTGGAGAGAGTGTGAACGGGCAAGCGTATGGTCCCCGACATTGGTAGATTCCTTTGGAGGTGATCCTGAGCCCCGGTCTTTGGCAATGCTCACCTTAGTGACTTGCTACTTTCTTCTTACATAAGACCGAACGATTCTCCAGAATTCTAATTTTGAGTAGATATAATATTTATTTACACTTGTCGAAAAGTATAAATTCCGTAGTATAGTTAAAAAGTTCATCTATTATATTTTTTATGCACATGATATACTTGATTTATATCAATATTGTATCCAGAAATTACTAAGCCAGCTAACTATTTTCTAGTCCACGGAGTGAAGATTTGGTCAGGACGAGCAAATGTTTAAGTCTAGGGGTGTCATGAGTCCAAGTTATACACATATTTTTTGACTCATCTGGGCTAGTTTTCTCATTGATGCACTACACATTAGAGCCATATTTGTTCATATTTTTTTATTATGTCCATTCCATAATAAGTGCACTTTAGGCCCGCTTTCAGTGTGATTTTCTTAGTTATTATTATTGTGCTCTAGTTGTTGTTTTGCTACATTTGGAGACTATAATACGCCCGTCATGGTGGCTCTGTTGTTGTGGCTGCAGGTACAAAGGTTATGAGCGTGTTCCGGATTGTTTTGGGAAGTTTCTTTCATAAGGGCCACTAGTCGTGCATTTTTACATGCGCACGATCAGTGGACTCTTTAGCGCACGACCACTAGTTGTGCGCGATGTGCTCATCAAATTCCCAAACAGTACAGAAACACTGTGCATGATCATTGGACCTATAGGGACGACAACTGGTCGTGCACCACTGATCGTGCGCACTATTCTCCACTTTTCCAAGTTTTGTCTGGGGAATTTGCACGAGCATTGGACATAGTGCGCATGACCACCGGTCGTGCGCCACTTCTCATGCGTGTTATACCAGTTTTTCTTTAGTTCTGTCTTTTCTAATCGCAAGATCATGGGATCCAGTTTGCACGACCACCGGTCGTGTTCCACTGATCATGCGCATATATATTATTTTTTCTACTTGTTGTAGGTTTATCAGGAGCAGAGTGCACGATCATCGACCATCAGTGCGCACGACCACTGGTCATGCACCAATGATCGTGCACTCTGAAATTCTGATGTTGTATTTAAGTTCGTGCTTCGCAATTTAGGTCACCGCCCTACTATTTTCCACTCCGCTACTGCGCGCCAAGTGTCATTTTTGCTCCACCCACTGGTCCTCCACTCATCTCCATCCTCCGGGAAGCTTTCTCTGGCGATCCGAAGACATTTTAAACTCTACGGAAAGTTTCCGGCCACTAGCAGCTTGCAAGAAGACTTTTTGGTGCAACTTATTTGAGCAAATGGGAGAAGAGATTGAAGGAAAGGGAAGAAGACGGATGAAACGAGTGGATTGATGACCCACTTACCTCCAAAAGAAACCAACTATCCGAGTCGATAAGTGAGTTGACAACCCACCGCTCCGGCCAAGAACCACGACTAGGCTTTCCTCCTATCGATTTATTCTACTCCTTTTCTCATTGTAAAGTGTAATCTTTAGCTTGTAATGAATTGAACTTACTTTATTTGTCTATGAATGAAGTTTGTTTTGGCTAGTTGCATACTTCGTTGTTAGCTGTGTAATACTTGCCTCCATCCACATCCATCCACATCCATCCACTCGAGAACTAGAACCACACTAACAAAGGCTAGTGTTTGTAGTCGAAGAGGTGTTTGCCGAATTTGTGATCCATCCATCCGCCTAACGAAGCAAGGCATAGCATCCTGCACTCATTCCATCATAAAGCAAAGCGGTGCTCATGACCCGAATTAGTTTTCTTTTGTATTGAAAGATTTAGGAATCAAAAACCTAACCCCCTTGTTATTTCGTTTTACTCTTAGTAGAGATCTTCATACGACGCAATCACGATACCAACCTGCATTCCTTAGAGATCGATATTCAGGGAAGTTTTTCCCAAATTTATTACTTAACAACGATCGGTACACTTGCCGTGAGTTCATCCCTGGCCAGTTATTGGTAGAAGGGCCGGGGAAATCAAAAGGAGTTTAGATTTCATAGCCTTGATCACTAGCTTTATCGAGAATCTTTGTATTTTGTTTGTAACATTTTCAAATAAACTATTATAGTTTCTGTTCATCTGATTTACTAAGTATTCATAGTTGATTAAAAAAAATTCTTTTGAATTATGTAATTATCTCATTTAGAAAAATAGATTATGAGAAAAATTAGTGTTAACCCTTATTCACTCCCCCCCTCTAATGGTGCCTCATGATCCAACACAGTGCAACTTTGATTTCATTTAAAGTCTATATTGCATGATCATCACTGACCTTTATCATTGACCTCTCCCCATTTATGACTTCTTCAAAGACATCTTTGCCATGTTTAAATATAATGCCCCAAAAATACAAGGATTGGAAGTTAACGCGTGACGGTAGAGTAAACACCGGCATTAGCTATGGAATTAAATCATCTGAGGTCTCGAGAATCTACCGTATGATTGTAGAAAGTTAGCGTGTAGCGCTATCACTCAACGCATTCGAGGAATAGTCCAGAAGCCTACCACGCGGCGATAGTATGCTATCGCGTAACGATAATACTTAATGCTCTCAATGCCTTCGGCAAAGCGTTGAGTGACTACAGCTCTGCGATAGTGAGCTAACGCGCAGCGATAGCTTGAGTTAAATTACGGCTTGGTGGTAACTCGACGTGCATTGATATCCTGCCACGTAGTAGTAAGATGGGGGCTCTTTTGGATCGACAATGCGATGTCGATTGGGCCAAGAGGAAACCGTCTTTGATATTGCGTGATGGTAGTAGATACCGCGCGGCAATAGTAAATTAGCGTGTGGCGCTATAACTCAACGCTTTCGATGAATTGTCGAGAGGCCTATCGCGCTGCGGTAGTATGCTATCGCTTGGCGATAGTACTCAACGCTCTCGACACCTTCGTCGAAGCATTGAGTGACTACCACTCATCGGTAGTGAGCTAACGTGCGACGATAGATTGAGTTAAAGTACCGCTTGGTGGTAACTCAACACGCAGCGGTAGCTTGCCACGTGGTAGTATGTTGGAGGCTGTTTTGGATCGGCAATGCGATGTCGATTGGGCAAAGCGTCAAGCGCTTTTGATACCGAGCAACGGTAGTAGATACCGCACGGCGGTATCCTCCAGATATAAAGCTGTACAAGAGAATGACTCCTTATTGTTCTTTCTCTTAGTTCTTGAGGTTCTTGAGAGAAAGAATCTGGGGCAGAGCCTTGCAAGCTAGGGGAAGGAGATCCTATGGTCAGATTTAAGAGTTGAGACAAGATCCATGAGGGGTAAAGTGAGGCGATCCTTTCCATCCGAATAAAAGACTTCACAATGTCTCCAAAATGACCTACGAGGTTAACGACTTTATCCTTGGACAAGTGAAGTATGTTGAGTCCGGTGTTCCTTCACTTGACCTGTGGCGCTCTGCTACTTATTTAAGAAATTAAGTAGCACCCATTCTAACATTCCGGGCATTTGGAATAGTTGGTTATGCGCTTGATCCTACATTTGGTATCATAGGAGGTCCCGGGTTCAAGACGGGGGGGGGGGGGGCGCTATTAAATCCCAATTTTTCCCTTCTTCCTGTGTGGGTCCGGCAAGTCAAATAACCATGGACATGTGGTAACCCCACCTCTGAGCCATGTGGGCTATGTGGTAACTCCACGTTTGAGCCGACGGGTTATGCTGGTTGCCAGGGGGGATTGTTGGGTCCAGCGTCCCTTCACTTGACCTGTGGCGCTCTGCTACTTATTTACGAATTTAAGTAGCGCCCTTTCCAACAGTGTGAGCTTTTGGAACAGTTGGGTATGCGCTTGATCCTACAAAGTCCTAAATTTGCATACCTGCATGGAACCCGTCAATAAAAGGTGAAGAAAAGGTTGGTTTCCAGTGTGTAGATCATTGTGATCCCCGATAAAACTTGCATATAGATCATGAATTGAAGTACGGAATAGGCATGCTCTATAAATCCCATCTGTAGAGGTTGTACTGGTTTGGTGATGAATTGATTTGTGTGTTGGAGATGACTCTGTGGATAAAATGTGAGGTTCAACGTGTATAATCTGGGGTGTGGGGGTGTGTAGGATGCTGCGGGGATAGTATTGGAGGTGATCTCTTGGAAAACACCCAAAATAGGGAGGAAGCAACTTCTGTCCCTACCGTGCAGTAGTAGTTCTACCACCGGTGCAATCTCCTAGTGAGCTATGTTTGTGAGGCCTGTCTCATGGAGACTTGTGGGAGATTGGTTGCAAAGCCTGTCTATAGGAGACCTGCGGGCTAAATTAGCGAGAACATAAATAGTTCTACTTGGGCATAAGGGGGACGCTGAACCCGCGTCATGTCACGACCATGAAGGTTTTGACTTTCGGCGCATGACGTCTTGAGCAATGGGCTTTTGCTAACCTGCACCCACCTTATGACGACCGACTTGGAGTGAGTCACTAGATCTAATCTGTGAAAGCTCCTTTGACTTTGTCGACTCATAGGAAGAAAAGAGAGAATTGCTTAAGTTTCGACCACCAAGTCTATGACTATGGATGGTGGTTATACCCGGGAGATCTGATACACTGATAATGTGCCCTGAGTGCACGGGGCGTGTGGCCATTCGATCCTGCGTCTGTGGTGACAGTGATTAAGTTGCACGTTTCTATTGCCATATATATATATATATATATATATATATATATATATATATATATATATATATATATATATATATATATATATATATATATATATATGTTGCTCCTTGCAGGGAAGGAGAACCACCACCCCGAGTGAGGGGTGGGGTCATTATAAATTGGCCAGCTAACGCTGAAAGTTGCTTTGTTTGCCACATTTTGGAGGCTCGTGCTATGCAAGTGCTGGAGAGATGAGTGGAAAGTAGCGGGTTGAAGTCCCTTATGCTTCAATTGGCTGGCCTTTGAAGGCCCAAAGGAGAATGTTTACTGTTTCATGTGTGGCCGGCCTGTGTGCCGATTTATAAAAACACTTGTTGTGAAGGAAACAGTTGTAAGGACTTAAGGCCGTAACATTTTTGTGTATTTTGAATATACATTCCTGATGTAGATAAATAATTGTTAGTTATATATAGTCGACATTTGTATGATTTGAGTTCAGGTAACCTTAAAGCTTCTGCTAGAATGCTCTGGGTTTGGATTCGTACAAGTATTTTTGATATTAAACTATAATCCCACTACCTGTCTATGGAATATGGCGTGGGGCCCCGGCCGGACCCTCTGTTATATTTCATGTAACGGATGGAGGTGTTATAATTTTGTATCCGCTTGTCTCATTCTTCCGTCTGCGAATTTGTGGTCGAATTCTTTTGAGGGGTGGCGAGCACGTATATGTGCTTATCGTTATAACAAAAAGAACTCAATAATGTCCACTTAGGAATTAAAATACACATGTTTGAGGGACTTGCGCGTTCATATAATTGCTTTTGGCAATATTCTTAGTTGCTTAATTGTGTGTTTCACATTGTAAGCGACTAGAAGTGGTGCGGGGCAACAAGAACCTCAGCATTTGGTGGAGAGTAGTGCACCAAATGAGGTGACAACACCTCCTCCTTTTGCGGAAACTATACAGTTTGTTGTTGAAGCCATGTTCGAATTAATCAATGAGCAACTAGGAGGTTAGAGACAACCTCCTACTCTTGTGGTGGTCTAGGAATCGGTTGGCGTAGTTGAGTATGTAGCGGTGAGACAAGTGGTCATTGAGCCAGTAGTCGCAAGGTGAGCGATGGAAAAGCAATTGAAACATGTAATGGGTTTCAATCCTCCTGTTGTTTGCGGGTAATGGAACCCCTACAAAAGCCAAGGATTGTCTCTCAATAATAAAGAGAGTCCTGATGGCAGCTGAAATGGAGGAGTGGCAGAAAGTAACTGTGGCTACCTTCTTGTTAGATGGAGTGGCGAGGCTATGGTTGGATGAACTAGAGCGGCACCAGTTTGCTTGTCGACCATTGCTCAAGATCTTCAATGAAGGAGTTCTCAAGGTGTTTTCTTGCGATATACATTCCATCTGCACAGCGGATTGCAATGGAAAACCAATTTTAAAGGCTAACACAAGGCGAGAGTTTGGTGGATGACTACTTACATAAGTTTATGAGATATAGAAGGTATGCAGGCTTTACGTTTGCAGACGAGGATCGTAAAACAAATCAGTTTTATGAATGGTTGAGGGAAGACCTGCGGTTGCTTCTCTCAGGATCGATGATGCAAGGGTTTCTTACCTTGGTCATTATGGCTCGTTCCCTCGATATAGATATGAAGCGCGTTCAGAGTAAGAATGACTTGGAAGTGAAGAATCCAAAGTTCAAGGTACCTAGTTCCTTAAAGTCTAAGTATTGATGGTGGAATAAGAAGTCTAAAACTTTTGTACTGACTCCTTCTTCTCTTACGTCTAGAGAAACATCTAGGAGAAGTCCGCTCACATGTTACACATGTAGAAAGGTGGGTCATATGGCATGAGAATGTCGGAGTGGCAATCCTAAGATGGATAAAGAGATGAGTGTGACTTATGCTGAAAGGGAAAAGCAGTGGTGGAGTCAACTATATCTCAAGCGCAACCCCGAGTCTATAATATTCGCTAGCAGGAGGCCATAAAACAAAGTCACGTCGTAATAGGTATGAGTTAAGAATACAGTTTTTTCTGCCTTCCATACTTAATACCTTGTGTGTTGCTTGTGTATGATTTGTTTGATTTAGGCTTTGTCCCGATATTCGGAATATCCCGTGAGAGCACTGTTCGATACAGGAGCTTCTCATTCCTTTCCGCCTGAGGACTTGTGGGGCGTATCAGAGTGCCTTTGTTTATACAGACATATCAAGTGAATGTGGTTCTACTTAACTGGTGTTTGATGCGTGTGGATCGAGCCTGCTGTGTTGAGGTGTGGATATGCAGTCATGACATTGGTTTGGAAGCATTTGTGTTTCCGATATCGGAGTTTGATGTAATCTTTGGTATGGACTGGCTCTCGGAGCAGCGTGCCTATATAGATTGCAACTCTAAGGAAGTCACATTTGAAAAAAATACCGAATGAGAGACTAAGTTTCGCTGGTATGCGAGGATCGAGCAAGAAATTGATGTCTGCTCTCTAGGTAGTCAAGGCTGTTTGGAAGGGCAAGGAGTAAATCTTCAAGCTGTTGGAGGCAGTTGAGCCGAAGGATAGTTTGAGTGACGTTCTTATTGTATCAGAGTATGAAGATGTGTTTCCTAAGGATCTTCTTGGGTTACCACCCCAGCGGGAGATTGACTTCACTATAGAGTTGGTACTAGGTGCGAAACCTTTGGCTCGCTCTCCGTACCGTGTTGTGCCAAAGGAAATGCCAGAATTGATAGTTAAACTGCAGGAATTGCTAGAGCAAGGATATATACGTCCAAGTATGTTACCTTGGAGTTCCCCTGTTCTTTTTGTGAAAAAGAAGGACGGAAGCTTGCGCTTATGCATTGATTATCGAGAGCTGAATAAACTGACGGAGAAAAAAGTATCCAATTCTACGGATTGATGACCTGTTCAATCAGATGGTGGGATAAACTGTATACGCGAAGTAAGATCTAAAGTCTGGGTATTATCTGTTGAGGATTCGGGAAGATGATATTCCCAAGACAGCGTTTGGCACACGGTACAGCCATTATGAGATCATTATAATGTCGTTTGGGCTAACAAATGCGCCATCGGTATTCATGGAATTAATGCATCGAATGTTTAGAGGGTACTTGGACCTATTTATGATCATCTTTATTGATGATATATTGGTGTACTATCAGTCCGAAGAAGATCATACAAATCATTTGCGAATGGTTTTGCACACCTTGAGGAGAAATAAGCTTTCTGCCAAGTTCTCTAAGTGCGAGTTTTGGCTGTCGTCAGTGGATTTTCTTGGCCATGTGGTTAGTGTAGAAGGTATTGCGGTGGATCCGGCGATGATAGTTACGATATAGGAGTGGCCTGTGTTGTCTTCTATAATAAAAGTCAGGAGTTTCCTTGGACTTGTTGGCTACTACAGGCGCTTTGTAAATAACTTTTTGCGGATAGTCTTACCTCTCACTACACTGACGAGGAAATATCCGAAGTTCGTTTGGACACCTGTGTGTGTGTGAGCTTTCGAAGAGCTAAAGAGTCGTTTGACCACGACGCCTATCTTGAGTTCACTATATGGTACAGAGGGCTACGAGATCTATAGTGATGCTTCAGGGATTAGCTTAGGCTGCATTCTTCTTTAATTCGAAAAGATTATTGCTTATGGATCATGTCACAACCCGCATTTTCTCCGAATTTAGGAATTATCAGAGTATGAGAAAACACGCGTCATGATGCCACGTCAAGCAGGGGATAATTGCCGACGCTCAAGCAAAACCATCTACTTTACTTTATGAAATAAATTCATGAGTTTAATGATAAGAAAATCAGTTATATTTTAGAGGTCGTATCCCTCGGCTCGGTGGATCACCTAGTCAACAGTTAAAAACTACACTTATACGCTGCGGAAAATACTTAATTCAGGATTGAAATCCTAAGGAGTGCAGAAGAGCCCCAAGAGGACCACTTATGCTATGCAAGACTCTACATTTAATTTATAGTATATATAGGAAAAAGATCTTTATACGTTGTTTGGACAATAATGATTGAGTTTTATAAAACATGCTGATCATGAGCTATACTTATAATAATAATTGTAGTTTTAAAAAATAACTAGCAACCTAGCATAAATCCTCCTCAGAGCAAGTAGACTATCTCCAGAAAATGGTAGCAGCAAAAGTAATATATATAGTATAAAGGTAAAAACTACCAGTGGGCGCCAGCAACCTGACACGAACCCATTGACAAATATGTATGTCTGTAAGAAAAGTGCAGAAAACTACCTCACTAAACAAATCCAGAAGGATCTCCAAAGTCTAAGAAACTACCAGCAAAACCACAGCAACTTAGCCACACAACTGGCTACTGCTCAGAACCTGAGGCATTCAAAAGAAGAAAGAATACCTCAGCAAGCAAAACAAGGAAAACTGCACGAATGTGTCTACCAGATTATAAATGAAAGAGGAATAACACAGAAGCAAAAGTCACAACTTCCCCAAGGCAAGACAAAAAGAAATGCACTAGGTGCGAGGAAACAGCATCAACCCTGCCCAGAAACTACCTCCTGCAGAGTCTACTAAGCTACCAAGAGCCCAAAATACTGCAATGTACCAAGAAAGAAACGTCTAACACCCTAAGTTGTGGGATATGGTAGTAGAAAAATAAACAACGTGGATCCGGGTTGTAGGCAAACTCAGTCCCCCAACCACCATTTCAAAGCAAACAAGCTCAAGGGTCTACATGTGAAAGCACTAGGGACATTCCACCCCCTTGCCCAGCCCGTACCTGAGCAAGATAAAAGAAAAAGGGTGGCCTTGGCTAAATTACACAATACCTCCCCTCATAAGAGCTCCAAACCACCACTACTAACCACGACCCACGATTCGGCCATTTGGAAAGAAAAACATAGCCGACAAGGAACCTCAAAGAAAATCAAGGAATTCACTCAGGGGCCAAAATCAAGGTAGGGAAAAAAGTGTTGAAATGGCTCAACACGGCTTGGCGGTTAGTGGGACCCACTCAACGCCTAATCAGACCTTTGCGTTGAGTGAGTCAGCCTCACTCAGCGCTAGAACATCCATGGCATTGAGTGTGGTTCACTCACTCAACGCCCTCCAGAAGAACTACTCTGGCGTTGAGTGAGCTAGCCTCACTCAACGCCAAAACAGGCATGGCATTGAGTGAGGTTCACTCACTCAACGCCTTTCGCAAGAATTCTCTGGCGTCGAGTGAGCTAACCTCACTCAATGCCAAAACAGCGATGGCGTTGAGTGAGGTACACTCACTAAACACCCTGGTACATAACCACAATCAGAGAAAGTTGCGTTGAGTGAGCTGGCCTGACTCAACGCCAAAACAGCAATGGCATAGAGTGAAGCTCACTCACTCAATGCCCTTACACTTAGCCGCAAAAGAAGACTGCGACGTTGAGTGAGTACACCTCATTCAATGCCAAAACAGCAATGGCGTTGAGTGAGGTTCACTCACTCAACGCCCAGGCACTTAGCCGCAAACAAGGCAAATCTGTGGCATTGAGTGAGCTGACCTCACTCAATGCCAAAACAGTAATGGTGTTGAGTGAGGTCGTCTCACTCAACGCCAGAAGTCCTGGCCGCAAAAAGGGATGTAGCGTTGAGTGAGTCTACCTCACTCAACGCCAAAGCAGAAATTGCGTTGAGTGAGGTTCACTCACTAAACGCCACGGGACTTTGCCGCAAACTTTCCTACGGCGTTGAGTGAGGTCACCTCACTCAACGCCAAAGCGGAAATGGCATTGAGTGAGGTCGACTGACTCAACGCAAAAGTACTTAGCCTAATAAAAGGCTGTGGCGTTGAGTGAGCACACCTCACTCAACGCCAAAGTACTTGGCTGCACAGAAAGCTACGGCATTGAGTGAGTCCACCTCACTCAATGCCAAAAACGAAATGGCATTGAGTGAGGTCGACTCACTCAATGCCAAAGTACTTAGCCTCAAAAAAGGCTGTGGCGTTGAGTGAGCACACCTCACTCAACGCCAAAGTACTTATCAAAAATCTCAAATCGACTACAGCTGCGACGTTGAGTGTGTGCACCAAACTCAACACCAAACTCGCAAAGGCTTTGACTGTGTGCACCACACTCAACGCCGGAAAACCAGAGAGCCCAAATTTGTCTCTTTCCAGGATACACAGCAGGCACCCCCTCCTACTCTCTCTCTCTCAGCTTCACCTGCAAGGAAACGACCAGACAGAAATCTAGAGTTTATGTTAGCGGCGTAACGCCGGCGGGTTGGGCACCAACAACACAAAGAAGAGGGGCTCATTAGGAGAAACTAAGCCCTAAAATTTAGCAAGATAAAAGAACAGCTTGGCCTCTACCCTAGGGCTAACCGGGATTTTTCAATTCAGCATAAGAATAAACAATGGCAAGGTCAAGAATACCACTTGCTTCGATTTCCGGCGAAGCTTGGACGACTTTCCCTCCTCTTCACTTGGCACTAGCAGCAGCAGCACCTAAAAGCACCTAACAAGCAACCCACACTTTAATGGCGGAAATCCACAAGACCCGAAAATCCAAGTCTCCTAAAACTCCATGAAAATCGAATCTCTTACTGTCGAAACGTAGATCTGAGCAAGAGCAAGCCAACGCCGCTTTCGGAAACGAATTCCGTCCACGAAAGCTCCAGAAATCGCCGGTCGAAGGCTAGGGCAGTCCGCCGTTTCTCCGCCTCTATTTTCCGCGAACAGGAGCAGACGGTTTCGGTCTTGGGAAGAAGGAGGAGAGTGGCCCGCCAACTCCTAATTAAGGCTTTAAATAAGTCTTAACACACCTAATCAGCCTAACCACTGTCTGAAAATGCCGATTCACTCAGCTAAAATAATATTTCTAATTTGATTTTACTAATAACACACCCAAAACGACGCGAAAACCGAACTACCTCACAATTCGACGAAATTCGCACTAGAGCTAAATACCCATGCTACAAACACATCGGCGAAGTCAAAATTAACTTTCGACGAACAGAACTTGAGTTATACCCACCTAAAGCCAAAATACAAGCATCCCCCAAGAGGCCACACCGGGCCACCCAAAATGACTCGGCTTGCTAGAGAGACCTTGCCCATAGGCTACAAAATAGGCCACTCAGTTCTAAGGAGCTAAACCATACTCCACAAATGGCACAAGCCACGAAAATGCGTCACCGAAACGCCAAACGAGAATAAAATAGTCGCAGAAAAATCGGGGGCGATACAGTCACTCCCCCTAAAAGAAAGTTTCGTCCCGAAACTTTACGCACAACACTTCTACTATAGAAGGAAAAAGTAACAAACAGGAGTTACAAGAAGGGAAACATACCGATTAAATCAGGGAAACAGGTGAGGGTAAGCCTTCCTCATGGCCGACTCTAGCTCCCAAGTCGCGCTCTCCAAATCCTGATTCTTCCATAGAACTTTCACCATCGGAATGGACTTCTTTGGCAGCACCCGTTCCTGAGTATCCAAAATACGGACCGACAGTTCAACAAAAGAGAGGTTGGGCTCCAACTGGGGTACAACGTCCAAGACTTGCCCACTGCTGTGCACACACTTCCTTAATTGGCTTACATTGAAAACATTATGAACACCTGGGAAGTTTGCTGGCAAATCCAACTTGTAAGCTGACACGCCATTCCGCTCCATAATCTTCAATGGGCCAACATACCTCGGGTCCAATTTCGATTCTTACCAAACCTCTTTACACCCACCATTGGGGAAACCTTAAGAAATACAAGGTCCCCTACAGAAAACTCCAAGGCAGACCTACGCCGATTGGCGTTCTTCTCGTACCTCTCCTGAGCTATGCGAAGCTTCTCTCGAACAAGCTTCACTGCGACTTCCATTTCCTCGAGCGCATCAGGACCCAACAATGGCCTCTCACCAGCCTCAACCCAAAATAACGGAGTTCTGCAGCGCCTACCATACAAGGCTTCGAACGGAGCCATCTGCAAGCTCTCCTGATAACTGTTGTTGTATGAAAATTCCATAAGTCACCGCTGCTCATACCACGCTCCACCGTGGTCTAAAATGTAGCATCGGATCATATCCTTAACTATCTGGTTCACCCGCTCCGTCTGCCCATTGGTCTGTGGGTGGTAAGCAGTAGAATACCTATGATCCGTACCCAAACCCTCCTGCAGACTCAACCAAAAACGAGAATTAAACCGGGAGTCTCGATCAGATATGATGCTAACAGGCACACTGTGACGTCAGATGACTTCATTCAAGTACACCTCCGCTAACTTATTCATCGGGTAATCAATCTTTTATGGCACAAAGTGAGCACACTTCGTCAGTCTATCCACTATAACCCAAACAGAATAAAATCCCCTGGGGGATTTCGGTAAGCGCTTAATGAAATCCATAGATATACTTTCCCACTTCCAATTCGGGATCTCTAATGAAGTCAACTTGCAACCAGGCCTTCCATGATCGGCCTTCACACGCTTGTAAGTGTGGCACTCAGCAACAAATCGGGCTATATCACCTTTCATGCCATACCATCAGGCAATTTGCTTTAAGTCACGATACATCTTCGTAGATCCTTGATGGTAGGCAACGCTGGATCCATGAGCCTCCCTGCAAATCATACCTCTAATGTCCCCAACAGCGGGGATGCAAAATCTGCCATGGTATTTCAAAGTACCCGCATCATCGATAGCAAAGTCTGGCAACTCCCCCTTCTCGGTCCGGGTGAATAAGTGCAAAAGATCCGGATCGTCCTTCTGGTGCAGTCTGGTCAAAGAAATCCAAGACGGCTTTGCCACTGATAAACTACTCTACAAGCCACAGCATCCCACTGATATATCCATAAGGAGGAACTCCTCCACTAAACGATCGGTGGAGAGATTGAAGATCTTTCCCGTCTTCCGGCTCAGGGCGTCAGCCACCACATTGGCCTTGCCTGGATGATACTGGATCTCTATATCATAATCGACCACATACTCTAGCCACCGCCGCTGGGGCAGATTCAACTCCTTCTGGGTGAACACGTACTTTAGGCTCTTATGATCAGTGAAGATCTTGCATTGAGCCCCATAAAGTAGATGCCTCCACAACTTCAACGCATAGATTACCGCTGCAAACTAAAGTTCATGCGTAGGATAATTCTTCTCATGAGTCTTCAGTTGCCTTAACCCATATGCAATCACCTTTCCAACCTGCATTAATACGCATCCCAGACCTACATGCGAAGCATCCACATACACATCATAATCCACACCCTCAGTAGGCAGGGTCAGAACGGGAGCAGTGCACAATCACTTCTTTAACTCCAGAAAGGCTTCTTCGCACTTCTCGCTCCAAACAAAAGCCACGTTCTTCTGAGTCAGCTTGGTCAAAGGTGCAGCTAGGGAAGAGAAACCCTCCAGGAACCTCCTGCAGTAGCCAACCAACCCTAGGAAGCTCCTGATCTCCTTAGGCGTATTCGGCCTACTCCAATCCATCACTGCTGCGATCTTTTCTTGGTCGACCGAGATCCCCTCCTCGTTCACCACGTGGCCTAGAAATGAAACCTGAGGCAACCAAAATTCGCACTTGCTCAGCTTAACGAATAACTTGTGACTCCTCAACTCCGATAGAACCAAGCGCAGATGCTGCTCATTCTCTTCAGCGCTGCGAGAATAAACCAACACGTCATCGATGAAGACCACCACGAACTTTTCTAAGAAATCCTTGAACACCCGGTTCATCATCAAAAAGGCTGATGGTGCATTGGTCAAACCAAATGGCATCACCAAGAACTCAAAGTGTCCATGCCTCGATCTAAATGCCGTCCGTGGAATATCTGCCTCACAGATCCTGAGCTGATCATAGACAGAACGAAGATCGATCTTGGAGAACACCGTGCTACCGCGCAACTGGTCAAATAAATCATCGATCCTCGGCAGAGGGTACCTGTTCTTAATGGTGACTTTGTTCAACTCCCTATAGTCCATTCAAAGCCGCATCGACCCATCTTTCTTCTTCACAAACAGCACAGGAGCACCCCAAGGCGACGAACTCTGCCTGATAAATCCCTTTGCCAACAACTCATCCAACTGAACTCGCAACTCCTCTAACTCACGAGGGGCCATCCGGTACGGCGCCTTAGCAATAGGACGCATACCCGGCTCCAAATCAATCACAAACTCCACATCCCGCTAAGGAGGAAGACCAAGAAGATCATCCGGAAAAACATCGGCGAAATAACGAAAAACTGGAATCTCTTCCAAGCGCGGTACACTAACAGCGGTCCCAACCACCGAGACCAAACAAGCAAAACAATCCGAAAGAAACAGTTTCTGAGCACATACCATAGAAATGACAGGAGAATCCTGACGCAGATCAGCATACACGCTTCCTGGCTGACTGTCGTCCCTTATGAAGACCAAGTGCTTCCCTTTGCACTAAATGACTGCATCATACCTAGACAACCATTCCAAGCCCAAAATAACATCGAAGTCTTCCAGATTAATCATCTTCAGGTCTGCCTTTGCAAGGAAGTCCCCTAACAAAACAGGGCAATCTAACATGGGGAAATCTGAAGACATAGATTCACCAGAGGGGAACTTGACACGGAAGGTATCCCAAACTCGATCTAAAGTCAACCGATGTTGCTCTACAAAGGCTCTAGCCACGAACGAGTGGGTAGCGCCGGAGTCAAACAGAACACGCGCCCAGCGGTTCTTCACCTTAAATTTCCCTATAGGAGCATATATAACTAAGGAACTACCACAACAATACTGCAAACATTCTAGTAAAACAAGAACAAAACCTTCAGGCTGGAAAGACAACTAACCTGAGATGACCTGAGTCGAAGCTTGAGCCTCCTCGGAAGAGATCACGTTCAACTTTCCCTTTCCCTTGACCACACGCTGAGGTGGAGGTAATGCCTTTAGTGGAACTGCATAAAGAACAGGCTGGACCTGAGGACACCTAGACTTGATGTGTCCCTTCTGCCCACACTGAAAGTATACTTTATCCTTGGACCAGCACTCGGCAGCATCATGCCCGGGTCGCTTGAAAAACATAACAAGAAATATCCATCCTAGGAGCACCCTGAATCGCATGTGTACAACCCCGTATCCTGCGAGTGGTCGACAGGGGTTGAACCGGCCGGCTCAGATCAACTTGGACCCAGCTTGCCGAGTCCGAGCTCGGCAATAGTCGAGCTAAGCTCGGCGATGGTCGAACGAAGCCCAGCTTGTCGAGACCAAGCTCGGGTGCGAAGACAGGGCTCGACGATAGTCGAGCCAAGCTCGACGATCTCCGTGCCGAGTCCGAGCTCGGCGATCGTCGTGCCGAGCCCAAGCTCGGCAATAGTCTAGCCGAGCCCAGCGCTAGCCGAGCACAGTCCGCCGAGCCCGTGCCCGCCTAGGCCCAGGGCGAGGCGAGTCGGGCCCCTTGCCAAGCGAGTGCCCCCTCAGGTCCAGCTCGCATCTTGGCCATGGCACACTTCTACTGTGTGGCCCCTTTTGGTTTGCCTGTAGTCCTCGAAAACAGTGAAGGTTGTATATTGGCAGGCCATCTTTTCCTATAAATAGGACCCAAGGGGTACCTCAGAAGGCATGCTTACTAATTCTCTGGCCTACTAGCGCTTTCTGAGGTACCTTAGCCCGGCATTTGGCTAAGGAGGGGAAGCGCTCTGAGATCTTCTGGGTTTGTGGTGGGACCTCCACGCCGGGCCCTTGGTCTAGTCCTTGTTTCTTCTTTTCTTTGTCGTTTTCTTGCATGAGTGAAGTAGGTGCGCGGCCACCCCTTCCCCAAGGGTCGAACTCCACAGAGACCGGTTTTCCGGTTTCAACATTTTGGTGCGGTGAGCGTGGACAGTGGTCAGCAGAGAAAATCTTCTGCAGGTTCGATGACCGGGGAAGAAGGACAAGGATCAGGCAGGGGCAACTCGCCACCCCCTCCCCCACCCCCAGCGGCGAGCATGTCGGCGGAGCTTAGGGAGGAGATCCTCGGGCTCGTCAGGACCGCTCTCGGCATGCGAGCTGAGAGTGCGACGCCGGCTGTCCCGGTGGTCGCCGTTCCCGCACTCGGCGACGACGCGCCGCTCAGGCGACCAGGGAAGGAGCCCGCCGAGAGGGGCGAGCGCGAGTTCCAGGGGCGAGTTCTATTCCCCGGCTCGGCCGCCGAGTACCACTTCGGCGAGACGGCAGGGAGGGAGTTCCCGACTCGCCCGGCTGAGGGGGGGAGCCCTTTCAGCGAGTTCGTTTCTTCAGCCCCCGTTCCCGAGGGGTTTCGCGAGCCGGAGATGACTTACTACTCCGGGAGAGGAGACCCGGTCCACCACATCCAGTGGTTCGAGGACATGGTCTCCATTCGACAGATGTCAGACGGCTTCAAGTGCCGGCTCTTCGCCATCACCCTCAGGGAAAAGGCGAGAGAGTGGTTCCACCAACTCCCGACCGGGTCCATTTACTGCTTTGAGGATCTGCGACGGGGTTTCATGCTGAGGTTCACCACTTCAAAGAAGAGGAAGAGGAGGCGGAGTCTTTGTTCCGCATCAAGCAGAGGGTAGGAGAGACCCTGGGGAGCTACCTGGACAGGTTCCAAGAGGAACTGTCCCAAGTTCAGGAGATGCCAGGGCACACCATGATGGTGGCCTTCACCCTGGGTCTCCAGTCCGGGTTCTTCGCCATGGAACTGAAGAGGTCACCTCCAGTGTCTTTTGAGGCACTTCTAGAGAGGGCGGCCAGGGAGGCCGAAATGGAGGCAGCGCATCCAGAGTTCGCGCGAAGGTTGGCCAAGTGGGCCGTGGAAGAGGAAAGGCCAAGGGGTGGCCGAATTCAGGAGGAGAGGAGGGCTGAACCTCGGCAGAGGGAGCAGCCGCAGCAGCAGCCGCAACCCAGGTGGGTGCGTCCGGAGCAGACCCACCGTTTGGGGTGGAGGCCCGAATGGCAAGACCAGGCACCACGAAGGGGTTTATCAGGGAGGAGATAACCGCCAGGGTGGCCGAGGGCAGTACAACCCTCAGGGGGGTAGGCAGGGTCAGAGACCCCCTCTCCCCGACCAGGAGGAGGCAATGGCGATTGCCATGAGGGGAAGGAGGAGAGGACAGCCGAGGAGAAGGAGGGA
Source organism: Platanthera zijinensis (assembly GCA_039513925.1). Taxonomy (NCBI): domain Eukaryota; kingdom Viridiplantae; phylum Streptophyta; class Magnoliopsida; order Asparagales; family Orchidaceae; genus Platanthera; species Platanthera zijinensis. Next base: position 148,140,948 of record CM077086.1, read on the forward strand.
GGTCAGGGTGGACCTGCCCTATTGCGACTTTCATCAGGAAGAGGGGCACCTCACGTCCACGTGTCCGGAGTTCCTCGAGATGAGAGGGAGAAGAGAGCAGCAACAGCAGCAGGAAGTCCGGATAGAGGAGATCCGGCCCCGGGAGGAGGGGGATCGGTGCGAAGACCGGGTTGATGTGGGCACCCGAGGAAGGATCGGAGCGATCCACGGGGGGGCCGGGATCGAGGCTTCCCGCAAGTCAAGCCTCCACACCATGTACCGGAGGAGCGTTGGCTCCACATCCCAATCCCCTCCCCCCGAGGAGAAGATCACCTTCTCCAGAGAGGATTTGCCGGGTCACGAGGACCCCTTCTGCGATGCGCTGGTTATCCAGACAGCCATCGAGGATTTCACTGTCTCCCGGATCCTCGTGGACAATGGGAGTTCGGTCAACGTCATCTTTAAGAAGGCGTTTGATGCGATGAAGGTGGAGGCCAGGAGGGTGTTGGCCTCGGACGGGCCTCTGTTCGGCTTTTCAGGGGAGAGGAAAGAAGTCGAGGGAGGAGTGGGACTCCATGTCACTCTAGGGGGGCAGTCGCGCAACTGCAAGTTTGTTATCGTGGACGCCCCTAGCAGTTATAGCGCCATCTTCGGGAGACCCCTCATCAGCGCCTTCCGCTGCGTCCCCTCGTCCTTCCACCAATGTCTAAAGCTCAACGTCGAGGGGGTCCAGATCCGAGTTCGAGGAGACCCTAAGGAGGCAAGGGAGTGCTACGTCTCGGCGGTAAACTCCATCTCTTGGTTGGAGGGGGCCGAGGAGATGGGGCGGAGGCTGGAGGAGGAGCAGGAAGCTGACGAAGAGATGGGGGTGGAGTGCCGCGCTCGGGAGGAGGTAGCGGAAGAGACTCGGGGGTCGGCCGAGGCCATGGCCGTCGAAGAGGCTGAGGAAGAGGCCCTCGCCCCCGTAGGGGGAGGTACCAGGGAATGGGAGGAACAGTCCCGCCTGGAGGCGGCGGAAGAGGTGGAGGAGATGGAGGTCCACACCATTGGAGGGAGGGTGGAGAAGGTCCGCGTCAGCGGAGGTCTGACCCCGGAAGCTCAAGGCAGGATGCTGGAGTGCATCCAGAGGAACGTGGACATCTTCGCCTGGAGCGCCGCGGAGATGCCAGGGATCGACCCCGACGTGGCCTGCCACCGCCTCAACCTGGACCCGGAGGCTCCCCCCATCCAGCAGAAAAAGAGGTCCATCACGGACAAGCTCGCCGAGCCAATCAGAGAGGAAGTCGCCAAGCTCCTCGAGGCTGGCTTCATATCTGAAATCCAATACCCCGGCTGGGTCTCCAACGTTGTAATGGTTAAAAGAGGAGACGGCCGGTGGAGGATGTGTATCGACTTTTCTCTTCTTAATAAATCATGCCCGAAAGATTGTTATCCTCTGCCTCGGATCGACGCGCTGGTTGACTCAGCCGTCGGTTTCCCTGTAATGAGTTTTCTAGATGCTTTTTCAGGTTATCACCAAATCAGGATGCACCCCCCTGACGTCAAAGATGTCTCGTTCATCACGGGAGATGGGTGTTATTGTTACAAGATGATGCCCTTCGGGCTAAAGAATGCAGGGGCTACCTACCAGAAAATGATGGATAGGGTCTTCCGAGAGCAGAAGGGGAGGAACCTCGAAGTGTATGTGGATGATCTCATGGTCAAGAGCTCGGATGTCGACTCCCACATCCAGGACTTGGAAGAGACTTTCGCCACTCTCCGCAAGTTTAAGATGAGGCTGAACCCCTTGAAGTGTGTCTTCGGGGCAAGCCGGGGAAAGTTCCTAGGGCACCTTCTCACCCCCTCTGGGGTAGAACCTAACCCCGACAAGGTGAGGGCGATCCTGGAACTAAGGTCGCCGCAAAATACCAAGGAAGTACAGCAGCTGACAGGGAAATTGGCAGGGTTGAGTAGATTCCTCTCCCGGGCCGGGGAGAGGTGTTCCTCATTCTTTAAAACCTTGAGAGGGGGTCGAAGGTTTGAATGGACCTCGGAGTGCGAGGAGGCATTCCAGGCTTTGAAAGAAACAGCTGACTCAGGCCCCCCTGCTCCAAGGGCCCAAGGAGGGGGAGGACTTATTCCTATATCTAGGGGTCGGGGCTGAAGCCTTGAGTTCGGTTTTGGTTCGGGAAGAGGGGAAGAGGCAACTCCCCGTCTACTATGTGAGTCGGATACTAAAGAAGGCCGAGCTCCGCTACCCCATCCTAGAAAAACTGGCCTTCGCCCTAATCATCTCAGCCCGAAGGCTTCGGCCTTATTTCCAGGCACACTCAATTCGAGTAGTGACCGACCACCCCTGCGCAACATCTTCAAGGGGGTAGAGCATTCAGGTAGGTTGGCCAAATGGTCGGTGGAACTGAGCGAGTTCGATATCTCCTTCGTCCCTCGACTCTCAATCAAGGCCCAAGCTATGGCTGACTTCCTGGCAGAGTATGTGGTCGAAGTGGCGGAGGAGAAACTCACTCGCCCCCTCCCCTGGAAAGTCAGGGTGGACGGTGCCTCGGGGAAGCATTCTTTAGGGGTTGGGGTCATCTTAGAAAGTCCCCAGGGGATAAAGATCGAGCAGACGGTAGTAGTGCACTTTCCTATCACCAACAACCAAGCCGAATACGAAGCTGTAATCGTAGGCCTGCGCCTGGCAAGAGACTTGGGGGTGCACGACGTGGAGGTCCTCACTGACTCCATGGTGGTGGCTTCCCAGATCAAGGGGGAGTTTGAGGCAAGGGAGCCCACCCTGCAGCTCTATTTGATGAAGGTAAGGGGGGTCATTGGGACCTTCCAGACCTTCTCAATCAAGCACGTGCCGAGAGGAGAAAATGAGCCCGTCGACCAGCTAGCAAAGCACGGCCCCGGATGGGAGGCACCATTACGGATCTCTTCCGACCTTCCATCGAGGAGGGGGAGCTAATGGAAGTGGAACAGCATCCCTCATGGATGGATCCCTTCGTCATCTTCTTGTCCACCGGAGAATACCCGGAGGGGATGGATCGAAGAGGGCTCAAGCACAAGGCGGCATACTACCTCCTACGCGAGGGACAGTTATACCGCAAGACCCTCTCAGGGATGTTGGCCCGTTGCGTGGCCGAAAGAGAGATGCACAAAATTTTGGAGGAAGTCCATTCCGGTGAATGTGGGAGTCACTCGGGGAGTCGGACTCTGGAAGGGAGGGTCGTCAGGCAAGGGTACTTCTGGCCTACCCTCGGTCAGGATGCAGTCGAATTCACGAAAAAGTGTCATAAGTGCCAACTATATGCCCCGCTCCACCTCCAGCCGGCTCAGAGGTTAAGAAGTATCATGGCACCATGGCCCTTCGCCATATGGGGGCTGGACCTTGTAGGACCTTTCCCTCAGGCCAGCGGGCAGAGGAGGTTTTTGTTGGTCATGATCGATTATTTTTCTAAGTGGATGGAGGTGAAGGCTCTAGCCAAGGTAACCTCTCAGGTAGTCAGGAACTTCATCTGGGGGGAGATCATCTGCAGGCATGGGCTGCCACAAGCTATTGTCACGGACAACGGACCTCAGTTCGCCAGCACGGAGTTCATTCGTTTCTGCGAGCAGCTAGGGATTGACCTTCGGTTTGCTTCTGTCCATCATCCCAGGAGCAACGGGCAGGTGGAAGCGGCCAACAAAATCATCGTGAACCTCTTAAAGAAGAAAGTGGAAAACTTGAAGGGAAGCTGGGTGGAGCAGCTTCCATCGGTCCTTTGGGCATTAAGGACCACCCCCAATACGGCCACGGGGGAGACTCCTTTCAAGCTCTCTCACGGCTGCGAGGCCGTTCTTCCTATCGAATTCGAGGTCCAGACGCCTCGGGTCGTCGAGGCAGGAGCCGGAAGGGAAGAATGGAGGTCAGAGAATGAGGAGGAGCTCCGACTCTCCCTTGATATGGTGGAGGAACTACGCGACTTGTCCGTCATCAGGCAGGAAGAGGCCAAGCGAAGGATGGTCAAGTATTTCGACAAGCACGTCCGTGTCAAGCAGTTCGTGGAGGGGGACCTTGTCCTGAAAAAAGTGGATGCGGCAGGGAGATCAGCCGCTGTGGGAAAACTCCACCCCAATTGGGAGGGCCCCTACATTGTGCAGGAGGCCTTGAAATCGGGGGGGGTATCGCCTCCAAGATGTAAGAGGGGACACCCTCAGCCACACTTGGAGTGGCGACGATCTGAAACGTTTTTACCCTTGAAAATATTGTAAATGACTTGGCTTTAAGAATGAAAGAGAATCTCGTTGCCGTATTTCATGCTCTGTCAAAATAATGAAGGTAAAGGGATTCGCAGCTTAAGCCCCAAGAGGCAAAAGTTTCTAAGTCTTCTCGCTCTGGGGTTAGGTCTCGTCACTCCCCTGCCAGGCTCCCACCTAGCTGGTACGGCCGAGTCTCGATGGACATCGTTATGACCCTGGGGCTGAGCCCGGAAGATGTTCAACACCCGCCCTCAGGCTCTCACCTAGCTGACTGGCCCGGTGGTAGCACCCGGGAGAGGCAAAAGTTTCTAAGTCTTCTCGCTCTGGGGTTAGGTCTCGTCACTCCCCTGCCAGGCTCCCACCTAGCTGGTACGGCCGAGTCTCGATGGACATCGTTATGACCCTGGGGCTGAGCCCGGAGGATGTTCAACACCCGCCCTCAGGCTCTCACCTAGCTGACTGGCCCGGTGGTAGCACCCGGGAGAGGCAAAAGTTTCTAAGTCTTCTCGCTCTGGGGTTAGGTCTCGTCACTCCCCTGCCAGGCTCCCACCTAGCTGGTACGGCCGAGTCTCGATGGACATCGTTATGACCCTGGGGCTGAGCCCGGAGGATGTTCAACACCCGCCCTCAGGCTCTCACCTAGCTGACTGGCCCGGTGGTAGCACCCGGGAGAGGCAAAAGTTTCTAAGTCTTCTCGCTCTGGGGTTAGGTCTCGTCACTCCCCTGCCAGGCTCCCACCTAGCTGGTACGGCCGAGTCTCGATGGACATCGTTATGACCCTGGGGCTGAGCCCGGAGGATGTTCAACACCCGCCCTCAGGCTCTCACCTAGCTGATTGGCCCGGTGGTAGCACCCGGGAGAGGCAAAAGTTTCTAAGTCTTCTCGCTCTGGGGTTAGGTCTCGTCACTCCCCTACCAGGCTCCCACCTAGCTGGTACGGCCGAGTCTCGATGGACATCGTTATGACCCTGGGGCTGAGCCCGGAGGATGTTCAACACCCGCCCTCAGGCTCTCACCTAGCTGACTGGCCCGGTGGTAGCACCCGGGAGAGGCAAAAGTTTCTAAGTCTTCTCGCTCTGGGGTTAGGTCTCGTCACTCCCCTGCCAGGCTCCCACCTAGCTGGTACGGCCGAGTCTCGATGGACATCGTTATGACCCTGGGGCTGAGCCCGGAGGATGTTCAACACCCCGCCCTCAGGCTCTCACCTAGCTGACTGGCCCGGTGGTAGCACCCGGGAGAGGCAAAAGTTTCTAAGTCTTCTCGCTCTGGGGTTAGGTCTCGTCACTCCCCTGCCAGGCTCCCACCTAGCTGGTACGGCCGAGTCTCGATGGACATCGTTATGACCCTGGGGCTGAGCCCGGAGGATGTTCAACACCCGCCCTCAGGCTCTCACCTAGCTGACTGGCCCGGTGGTAGCACCCGGGAGAGGCAAAAGTTTCTAAGTCTTCTCGCTCTGGGGTTAGGTCTCGTCACTCCCTTGCCAGGCTCCCACCTAGCTGGTACGGCCGAGTCTCGATGGACGTCGCTACGACCCTGAAGTTGAGACTGGGAGTTGGCCCGAGGAAAATACCAGGGGGGGGGGGGAGCTCGCCAGTTGAGACGGCGAGCTCGGAATATCCTACCCCTCCCCTCCCCTTTCTCTCCAGCTCACTACTGAAGAAACCTTGGTTCTGTCCCAGACTCAGGGGAAGGAGAGCGGCTCTCTCCAGCGAGCCCAGCCTCGCTCCAGCCAACTCGGCGAAAGACATGCCCTGATGCCTAAGGCGGATGCCGGCAATATCTTGACCCAAGCGTGTTTTCACTTGTCTGAATTATCGAAAAGCTAAGGCGAGACATGGCAGGGGAAGGTGAGGCGCGAGTAGGATATGGCGCGAGCACGTGTCCTAGGGATTCGCCGCGAGCACCGCAGGGTTTGGTCCTAACTCAAAACATTCTACAGGCGAGGTCGCTCTACCTAGCGCGCGGGCATAACATCGCCAGTAAGCTCAAAAAGAAGATAGCAAAATTGTGCAAAAATATCTTTGATTTATCATTACAGGTTTACAAGGCCCGCCTCGGCAGGGTACAAAGAAGAACAGAGAAAAGAAAACAAAATTTAACTCTCGCCCTCCCCCCTCGAGTGGCGATCCTCCTCGTCGCCGAGCCGAGCGTCCTTCTCCCTCACCCCAGCAAAAAGCGAGTCAAAGCTATCTTCCTTCTCGCTGAGCGGGCTGGGCGGGAACAGGGTTGGCAGGAGCTCCCGGACGGTGACCTCCTCGCAGCCTTCCGCCAAGATCCCCGTCCCCCTCATGGCCTGTAGGAGACACTCGGCAGCCTCGACGAGAGTTGACTCGCAGCCGCTCCGCGACGTCAGCCTCGCCAAACACCCGGGGCCTCTTGAAGGGGAAGGCCGGCTCGCTGGCGTCCGGGGGAAGGAGAGCGTCGGCTTGGCGAAGGACCTCTCCCAGGAGCCCCTTATTCTTCTCTTTCAATTCCTCCACCTCCGCCCCCAGCCGAGCGGCAACAGCCTCCTGCTCCTGGGAATATGTCTTCTGATCGGCGAGCTGGGCTTCCCGCTCAGCGAGCTGAGCCCGCAACTGAGCCATCTCGTCTCGCATCGCGTTAGCGGCTTCGGCGTCCTGTAAGACTAGAAGTTCAGAACACGCGCAGGAATAATCTTAAGCAAGGTAAATAGAGGTATCCAGCGATTACCAGGCCGCCGACAGACTTCGCGAGTAGAGCGTCCGCGAGGGCCGAACCGCCTTTCCGCGTCGACCGCGCTCTCCTTCGCCAGGTCGCGCTCCTGCTCGGCAGTCAGCAGGGCGTTGCTGAGCTGGAAGCCGCGGCGGACCATCATGTGATGGAGCTCGAAGGCCCGCAGGTGGGCCTGCATCCCCTCGTAGCCGAGCTGACTAGGGGTCAGCTTCTTGTACGACTCGGCGCTGTCGCGGCTGTAGAGGCCGAAGCCGAAAGCGAAGGCATGGGCGGTGGGCGGCCGGCGAGCTCCCCAGGAGGGGGGCGCGAGTGGAGACGGAAACTCGGTGAGCCCCCTCGTCCCACTTCAAGATGGGCTCGCCAGCCGCATCTTTGCTCTTGCTCCCCTTGCCGAAGTTGGGGTGATCCTTCGGCAGACTGGGCTCGCGGACGGTGTCCTCCCCGGTAGAATCGGAGGACGGCCCGCTCTTCTTCTTCCCTTTCGGGGAGAGGAGGCTTCTTTCAGCGGGCTCAAGGGCGGCTCGTCGGACAGAGCCTCCGGCGAGCTCATGAACTTGGCGGGAGACGAGGGAAGGTGCAGCCGTCCGCGCGAGACCACCTTCGCCCTCTTCTTCTTGGGGAGCGAAGAATCGGGGCGCGAGCTCGACCCCCCGGACTCCGAGCGCTTCTTGCCGGGGGGTTGGACTCGCGGTTGCTCCTCGCGACAAGCAAATGCCGCCGCCGGGCCAGCTCCAGAGGGTCCGAGAATACCCCGGGTCGGCGAACGGCGGATGCTCCGGGAGAACCCGTTCTCCTGCAGAGAAAGACGTAGTCAAAAAAAAAAAGAGAGAGGGAAAAATCATATGAGATCCACCTTGATAAAGTTCGCGAGAGGGCTGAGCGAGGTATACCTTCGCCGGGGAGAACGGGCTGAAGCAAGTCGAGGCCGCGGCGGAGGAAGGCGACCTCGAAGTCCTTGTGGAGGAAGAACTTGTGGAGGTCGGCGTCGCTACCCGACAGGGAAGGAGGACGGTATATGTCCTCGCTCTTCTGCAGGGGGCGAAAAGGGGATGTTGCCGAGGTCGCCCTTGATGAAGACGAGCCGGGTCATCCAATTGTGGTTCTTGTTCGCCAGCTCGCGAACCTTGATGAAGGACCCGCCGAAGTAGGCGACCCCGTCGGGAGTAGCCTTGTAAGAGAACAACTTACGGAATACCGCGAGGTTGAACTCAATTCGCTCCGGCGAAGGAAGCAGGCGAACGCCACCATCATAGCGATGGCGTTGGAATTCAACTGCGCGGGCACCGCGCCGTAGTACTTCAGGATCTGGCGGATTTCTGGCCAGAGGGGGAGGCGCAGTCCCACCTCGAAGTGCGAGATGGGAAAGGCGAGCTCGCCCTCCGGGAAGGAGTTGATGGCTTCATGCTCGGCGGGCCTGCGAGCCTGGAAACCGGGGGGGACGAACGCCGCCGTGAACTCGACGAGCTCCTCCTCTGTGATGTGCCCCTCGAAAAAGCAGTGATCAACGAAGTGCTGGGCGCACTTAGACCGACCGTCCGCATCAGGGTTGGTCTTCACCATGGTCACAGAGAAAAGGGAAAGCGCGAGCTCGGGAAGACAGGAGCGAAGCAAAAATTCGAAAGCAATAAAGGCGTGCCTCGGGGGTAGGTGAGAAGGTCTATTTATAGAAGAAGGTAAAGAAGGGTGAGAGGGAGGGCGAGTCGGCCGATCGGTCCGGTCTCGCCGCGCCACCTCGCCACCCTCTCCTCGCAAGCCTTGCGAGCTGGCCAGGTCCCCGAAGGGGGAATTCGAAAAAAGACTCGCTGAAATATTGAAAAAGCGTCTCTACATATACAAAGTAGTTAAAAAGTTGTTCCAAGATTATTACATGCAGACCATTCTGAATAAATAAAAGAAAAAAATACAAATAGGGGGCGCAAGGACCATGCGAGGGCGGGGGCGAGTACCGGCCGACTGACAGAAGAGCCGTTTCATTCTCCCCGGTCTCGCCGGCCCGCCGTCGCAGGCCGCCGCGCGTGAAGTTCGCGAAGCCGCCCCATGTTCCTGTTTATCACCCGCAGGTTCTCGTCGATTTCGTCCATCAGCACCAGGGAAGACGCCTCCTCGAACGCCAGGCTGACTCCAGCGCCGTCCGCGAGACGCGAGCACTCCCACTGCAGCCTGTTGTTGTCCTTCCGCAGGTCGTGGAGCTCGCGCACCAGCTTCTTGAGCACCTTCCGCTCCGTCTTGCGCGTTCAGGGCTGCCCACCTCGGAGTCCAGGAAGGCGTCCAGGGCGCTTGGAGAAGGGAGGGGCGAGTAAGGAGGTCGATCCACGGACTCGCCGTCCTCCGTCCGCCGGGAAATTCTGGGTGAAGGATTGAAGGACGGTCAGAAAAGCAAAAATCCACGGAACAGAAGAGCAATGCCGGAAACTTACCGCGCGAGCCTGGCTCCTCCGGGTGGGCGCGAGGAGAGAAGTGGCGCAGGTCCTTGCCACGCCCCAGCAGTTCTTGAGGAGCGAGTTGGTAGCGGGAACGGGGATAATCCCGGCGCCCCTCCCCACGACCGGGGATCCAGGGGAGGGTTGCGGGAAGGGAGACGACTCGGCGACGCCGGTTCTCGCGAGCCCGGCTCCTTAACCTCGGGATCCTGCCGTGGCGAGTTGACAGGAGCACTTTTGGTCCGGGGGGTGGACGCTTCGCCGCTGTTCTCCCGGTCAGAAGACAATTCCACGAGACTTTTAGCGGAGGAGCCAAGAATTGGCTGGTTGGAGGAATCGGCCCCGTTCCCCAAGGCGGCAGTAAAGTCGGCCAGGATGGGTTCGGCCCCCGGGGGAAGGGGCTTCGCCCGCTTGGCCGAGCTGAGATCGGCAAAACGGCGAGCAGGGGCTTCAAGGTTGGTTAGCCCCGCGGCCTGGGCAGCGATCTCCCCGCGGGAGCGTGCGAGTCGCTCTAAGACTTCCTTGGGGAGCGGCATCTTGTCAGAATTTGGGGAAGGGCAAAGGTCAGCCAGATGCGCAGGGGTACATATATATAGCTATCTGTGGGGCCTACCAGAAGATTCCTTTCTGCCCCTGTCGCACTCGCCGGATCCCATGGGGTTGGATGTTTCTTTCCGAGCTTGTCCCAACCTCGCAAAGAGCGGGGATTATGTACAACCCCGTATCCTGCGAGTGGTCGACAGGGGTTGAACCGGCCGGCTCAGATCAACATGGACCAGCTTGCCGAGTCCGAGCTCGGCAATAGTCGAGCTAAGCTCGGCGATGGTCGAACGAAGCCCAGCTTGTCGAGACCAAGCTCGGGTGCGAAGACAGGGCTCGACGATAGTCGAGCCAAGCTCGACGATCTCCGTGCCGAGTCCGAGCTCGGCGATCGTCGTGCCGAGCCCAAGCTCGGCAATAGTCTAGCCGAGCCCAGCGCTAGCCGAGCACAGTCCGCCGAGCCCGTGCCCGCCTAGGCCTAGGGCGAGGCGAGCGAGTCGGGCCCTTGCCAAGCGAGTGCCCCCTCAGGTCCAGCTCGCATCTTGGCCATGGCACACTTCTACTGTGTGGCCCCTTTTGTTTGCCTGTAGTCCTCGAAAACAGTGAAGGTTGTATATTGGCAGGCCATCTTTTCCTATAAATAGGACCCAAGGGGTACCTCAGAAGGCATGCTTACTAATTCTCTGGCCTACTAGCGCTTTCTGAGGTACCTTAGCCCGACATTTGGCTAAGGAGGGGAAGCGCTCTGAGATCTTCCGGGTTTGTGGTGGGACCTCCACGCCGGGGCCTTGGTCTAGTCCTTGTTTCTTCTTTTCTTTGTCGTTTTCTTGCAGGAGTGAAGTAGGTGCGCGGCCACCCCTTCCCCAAGGGTCGAACTCCACAGAGACCGGTTTTCCGGTTTCAACAGCATGAACCTGCTCCTTTTTCTGAGCTGCTGCCTTCTTGAAACATCTCTCGACAGGGTGGCCTGACCGGCCATAGAAGCTGCACACCACTTTGCTCTTCTTTCCTGGAGCAGCACCGGGTACCTGGGGTTTCTTCTCCTCCACAGACTTCCTCTTGTCCTTCCTCAATTACTGGCCTCTGCACTTTGCGGTCTCAATAGCCTCCACCTTGAGAGCAGCCTCCACTACTCCTGCATAAGTCTCTGACCCATAAGCACTGGTCAACTTCTGCACCTCGCTCCTCAAGCCACCGAGAAATCGCTTAACTCAATCAGCCTCAATGCTGACCAATCCAGGGGCAAAACGGCTCAACTTGCTGAACTCTATCTCATACTCACCCACCGTGAGTTGCCTTTGCTTCAGATGGGGGAAGTCGTTCATGAGGAGGTCACGCTCGACCGAGGGTAAGAACTTCCTCAACCGCATCTCCTTGAACACTTCCCAAGAGCATCCAGCTACCAAGCTCTCCTTTTCTCTCAGCCACAAACTCTTAGCCAAACCTTTAAGCTGATAGGAGGCTATCATCACCCTCTGGTCATCTGCAATCCTGGAGTACGAGAACATCTCCTCCATGGAGATCAGCCAATCGTCTATGACCATGAATTCTTCCTTCCCGTCATAAGTGGGAGGGCTCAGCCTCTGAAACTGCGAGATGAAGTCCATCTCTGCTGGCACCACCACTAGAGGTCTTAAGGGTGTAGGAGGAGGAGGGACAGCTAACCCCCCATGTACGACCTTGCAGTCCTTGAGTCTGACCTGCCACAACCGACATAAGGGACTGAATCTGGCCCTGCATCTCCACGATCTGCCTGCTCATGGCATCGCTACTCTGCCGCAGGCTCTCGATCACCGCATCATTCTTCGCTCCAGATGAATCACCCTCAGATAAGGGAGTCGATCTAGTCGTAGGACGTCTCGCCATCCTTAAATCATAACAACACTAGTTAGATCCAAATACAATGGCTAGAACCAACTACAAGTACAGACAATACATATATAGATATAAACTTAAAGCTGCTAAACTTGCTCTGGGAGTTTATTCTTTTACAAAAATTGATGTTATGACCTTACCTAGGATGGTTAACCACCACCACACTAATTCATGTGCCTAGATCGGGAATGCATGACTTTATATTACTTTTGACTTGAAAGCTTATGTGTGTGCATATGTCATCCTGCCATTGTTTAGCTTGGCACGTTGTGCTTATGCAATGTTATGCTATGCATGTTTGTGCTATGCATTCTAAAAAAAAGGCCCTAATACATGTTATGAGCGGCATACACATGAAAATGTTATGCATCCCATACTACATAACATTCTCATGCAACGAAAAAGAAAACGAGCTAGCCGCAGCCATGTAGTGAGGTTATGCATCCCATACTACATAACCCTCAAATGTTGCCCCTATGGTGGATCCATATACGAACACATATTATGCATCCCATACTAAATAATATGCCCCGTATACTTCATGTTATGCTATGAGTGTAGTGTTCGTGCTTTTGCCAAGACGTGCTGATGACATATCGGTGTGTGATTGACATGATGTTGAACTACTAATGTAATCAAAGGATGGTTGCCTGACTGACTTGTCAAGAAACCTCCCTCTGATACCAACTGCCACAACCCGCATTTTCTTCGAATTTATGAATTATCAGAGTATGAGAAAACACGCATCATGATGCCACGTCAAGCAGGGGATAACTGCTGACGCTCAGGCAAAACCATCTACTTTACTTTACGAAAGAAATTCATGAGTTTAATGATAAGAAAATCAATTATATTTTAGAGGCCGTATCCCTCGGCTCGGTGGATCACCTAGTCCACAGTTAAAAACTATACTTATACGCTGCGGAAAATACTTTATTCAGGATTGACATCCTAAGGAGTGCAGAAGAGCCCCAAGAGGACTTATGCTATGCAAGACTCTACATTTAATTTATAGTATATATAGGAAAACGATCTTTATACGTTGTTTGGACAATAATGATTGAGTTTTATAAATCATGCTGATCATGAGCTATACTTATAATAATAATTGTAGTTTTAAAAAATAACTAGCAACCTAGCATAAATCCTCCTCAGAGCAAGTAGACTATCTCCAAAAAATGGTAGCAGCAAAAGTAATATATCTAGTACAAAGGTAAAACTACCAGTGGGCGCCAACAACCTGACACGAACCCACTGACAAATATGTATGTCTGTAAGAAAAGTGCAGAAAACTACCTCACTAAACAAATCCAGAAGGATCTCCAAAGTCCAAGAAACCACCAGCAACACCACAGCAACTTAGCCACCAAACTGGCTACTGCTCAGAACCTGAGGCATTCAAAAGAAGAAAGAATACCTCAGCAAGCAAAACAAGGAAAACTTCACGAAAGTGTCTACCATATGATAAATGAAAGAGGAAAAACACAGCAGCAAAAGTCACAACTCCCCAAGGCAAGACAAAAAGAAATGCACTAGGTGCGAGGAAACAGCATCAACCCTGCCCAGAAACTACCTCCTGCAGAGTCTACTAAGCTACCAAGATCCCAAAATACTGCAATCTACAAAGGAAGAAACGTCTAACACCCTAAGTTGTGGGAGATGGTAGTAGACCAATAAACAACGTGGATCCGGGTTGTGGGCAAACTCAGTCCCCCAACCACCATATCCAAGCCAACAAGCTCAAGGGTCTATATGTGAAAGCACTAGGGACCTTCCACCCCCTTGCCCAGCCCGTACCTGGAGCAAGATAAAAGAAAAAGGGTGGCCTTGGCTAAATTACACAATATCTCCCCTCTTAAGAGCTCCAAACCACCACTACTAACCACGACCCACGATTCGCCCTTTAGGAAAGAAAAACATAGCTGATAAGGAACCTTAAAGAAAATAAAGGAATTCACTTGGGGGCAAAAAACAAGGTAGGGAAAAAAAGTGTTGAAATGACTCAACACGGCTTGGCGTTGAGTGGGACCCACTCAACGCCTAACCAGACCTTGGCATTGAGTGATTGAGCCTCACTCAGTGCCAGAACATCCATTGCATTGAGTGAGGTTCACTCACTAACCGCCCTCCAGAAGAACAACTCTGGCATTGAGTGAGCTAGCCTCACTCAACGCCAAAACAGTCATGGCGTTGAGTGAGGTTCACTCACTCAACGCCTCCTGCAAGAAATCTCTGGCGTTGAGTGAGCTAACCTCACTCAATGCCAAAACAACGATGGCGTTGAGTGAGGTACACTCACTCAATGCCCTGGTACTTAACCACAATCAGAGAAAGTGGCGTTGAGTGAGCTGGCCTCACTCAACGCCAAAATAGCATTGGCATTGAGTGAAGCTTACTCACTCAACGCCCTTACACTCAGCCGCAAAAGAAGACTATGATGTTGAGTGTGTCCACCTCACTCAATGCCAAAACAGCAATGGCGTTGAGTGAGGTTCACTCACTTAACGCCCTGGCACTTAGCCGCAAACAAGGCAAATCTGCGGCGTTGAGTGATCTGACCTCACTCAACACCAAAATAGTAATGGCGTTGAGTGAGGTCGTCTCACTCAACGCCAGAAGTCCTGGCCGCAAAGAAGGGCTGTGGCGTTGATTGAGTCTACCTCACTCAACGCCAAAGCAGAAATGGCGTTGAGTGATGTTCACTCACTCAACGCCATGGGACTTGGCCGCAAACTTGCCTACGGTGTTGAGTGAGGTCACCTAACTCAATGCCAAATCCGAAATGGCGTTGAGTGAGGTCGACTCACTCAACGCCAAAGTACTTAGCCTTAGAAAAGGCTGTGGCGTTGAGTCAGCACACCTCACTCAACGCTAAAGTACTTGGCTGCACAGAAAGCTACGGCGTTGAGTGAGTCCACCTCACTCAATGCCAAAACCGAAATGGAGTTGAGTGAGGTCGACTCACTCAACGCCAAAGTACTTAGCCTCAGAAAAGGCTGTGGCATTGAGTGAGCACACCTCACTCAACGCCAAAGTACTTAGCTAAAATCTCAAATCGACTACAGCTGCGGCGTTGAGTGTGTGCACCACACTATACACCAAACCCGCAAAGGCTTTGAGTGTGTGCACCACACTCAACTCCGGAAAATTAGAGAGCCCAAATTTGTCTCTTTCCAGGATACACAGCAGGCACCCCCCTCCCACTCTCTCTCTCTCTTTCTCGGCTTCACCTGAAGGCAGCGACCAGATAGAAATCTTGAGTTTATGTTAGCAGCATAACTCCGGCGGGTTGGGCACCAACAACACAAAGAAGTGGGGGCTCATTAGGAGAAACTAAGCCCTAAAATTTAGCAAGATAAAAGAACAGCTTGGCCTCTACCCTAGGGCTATCCGGGATTTTTCAATTCAGCAAGAGAATAAACAATGGCAAGGGCAAGAATACCACTTGCTTCGATTTCCGGCGAAGCTTCGACGACTTTCCCTCCTCTTCACTCGGCACTAGCAGCAGCAGCACCTAAAAGCACCTAACAAGCAACCTGCACTTTAATGGCGGAAATCCACAAGACCCAAAAATCCAAGTCTCCTAAAACTCCACAAAAATTGAATATCTTACCATCGAAATGTAGATCTGAGCGAGAGCAAGCAATCGCCACTTTCGGAAACGAATTCTGTCTACGAAAGCTCCCGAAATCGCCGGCCGAAGGCTACGGCAGTCCGCCGTTTCTCCGCCTTTGTTTTCTGCGAATAGGAGCAGACGGTTTCGGTCTTGGGAAGAAGGAGGAGAGTGGCCCGCCAACTCCTAATTAAGGCTTTAAATAAGTCTTAACACGCCTAATCAGCCTAACCGCTGTCTGAAAATGCCGATTCACCGAGATAAAATCAAATTTCTAATTTGATTTTACTAATAGTACACCCAAAACAACGCGAAAATCGAACTACCTCGGAATTCGACGAAATTCGCACCGTAGCTAAATACCCATGCTACGAACACATCGGCGAAGTCGAAATTAACTTTCGAAGAACAGAACTCGAGTTATACCCACCTAAAGCCAAAACACAAGCATCCCCCAAGAAGCCACACCGGGTCACCCAAAACAACTCGGCTTGCAAGGGAGACCTTGTCCAAAGGCTACAAAATAGGCCACTCAGTTCTAAGGAGCTAAACCACACTCCACAAATGGCACAAGCCACGAAAACGCGTCACCAAAACGCCAACCGAGAATAAAATAGTCGCAGAAAAATCGGGGGTGTTACAGATCACGCCAAATAAAAGTGCATGAGCAGAATTATCCAATCCATAACTTGGAGTTGGCGGCTATGATTTTTACACTTAAACTATTGCGTCATTATATATATGGCGTGAAAATGGACATATTCACAGACAATAAGAGCCTAAAATACTTAATAGATTAGAAGTATCTAAATATGCGACAACAGAGGTGGATGGAGTTACTCGGGGACTACACGTTTGAGATACACTATACTCCCAGGAAGGGAAATGTAATCGCAGATGCCTTGAGTCGGCGGACTACAGTAAGGGCAAGTTGGTTGCAGATCAACGATGAGAATCTGTTCTAGGAGTTGGAGGCCTTAGAGATTTCTTATGTTGACAAGAATTCTACTTCAAATGCATGTCTAGACTGGATAGAGGTATAGTATGACCATGCGGTTAGGGTTCAGCAAGCAACGAAACTCGATGAGAGTATGAAATTCTATGCAGTGGATGAGTCAAATTCCCAATTCTCCATGGAAGACAGACTTTTGAGAAAAGATGGTCGTTTGTGTGTCCCGAATGTGGGTAAACTGAGGGAGGAATTGATGTATGATGCACACTTTACGAAGTACTCAATTCACCTAGGGAGCACAAAGATGTACAAGGACATGAAAAAGATGTATTAGTGGCAGGTTTGATGAAAGACATAGCTCTTTACATGGCAAAGTGCCAAACTTATTCCTTAGTACAGGTTGAATGTCAAAAGCCTGTAGGTTTTCGGAAGTCGTTACTAATACCGGTATGGAAGTTCGATGATATCTCTATTGATTTCATACACAAACTGCCGAGATCACAGAGCGAAAATGATGTCGTATGGGTGGTCGTTGACCGATTGACAAAAGTATAGCACTTCATTCCGAACAAGAAGGGCGATTCAATGGTAAAATTGGCTAAGTTGTACATGGAAAATATAGTATGATTACACGGTGTGCCCCATAGCATCGTCAGTGACCGAGATGGGTGATTTACTTCGAGTGAGTGGAGGCTAATACATTAGTTATTGGGTACAAAACTTCAGTTCAGTACAACCTTTTGATCCGTAGATGGATGGTAAGATCGAAAGAATTAATCGAACAATGGAGGATATGCTCTGAATGTGCGCCTTGGATTTAAGAAAAAGGTGGGAGGACCATCTCTATATGGTCGAGTTTGCCTATAATAATAGTGAAAGTATCTAGAGTCTATTTAAATCACCTAGAAGGGGGTGAATAGGTTATGTTTGTGTCTTTTTGCGGAATAAAAATTATATAAAAAGTAAAGCACACAAACACAGAGATTTATAGTGGTTCCCCGTATTGGGTACATCCACTGTCCCGCCTTGCCTATCTACCACGAAGGATAAGATTTGGCTACATCACCTTTCTCAGATTATCCCAATCTTAGACCTCGGAGCAACGCTCCTACACCTCAGAGAACAAACTCTCCTACACCTCGATCCACAACCGGATTTACACCTCGATCCACAGACAAGATCTACAAACTCGATCTACACACGGATCTACAAACTCGATCCACTAATGGATCTACAAATCTTAGAGACAAAGCTCCTACAAAAGTTAAAACAATTTTACAACAATGATAAAAGTTTTACTCTTCCAGATCTGAAATCTTCCGGGATCTTCCTTCTTGAAAACTGAAAATCTCGGTGAAGAAGGTTGAGGAAGAAAACCCGTAAAATCTTGACCTTAAAACTTAGGATCTGAGACGATAAATTAAATATTGAAGAATCTTTGAATCTTGGATGTGTCGAATATTTTCTCCTTTTAATCGCTGGAAAGAGAGATGAGCTGTAACACCCCTATCCATCACATAACATATAGCAGTAGGTCCGGCCAGGACCTGACGCCATATGCCACAGACAGAACGAAGGGTTACTCAATGAAACCATCCTTCTAATAACACATGTCCTACACAGAGCACATTCTAGTAGAAGCATTTTAAATGTTGCAAAGAAAAGAACTCAAGCCACAACATGAATGTCCATTAAATACCCAAAATAGAAACGAGCGTACAAATACATAAAATACTTGGCCTTATGGCCTTACATGATTTTACTTTAAACAAATAATGTCTTCAAAAACATAGGCAGGCAGGCCGGTCACACAAGAGAATAAAAGTAAACATTCGCAAAGGCATTCGAGGGCCGGCTCAGCAACAAGGGCTTCAGCCCGCTATTTGCCACTAGGCTCCGCAGCAGCAGCAAGCAACAATCCACCGCAACGGTGGCAAACAAAAACAACGGTCAGATAAAGCTGATCAAATTATAACGATCCCGCACCTTTATCGGGGTGGCGGTGCTCCTTCCCTTCATAGCATTAGTATAATCCAACGATTAAAATGTAAGTACATTATTAACACAATACACCACAGGTGTAGGCACGGACGGCCACACACCCCGTCCTGTAACGGCACATTCTCGGTGAACCCGGTAAAATCCGTGGTCTCAGCACCGCCTCCATGGCGGCAAACCTGGTGAGCATTATAGTCTTTTCAGCCTAAGCCTAATACCCTCCATCTATGCCAACAGTAAGTACCACGTACCTTAAGTCGCTTTAACCGAACCATATAGAGAGGGTACGGTTCCGCCTTACCCGTTGCCCACACCGCCACGTCAATTTAAGCCATAGGCGTGGGTCAAGCTTCCCAGAGTCCCAAATCGATCACAAAAATATTACATAACCCAGTTATGTGCAGGTTGGCTCCCAAGCAACCAAGATGACAGAATCACGCTTCTGCCCAGTTTTCCGGGTGCGCCTTGGAGTTAATCCCCAAGGATCCCTGCTGCTATCTACCACGTAGAAAACCCGAAAACAACCATCGATACAGAGACTTCTTCGACCATTCATGCATAATGAAACATCACCGATCCAGACCAACTTGTCCGGGTAGGCTTCACACGCCATTCCTATGTCCGTACTTCGATTCCGGACTCTACATGCAAAACAACGAGGACTATTCATGTCTACCCAAAGGAACACCTCGCACTCCCCGCTCACTCGTGGGAGGGAGTTTCCTATGCAAAAAGGAAGAGGACTTCACAAGTTTAAGAAGAGAATCGTTACCCTTGTGGTTCTCTTTGGCGCCATGAAGATCTAGACAGATGAAAAGCACCGCACCGGCACTGGAGTTGACCTTCTCTTTCTTCCTTGCTCTCCCATCTCTCTAAACCTTTAGAAAGAGAAAGCTTGATGAGGAATGAGGGTTTCAAACCCTATTCCCGTACTTAACTCAGCAAGGACCAGCCTAGGCCCTTGGATCCCAAAAGAAAGAAAGGAACGGCCACGATTCATGCTTAAAACCACTTTCCTGGGCCGAACACAGCTTGCAACACGCCCGTGTCCAAGGTCTTGTTCCACACTCGTTGTTAACCAAAAAAATACCGAAAAGGACACGGCTTGGGATACGGCTTGGGAAACGCCCGTGTCAACCATGGACACGCCTGTGTCATGGGCCGTGTGCCTCAATCAACGTTGAATTCGTCGCATCCCGACCAGGACACGGGCTTAGACACACCCGTGTCAAGCTTTTACATGCCCATGGTTCTGGGCGTGTTCCTCAATCGACATAGGACCAAAACGTCCCGAAAAGGACATGGCCATGTGGCATTCCCGTGTCACAGGACATGTTCTAGACACGCCCGTGTCCCAGGCCGTGTAACTCTCTCGACACAGCCCGACAAACAGCCCGAGCAGGACACGGCCTTGGACATGCCCGTGTCTTAGGCCGTATGCCCGACCTCCAATGATCGACTTTATTTTGTCGACCACGCGGAAAACCGTCCAACTCGTAGCAAGACACGGATATTGACACGCCCGTGTTCAAGGCCGTGTGATCCTTTTTAGGCCCCAGATTGGCCTTAAGATGCTAGCAGATTATTTCCGAATTTTGGGGCGTTACAATTCTCTCCCTCTTAAAAGAATTTTGTCCCGAAATTACAGAAAGGAAAAGATACACAAAAACAAAACGGTACCTGATCGACCGCAATATCTTATGAAGGATCTTGCACCAACTTCCAAAACACCGAAATATGGAATACGTCGTGTAGACCACTCAGTTCCCCTGATAGCCTCAGTCGTTAAGCTGCTTTGGCAATACGCTCCAGAACCTAAAACGGTCCAAGGTACCTCAGGCTTAGATTCTTCAAGCGTCGTACCCGTGAAACACCCTTGAACGGCTTAATCTTCAAGTATAACCAGTCACCAACAGCGAACTCAATGTTCCTATGCTTGGCATTATAGTATTTAGCCTGCATGTCTTAAGCGATCAGTAATCATTCTCATAGTTTCCCGGCTTTCCACAATTATAGCATGCGCCCAGGGTTCGGCCTGTAGTCGCCCCAGATGCACCAAAAGAAGGGGTTGGACCCGAAGGCCTTCCCTTCTTATTCCATTTACGGAACACAGATTTTGAGGAGTTCGGTACTTTGAACTCTGACTTCTTTGCACTAGAGTAATTTTTCCCTTGGACTCTCTCTTTCCGCATTCTGCGTTATGCAGCCCTTATAGAACCTGCAGGTTTCAGTACCCTACTCACTGGTATCTAGTGAGTGTTCCCCAACTCTACTTCCAAAGATCTAGCCGACTCCACCAAGGCTCGGAATCCCAATAATTTTGGTCCTAGCAGTAGAATTCGCAACTCTCCACGCAGACCATTATAAAATCTATCGACTATAGACTGCTCGTTTTCCAACTCAAAGCCTGGGTAGCGCATTATCATAAGAAACACCTGCAAATATTCGTCAACTGAGTGCGCTCCCTGCACTAAAAGCTTGGTCAACTACTGATCCAATGGTCCTCTAAATGCCATTTTCTCCATCACACCACCCGGTGTTTATGCACACTCAAGGACAAGGGGTTGCAGATTCCTTCCATGTCGTCCGTTAGTCACAGCGAACATCGCTTCAACTACCCTTCTTATGGTTTCAACAGAAAGAGGGTCTCAGGCATGTCACTGGGTGCAGTACTTTCCTCAGAAAGTGGGCATTCTGAAGGCTCTGCGCCACTCCTGGTCACCTATAGTCGTACAAAACACCATTAAGTGACAAAACAAAATTGCAAAAGCAATTATAGGAACACGCAGGTTCCTCAAACATGTGTATTTTCATTCCTATGTGGACATCCATGAGTTATTTTTATGTTATAACGATGACGCACATACGTGTGCTCACCACCATTTAAAAGAATTTATCCACGAATTCCCATAAGCATGACTGAAACCGATTGTCTGATACCAAATTGTAAAACCCTATCCGTCACATAGCATATAACACTAGTTCCGGCCGGGGCCCGATTCCATATACCACAGACAGACCAAAGGGTTCCTCAATGAAACCATCCTTCCAATAACACACGTCCTACACAGAGCACATTCTAGCGGAAGCATTTTAAATGTTGCAAAGAAAAGAACCCAAGCCACAACATGAATGTCCACTAAATAACCAAAAAAGGAATGAGCATATAAATACATAAAGTACTTGGCCTTATGGCCTTACATGAGTTTACTTTAAACAAATAATGTCGTCCAAAATATCGGCACGTAGGCTGGTCACACATGAGAATAAAATTAAACATTCACAAAGCCCTTTGAGGGCCCGCTCAGCAACAAGGGCTTTAACTAGCTTTTTTCCACTAGGCTTCGCAACACCTGCAAGCAATAATCCACCGCAACGGTGGCAAACAAAAGCAATGGTCAGCTAAAGCTGACCAAATTATAACAAACCCACCCCTTGCTCGGGGCGGCGGTGCACCTTCCCTGAATAGCATTAGTATAATCCAACGATTAAAGTGTAAGTACATCATTAGCACAATACACCACAGGTGTAGGCACAGACGACCACACACCACATGCTCTCAGGGCAGATTCTCGGTGAACCCGGTAAAATCCGTGGTCTCACCACTGCCGCTAGGGCGGCAAACCTCGTGAGCATTATAGTCTTTCCGTCCTAAGCCTAAGGCCCAACATTTATGCCAACGGTAAGTACCACGTACCTTAGGTCGCTTTATCCGAACCACATAGAGCAGGTATTATTCCGCCTAACCTGTTGCTCACACTGCCACATCAATTTAAGTCATAGGCGCGAGTCAAGCTTCCCCGAGTCCCAAATCGATCACACAAATATTACATAACCCATTTATGTGCAAGTTCGCTCCAGGCCACCAAGATTGTAGAATCACGCTTTTTCCCAATTTTCCGGGTGCGCCTTGGAGTTAGTCCCCAAGGATCCCTACTGCAATCTACCACATAGAAAACCAAAAACAACCATCAGCACGGAGTCTTCTCCGATTATTCATGCATAATGAAACATCACCGATCCAGACCAACTTGTCCGGGTAGGCTTCACACACCAAGCCTATGTCCGTTCTTCGATTCCGGACTCTACATGCAAAACAACGGGGACTATTCATGTCTACCCGAAAAATTACCTCACACTCCCCGCTCACTCGTGGGAGGGAGTTTCCTCTGCAAAAAGGAAGAGGACTTCACTTGTCTAAGAAGAGAATCATTACCCTTATGGATCTCTTTGGCGCCATGAAGATCTAGATGGATGAACAACACCGTAACAGCCTTACCTCTATAGATCTGGACTCAGATCGAGAATCGTGGCTTTGAAGCTCTACCGGCAGCCGGAGTTGACATTCTCCTTCTTCCTTGCTCTCCCCTCTCTCTAAACCTTTAGAAAGAGAAAGCTTGATGAGGAATGAGGGTTTCAACCCCTATTCCCGTACTTAACTCAGCAAGGACCAGCCTGGGCCCTTGGATCCCAATAGAAGGAAATGAGCAGCCACGATTCATGCTTAAAACCACTTTCCTGAGACGAACATGGCTTGCAACACGCCTGTGTCCAAGGCCGTGTTCCACACTTGTTGTGAACCAGAAAAATACAGAACAGGACACGACCTGTGACACAGCTTGGGACACGCCCGTATCAACCATCGATATGCCTGTGTCATGGGCCGTGTGCATCAATCGACGTTGAAACCATCTCATCCGACTAGGACACAGGCTTAGACACGCCCGTGTCAACCTTTGACACGCCCGTGTCAACCTTTGACACGCCTGTGTCAATCCGTACATGCCCGTGTTGTGGGTAATGTTCCTCAACCGACACAGGACCAAAACATCCCGAAAAGGACATGACCATGTGACAAGCCCGTTCAAAGGCCGTGTGCCAGACACGCCCATATCCCAGGCCTTGTAACTCTCTCGACACAGCCCGACAAACACCCCGAGCAGGACACGGCTCTGTACACACCTATGTATTAGGCCGTGTGCCCGACCTCCAATGGTCGTCGACTGCATTTGTCGACCACGCGGAAAACTGTCCAACTCATAGCAGGACATGGCCATGGACACGCCCGTGTTCAAGGCCGTGTGACACTTTTTAGGCCCCAGATTGGCCTTAAGATGCTACCAGATCATTTTTGAATTTTGGGGCGTTACATGAGCGATATAGAAGAATGACGATGAAGGCGGTGTGGCTTCTCCCGAATTTAGGAAAGTGCGATTATCATTACTGTTGTGATTATTCTTAAGGTTAGCAAATCATCTGACAAAACTATTTAAAGATAATTGTCTAACTGTCATAAGTCATTAAGGAATTATCCATGTGGACCAATTATGAAGAACTTAGATTTAAATCGAAATCCCGTCAGAAGATTTGAAAAGAAAATTCTTTAAATTAATTTCTCGAGAAGAAATAGATTTCACGAGAAATCATTTGCTTTCTCGAGAAAAGACTTAACGAAATTTCTTTGAAGTAAAAAACCTGATTTCTCGAGAAGGATATGATTTCTAGAGAAAAGTACTTAGCGCAAATTTAGAACTGAAGATAGATTTCTCGAGAAGGATATGATTTCTCGAGAAATAAGTTGCTTTCTCAAAAAATGGCCTAACCTTCTTGAGAACTTTACATAACAAAAATTTTATGGACTAAAGGATTGATTTCTCGAGAAAGATTTGGTTTCTCAAGAAAAAGACTTAGTTTCTCGAGAACTTCTTGCCTTTCTCGAGAAATGAACTTGTTTTCTCAAGATATCTTCATGGATTTTCTTGAGAAAAGACTTATAGAAAGTTTTAGACAGTTTTTCGAGAAGTCTAACGGTTTCTCGAGAATAACCTCCTTTCTCGAGAAATGTACATAGACTTCTCGAGAAACAGACTTCAATTTTCTCGAGAAAATGACTTAGAAATTTATCAGAAAATTTCCTTTTATTCTTGTAGAAAGCCAGCAACCCTTCCTTTCTTCATTTCTGTAGTACTTGAAAATGAAGTGCATCCCAATAGAGAGGTTACACATGAGTCACCACCTTGGATCACACAATGAGAGACTACATTGTATGGTCCTGTGTTTAGTGACTCATTATAAACTGACATTGGTCTATACTTAGCAATAATGACCTGCAAGCACATAACTAAAGAGTAGCATCAAATACATACTTAATTCATCTTAGTTCAAGGGTGACTTCATATAAATCTAGGTTATTGTAGATACAATACTCAACAATCTCCCCTTATTTGTAGAAGTCAGAACCCTCTACACAAAGGTGAATTATATCAAGATAATCAAATAATTAAATAACAAGTAAAACAATATATGCAATGAGAAATAAGAAATAATAAGATCAACAAAATTCAAATTATATATATAGAGTTTGTCCATAGGAATATCTTGGTCCACAAAATTCTATACAACTGACAAACATAAAATTATTTGAACTGTTGTTGATGTTGTCTTTTCTTCTTCTCTTATTGTCTCTTCTGATAACTGAATGACTTGGGATAGTATTTTGGGGGTCGAGGAGGAGAAGTAGGATTATTACGACAATATTCACGATCATAAATCCTTCTTTTTGTCAAAGATTTTTTCTAGAGCTCCCACTCCTTGTGACTGTAATGATCATCTTTATTTTCATTAAAATCAACAACCAACTTCAGAGTATCTAGAATAAGAGACTTAGAAGTTGGACTCTAGACTTCAACAAATTCTTATTCTTTCCTCTTAGCAGCACCTTGACTTGGATTAGATCTACTGGCAGAAGCACCATCACCAATATTTCCTTTTCTTTTACACTTGTACTTCAGGAGGTAGATCTTGAGGAAACTCTGGTTGCTCAGAAGTCCAGACTTGTGAATAATCTTTAGGAGGAGCTTCATACTATTCTAGTCCACGAGAAAAAGTAGGCTTAAAGAACTTGGGATCAAGATGACGTGGTGGAGCCTCATTTGGGTCAACCAGAAAATCTTGAAATATTTTATTGTGCATCCACACAGCAGTCTCAAAAGTATATATGTTTACCCCCTTAATCTGCTTTTCAACACTTGTATTGATCTCATGAAGTTGATTGTCCCACTTATTTTTCATCTCTTGAACTTTCTTGTCTAGATTTTCTTTTACTTTATCATCCCCCTTTCTGACTTCTACAGTGAGGGTTTCTATGGCATTGTCTTTGAATTTTGCAACTTCTTCACAAGTTTTGAAGTTTTGCTGTTCAGTCTTCTTCAGCAAATGGATCTGATTGTTTACCACTGTAACTGCTTGATCTATGACTTGGGAAACATTAGTTATTTTGTGGTCTAGAGCCGTGCCACCAATGTTTAGCAGTCTTTTGAATTCATCTGTATTATGCTGAATTTCAGTAAATCCTCTGCTCATTTCTTTTTCAAGAGCAGTTACTTTATTAGTCACTTCTTTGAGAGACCTGTCAAAGTACTCTCTTTGCTTAGTTAATATAAACTCAATTTTACCCAATAAGGTATCATCAGGAATAAATGGAGCTGCAGGAGGTGGAGGAGGTAGAGCTGGAGCTATCCAGATAGGGATTTATTCAATTGCAATTGCACTTTTGCCTTTTTGGGCAGAAGTCTTTACATCCACTTCCTCTCCAAGAATGATTGGTAGAGAGAAGTCTAAGTTCTTGAGAGGAGGTTATGCGGGCTCTGGAGTAACTGCATCTTCATCAGAAAGTAACAACACATTCTCCCCCTCACTTTGTGCCTAGGGATGAGAATCTTCCGGTGTCCCTTCAGGAGTCTCTTCAGGGATCTCTTCAGGAATATTTTTAGGAGAATTTTCAGGAGTCTTTTCAGGAGAGATGAATATGAGATCATCTGAAGTTTGATTTTCTATCATTCTATCAGTGTCAGCTGCAGTAGTATACATTTGAGCATCATCAATATTTTCTTGATCAGAGGAGTAATCAATGTCCATACCTGAGCCACCGTCATGAATAGAGGTGATCTTCTCAACATCTGACTGAGCTTGACATTCTTTTTTTACCACATCATCAGCAATAACTTTCTCTAGAATCTGGTATGTGGGAACATCTGACTGGAGCTCTTTTTTTGGTACCTCAGCTTTTTTATCCTCTAGATGAACTGAAGGAGCAGGCTCCCCCTCAACAGCTACAAAAAATATGCCAACTGTATCAGTATGAAGAGGAGATGGGGTCCTGTCCTCATCAACTACTTCCATGGGACTGCAGGAGTCTTGCCTGACATAGGGATATCAGTAGATACCCAGCGATCAATGGAGTCACGAAAATAACCTTTCAATAAACTGACTTATATCCGCTCCCGAACCTACGTACGCACTTTCCACAACGTGAAACCAAGCAATAACTAAAATACGGATAGCCACCTGTGGTGTGAAAGGACAGAGGCGATAAGCCAGGATCTGATCATGCTAAAGGGACGAATATTGCGTCCGGACGAGCGAGTTGTACCAAAGGAGATCAATCCAAAATAACGATCAAGACAAGGAAGATCTCCCCCGACAAAAATAGCGAGGTTCGCCAAACCCAAACAAATTTAAATAACCTAGAAAGTAAATGATAATCGATTAGAGGCTATTACGACGCATTCAATGCTATTGAAATTACACCAACGCATAGCCACCACAAGAATATTAAGAAGGAAATCACAAGCGGTAGGAGTTTCGTTACCCAAGTTAGAATAGGTGATTCTAACTATCTAATCTCGATCACCCGTTCATGGTTCCTTCGGAAGCGAGGAGGATGAGATGAGGATCTCCGCCATAGAAGCGTCACGCCCAAACCGAAGCTGTTGCAAGACTTCTCTGACCACACGAATCCTCTAGGAGAGAGGGAAGCCGACCCTCGAGGGGTTCTCGGTTTTCTTGAGGGAAGAGGGAAAGGGGCGGTCGGGTTGAGGCCAAAATGGGAGAGGGGAATAGGAGGGGGTGGCGGCTTGGTGTAGAGGGAGAGATGGCCGAGAGATATGGTGGAGAGGGGACGTGGTCGAATCGGGGGAGGCGGCGATTTGTAGAGGAGAGGCGCGGGGTGCGGCCGAGAAGAACGAGATCGGGAAAAAAAACGAAGGGCGTGAGGCCGGCGGCTAGAGAGGGGGAAGAGGGGATTAGCAAGAGGGGATTTTAGGGCTTTCTATTTCCTTTTTCATTCTACCAAAATAAAACAACACTCAAGCCTATATATAGGCTTGAATCAAAATACGGCTATTTGCAGCCCAATAGCAGAAAATTAAAAAGTTCTGAAATACCAAAATAAGTGCTCCCAAACAATGAGCAATATAAATAACGACTTCTAAATTATTTATCGGGAGTGTTGCGCCGCGGGCGTAAGTTGTAGCGTCTCAAATCCCTTGGTGGAGGCGAAGGGGGGTCTTCCGCGTCCGTGTTGTCGTTTGCCTCTGCATGTTGTGGGTCGTAGTCCCCATCATTGCCTTTCCTTGGAATTATGATCTCCCATCTCTGGATGGAGGATATAAAGATTTTCTTCAGGTGGTGAATTGCAACACCTCTGGATAAGTCAAAGATTTCAGGGTGTGCCTGATTCAGATATAAGGAGATGATACTTCCAAAGTTTTGTGTTTTCAAGTTTTCCTTGATCTTCACCAATAATAGGAATCCCCACTTGAACTTCATTCAATACACAATATCAGTCATCATGTTAAGAAATCTGAGGAGATGTATCCAATGGAGCCTATTTTGCAGAGTAGGACCTTTCCAAGGATGTCAGCCAGAAGTTTACTTTCATCTGTCATGCTCTATATTCTAACAAAAGTGGTTGATTGAGGAAGAACATAAAAGGAGAAGGCTCTTGAGTAATCAGCTTCTTCCAAATATTCTTCCTCATCAATGGAGGGAAATCTTAGACACTCTGTTAGAGAGGACGGCTTGATTTTGGATTTTCATATCTCTGACTGAAGTTTTCAACAAATTCCCGCTCCGTTTAAGCTTGGCATTTCTGAAGAACTCTTCTATATGTGGAATCAGAACCTTGCACAGATGTTGTTTGATGAAGGTGAGGCCGCCCGAATCAAGAAGTAGAATAACATTCTTGAAATCATCTGAAAGTTCTTCAATTCCTGATCGAACGAACTCACTGCCCATGCCAAGCTTTATAGAAGGAGCCATCGATGGAGAAGAATGAAATTTTCTGATCTTTCGGAGAATAATCAATGAAGTTCATGAAGAACGGAGGTGACCTTTTTGGAACTGAAACGTCTTTCTCGGGAAAGACTTTTTCAAATTTGTGGATTTGGGTATTTCTATGGACTTATCTTCTATTTATATAAAATTAAAAATTTTGAAGTATAACGAAAGGCGTACCTGGAATAATGGTTCGAATTCTTCAAAAATTTATTCTGTCGGATTTGGACATTTCTCGAGAAATATAAGGGTTCTCGAGAAATCCATTGGACTTTCCGAGAAATAGTAATTATGAAGCTTTCGAGAAATTCATAAGGTTTTCCCGAGAATTCCATTAGGTTTTCACGAGAAATTGATAAGCTTTCGAGAAATCCACTTTAAGTTCTCGAGAAATTCAGTAAGTTATCAAGAAATATAAAATTTTTCCAAGAAATCCATATCTGAGCTTGAGATTTTTCTGAGTTTGAATTATCTTGGAATTTTTTGAGTGGTTTATGCTCAATCTTCTCTTGACTTCAAAAATGAACTTTTCTGGATTCCATATTGAGCATACCAAGTTTTGTCATGAAGAAAGAGAACTTGGCCTCGTCCAGCAGCTTCGTGAAGATATCTGAAACTTGTTTGTTCGTCGGGACATAGCTGAGGGCTATGTCCTTGTTCTCCATATGCTCCCGGATGAAATGGTAGCGTACCTTGATGTGCTTTGTCCGGCTGTGGGAAACTGGATTGTTTGCGATAGCATTTGCGCTTGATGAGTCACAACACCTCGAAATATCTCTAAACTTCAAATTATAATCTTCAAGTTGATTTATGATCCATAGAAGCTGTGCGCAAAAACTACCCACAGAGATATACTCTGACTCGAAAGTATATGTTGCCACATAATTCTTCTTCTTACTATTCCAAGAAATAATCCATCTTTGGAGGAATTGGAACGTCCTGAAAGTGCTTTTTTTATCATCCCTATAACCTATAAAATCTGCAAATAAAATTCCAATTAGCTCGACATCATCACTTCTTGGGTACCATAAGCCAAGATTGGGTGTACCCTTAAGATATCTTAAAATCTGCTTTACAGCAACATAATGAGATTCCTTAGCATTCACCTGATATCTAGCGCAGACATATATTGAAAACATTATATCTGGTCTACTGGCAGTCAGGTAGAGCAAGGATCCAATTATGCTTCTGTACTTGGTTTCATCAAAGGATTACCCTTTCATATCCTTATCCATTTACACAGTTTAACCCATTGGAGTCCTCATAGAGGTTGCGCTCTCCATTCTGAATTTCTTAAGAAGCTCCTTGAAGAACTTAGTCTGAGAGATGAAAATTACATCTTCAGATTGTTTCACCTGAAGTCCTAAGAAATACATCAGCTCGCCCATACTGCTCATTTCAAACTTCCCTTGCATAAGTTTGGAAAACTTTTTGCAAAGGTTGTCTTCTATAGAGCCAAATATGATGTCATCGATATTGATTCGTACTCGCATAATATTGCCTTTAACTTCTCTAAGAAATAATGTCTTGTCTATCTTTACCCTTGTGAACTTGTTCTCAAGAAGAAAGCTAGACAACATCTCACACCATGCTCTGGGAGCTTGCTTTAACCTGTATAAAGCTTTATTTAATAAATAAATGTGTTCAGGGAATTGAGAATTAACAAAACCTTGGGGTTGCGCTACGTATACTTCCTCTTTAAGATTCCCATTGAGGAATGCTGACTTCACATCCATTTGGTAGATAGTGAAACCTTTGAGTGCAACATATCCAAGAAACAACCTGATATCTTTGAGCCGAGCCTCTAGACCAAATGTCTGGTAGAAGTCGATCCCATCTTCTTGTCTGTAACCTTGTGCTACAAGTCTGGCTTTATTCTTGATAATCACTCTGTGTTCATCCAGCTTGTTTCTGAATATCCACTTAGTGCCAATAATGTTTTGTCCCTAGCTTGGGCACTAGCTCCCATACTTTGCAACGTTCAAACTAGTTGAGCTCCTCTTGCATTGCCATGATCCAAGAGCCATCATTGTTTGCTTCCTCGAACTTCTTTAGTTCAACCTAAGACAGAAAGCTGAGATGTAGAATTTCATTATCTGTACCTCTTCTGGTTTTAATGCCATCGCCTGGCTCTCTAATGATCTAATCAGCTGGGTGATCTCTTAGGTGTCGAAACCCTAGATTCCTTTCCCTCCCTCCAGCAGGCTATACAACATCTTATGCAGCCTCTATGGGTTGAGGCAATTCTTCCTCTAGAGGTTCTTCATCCACTAGGCCTGGATCGACGATCTTGAATTAGCTTGGTGCTTCTTTCTTAAAGGCTTCTTCCAAGCATAACTCCTTGAACTTGGTACCTGCTCTGCAGTAATAATAATAGATGAGCTGCTATGAAGCATGCTACTCTCATCAAAAACAACATTTATTGACTCTTCCACCACTAGAGTTTTCATATTGAAAATCCTATATGCCTTACTATGGCTACTATATCCTACAAAAATACCATCGAAACACTTTTCACTAATCTTTGTGTAGCAATACTTCCCATTATTATGTACGGAGCATTTACTTCCAAAGATTTTAAAGTAGGACACAGTCAGTTTTCTGCCCTTCAATAGCTCATAGGGAGTCTTACAATAGTTTTTGTTGATGAGTGCTCTGTTTTGCACGTGATAAGCCGTATTGACTACTTCAGTCCAGAAGTACTCCGTATGTGACACATCGCTAAACATGATTATACATGCTTCAATCTGGGTTCTATTCTTTCTCTCAGCAACTCCATTTTGCTGTGGAGTATGCGGGGAGGAAAACTCATGAAAGATACCTTAGCTTTCATAAAATTTTGTCATGGAACCAGACTCAAACTCTATTGCGTGGTCACTTCTGATTTTGACCACTAAGCAGTCAAATTCATTCTGAATTTTCCAAACAAATTTATTGAAAGAATCGAACGTGTCTTACTTGTGTTTCAGAAAGAAAACCCAAGTGAAACACGAGTAGTCATCAACAATCACTAACGTATAGACCTTAACACTATGATGTGAATAGGCATAGGACCGAATAAGTCCATATGAAGCAAGTATAAGCTTCGTGAAGAATCTTTTTCAGCAATACCCTTGAAGGTAGCTCGTGTCTGCTTAACCATTTGACAGAAGTGACATGGACTCTGTTTAAGGCACTTAATGCTGGGGCATCGCGCACTAAGTTGTGATAAAATAGCATATTTAAGGTTTTGAAATTAATATTTGCTAATCACTGGTGCCATTGGTCATAAAGAGATGCACTATCTTTTGCAATTAAACATATTGGGGTAGAATTGTCTAACCAAAGGAAATTTAGACAAAAATTATTTCTTGTCCGAGTGCCTGTTTAGACGGTCTCAAAATTTGCAGACGACGTTATCAAACACCTGTCCTTGCAGAACACAATGATGTAGCCTTTTTCACATAGTTAACTTATGCTTATGAGATTATGGTGTAATCCTTCAACATAAGACACGTCTGTGAAAGAGCCTACGCCATTGGAAATCATACCATAAACTTTTGTTGTTCCCCTGTTTGAACCTCCACAGATGACTTTTGGTCCGTCTTTGACTTGGGTATAATCACGCAAAAGGCTTCTTGTCCCGGACATGTGCCGAGAGCAACCACTGTCCAAATACCAGATCGGAGTTCTTTTGGCCTTTGGACATACCTTCAAAAATAGATCATTATACTTTAGGAACCCAAATGTATTTGGATCTTTGGTTCCTAGTCAGCTGAACACCACTAGGAACATTAACCATACAAGTGGTCGGTCTCGCAATTCTAACTCGTGTTGTTAGAAAATTGGAGGGGTTATACCAGCAATCTACGCCAAAGTGACCAACTTTGCCACAATAACAACAGTCAAATCTATTGTACCTCCTTTTGTACTCCTGCTTTACCTTTTGGAGCTTAGGTCTAACATGGGCAGTATTATTTGAGGTGGAGGCCTCCTGGTTGCAGCGTACACAGGAGCTCCACATCTCTTTACCCTTAGGCACATCAGTTTTGGCTTTCGATGCCTTCTTGTTGTTATGTCCATGAGCATATAAACCATGATTTTTCAACTAGATTTCATTATAAGGTTCTTTGAAAAAGCTGGCACCAAAGTCACGAGGACGGTTCCATCCCTGGTATCTATTGTTGGGCTCTACATGAGTAGGCATGGCATGATGACCATAGGACGACTCAAAGTCAATCTTGTTCGTCATGAAGATTACTTTCCTTAATGAAGGTTGAATCATTGGTGCCTTCCCCTTTTCTTTGGCACTAGCCTTCTTGACAGCATTAACCTTTCAACCAATATGTCCAAGACCACTACCCTTCTTCTAAGGAAAACTCATCGATGAGAGAGAAAACTTTCTTTGGCTTGGAGAAACTCTCAAACAAGTTTTCCATCTACCGCGAGCTTTTCTTCAAGCTCATCGAGATATTTTTACTTCAAATTTAATGTCTCAGCGGAGCCCTTGAGTTCCTCTTTCAAGGAGTGGACTTCATCTCTGAGAGGAAGTAATTGTGCAATTTTATCCTTCAAATTTGCTTTCACTACGTTGAGGGAGGAAATCTCTTTTTCCTGCTTTCGGGCTACCTTACGACATTTGTCGAAATCCTTTAAAAAGTGCTTGTGCTGAGCCATCAATTCCGATTAGTCCTCATCAGAAGAGTAGTCTTCATGAACATTAGAGGACATTCTAGATTCTGAGAGAATAGTGTGCGAGTTTACCTTCCCTTGGTACTCGGAGTCGCCCACTTCCTCGTCAGATTGGGCCATAAGACCGAAGTAAGCTTCTTTGTTTTCAGAGCTCGACTCACTCGAGTCACTGTCACTGAGAGTCTTCAACTTTTTAGCGATGAAGTTCTTTTCTTCTTTCTTCTTCCCTTTGAAGGATCTCTTCTCGTCCTTCCTGGAGCTATCCTTCTTTTTATAAGGACACTCTCCAATCATGTGACCTAATTTATTACAGTAGTAGCAAAAAATGTTAGAGAAATACTGTTTGTTCGGTTTGGATTTATACCTGTCCTCTTTGTTGTAAATTTTCTTGGTACGATCACCGTCACAATGTGATCTCCTAGAATCTGAAGAGAATGACTTATTTTTCATTTGTCCCCTCTTGCTCAACAACTTCTTGAACTTCTTGGAGATTAGGGAAAATTCTCCAACCGATAGCTCGGAGCCTGATGTGCTTAGCTCTGAGCCTTCTAGTGTATCTGGAGCATGTGTCCTTATGAGTGACACAGCTTTAGATTTCCTCAAACCTTCTACATTCAGAGCCACAAGCATTTCTCTACTAGACGTTCGGTTTCTTTGCTCCTCCTTCTTCCTAGTATTCATTTGAAGCTCATAGGAGAGCAGCTTTCCGAACAGGTTCTGAGGGTCTATCTCCGACAACTTCCCGAATTCTCTAATGGAAATAGCTTTTGTGTCCCAGTCCTTAGTTGGGGATCTTAGAAACTTGTCGTTGAGCTCTCAATTAATGAATTCGCGGCCATAGTTCCTGAGGCCGTTGACTAACTTGAAGAACTTCTTGAATCTGTCAGCTATGGAGTCATTGGCACCTTACTTCAGTACCTTCCATTAGGACAACAAGATAGTCCCACATTTCTTTGAAAAACTTGTAGTGGAATAAGTTCTGCAGCATTGAATCGTGCACTGTACTTGCTATAATATTCTTTGCCTTCTTGTCTAGAGAGACTAATGATATCTCATCCTTTGTGAGATCCATCATTTTCTTGGGAATCATAATTGCTAGATTTATTATTGAAGCTTGAGTAGGAATGTGTGGTACTTCTTACACGACATAAAATATCCTCGGATCAGTAGCTTCCATGTAGAACCGTACTCGTTATTTCCATATAGGAAAGTTTTCCTTGGTGCACAACGGTAGCTTCATGGATGACATGTCTTTGCTTCGATCAATGGTGAATATGCAGAATCTCTGAATGCTAGATCAGGGATATTGTTCAAGGTGTTAGCCTTATTGAACAAAATGCCCATCTGATACCAATTGAAAGTATTTAGCGTCTACCTAAATCACATATAGGGGGTGAATAGGCGATGTTTGTGTCTTTTTGCGGAATAAAAATTATCTAAAAACTCAAGCACAAAAACACAAAGATTTATCGTGTTTCCCCGTATTGGGTACGTCCACTGTCCCGCCTCGCCTATCAACCACAAAGGGTAAGATTCGACTACTTCACCTTTCTCAGATTATCATATTCTTACACTTCAGAGTAACGCTCCTACACCTCGGAGAACAAACTCTTATACACCTCGATCCACAACCAGATCTACACCTTGATCCACAAACCGGATCTACAAACTCGATCCACACTCGAATCTAAAAACTTGATCTACTAACGGATCTATAAATCTCTGATACAAAGCTCCTACAAAAGTTAAAATAATTTTACAACAACAATAAAAGTTTTACTCTTCCTGATCATAAATCTTCAGGGATCTTCCTTCTTGAAAACTGAAAATCTCGGTGAAGATGGTTGAGGAAGAAAACCTGAAAAAACTTGATCTGAAAACTTAGGATCCAACATGATCAAGTAGATGTTGAGAATCTTTGAATCTTGGATCTCTCGAATCTTTTCTCCTTTTAATCGCTGGATCTTGAAATGAGCGGCAGAGAAGAATGACGATGAAGACGATACGGCTTCTCCCGAATTTAGGAAAGTGCGATTCTGATTACTATTGTGATTATTCTTAGGGTTAGCGAATCATATGACAAGACTATTTATAGATCATCGTCCAACAGTCATAAGTCATTAAGGAATGATCCAAGTGGACCAATCATGAAGAACTTCGATTTAAATCGAAATACCGTCAGAAGATTTGAAAATAAAATTCTGTAACTTCATTTCTCGAGAAGAAATATATTTCTCGAGAAATCATTTGCTTTCTCGAGAAAAGAAATGGCTTTCTTGAGAAAAGATTTAACGATATTTCTTTGAAGTAAAAACTTGATTTCTCGAGAAAGATATGATTTCTCAAGAAAAGTACTTAGCGCAAATTTAGAACTGAAGACAGATTTCTCGAGAAGGATATGATTTCACAAGAAATAATTTGCTTTCTCGAGAAATAGCCTGACGTTCTCGAGAAATTTACTTAACAATAATTCTGTGAACTGAAGGATTGATTTCTCGAGAAAGATTTGGTTTCTCGAGAAAAGGGCTTAGCTTCTTGAGAAATAGATTTGACTTCTCGAGAAAAGGACTTAGCTTCTTGAGAAATAGATTTGACTTCTCAAGAACTACTTATCTTTCTCGAGAAATGAACTTGGTTTCTAGAGAAATCTTCAGGGCTTTTCTCGAGAAAATACTTAGAGAAAGTTTCAGAAAGTTTTCCGAGAAGTCTAACGGTTTCTCGAGAACAACTTGATTTCTTGATAAATGTACTTATACTTCTCGAGAAACAGACTTAAATTTTCTCGAAAAAAGGACTTAGAAATTTTTCAGAAAATTTTCTTTTCTTCTTGTAGAAAGCCAACAACCCTTCCCTTCTTCCATTTCTTTTATACTTGAATATGAAGTGCATCCCAATAGAGAGGTTACACATCAGTCAACAACATGGATGACACAATGAGGGATTACATTGTATGGTCCTGTGTTTAGTGACTCATTGTAAACTTACATTGGTCTACTCTTAGCAATAATGACCTTGCAAGCACTTAACAAAAGAGTAACATCAAATACATACTTAATTCATCTTAGTTCAAGGGTGACTTCATACAAATATAGGTTATTGTGGATATAATACCCAACAAATAGCTATCAAGCTAGTATTCGGATGGCTCCCTTTCAAGCTTTATACGCTAGGAAGTGTCGTACTCTTTTAGCTTGGGCTGAGACAGGCAAATCGAAGTTATGTAAGAGGAAGGAAGTCTAAGATGCAAATTCAACTATCGGCTTGATACATGAGCGGCCATTGGTAGCCCAAGATAGGCTGGAAAATACTACAATACCACGCACAGAAATGTGGAGTTTGCGGTGGGCCATTGGGTATATCTGAAGATAAAGCCATACAAAGGAGTTTCCACGATTCAGCGCTTGACAAAGTTGAGTCTGAGGTATCTTAATCCATTTAAAGTGGTTGAGTGAGTTGGAGAAGCTGCCTATAGATTATCTCTTTCAGCAGAGCTCAGTGGTTTGCACGATGTGTTTCACATATCGGTGTTGCAGAAAGCTTTGTAAGAACCTACACAAGTCATCGCTGATGATCAGGTACCGATCAATAGTTGGCTAATGATGAATTTTATACCCAATTAGATCGAGGATATGGAGATCAGATAACTACATAACAAAGCAATCAGGATGGTCAAATTCCGTTGGGACAATTGTGGTCGTGAAGAACTGACATGGGAGCGTGAGCAAACCATGCTAGAGGAATTCCACAAGTTATTTTTGTAAATTAATGTTGTAAGCTGATGTACTGATTTCCTTTCAATAAATAAAATTTTGGGACGAAATTTCTTAAAGGAGGGGAGAATTATAATGCCCCAAAAATCCAAGGATTGGAAGTAAATGCGCGGCGGTAGAGTAAAAGCCAGCGTTAGCTATGGAATTAAATCGTCTGAGGTCTCGGGAATCTATCGCGCGACAATAGTAAATTAGCGTGTGGCGCTATCACTCAATGCTTTTGAAGAATTATCGAGAGGCCTATCGCACAACGGTAGTATGTAATCGCGTGGCGATAGTACTCAATGCTCTTGACACCTTCGATGAAGCATTGAGTGACTACCGCTCGTCGGTAGTGAGATAACGTGCGGCGATAGCTCGAGTTAAAGTACCACTTGGTGGTAACTCAACGCGCAGCGATATCCTGCCACATGGTAGTATGGTGGAGGCTATTTTTGATTGATAATGCGATGTCGATTGGGCAAAGCATTAAGCGCCTTTGATACCACGCAACAATAGTATATACCGCGCGACGGTAGCCTCTAGATATAATCTATACAAGAGAATGAATTCTCATTGTTCTATCTCTTAGTTCTTGAGGTTCTTGAGAGCAAGAATCTTAGGACGAGCCTTACAAGCTAGGGGAAGGAGATCCTGTGGTCTGATTAAAGAGCTGAGATAAGATCCGTGAGGGGGAAAGTGAGGAGATCCTTTCCATCTGGATAAAAGACTTCATAATAGCTCTAAAATGACCAACCAGGGTAATGACATTATCCTTGGACAAGTGAAGTCCTAAATTTGCAAACGTTCACGGAACCCCTCACCAAAAGGTGAAGAAAAGGGTGGTTTCCAGTGGGTAAATCATTGTGATCCCCAATAAAACTTGCATATAGATCCGAAATTGAAGTGTGGAATTGGCATTATGTATGAAGCCCATCTAGACAGGTTGGTCTGGTTTAGTAATGAATTGATTTGCATGATGGAGAAGACTCTGTTGGTAAAACGTGTGGTTCAGCGTATATAATCCGGGGTCTGGGGGTGTGCAGGATGCTGCAGGGATTGTACTGGAGGTGATCTCCAGGAAAACACCGAAAAATGGGGAAGAGGCGACTTCTGTCCCTACCGCCAGCGCTAGCTCCAAGTGAGCTATGTTTATGAGGCCAATCTCGTGGAGAAATGTTGGCCATTGGTTGCAAAGTTTGCCTCTGGAAGACCTGCGGGCAATATTGCGTGAACTTAAATATTTCTGCTTGGGCACAAGGGGGATGATGAACCCGCGTCATGTCACAGCCATGAAGGTTTTGGCTTTCTGGCATGACAGATTGAGCAACGTTCTTTAGCTAAACTGCACACACCTTATGTAAGACCCCCTTTTTTTTTCTTTTTCAACCACCGGGGTCTTATCCCAGAATTGTCGCTTTGCGGTGGCACCGACTCACAGGAAGGCAACCACTACAAAACGCCAATTCTACTGGCCCTTTTCGATTATAAGAGAGAGAAGTATTTATACAAAAATGTAAACAAGTCCACAAAAACATGTAAATAAAAGTGAAATCATATCCAGTCCATCAATAGATAATAATATGAAAATAGATAAATGGGCTCGAGCCCAGTACATCAGAGTCCTCACTACAAGTCGCTCATCGCGGAAGCTAAGAAAAAAAACTAATCACTCACGGAGCTGGTCGCAGGTGCACCGGTGCTAGACTGTCCCACCTCCATGCGCACCGTACTCCGCTAGTGCTGGTCCCTGGACTGCTGGTCCCTGTCTCCCATCCAGAGCTCCTGTAATGTGTGGTTCGAAAACCATTAGTCATAAAGACTAAGCCCTATCATCTCCTACCCCTCCCACCACGGCTCCTAAGCACCGGGCGGAGAGGAGGAAAGGGAAGCTACAAAAGTGGAGAATAACCAAGCAGGTGACAGGGAAGCTAATCTAGTAGTTATTTAGAATGAAATAGGTCTAACAATCCTACGGCAGTAAGTAATAAGGAGAGCAATTAATAAGTAGCAATTTGTATAAAAAGACAGCTAGAGAACAGTAAATAAACAAGCAAGTAAATAAGTATGTAACCTTAACTTATATGAATGCCCATACAAACTTATAAGTTAAGGGGTCTTCTCCAAGGCTCCAATCATATAAAAAGTCCCATACCGATTTATACGTTGGGGTGTCGGTTGTATGCAATTATGAGTGTAGTGATATGTCATGCCATGATTCATGCAAGTGCAACTCACGCACACGACTCTATGCGCACAGACCTTTAGTTCCCCCTGTTCGAGCAGCTAGCTTCACTCCCAGGAACCTCCGTAGTGGCAAACGGAGATAGTGGGTCGGGCCCCCCACTCCTAGGCGGGTATCCACACTACCAGGCCTAGCCCTTCCGTACGCCCCTAGAAGAACACAACCTAGAGTATCCGCGTACTACTGCTGGCTATACCCACCAGACTTTCTTTGGCTAAGTGTCCCACACCGCCGAGTCAGCGTACCGATGTCGGTGTGAACGACAATCAGATACCGAAGACCCACCATCTTTATTCTGTACTCCAACCCTCGAGCCCTCGGCCCCCCGGACAGTCCCGTCCGTGCATCTACCTTCAGAGCTACTGTCTGAATGGCAACCAATCCTATTATTCTACTTTCCTAGCTATCGGGGAGTGTGTGTGTGCAACCCTAGTTATACTAGTTGCTCTTTTAATTTATTATTCCTATGGTTTACGTTAGCCCAGGACTGCCCCCGGCATACCCCGTGAAGGGTTCTCAAGGGGCACTAGGAACCAAGACGGCGGCATTACGGCCCGAAGTTCCCTTTCGCAAGGCACTTATTATTATTGGTTGATCTCCCTTACCCGATCCTCTTTTAGTTACTTTAGTTCTAACCCTAGAGTATTAAGACTCTTCCTCTTCTTCCCGGGATGGACGATCTTTCGTCGTTCCCATACTCCCTTATCCTTAACCAGTCTCACACTCTACTTATCTGACTTCCAATTGATGAACTCAATCTTAGCTTGCCCTACCAACCATCAACTATCAGAATTCCGTGTTTTACCATATGCAGACCATCCTAAGCTATATGAGTTACACAAGGAAGGTACTCCAAATTGACTTCCAAATCTCCTATAATATTTACTGGAGGTCTACCATAACATAATTTGTCTAAATCCAGAAATTATAATTTTCCTAATTAATCTGATATTTATTTAATTTTCTCAAAGGATGGGCCATGGGTCATTTTAAACATGAACTACATGATCCTCCTAAGTAATGGCCACTCAAAAATCATGATCGTTAAATAACAGCAAGATAACCTCAAATACAAGTTTTCAGAATTTTACAGAAAGTATTTAGCCTCTAAATAATTTATCCAGTATAAACACGTTAATCCTACGTAAAGAAGGAAGTACTGAATTTATTCATCGGAAAATTATAGAAAAATTACTAGTCAGTAGTATGATATAGAAAAGATCTTTGTGCAAAGAATCATAATTTTACCAGCTTGCTAAACACCACTAAAGATTTAATCAAATATTCAAGGTAAAACATACTTAATGAAGCAAGCCTTAGAATTAGACTTCCAAAAATCCCATAAAAATTCACAGAGATTTAAAATCATAATAAACGTTCTCTGCTTAAATTTCATAAATTTCCAGGAAGTGTGTATTCCATAATAAATTTTCTAAGCAAATCATTCAAGCTTCTAAATTGTTAATGAAGTATCCAAAATAATGATCTTAAAATTCATAGAAAAATATCAAGAGCTTGTACCATCTCTATAATTCACTCTACCCAATTCTCATCACTTTTCAATATGATTTACTATCAATTCCTATATCTACAAGTTTTGCACCCTAAACTAGGGTTAGATTATTAGGTATCCCAACAGTCTCCAAATCTACTAAGATTGCATCCACAAGACTATAATGGCCCTATGGTCCTCTTCACTAAATTTTGAGTCAATTCAAGGTCATTTGACCTCATGACCTTCACAAGCCACCAAGATCCATCCTTAGGGTTTGGCCTTGGTTCTTAGGGCCAACTTACCCCGATCCACCTCAAACTCTATGAGGGGGTGCTAGAGTATATTACTAGCCAGTGGTAAAAATCTCAGCCTCTGTTAAGGTGATCTGACCACTCAAATCTCAAAAGTGCACCTTTAACTTAAGACCCCTTATTAGGGCAAAACTTAGGTTTGATCATTTCTAATCCAAACCATCTCCAAATGAGATGAAAAATTATATAGAACCTTATGGTGAACCCAGGGACCACTCACCACAATTTGGGAGGGTTTGGAAATTATTTAACCATCTAATTAAATTAAACTAGGATTATTGAATTTTTCTAAACAACTATAGAAAAATATTTCCCAAAAATCCTAATTTTTGGGCAGCATCTAGATATAAATAAGATTAAGCCACACCCCAAATTTCAAGTCATTTTGATGACTGGTTTGGAGTGGGGAATTTTTCTAAGGTCAGGACAGCCCTATGGATAGACTTCACCAAAAAGGGTGCTGTGGTCTAACCAGGACTCCAAATTGAGTGAAATAAATTTTAAATTAAACTAGGCTTCAAGGGCTACATTTTCTATGTTGACCACTTTTCCTGTAGTAGCTTCTAGGTATTTTTCCCAAATTATCTAAAATGACAGATATTTCATTCAGAAATTGTTTTAAAAATAAAATCTAATTTAACGGCACTGTTCATCTTCTTCTACAGCCCGAAACCAGAGCCCTGAAACTTAATTTCCTGTAGCATTTCCAAGCTATTTTCCGCCATCCAGCCATCTCCCTGGCCGGCCACCACCACCACCACCTCTGTTGAGGTGAGGGCTATCGTCGGGCGGCGGCACGGCCGCCGGAGAGGCGGTTCCGGCGAACCCGCCACCATGAAATTTTCGGAAAAGCATGGAAAACGCTCACCCGATTAGGCTCTTTTGAGCCCGATATCTCTCCTAACGATTTCTAAGATCTATCCGCAGAAAAAGAGGAGGGGAGGACCTTGTTCGCGGGCTGGAGGCGTGAGAGCGTCGAGAATCCATTGGCGCGTGGTGGCGTCGCCGGAAATTCTTCAACAGTAAGGGGAAATCTAAAACAATTTGATGGAGAGTGTAACCTTTTCCCTTGCTCTTAGGAGTCTTTTATAGATCAGCAAGTGGGGAGGGGAAAGGATGAAATGTTCATGGCCATTAATATTTCCCTTAATGACGTTTCGGTTATGGCTAAGGCAGTTGAAACGCTGGAGATGAAGAGGTGTTTGCCAGGTGGCGATTTCCTATTGAACCAACATTTCCTTAATTATTTTATAATTAAAGTAGGAAACGGCCCATAAATACTCTTGTTTTCATTCCCATAGTCAGAATTTATCATGGCGTCGGTTACCGAAATTTCCAGTCTGGCTGACGTTTCGACCTGGTCACGAGCGTGACACATAGGTCACGGGCGTGACAGGCCCGGTTAGCCAATTCTGGGTTCGACGATCGTCGAACTGAGATCGACGATCGTCGAAGGGTGGTCACGGGCGTGATACCTAGGTCACGGGCGTGACGGGTGTTGTGGTCAATTCTGGGTCGACGACCGTCGAACTGAAATCGACGATCGTCGAGCAGTGGTCACGCCCTATGTCACGGGCGTGACATTGCGGGTCACGGGCGTGACATGCCTGGTGACTAATTCTGGGCCGACGACGTCGAACGGAAATCGACGATCGTCGAACGCGGTCACGCCCTATGTCACGGGCGTGACATTGCGGGTCACGGGCGTGACATGCCATGGTGACTAATTCCGCGGCCGACGACCGTCGACCTGAAATCGACGATCGT
Source organism: Platanthera zijinensis (assembly GCA_039513925.1). NCBI lineage: Eukaryota > Viridiplantae > Streptophyta > Magnoliopsida > Asparagales > Orchidaceae > Platanthera > Platanthera zijinensis. Next base: position 148,183,593 of record CM077086.1, read on the forward strand.
CGAACGTGGTCATGCCCTATGTCACGGGGTGTGACACCGGGTCACGGGCGTGACGGGCCGGGTGGAAAAATTTGTGCCCGACGATCGTCTCCCTGAGATCGACGATCGTCGAATGAGTCACGCCCTAGGTCACGGGCGTGACGGGTCGGTCACGGGCGTGACCAACCCATGACCCGAAATCTTGGTCGATTTATTTCAATTTTTTGGGCTTCCTGGGGTTCTATCATGACCAACCGACTTCTAGGGGTCTAGCCGGAAATGGGATGTTACAAATCCCAATAAACAAAACAAAGATTTCGTCCCCGAAATCAAGGTTAAGCCTACGGGGCTCTAATCAGGAGAAGAAGCTTGTAACATCCCATGAGAATTAAAGAAATTACATCTCTACGTTATGTTTGCTTTGTGCGGTTTCAAATCTAAGATTGATTCGCCCAATTAACTAGGTATATACACCCCAATAAACAAAGATTAGCCCCTATTCTTGAAATTTCAGTTCTATTGGTTTAAAACAAGTAGCCAAATTGATTGTCCAGAGGGGTGGTGAGGTATACCTGACGAAAAAGTTCCGGGTATTTTTGCTGCATCAAGTCCTGTGGCTCCCCTGTATGCTCCTCCTGCCCATGATTGTTCCACAGAACCTTAACTAACGGGACCTTCTTTCGTCATAAGACCCACACTGCTGTATCGTCAATCCTGATAGGCTCCAAGTTGACTGACCAATCCGAGGCCACCAGGCCATCTGCCGAGGGAATCAGCTGCTCAGGGCGTAGCAGAGCCCTCCGAAGTGAGGAGACGTGGAAGACGTCATGCAATCCCGCTAACTCCGGCGGTAGCTCCAGTTTATAGGCTAAGGGGCCGATTCGCTCCTGGATCCTATAAGGCCCCATATATCTCGGACTGAGCTTCTTCCGCCCACGCACCCGCGAAACTCCGTGCATCGGCCGTATTTTCAAGAAAACTCGGTCCCCCACCTGGAACTCCACTTGACGATGCCTCGCATCGTAGTATTTCGCTTGTCTGCTCTGGGCTTCCAACATCCTGTCCCGGATCATTCTAATCTGAGCATCTGTATCTCCCACAAACTCCGAGCCCAGTGCCTGCGGATCCTCATCTTGAACCCATGATAGTGTGGTCCTGCACCTCCTTCCGTACAACGCCTCGTATGGAGCCATGCCAATGCTGGACTGATGAGCGTTGTTGTACGAAAACTCGACCAGTGGCAGCAATCTCTCCCAAGGCTCGCCACGGTCCAAAATACATAGTCGCAACAGATCCTCCAGTGTACGGTTGGTGCGTTCCGTCTGTCCATCGGTCTGAGGGTGAAAAGCTGTGCTGTATGTCAACCGTGAACCCAGATGGGCGTGGACTGACCTCCATTCCCTGGATGTAAACCACCCATCCCGATCTGAAACGATAGTCTTGGGCACCCCATGATAACGCACAAACTACTCAATGAACCTCCGTACTAATACACTGACTGGTGCGCCCTTTGCCACTGGGATGATTCTGGCCACCTTTGTCAGCCTGTCCACTATCACCCAGATCGAGTCATTCCCCGCACGGGATCGAGGTAGCCCATGTATGAAGTCCATGGCTATATCCTCAAACTTCCACTCCGGCACCGGAAGCGGCTGCAGCAAGCCTGTCGGGTTCCTACACTCCGCCTTCACGAGCTGGCAGGCCTCGCAATGCGTCACAAAATACGTAATATCTTTCTTCATACCCGGCCAGTACATCGTCCTCTTTAAATCCTTTACCATCTTGGTGATCCCCGGGTGTATCGAATACCGGCTGCAGTGAGCTTCCGTCAAAATATCCTCCCGGATCCGTCCTCCTGCTGGTATGTAGACTCTGCCCCGGAAACACAGAAGCCCATCCCTCAAAGAGTAATCTCCTGTCGTGCCTTCCTCCAAGGCTCGGAATATCGGCTCAGCTCTCTCATCCAGCATCTGCCCATCTCTGATGCGGTCTCGAATGTCATCAGTAGTAGCCAACGACCCCAGGTACTCCATGTACAGCTCCGGGTCATCCTCAGACACTAGCGAAATCTGCATCTCCTCGAATGATCTAATCAACTCCAAGGGCATCAGCTGCGGGCCTACTCCTGTCGTACTCGCTCTCCAGCTCAGAGCATCCGCGACCACGTTTGCCTTCCCTGGGTGGTAGAGCATGGTATACTGGTAGTCCGACAGAAACTCCACCCAGCGTCTCTGTCTGATGTTTAACTCCTTCTGGGTGTCGACGTACTTCAGATTCTTATGGTCGGAGAAGATATCACAATGTACACCGTAGAGATAGTGTCGCCAGATCTTAAGAGCAAAAATGACTGCCCCCATCTCCAAATCGTGCACGGGGTAGTTCTGCTCGTGCTGCCTCAACTGACGGGAGGCATAGGCTATTACGTGCCCATTCTGCATCAGAACGGCACCCATCCCCTGATAGGAAGCATCTGTATATACCTGGAATCCCTCCTTCCCTGATGGAAGAGCAAGGATGGGGGCCGAGGTGAGACGATCCTTCAGCTCCTGGAAGGCAGATTCGCATCGTGGAGTCCAAATAAAAGGGGACTCCTTCTTCGTCAGAGACGTAAGAGGGAGGGCAATCTGAGAGAACCCCTTTACGAACTTCCGGTAGTAACCGGCAAGTCCCAAGAAACTTCGAACATCCGAGGCTGACTTTAGTGATGGCCAATCCCGTACTGCCTGGATCTTTGCCGGATCCACTGCCAGACCTGCTCCACTGATGACATGGCCCAGAAAGGCCACCTCCTTTAGCTAGAACTGGCACTTGCTGTACTTGGCATACATCTCATGCTCACGCAGCTTCTCCAAGGTCAAGGCCAGATGTCTCGCGTGCTCCTCCTCTGTCCTTGAATAGATAAGGATGTCGTCGATGAATACAATGACGAAGACGTCCAGATACTCTTCGAACACCCGATTCATCAGGGTCATGAATGCGGAGGGTGCATTCGTGAGCCCGAACGGCATCATTGTAAACTCGTACAAGCCGTATCTGCTGCTGAAGGCCGTCTTCGGGATGTCCTCCTCCCGAATGCGAAGCTGGTAGTACCCTGACCTCAGATCCAGCTTTGAGAACCAATGGGCTCCCTCCAGCTGGTCAAATAGCTCGTCTATCCGTGGTAATGGATAAGTATTCCGGACTGTCAACCTGTTCAGAGCCCGGTAATCGATGCACAGTCGAAGGGACCCGTCCTTCTTCTTAACGAACAATACCAGAGCTCCCCACGGTGAAGAGCTAGGCCGAATGAACCCGGCATCCACTAACTCCTGAAGCTGGCTTCGGAATTCCACCAACTCCTTTGGGGCCATTCGATAGGGAGCTCTGGATACCGGCTTAGCCCCCGGTACGAGCTGAATCTGAAAGTCCTTCTCTCGGTGCGGGGGTAACCCTGGTAGCTTCTCTGGAAACACGTCGGCGAAGTCCCGCACTACTGGAATATCTGCAATGGAGTCCTTGGCTACGACCACCTCAAAGAGGACCTGATAAACTTCTTCCCCTGCAGGTGGGCCTTAACGGCCTGCACAGACGATAGTAAGGTACGGGGTGCTGGTATAATACCTTCGATAACAATGAAGGAGTCATCGTGCCTCACGGTGATCCTCTTCGCCACGCAATCGATCTGGGCATGGTTCCAATAAAGCCAAGTCATGCCCAGGATCAGATCGTAATCTGGCATCTTCAGAACCGTCGCTGGTGCCTCAGACGCCTTTCCGCCGATCCTCGCTTCCATATTACAATGAGCAGAGGTCAATATCTCTGATCCATCGGGTAGGCGCACCCTCATCATCTTCCCGGTGAATGGCTCCACTCCTGCTAGTCCTTTCACGAAATCCTCCGACACGAATGATTGCGACGCACCAGTGTCGAAGAGGGTGTGAGCGGGCTTGCCGCTCACGAAGACTATGCCTGGGGTAATTAAATGTCTTAGTATTCTTATTGTAGTTTATCTTCTCTTAATTTCTAACCAGGTTATGTTTAAAATAGTTGTTTATATGAAGAAAATTTGAAAGGTACTGCCATACCTGTGATAACCTGCTCCGGGTTCCGGGGCTGTGTCAGGTCTAGAGCATACACCTGCTCCCTCTCTGGCCTGCGGCCACGATCCTGAAATCCTCGTCCTCGGTCCTGTCCTCGTCCGCCAAACTGTCAGGGAGGTGGAGCGCCCTGATGTGCTGGTGGAGGTGCTCGCCTCACAGGGAAGTTCCTCTTGATATGCCCCGACTGGTTGCACTGAAAGCATACCGGTGGCTGCTCTGCCGCCCTTAGCATTTCCAGCATCTGTATAGGCTGGGGAGCCAATACCCCCTGACTCCTCTGCTCCTGCCCAAACTCTTGACGTGGCTGATCCCCGTTCCTTCTCTCTCAAATAACCTGGCCTTGAGGACGGTCTCTACGTCCTCCAATCACTGTATCATCAGCCTGTCTCTTCCGGCTCCTCACTGTAAGCTGATCCGCCTCTCTCTTCTTAGCCATCTCCAGAATCCTGGCCAGACTCCCCTCTGAGACGAAAAGGAGGGCCTGTCCGATGTCATCTTACAACCCCTTATAAAACCTCCGGGCATAGCCAGCATCGTCTAACTGGTAAGCGTCCGCATAACGGGCCAGGTGAGTGAACTCCTGATAGTACTCCACCACAGTCCTATTCCCCTGCCTCAACCGCAGGAACCTATCCTCAAGGTCATCTCTCGCAGACTGAGGTACAAAATGTCCCAAGAGCGCTGCTCTGAACTCCTCCCAAGTAATATCAGCACAGTCCATCCCTGCAAAGGTGGTGTCCAGCTGAGATTTCCACCACCTCTTTCCGTGTGACTCTAAGCAAGAGACTACCAAAGCGACTGCCTCCTCCGTGGGGCATCGAATCCCTGCCAGCATCTCGTAAATGGTGTCCAACCACTCCTCCGTACGTACTGCAGACTTTGTCCCCTGGTAGGATGGAGGGGAAAGTCCCCGGAAGACCGTCATCCAATTGGCCCCGGGGTTTGGCTATGGGGCCGGGGCTTAATGAGCTCTAAAGGCCTCCAGGATGGCCGTCAATGTTTGCCCCATCTCCGTCTGCTGGAACGGAACTGGTGCTGGCGAAGTCGGGACCACATTCGGAGCCTGAGGTGTCCCCTGCTGCGATGTAGGGTTCGTCGCAGGCTACAAGTAAAAATTCCATTTGTTAGAGAGCGAATGAATGGAATTTAAGAAGAGTTAGGATGGAATTTCACATGTGGTTTCCCTTATGTGCACACCACTGCTTCCGCTGCTAGTTTGTTCGCAAACTAAGCTCGCACGGGGGTGGCCCAAGGTTTTTGTGGACTACTTCTCTTTCGATCGAGGTCTGCTCTGATACCACTTGTAAGACCCCCTTTTTTTCTTTTTCAACCACCGGGGTCTTAGCCCAGAATTGTCGCTTTGCGGTGGCACCGACTCACAGGAAGGCAACCACTACAAAATGCCAATTTTGCCGGCCCTTTTCGATCACAAGAGAGAGAAGTATTTAAACAAAAATGTAAACAAGTCCACAGAAACATGTAAATAAATGTGAAATCATATCCAGTCCATCAATAGATAATAATAGGAAAATAGATAAATGGGCTCGAGCCCAGTACATCAGATTCCTCACTACAAGTCGCTCATCACGGAAGCTAAGAAAAAAAACTAATCACTCACGGAGCTGGTCGCAGGTGCACCGGTGCTAGACTGTCCCACCTCTATGCGCACCGTACTCCGCTGGTGCTGGTCCCTGGACTGCTGGTCCCTGTCTCCCATCCGGAGCTCCTATAATGTGTGGTTCGAAAACCATTAGTCATAAAGACTAAGCCCTATCATCCCCTACCCCTCCCACCACGGCTCCTATGCACTGGGCCGAGAGGAGGAAAGGGAAGCTACAAAAGTGGAGAATAACCAAGCAGGTGACAGGGAAGCTAATCAAGTAGTTATTTAGAATGAAATAGGTCTAACCATCCTACGTCAGTAAGTAATAAGGAGAGCAATTAATAAGTAGCAATTTGTATAAAAAGATAGCTAGAGAACAGTAAATAAACAAGCAAGTAAATAAGTATGTAACCTTAACTTATATGAATGCCCATACAAACTTATAAGTTAAGGGGTCTTCTGCAAGGCTCCCATCGTATAAAAAGTCCCATACCGATTTATACGTTGGGGTGTCGGTTGTATGCAATTATGAGTGTAGTGATATGCCATGCCATAATTCATGCAAGTGCAACTCACGCACACGACTCTATGCGCACAGACCTTTAGTTCCCCCTGTTCGAGCAGCTAGCTTCACTCCCAGGAACCTCCGTAGTGGCAAATGGAGACAGTGGGTCGGGCCCCCCACTCCTAGGCGGGTATCCACACTACCAGGCCTAGCCCTTCCGTACGCCCCTAGAAGAACACAACCTAGAGTATCCGCGTACTACTGCTGGTTGTACCCACCAGACTTTCTTTAGCTAAGTGTCCCACACCGCCGAGTCAGCGTACCGATGTTGGTGTGAACGACAATCAGATACCGAAGACCCACCACCTTTATTCTGTACTCCAACCCTCGAGCCCTCGGCCCCCCGGACAGTCCCGTCCGTGCATCTACCTTCAGAGCTACTGTCTGAATGGCAACCAATCCTATTATTCTACTTTCCTAGCTATCGGGGAGTGTGTGTGTGCAACCCTAGTTATACTAGTTGCTCTTTTAATTTATTATTCCTATGTTTACGTTAGCCCAGGACTGCCCCCGGCATACCCCGTGAAGGGCTCTCAAGGGGCACTAGGAACCAAGACGGCGGCATTACGGCCCGAAGTTCCCTTTCGCAAGGCACTTATTATTATTGGTTGATCTCCCTTAACCCGATCCTCTTTTAGTTACTTTAGTTCTAACCCTAGAGTATTAAGACTCTTCCTCTTCTTCCCGGGATGGACGATCTTTCGTCGTTCCCGTACTCCCTTATCCTTAACCAGTCTAACACTCTACTTATCCTGACTTCCAATGATGAACTCAATCTTAGCTTGCCCTACCAACCATCAACTACCAGAATTCCGTGGTTTTACCATATACAGACCATCCTAAGCTATATGAGTTACACAAGGGAAGGTACTCCAAATTGACTTCCAAATCTCCTATAATATTTACTGGAGGTCTACCATAACATAATTTGTCTAAATCCAGAAACTTATAATTTTCCTAATTAATCTGATATTTATTTAATTTTCTCAAAGGATGGGCCATGGGTCATTTTAAACATGAACTACATGATCCTCCTAAGTAATGGCCACTCAAAAATCATGATCATTAAATAACAGCAAGATAACCTCAAATACAAGTTTTCAGAATTTTACAGAAAGTATTTAGCCTCTAAATAATTTATCCAGTATAAACATGTTAATCCTACGTAAAGAAGGAAGTACTGAATTTATTCATCGGAATATTATAGAAAAATTACTAGTCAGTAGTATGATATAGAAAAGATCTTTGTGCAAAGAATCATAATTTTACCAGCTTGCTAAACACCACTAAAGATTTAATCAAATATTCAAGGTAAAACATACTTAATGAAGCAAGCCTTAGAATTAGACTTCCAAAAATCCCATAAAAATTCACAGAGATTTAAAATCATAATAAACATTCTCTGCTTAAATTTCATCAATTTCCAGGAAGTGTGTATTCCATAATAAATTTTCTAAGCAAATCATTCAAGCTTCTAAATCGTTAATGAAGTATCCAAAATAATGATTTCAAAATTCATAGAAAAATATCCAGAGCTTGTACCATCCCTATAATTCACTCTACCCAATTCTCATCATTTTTCAATATGATTTAGTGTCAATTCCTATATCTACAAGTTTTGCACCCTAAACTAGGGTTAGATTATTAGGTATCCCAACAGTCTCCAAATCTACTAAGATTTCATCCAGAGGACTATAATGGACCTATGGTCCTCTTTACTAAATTTTGAGTCAATTCAAGGTCATTTGACCCCATGACCATCACAAGCCACCAAGATCCATCCTTAGGGTTTGGCCTTGGTTCTTAGGGCCAACTTACCCCAATCCACCTCAAACTCTATGAGGGGGTGCTAGAGAATATTACTAGCCAGTGGTAAAAATCTCAGCCTCTGTTGAGGTGATCTGACCACTCAAATCTCAAAAGTGCACCTTTAACTTAAGACCCCTTATTAGGGCAAAACTTAGGTTTGATCATTTCTAATCCAAACCATCTCCAAATGAGATGAAAAATTATATAGAACCTTATGGTTAACCCAGGGACCACTCACCACAATTTGGGAGGGTTTGGAAATTATTTAACCATCTAATTAAATTAAACTAGGATTATTGAATTTTTCTAAAAACTATAGAAAAATATTTCCCAAAAATCCTATTTTTTGGGAAGCATCTAGATATAAATAAGATTAAGCCACACCCCAAATTTCAAGTCATTTTAATGACTGGTTTGGAGTGGGGAATTTTTCTAAGGTCAGGACAGCTCTATGGATAGACCTCACCAAAAAGGGTGCTGTGGTCTAACCAAGACTCCAAATTGAGTGAAATAAATTTTAAATTAAACTAGACTTCAAGGGCTACATTTTCAAAGTTGACAACTTTTCCTGTAGGAGCCTCTAGGTATTTTTCCCAAATTATCTAAAATGACAGATATTTCATTCAGAAATTGTTTTAAAAATAAAATCTAATTTAACGGCACTGTTCATCTTCTTCTACAGCCCGAAACCAGAGCCCTGAAACTTAATTTCCTGTAGCATTTCCCAGCTATTTTCCGGCCATCCAGCCATCTCCCTGGCCGGCCACCACCACCACCACCTCTGTTGAGGTGAGGGCTATCGTCGGGCGGCGGCACGGCCGCCGGAGAGGCGGTTTTCGGCGAACCCGCCACCATGAAATTTTCAGAAAAGCATGGAAACGCTCACCCGATCCGGCTCTTTTGAGCCCGATATCTCTCCTAACGATTTCTAAGATCTATCCGCAGAAGAAGAGGGAGGGGAGGACCTTGTTCGCGGGCTGGAGGCGTGCAGAGCGTCAGGAAGCCATTGGCGCGGTGGTGGCGTCGCCGGAAATTCTTCAACAGCAAGGGGGAAATCTAAAACAGTTTGATGGAGAGTGTAACCTTTTCCCCTTGCTCTTAGGAGTCTTTTATAGATCAGAAAGTGGGGAGGGGAAAGGATGAAACATTCATGGCCATTAATATTTCCCTTAATGACGTTTCGGTTATGGCTAAGGCAGTTGAAACGCTGGAGATGAAGAGGTGTTTGCCAGGTGGCGATTTCCTATTGGACCAACATTTCCTTAATTATTTATATAATTAAAGTAGGAAACGGCCCATAAAACTCTTGGTTTTCATTCCCATAGTCAGAATTTATCATGGCGTCGGTTACCAAAATTTCCAGTCTGGCTGACGTTTCGACCTTGGTCACGGGCGTGACACATAGGTCACGGGCATGACAGGCCCGGTTAGCCAATTCTGGGTTCGACGATCGTCGAACTGAGATCGACGATCGTCGAAGGGTGGTCACGGGCGTGACTGGCCCGTGTGGCCAATTCTGGGGCGACAACCGTCGAACTGAAATCGACGATCGTCGAGCGTGGTCACGCCCTATGTGTAAGACACCCCTCCCGGAACACAACACACGGCACGAGGGGAGTCTTATGCCCGAAATAGCCGCCTTGCGGTAGCACTAACACACGGGTTAGCCTTTACCACAAGACGCCTATTCCGCCGGCTACAATCCATATCACAACAATTATGCCAACCCAACCATAACAGAAAAGTAAAGCTAAAAGCAGTTCAGTTCACAGCTAAGTTAAAGTCCAAAAAATAGCGGAAGATAACAAGCACAACAGGCTTGTACAAATTAACAAGAGTCTAGAAATGTTTTGCCAAACGGCTACATGAAAACACTCACTACTGTCACTGACGGTGCCGATGGCACCACCACCTCAGGTCCTATCATCCGGGCCTGGCTGTCCTGCTGCGTAGTCCGTTGCCGCTCTACCTGCGGGGTTTCCTCCTAAAAAGGAAGACGTAGCAACCGTTAGTCATAAGACTAAGTGGCTTCACATCCGCTCCCCCGGCGACTCCTCGGCACCGGGCGGAGAAAGGAATACAGGTACAATATATATACATAAGCAAGTAAACAAGCCGGTGACAGTAAATATGGTGAAGTATAAACTACGCTACACAACTAGCAGTTCTACAAATATCCATGTAAATGACAGCAGGTATAATTAATCAGAATAGTAACTTAACTTATAAGAGTGCCCATACAAACTTATAAGTTAAGGATCGGCTTAATCGTAAAGTAACTCATCGTATAAGAGTGCCCATACAAACTTATACGATGAGGATCTTGTGTATGCAATGAATGACATGTTATGAATGTTATGTTATGACCGACTCATGCGCACGCACATGCAAGTTGCTATGTCGACACAGACTAGAAGTTCCCACTTTTCGAGCAGGTAGCTAACCTCTCAGGCGTCGTCCGTCGTGGCCAGACGGCGACAGTGGAGCGGGCGTCTCCACTACTAGGTGGTATCACACTACCTATCCTAGGCCCCCGTACGCCTCAACGCTAAGAACACAACAGCGGAGCTCACATGCGTACTACGGCTCAGAAGGGGTCTTGGGTAAATGTGCACCAAGAACACAGCCCAACCTGGCCTTGATTTCGAATCGGATGGAACCTCGGAAACGCACGAGGTGCAAGCCCAACCGTTCTCATGGCACGGAGGAGATCTCGGGTTATGGACACCAAGTATCTAACCCTACCGCCCAAGGTCTACTCATTGGCTCCCATCGGTGTGACGACTGGCGAACCTGTAAACCTGCCACAATCATTATCTCAACACCGCGACACGATGAATCGTCGCACATCACATGCCCCAAAACAACTCACTCGATGCTACCCATAGGGAGACTTCAACTCTAAGCATCGGTTGTTAATAAACCCCTCGGGCTCGGATTACAGTTACAAAATACTCTTCACATAGTGTTCATCATGTTCACGCCCACCTATTCAATGATTTCACCTCAACACTACGTACATTAGATATGTTCAACACCAATTTGTATAAATATATCCTTTACCAATAGCAACTCCTAATATCTAGCCTTCCCATCCAATCCATTTCTCTACCATTGCATGGTTATCCCTTAATACACAACCAAATGAGTAACCATACTAAATTATAGTAACAATGACATTATAGTTATTTGGGAGCAGGATATCACATGAGCAAATCACAATCATTGCAAGAGTGCTAACATTATAATTTAACAAGTGCATTAACATAGGATAGTCCAATACTAAAACTGGGATTCCCGGAGCTACAGGAATCCGATCACAATGCACAACCCCTCGTTGGAAAGGTATTCGCGAGGGCTACGACTTTTGTGTTGAGTCGATCGCCCAGATCTGGTCGCAACATACCAGAAATTCAACTCGAATGCGTACAGGAAACAATTTCCTGTACAGGAATTTTCCCGAACGCAGCGGACTCGAACCAGCTTTCCCGTGGCTACAGGTATCGCATGGAAACGAGCAACCCCTCGTTGGAAAGGTAATTTCAAGGGCTACGACTTTCGTGTTGAGTCGATCACCCAGATCTGGCCAGAACACCTCCGAAATTGGCCACGAAGGTCGCCGCGTGCAGAAATCAGATTTCTGCACGCATCTTAAGGCGAGATGAACGGCATCCGTTCATCTTCTTCCTTGCAACGACCTCGCATAAACTTCTCCAGAAATCACACCCAACCTTATTTCTCCTTTCAAAGCCAAACCCTCAACGAAAACCCCTCTCATCTCCACTTTGAATGATGAGAAGGTTGAGGGAGACTAAGCCTAAAAACTAGGCATGGCTTATCCTAAGAACTCTCCTCCTCACCATCAAGACTCTATGGAGTCGATGTCTCTCCTAAAATAACTATAGATCTAGCACCAAGGGAGAGGGGAGGAAGCTCACCTCAAGTCCAGCGGTACCACCATGGCCGGCCATGAGCCTCGCACTCCTTCGCGGCGGCATTGTTTTTCCCTTGACGGTGGCGGCGTTTTGATTCCTCCAAGGATGGCTCCGGCAAGCTCTTCCTCCTCCTCCAGCCAAGAACCCTCTCAGGAATTTCGGGGCAGAAGAAAGGGGATGAAATGCTAGGGTTTCCCAACTTTTTCCTTTTTATACATCGCAGACACGGGTAGGCACACGGCCGTGTTCCTACCCGTGTGCAGGTGACACGGCCGTGTGGCATGCCGTGTCTAGGGCCGTGTTCCTCCCAGAACCACTTTCTGCCGGGTCAGGGTTGCGGCACATGGGTGGAGACACGGCCGTGTCCCGACCCGTGTCCTTGGCACACGGCTAGGGACACGCCCGTGTCCCAACCCGTGTCCTTGGCACACGGCTAGGGACACGCCCGTGTCCCAATACCCGTGTACCTCTCTGACTGGTAAGCCTATTTTTATGAGGCACACGGGTATGGACACGGCCGTGTCCATACCCGTGTCAGCCAAAAATGCCGTTTGGCCTTGTTTTCCTCATTTCCCGCACGTCCGCACCTGTTCACCCACACCCCCATTGGGCTCACCACAGCCCCTTTGACTCAAATACGCAAACAAGGGGCCTAGCGCGAATTGGGACGTTACAAATCCTATAAACAAAATAAAAGATTTCGTCCCCGAAATCAGGGTAAGGCTATGGGAGTGAAACACATAAAAAAAAAGGAAACTATGCTTTCAAATAAAATTTTACCTGGAGTAAATAATTCCGGGTAGCGCTCTTGCATCAAATCCCTTGGCTCCCATGTGCACTCTTCCTTCCCGTGATTAGACCATAGCACTTTCACCAAGGGAACACTTTTGCGGCGCAAGGTTCTTGTCTCGTTATCAACGATCCGCACCGGCTCCAGTCGCACAGACCTATCAGACGCCACGGCACCATCCGCCGTGGGGATATACTGTTCAGGCCGCAACAAAGCCTTCCGAAGCGACGATACATGGAACACGTCGTGAAGGTTCTCCAGCTCCGGTGGTAACTCCAATCGATAGGCCAGAGGGCCAATCCTTTCCACTACGACATAGGGCCCGACATACCTTGGGCTGAGCTTCTTGACTCCACGTACCCGCGACACTCCGTGCATCGGTCGAATCTTCAGGAACACTTATCACCCACTTGAAACTCTACCATACGGTGCCTTGCGTTGTAATATTTCGCCTGTCGGCTTTGAGCCTCTAGCATTCGATTCCGGATCAACCTAACCACCGCGTCCGTGTCATCAATATACTCATTTCCCAATGCCTTCGGATCTTCGTCTTGCACCCAGGACAAGGGTGTTCTACACCTCCTTCCATACAAAGCTTCATGAGGTGCCATTCCAATACTAGCTTGATGACTGTTATTATAAGAGAACTCCACGAGAGGTAAGAGCCTCTCCCATGGTTCTCCTTTATCTAGCACACACAACCTCAAAAGGTCCTCCAATGTTCGGATGGTTCGTTCAGATTGCCCGTCCGTTTGTGGGTGAAAGGCTGTGCTAAAGGCGAGGCGCGAGCCCAAATAAGCCTGTACAGCCCTCCATTCTCTTGAAGTAAACCGACCATCCCGGTCGGAGACGATCGTCTTTGGCACACCATGGTACCGCACAAATTGTTCCACAAAGAGACGCACTAAGACGCCCACTTGCGCCTCCTTCTTCATTGGGATAAATCGGGCTACCTTGGTCAACCGGTCAACTATCACCCACACAGAATCATTCCCCGAGCGCGAGCGAGGTAACCCGTGGACGAAGTCCATGGAGATGTCCTCAAATTTCCATTCGGGGATGGGCAACGACTGTAGCATTCCACCGGGGCTTCGGCACTCTGCCTTCACCATTTGGCAGGCCACACAATGAGTAACAAAGTACTTGACATCCCTCTTCATGCCCGGCCAACACATCGTCTTTCTCAAATCGGTGTACATCTTCGCGATCCCCGGGTGCACCGAGTACTTGGAGCAATGGGCCTCCTTTAGAATATCCTCCCGAATGTTGTCACCTTCGGGGATGTAAAGCCGGCCACGAAAATGGACGAGGCCGTCTTTTAGGGAGTATTCTTCCGTAGTCCCATCCTCCATTGACTTGAAAGCCGGGGTTAAAGCCGCATCCTTCTTTTGTTCCGTACGGATCCGGTCTCGTATGTTGCAAACTATACTCATCGCGGCCAAATATTCGGTATACTCTTCCGGTTGATTCTTAAAGACCAAAGTGATTTCCATCTCTTGCAACGTCCGGATTAACTCCATCCTCATCAAGCGGGATTCCGTGCTCGCTTCCGGCGCTTTCCGGCTCAAGGCATCAGCTACGGAATTAACCTTCCCGGGGTGGTAGTTCAAGGTGAAATCATAGTCGCACAAGAACTCCAACCACCGCCGCTGTCTCAAGTTTAACTCCTTTTGGGTGTGAACGTACTTCAGATTTTTGTGATCCGAGTAGATCTCGCAGTGGACGCCGTATAAATAATGCCTCCACATCTTCAAGGCGAATACCACCGCTCCCAACTCTAGATCATGCACCGGGTAGCTGGCTTCATGCTTCTTCAACTGTCTTGAAGCATAAGCGATCACATGCCCATTCTGCATCAACACAGCTCCCATCCCTTGATACGACGCATCCGTGTAAACTTGAAAGCCCTCCTTCCCAGATGGAAGAGCTAGGATGGGTGCAGTCGTCAATCTGTCTTTCAACTCTTGGAATGCAGCTTCGCACTGGGGTGTCCATTCAAACGGCACACCCTTCTTGGTCAGCGTAGTAAGGGGAAGGGCGATCTTCGAGAAGCCTTTCACGAACTTGCGATAGTACCCGGCAAGTCCAAGAAAGCTTCGTATGTCGGCCGCTGACTTCAATGGCGACCACTCCTTCACGGCCCGCACCTTGGCCGGATCTACTGCTAGCCCCGCCCCACTAATCACATGGCCCAAGAACGCGACCTCTCGAAGCCAAAACTCACATTTGCTGAACTTGGCAAACAAAGTGTGCTCCTTTAGTTTCCTCAGCACTAAAGTTAGATGTTCGGCGTGTTCTGCTTCAGTCTTGGAGTAGACTAGGATATCATCGATGAACACGATGACAAAGATGTCCAAATAAGGGCCGAACACCTTGTTCATCAAGCTCATAAAGGCGGAAGGGGCGTTTGTGAGCCCAAACGGCATCACGGTGAATTCATACAAACCATATCTCGAACTGAACGCCGTCTTCTGAATGTCATCTTCTTGTATCCTCAGCTGATAATATCCCGAACGCAGATCTAACTTGGAGAACCAATACGATCCCACCAATTGATCGAATAATTCATCAATGCGCGGTAGGGGATAGGTGTTCCGCACCGTTAACCGGTTCAACTCTCGATAATCAATACATAACCGCAAGGTGCCATCCTTCTTTTTGACGAACAAAACGGGCGCTCCCCAAGGCGACGAGCTTGGGCGAACGAACCCTGCTTCCACCAATTCCTGAAGCTGAACTCTAAACTCTGCAAGTTCCTTCGGAGCCATTCGGTATGGAGCTCGCGAGACGGGCTTGGCACCCGGAATTAGCTTGATTTGGAAGTCCACTTCCCTATGCGGGGGTAGTCCTGGCAATTTCTCGGGAAATACCTCGGGAAATTCTCGCACCACCCGCACATCCTTGACCTCTAATGTCAATTTCTTCAACTCGAAGCAAATTACATAGACCTCGTCCCCTTCCATATGAGATTTCATAACTTGGATTGAAGATAATAATTTACGGGGTGCGAATTTAATACCTTGGAAGATGACTTCCGAGTCTCCATGCCTCAACATAACTTGCTTCTCTGCACAATTGATCCTGGCATGGTGCCAGTCCAACCACTTCATGCCCAGGATGAGATCGAACTCCGGGATTCTTAACACTGTAGCCGGAGTTTCAAAGAACTTTCCTCCAATAAGGGTGTCGAAGTCGCAACTTGCTGACGACGTCATCTCAGAGCCGTCCGGAAGGCGCACCCTTTGAGTAATGCCCGTGAAGTGTTGCACTCCCTCCAAGTCCTTCACGAAGTCCTCCGAAATGAACGAGTGAGACGCACCCGTGTCAAATAACGTATAGGCGGGTCTCCCGCTAACCACGACAGTGCCTAGGTTCCAAAAGGGGTAATCACTATTCAGAATAGCGCGTATCATTTGTATCATAAATCCAACAAGTCATATAATATTAAAACAATTTTGCACGTACCGGTGATGACTTCCTGCGGATTTCTCTCCTGAGTCATATCCAATGCGAATACATGCTCCCGTGCATGTCCTTGATTTCTCCCTGGTGGTCCTCTTCCTCGACCACGCATGTGCCCTCGTCCCCGTGGAGCTACTGGAGGGGGAGCAATAGGGGCACCCCGATCAGTCGCGGGCAAACTCGTCGGACATGCCCCGGTTGGTTGCACTCAAAACATATCATCTCACGTCGGCCCCCAGGTTATTGATTATATTGCTGCTGCGGTGGTGGTGGTAAAGGTAGTGGTTGCGGAGTTGGGTACTCCACCCGATAGTTCCGGTTGACCCACCGACCGCCTCTGTGGTTTCCCCTTCCTCTGCCATGATCATTCTGCCTTCTATTACTAGGGCCGACTTCGATTACTCCTTCCGCAGGTCTCTTGCCACATCCCATGTGGTCCGCCTCCAGTCTCTTTGCCATGTCAATGATTTCTGCCAGGCTTCCATCGGCTATAAACAAAAGGGCCTGCCTCAGGGGGTCCCTTAACCCTTTGTAGAAGCGCTTCGCGTAGCCTCTATCGTCCAACTCATAGGAATCGGCAAACCTAGCGAGGTGTTGGAACTCCCTCTGGTACTCCGTTACCGAATTCGATCCCTGCTTCAGCTGCAGAAATTTTTCTTCAAGTCCATCCCGAGCAGAAGAAGGGATGAAGTGCTCCAGAAAAGCCTCGGTGAACTCGTTCCAACCGATGTCCGTGTACAACCGCCCTTGGAAGATGGAGCCCATGAGGGACTTCCACCACCTTTTGGCGTGCAGCTCTAGCAGCGTCACTACCAATGTCACCGCCATGCTGTTCGGACATCTTATGCCAGCCATCAATTCCTGCACGGTATCAAGCCATTCCTCGGTGCGCACCGGCGATTCTGTCCCAAGATAGGCAGGAGGGGACAGGGCACGGAAGGTGCTCAACCAGTTGGAGCTTGGCGCTTGTTGTTGCACCGGAGCTTGCTGGGCTTTAAATGCATCCAATATGGCTGACAGCGTTTGTCCCAGCTCCGACTGCTGGAATTGTGAAGGAACGGAAGGGGTAGGAGTGCCCCCAACCGGCTCCACCTGTGCTGGGACCTATACGCAAGGTACAAATTAGGGTCAGGTTGGCTAAAACTAATGTCAAAGTTGGACAACTTAGTGTGAATTACATATGGGCACACCACTGCTTCCGCTAAGTCGGTTTGTCCCCAAACCGACTAATCGAACGGGAGTGGCCCATTGTTACCTAACTGCTGTAGGTGAAGATCGGCTAAGTCTGATACCATTTGTAAGACCCCCCTCCCGGAACACAACACACGGCACGAGGGGAGTCTTATGCCCGAAATAGCCGCCTTGCGGTAGCACTAACACACGGGTTAGCCTTTACCACAAGACGCCTATTCCGCCGGCTACAATCCATATCACAACAATTATGCCAACCCAACCATAACAGAAAAGTAAAGCTAAAAGCAGTTCAGTTCACAGCTAAGTTAAAGTCCAAAAAATAGCGGAAGATAACAAGCACAACAGGCTTGTACAAATAAACAAGAGTCTAGAAATGTTTTGCCAAACAGCTACATGAAAACACTCACTACTGTCACTGACGGTGCCGATGGCACCACCACCTCAGGTCCTATCATCCGGGCCTGGCTGTCCTGCTGCGTAGTCCGTTGCCGCTCTACCTGCGGGGTTTCCTCCTAAAAAGGAAGACGTAGCAACCGTTAGTCATAAGACTAAGTGGCTTCACATCCGCTCCCCGGCGACTCCTCGGCACCGGGCGGAGAAAGGAATACAGGTACAATATATATACATAAGCAAGTAAACAAGCCGGTGACAGTAAATATGGTGAAGTATAAACTACGCTACACAACTAGCAGTTCTACAAATATCCATGTAAATGACAGCAGGTATAATTAATCAGAATAGTAACTTAACTTATAAGAGTGCCCATACAAACTTATAAGTTAAGGATCGGCTTAATCGTAAAGTAACTCATCGTATAAGAGTGCCCATACAAACTTATACGATGAGGATCTTGTGTATGCAATGAATGACATGTTATGAATGTTATGTTATGACCGACTCATGCGCACGCACATGCAAGTTGCTATGTCGACACAGACTAGAAGTTCCCACTTTTCGAGCAGGTAGCTAACCTCTCAGGCGTCGTCCGTCGTGGCCAGACGGCGACAGTGGAGCGGGCGTCTCCACTACTAGGTGGTATCACACTACCTATCCTAGGCCCCCGTACGCCTCAACGCTAAGAACACAACAGCGGAGCTCACATGCGTACTACGGCTCAGAAGGGGTCTTGGGTAAATGTGCACCAAGAACACAGCCCAACCTGGCCTTGATTTCGAATCGGATGGAACCTCGGAAACGCACGAGGTGCAAGCCCAACCGTTCTCATGGCACGGAGGAGATCTCGGGTTATGGACACCAAGTATCTAACCCTACCGCCCAAGGTCTACTCATTGGCTCCCATCGGTGTGACGACTGGCGAACCTGTAAACCTGCCACAATCATTATCTCAACACCGCGACACGATGAATCGTCGCACATCACATGCCCCAAAACAACTCACTCGATGCTACCCATAGGGAGACTTCAACTCTAAGCATCGGTTGTTAATAAACCCTCGGGCTCGGATTACAGTTACAAAATACTCTTCACATAGTGTTCATCATGTTCACGCCCACCTATTCAATGATTTCACCTCAACACTACGTACATTAGATATGTTCAACACCAATTTGTATAAATATATCCTTTACCAATAGCAACTCCTAATATCTAGCCTTCCCATCCAATCCATTTCTCTACCATTGCATGGTTATCCCTTAATACACAACCAAATGAGTAACCATACTAAATTATAGTAACAATGACATTATAGTTATTTGGGAGCAGGATATCACATGAGCAAATCACAATCATTGCAAGAGTGCTAACATTATAATTTAACAAGTGCATTAACATAGGATAGTCCAATACTAAAACTGGGATTCCCGGAGCTACAGGAATCCGATCACAATGCACAACCCCTCGTTGGAAAGGTATTCGCGAGGGCTACGACTTTTGTGTTGAGTCGATCGCCCAGATCTGGTCGCAACATACCAGAAATTCAACTCGAATGCGTACAGGAAACAATTTCCTGTACAGGAATTTTCCCGAACGCAGCGGACTCGAACCAGCTTTCCCGTGGCTACAGGTATCGCATGGAAACGAGCAACCCCTCGTTGGAAAGGTAATTTCAAGGGCTACGACTTTCGTGTTGAGTCGATCACCCAGATCTGGCCAGAACACCTCCGAAATTGGCCACGAAGGTCGCCGCGTGCAGAAATCAGATTTCTGCACGCATCTTAAGGCGAGATGAACGGCATCCGTTCATCTTCTTCCTTGCAACGACCTCGCATAAACTTCTCCAGAAATCACACCCAACCTTATTTCTCCTTTCAAAGCCAAACCCTCAACGAAAACCCCTCTCATCTCCACTTTGAATGATGAGAAGGTTGAGGGAGACTAAGCCTAAAAACTAGGCATGGCTTATCCTAAGAACTCTCCTCCTCACCATCAAGACTCTATGGAGTCGATGTCTCTCCTAAAATAACTATAGATCTAGCACCAAGGGAGAGGGGAGGAAGCTCACCTCAAGTCCAGCGGT
This sequence comes from Platanthera zijinensis, assembly GCA_039513925.1. NCBI lineage: Eukaryota > Viridiplantae > Streptophyta > Magnoliopsida > Asparagales > Orchidaceae > Platanthera > Platanthera zijinensis. Next base: position 148,203,488 of record CM077086.1, read on the forward strand.
ACCACCATGGCCGGCCATGAGTCTCGCACTCCTTCGCGGCGGCATTGTTTTTCCCTTGACGGTGGCGGCGTTTTGATTCCTCCAAGGATGGCTCCGGCAAGCTCTTCCTCCTCCTCCAGCCAAGAACCCTCTCAGGAATTTCGGGGCAGAAGAAAGGGGATGAAATGCTAGGGTTTCCCAACTTTTTCCTTTTTATACATCGCAGACACGGGTAGGCACACGGCCGTGTTCCTACCGTGTGCAGGTGACACGGCCGTGTGGCATGCCGTGTCTAGGGCCGTGTTCCTCCCAGAACCACTTTCTGCCGGGTCAGGGTTGCGGCACACGGGTGGAGACACGGCCGTGTCCCGACCCGTGTCCTTGGCACACGGCTAGGGACACGCCCGTGTCCCAACCCGTGTCCTTGGCACACGGCTAGGGACACGCCCGTGTCCCAATACCCGTGTACCTCTCTGACTGGTAAGCCTATTTTTATGAGGCACACGGGTATGGACACGGCCGTGTCCATACCCGTGTCAGCCAAAAATGCCGTTTGGCCTTGTTTTCCTCATTTCCCGCACGTCTGCACCTGTTCACCCACACCCCCATTGGGCTCACCACAGCCCCTTTGACTCAAATACGCAAACAAGGGGCCTAGCGCGAATTGGGACGTTACACTATGTCACGGGCGTGACATTGCGGGTCACGGGCGTGACATGCCTGGTGACTAATTCTGGTCCGACGTCCGTCGAACTGAAATCGACGATCGTCGAACGTGGTCACGCCCTATGTCACGGGCATGACTCTGTGGGTCATGGGCGTGACAGGCCATGAGGCAAATTCCGCGCCCGACGATCGTCTACCTGAGATCGACGATCGTCGAAGGAGTCACGCCCCAGGTCACGGGCGTGACACCTGGGTCACGGACGTGACAGGGCCGGGTGGAAAATTCTGCGCCCGACAATTGTCTCCCTGAGATCGACGATCGTCGAATGAGTCACGCCCTAGGTCACGGGCGTGACGGGTCGGTCACGGGCGTGACCAACCCGTGACCCGAAATCTTGGTCGATTTATTTCAATTTTTTGGGCTTCCTGGGGTTCTATCACGACCAACCGACTCCTAGGGGTCTAGCCGGAAATGGGATGTTACACCTTATGACGATCGACTTGGAGTTACTTTAAGAGTCCGATTTATATAGGGTTTTTCGGACTCATCTAAGCTTATTATCTTGCACGTGCACTACTATTTTAGTAGGAAAAGCCATATATTTGATTAGGGCTTCACTTAGCCATTGTTGCACTATTTCAGCCCATTTTGGTTTGCGAATTGCACCGGGATGTCGAGGGTAAGTACTGGGGTACTCTCCGTGCAGATTTGGTTATTTTATGCAGTATATTGGTGCTGGGAGCTTGTACTCCAGCTATAGTTTTTGCTGTGCAGGTGGTCAGTTTTTCCCTAAAGCAGGATTTTTGACTTGTGGAAAATGCACGGTCGTGCAATTCCTTAGCGCAATCTTTCTACCAAATCGTGCATTTTCTACAGGTTTTTATGGAGGATTGACCAACCCGTGGGATTTCTTCATGCATGGTTTCTTCTGAACCGTGCGTGAAGGAGACAAACGGTTTTTATGTAGCTTTCTAGTTTTCTAGCGCTCTGTAGTTAACCGCGTGCTTTGTTCACGCATGGGAAAAAGTGCCCATGCATGAGTAAAATGCACGGTTCCACCTACTTGCTGGGAACTTTAGCGATCTGTGATTACCCGTGAATTTTCCTTCCTGCACGGGCGGAAGCGTTCTTGCACGAGTAAAACGCACGGGTCAACTAATCTTCCTCTGCAGCTTTGTCCTGAAGTTAATATCGCACGGTTCATGCATGGTCGTGCGCCAAACCGTGTGTGATTATTTTTCAGACCTACTCGTATTTAAGCTCAGGAGTTGAATAGAGCAGAAAATTCTGCCATTTTTAGCTCCTTTGAGCGGGAAAACCTTCCTCTAGCCGTATTTTCCTCTCTCCTCCTTGGAGAGCTCGTACGACCACCGTTCTTCCTCCAAACTTCACCACAAGTGAAGAACTTCCGATGTTTTCTTCATCTCCCTCTCAAGAGGAGTATTTGGAGCTCCTTCTCACTGCTATTGGAGAGATTTTTTGTGACTAGCATCATTCACGGATCGTGAAGAAGATGGGGAAAACACCTTTGAAGTAGGTGACATCACTTCAAGCTTCCTCGGACGTCAACCACCGACCGAGCCCGGACAAAGACCGACAACCTTCGACTTCGGCCGAGAATCGTGGCTAGCCTTTACGCGTTGGGTTGTAAATCTCCTCTTTACTCTCATTTGGATGTTGTTTCAATGCTTTGGATGTTTGCTAAACATGCTAGTAACTCTTAACATTGTTATAATGGTTTACTATTGCAAATGTTGTTGTAGTTTATAGTTTGGCTTTACTTCCTTTTCATGCTTTGGGTTATTGTTCGGTGATACGCCACACTAACGTTTGTAAGGAGGTGGCTTGGCGAAGAGGTGCTTTCGACCCTCAACGGTTACGACCACACGCCCTAATACTCTTCGGAGTATTCCACCACTGCGAAGCGGTGAAGGCAAACCCGCGTAATTAATTTTAATTGTTCTAAAATAAAAACTCAACCGCCAAACCTTTGGTGCATTTGCAATCACTTTCCAATGTGGATGATCACACTCCCAATATGCACTCCCTAAGAGATTCGATACTCCGAGGATAACTCCCCCAGTTTATTACTTGACGATGATCGATGCACTTGCCGAGATTGGATCATGTTTTTGGCGCCGTTGCCAGGGAGTGCAACTGTTGTGTGTATTTTTCTATTGGAAAAGTTGTTGCAAGTTCTTTTGGCTTTTTGATCGGTTTTTGTGTGTTTTATGACAAATCCAAACCCCAGGGATAGAGTTGAATATCTTGGAGTTGATCTTGAAACTGCACGAGCGAGGCGAGCCCGCTGGCGTGTTGCTACTGCTGAAGGAAGAGAAAGAATGGAAGATTTAGGTCAAGGAGGAAATGGCCTCGGTGAATGGGTCAGTGAGGACCAGGAGGAGGTCCGACCCCGTATTAGGACAATGCGCGACTTCACAACCCCTACCGCGGGAAGTGTTTACCCTTGTTTCGGCCTGACCATCGTGAACCACCACTTCGAGATAAAGCCCTCCATCCTCAACATGATCCGCAATAACACGCAGTTTTTGGGCATGCCAAGTGAGGATCCGCAACTCCATCTGGCAGAATTCTCGGAGATCTGTGGCACTTTCCGCTATGCTGGCATTACTGATGATGTGGTGAAGCTGAGGCTGTTCCCATTTTCGGGCGAAAACCTGGCTCCACACTATTGCTTCGGGACTGCGATAACGTGGGAGGCTCTTTCTTCGAAGTAATTAGCCAAATTCCACCGAGTGGACAAAATAGTGAACGCCTAAAGGGAGATTGCCACCTTCCGGCAACTGGACAAGGAAACATTATCTGAGGCCTGGGAGATTTGCTGATCTGCAGCGTCGATGCCCCCAGCATGGCTGTGAGCTTTGGAATTTGGTAGAAATATTTTCTTTTGCTGTTGAGCCTAATTACAGGGCCATGATCGTCGCGGCGATAGGAGGCACTATCATGAATCTGACTCTAGACGAGGCTTTGCAGCTCCTTCATGATACCGCTTCTCCTAGCGCGTATTGGACTTCTGGAAGAAACGCACCTTGGGGTGCAAGAAAGTTGTTCGAGGTAAATGCGGTGCAGCCGCGAGCTGAGGCGAGCCATCGTACTATGGATGGAATGATGTTGCTAACCAGATCTACCCCTCCTCAGCTCAGGTGATAGATATTTTGTGCCAGGGTTATGGAAACCCCGTCCATCATACGTATGAGTTCCCAGCTGGAGAAGCTTTTGCTGATCCCTTAAGTATATCTGCTGATGAGAGTGTGAACTTTATAAATAATCCGAACCACGCTGCTCCTTATAACAATGCTTATAACCCGAATGCGAGAAATCATCTGTATTTCTCCTGGAACCAAAATGCTCCCGGTCAAAGGTGGCAGGAAGGCCAACATCAGTTTGATGCTCAAGCTTCTAATAGACTTCAACGACCGCCACAATTGGGTTATAATCAGAACGCATAGGCGATGCGAAAGAGTGCTTTAGAAGAGATGATGGATAAATTTGTGGAGATGGCTCAATCCAACATGGCCACTCAGACCGGCTCCATGAGAAATTTGGAGACGCAGCTGGGACTACTAGCTCATGTGTTCTCTGAGCGTACTCGCAGCGCCCTCCAGAGCGACACGGGAAAAAAATCCCCATCATCAAGGGAAGTGTGTTGGGGAGATGGATGAGTGTATTAAAAATTAAGTGGTTGTGAAGTGTGAAATAAATGAGGTATAGATAGTGTCCCTTTGTGATTCCGGTTCTTCTTACAACTTTCTTGCTTTGCAAGATGTTGAAAAATTTAATTTAAATATCGGGTTGAATGTCCGAAAATCACTAGTGCTAGCCGACGGGTCGGTAGTGAATACCGACGGTGAGATGAAGGAGGTGGAAGTGATATTGAACGGGGCTATGGTACTCACCGATTTCCAGGTGCTGGGACCAATGGGAAATGCTTCAAAACCCATCTTAGGGCTCCCCTTCCTAAAACCTAGTGGGGCGATGCTGCAGTTTTAGGCGAGCGGCATCACCTTGGCATCCAAGGTTGATTCGACTTTATTGCATCCCCTTAACTATATAATTCTGAATAAACCCATAAAACTACAGGATTTGCATGTTCTGTTATCTGACGGTTTTCCTAGTGTTATTTAGACTGGTGCGCTGCAGAAAGGGGAAGACAGGGCAGTGAAAGTAGTAGAAATGTTGAAGATAACTGAATGGGAAACAAAAGAGGAGTTGCTTGGAGTGCAGTAAGTTGCAGATGAGAAGGGTAGTGAGCGTAGTGAAAGGCACATTGCTGAGAATAAGGAGCGGAGCACGGCTGTTGAAAGCGTGCATAAATTAGAATAAAAAACTTTTATTGAGCCTAATGATTTGTGTAAAACTGTAAAATAGGTTACATGGGCTGATCTATCACCCTCCACAGGTGAGGAAAGGATGCCTCCGGACGGAAAAGCTACAACTACATCTGAATTAGATGGAGTGGTTGTACCACCATGGCGATCTCCATCCATTGAATTACGAAAAAATGAACTTTGAATGCGCAAGGCGATGGATTTTGCCTGCCGGTGCGAGAAGGAAGAGGCGAGGGGCAGGGGAGATTCGTCTTCTCTGGGCCCTAAAGCTTACGCTTCTCCCTCATCTCGCGTGTTAGGGGGGACCTATTAAAGTAAGCGATTAGCTGAGATGTGAAGGATCTCCCCCCCTATTTTTTTTATAGTATAATTTTTGCTTAATGTTGTGTGTGAACTATATATAAAACTTTTAATACAGGTATTTGGTCCACCTTACGGATGGTAAAGAAAAGTGGCTCCTGGGAGACAACCATTGTTTTGTTTTTTTGGCATATTATTTATTATGGATTGTTGTTCTTGGAGGTATTTTCTTTTGCAGGTGGAGTTCATTCGGGCCGTGGACTTTCAATAGAAATTAACGCAAATCTTCTGGTATGCTCATTTCCGAGCATTGGGTAACCCCTTCTCCTTAAATACTTTTTAATTTAACGATCACATTGTAGTGTTAGGATGTTTAGGCTAAGTCTGGTGGGGCGAGTTATACGGGGTACTCATGCACGTGCATTAAACCATTATCATACAAGGAGAATATATTCATTTGTTGTCGATGATGATTGGCATTGCATACCACTGCACCACATTTGAGCGCATGCTTGAATAGGAGCACGTCATGAGTTTTATCGTCACTAGTGTGTGATTTGGAAAATTTTGGCGCTGTCCTAGGATTGCGAGGCAGAGCAAAATATTGCTTCTATGAGTGCTCCTAATCGAGTGCTCACGTATCATTTAGGAATACGTGTAGAATTAGATTCTTTGTAAGCTTATAGCGTATTTTATTTCTCTTGGCATAAATCTTATTTATTCTACTCGCCTACTTCAAATCTTGTATGAATCAAACGATAGTATAGGGATGTGTGTCGACATCGCTAGACTCGTATTGCTCGAGTCGGGAGGAAGGATTGTCTTTCTCGGTGGCTAAGAACTTGCCCCTAGCTACTCTCGAAGCATGGGTGCATGGTTAGTCAAGTGCGTGCGTGAGGTAGGCTGTTACTTTGTTCTAGTTTGAGCCTTATACCATTCCTGATGCCTATCCGTTGCTATCCCCGTTGATCCTGTCCCTTCCTTTGGCATCCTTACGCCTCGCTACCAAAGCAATATATCCCTTCCTACTTGCACACCCGAATGTTGTCTCTCAGTTGGTTTGTTTTATTGTAGTTTTGTATCTGTTATGTGTGGCTATTATACATGAGCTTTTTACCGCTTGTGGTGTTGCCGTGTTTTCGGCTCATTTTGGTTAATTTGTTCAAAAAAAAGAGAAAAAAATTGAAATGAAATGAAAATGAAAATTCCCAATGTGGAATAAAAGAAAAAAGAAAAAAAATTGTTATAGAGTTGTGGTTTTTTGTTGGTGAAATTTTGATTTATTGTGTTGGTTATGGGTGTGCACGCACAGTTAAAAGTCCAAGTCTGGTGGTGCAGTGCATGTGTTTGTCGTTGCGTGTAGCTGTGAGTGTTTTCGGGTGGTCTCATTTTAGGTGTGCGTATCCATCGTGTTTATCTTTGTATACCCCGCCTTCGCCTAAGCCTCCATTACACTCCAAGTCCTATGGATTCGCGCTTGAGTAAACTAGTGTCATGGAGAGAGTGTGAACGGCCGAGCTTATGGTCATCAATATTGGTGGATTCCTTTGGAGGTTATCCCGATCCCTTACTTTGGAAATGCTCAACTTAGTGTTTGTCTGTTTTCTCCTTCCACGCGGCCAAATGATTCCCCTCGATTCTATTGTAAAGTAGTAATAATATTTTGATACGCCTTGGGAAATATATAGGCTATTAGTGCATAATTAGAAATTCCTTCTACGGTATTCCTATGAGCGTGAGCATTGGATTTCACATTGTACTCCGCTGCACAGTTTTGGGCCTGCTATGCTATTTTTCTCATCTGCGTTAGGGATGAATTCCTCGGGGTGAGCAAATGTTTAGGTCTAGTGGTGTGTTTAAGTCTTTACACTCATTTGGATGTTGTTTCTGTAACATCCCTCAAATAACTAGACCCCTAAGAGTGATTTTGTCATGACTAGGCCATGCCAAAACCTTAGGAAGCCCAAGAAGACCAAGTGAACCTAGGAATGAAGGTGAGATCACCAAGGTTTGCAAATAACACATTCCAACTATCTAACCTAGGGTTTGACTTTAGGGCCTCACCTTGACTCTTTGACCCCACCATAACATCCCTAGCCCTTTAGATTGTTCATTGGGTCACCAATGATCCATTGGGGTCAACTAAAAAGGTCAAATTGACCAAAGTCAACAATAACCCTAAAATGGTCAAAGTTGCCTATCTAGGGCCAATGGACATCCAACTTGACAAAATAACCCCACCAAAATCTCCCTAACCCTTTAATATGTCCATTTGGTCACTAAGGACCCATTTGGGTCAACCCAAGTTGTCAAGTTGACCAAAGTCAACTTAAACACTAAAGTGGTCAAAGTGCCCTAAATAAGGGTCAAATGACCACCAAGGTGTGAAACCAAACCTAGCCAAGTCTTCCTAGACCTTAGGGGAGGTCAATGGGTTACCAATGACCCATTGGGGTCAATAGAAAATGGTCAAATTGACCAAAATCAACTAAACCCTAAAATAGGTCAAACTAGCCTAAATGACCTAACCAAGCCCAAGCCACTTGGGCTAAGCCCTATTTGAGTGGCCTATTAACTTTAGGAGGTTGATATTTAGATGGAATGTCATCTAAATTTTGGAGGGGGTGACTAGGAGAGAGAAAAATGAGAGTTTTTCCTTAATGGAGAAGAGATAAAGAAGAAAGAGAGAGAGGAGTTATGGAGGGAGGCCATGGGTCACTCCATTCAACTCCCCATTTCACCCATTCATCTCCATTGCCTCTTGGGATGAGGATGCTATAAATTATAGAGAGCCAACACTAATGGGGAGAGCCTAACCACCATGGCCAACCACCCCTTCACCTCCCCTCCCATGAAAAATATAAATCCCCCTATATAACTGATAAGTTGTAAATATACCTATTTTATAGTATTTTTTATTAAGTCATTTTAGTTTATTTTTGACTTTTTAGTTAGTTTTATTCAATAAATTGCTTCATATTTATAAATACTATTTCTAACTTAGCTTAATTTTGATTCAAGAAAAATTTCAGAAAATGGTGAAAAATTGACCTGACATACCCGTGTTCCATGACCGACACGCCCGTATCACCAGCTCAACTCAATGCCATTTACTCAACACTTAACTCCACTCAACGCCTTCATCAATCAGACTAGGACATGCCCGTGTCCATATTTGATACGCCCGTGTCACACACTCAATGCCACTCAATGCTGGCAGCCACTCAATGCTTTTACTGTTCACCTCTCAATGCCACTCAATGCCATCAACTCTACACTCAACGCCAGCATGTCACGCCTGTGTCCAAGCATGACACGTCCGTGTTGGACACGTGTCCCGTCCCAAAGCTTCCAGAAACAAGCCAGCTCGCCAGATTTCGCCATGTATAACACGACAACTGTGACACTCCCTGCGACACGCCCGCGACAAGGGCGTGTCCCACCTGAAATTTTTTTTAATAAATAAAACTTTTCTATTATGTTTAAGGGTTCACTTTTTTTGAGCCAAAATTTAGTGTGTTTTGTGGGCTGCCCTTTGTGATTCCATTGCCATGTAAGGAGATTTCTCCCCCCTCCCTTTTATGTTTGCTTTAGCTTTAGCTTTAACATTGTAATAGCTTTGTAATAGTTCTCTTTCATTAGTAAAATATGTTAGCTTTTCTCTTCTTAAATGACTTTGGAATGAACATGTGTGCCCACTTTGTTCCTCTTTTTATCCCTTTGTACCTCTTTGTTTTTTTCTCTTTATGAAAAGTGTGTGTGTATGTATGAGTTTAACTAGTTAATTTTTTTATGGTCTAAATTAGTTGTTATGTTAGATTTTATTATAGTTTTTATTTCAAAAAAAATGAAATGTTATTATGGTAGTTTTTCTTCAAGCTTTGTGTTACATTGAAAGTATATCTTCTTCATCCTTATGAACTTGTAAAAGTGATTTCAAAAGTGAATTTTTTATTTTCTTTAACTTAGTTTTTGTTTAGGCTGTAAAACTTTTTGTCTCTTTTAATTTTTTTTTACTTTTTCATCACTTTTATGAACTCTTAAGAATGAAAAAGTTATAATTCTAACTTTTAAACAACTTTGGTTTTAACTTTAATTTCCAAAACTTTTGCTCTTTTTAATTTTATTTCATCTTTTTATGTGTTTTTAGTAAATCCTAAGAATAGAAAAGTTATTGTTTTAAATTTTAGGTAACTTTGATCTTGTTCTTTTAAAAATGTCATGTTGTGTGTGTGTGTATGAGAATAATTTTAATGCTTTATTCAATTATGTAGAGTGTGTGTGTATGAGAATAAATTTTTATGCTTTATTTCAAGCTTTGTTCAATTATGTAGAGTGCGTGTGTGTATGAGAATAAATTTTCATGATTTATTTCATGCTTTATTTTATCGCTTTCTTTCAATTATGTAGAGTGTGTGCGTGTGCGCATTTTTTTCCGCCTACTCGTTAAGAGTTAAATGGCGTGTTTTCATTTATCACCTACTCATTCGAGTAGGACTTGTCATTTACCGTCTACACATTTGAGTAGAACTTGTACACGCATTAATTTCCGTCTACTCGTTAAGAGTTAAATGGCGTGTTTTCATTTACTGCCTACTCATTCGAGTAGGACTTGTCTTTACTTTATTTTATGATTTTGAAGTGTGCGTGAGTTCTCGTTTTAATTAGCTTTTTAATTTTATCTAAATATTTGTTATTTTATGTCTTCTTATTATAATCATTTAGTGTTTGGTTTCAAACTCACGCCTCATTAAAACCATAAATCCATCCCCATACCGATGAGCGGCTAATCGTCTTTAGCCCTTGGCATCAAAGAGCATTGGGACAAATAAAATTATTTGAAATAATTAAAGTTCTTTATTTTCACTTTAATATTAGGACTAAAGGTTTACCCCGAGTTAACGACACATAGTACCACATAATCGATGTGTGGGCTCGATTTCTGTTATCCATGCGCTATCAAGCCGAGAGGCCGTGCGTATGGATCGATACCCCTTAGGTAAATAGAATTGCGTACATACCCTCGAGAGTGGTGAAGCGTGGTTCTACCGGATTGGGTTCCCCACCCAATAGCGGGGTTCTTAGCGTAAAGCGGGCGTTAAGAGGAATCCTTTGTCGGACAAACGTTCGGTCGAATAGTCTTAGCGTTTAGGTGAGCGATATTACCCAGAGATAGGTGTGCTCATATTTGTGGAACCTCCACGGCCAAGTTGCCTTTTATTAATTTGAAAACTAAGTTCAATAATTATTAATAATTATTTTAGTCTTAATCCGATTCGATGCCGAGCGTTAACCCGTCATCGAACTAATCTAGTAACTTTCAGCTTTCTTTTATTTCCATTGTTAAGTGACAAAAAAAACACATTACTTTCAGTAAAATAATAGTCCTCCTGGAGGAGTAGGAATAATCAACCCATCCCCGAGAACAATACGACCTCGGTATTCTCCCGAATATCAAGTACTACATACGATAGGTGCACTTGACTCCATTCATTAGAAACTTCGATTTTCTAGCCAGTCCGCGACGGTCGACTCATCGAACCAACCACCCAAATAAGAGTCTGCGCGCGGGATCCATCAAGTTTTTGGCACCATTGCCGGGGAGCAACCTCGTTGTTATTTCGAATCCGGGAATCTATTACTTTTACTTTATTTTCATATAAAAACACAACAAAAATAACAAAAATATTTTTTTATTTAAAAACTACTTAAAACAACAAAAAATTCCCCTTCCCTTGTCTTAATTATCTTTATTTCTATTCTTTTAGGGTGTATGACCCGTGGACAGCCTTCGGATTCTGAATCTTTTGATTTTGATCCTGAGATCGACCGTACCCTTGCGCGCATTCGATCTCAATGCCAAGATCAAACTTTACAACCCGAAGTATCTATCGGAGAACCCCTGCTATTTTTATGGTTGACCATGTTCCAAATATGGCCGCGGAGCATACAATGTCTTACTACGCCCGACCAAATTTGGACGATACCGGGTCGAGTGTTATTCGCCCTACGGTGGCCAATAATAATTTTGAAATAAAGTCAAGTGTAATCCAAATGATCCAAAATTTTCTGCAGTTCGATGGACTGCCGGATGAGGACCCTAATGTCCACTTGTCCAAATTTTTGGAGATTTGTGACACGTTCAAAATTAATGGCGTCACTAATGACGCCATTCGTCTGCGCATATTTCCCTCTCCCTCAAATCCAAAGCAAAGGCGTGGTTGAATTCCGTCCCGCGAGGATGTATCACCACCTGGGATGAATTGACGGAACGGTTCCTAATGAAGTACTTTCTGCCCGCAAAAACTACAAAGTTGCGGACGGACATTTCTTAGTCTCTATATGAGACTTGGGAACGGTTTATGGAATTCCTCCGCTGGTGCCCGCACCATGTGCTGCCAACGTGGTTGTAGGTACAAATTATTTATAACGGCCTTAACTTCCAGATGCGTCAAATGATTGATGCGGCTGTCGGTGGCACCCTTAACAATAAGACCCCCGAGGCCGCCCAAACTTTATTCGAAGAGATGGCTATGAACGCCTATCAATGGAACGTCTCGCGGGGACGCCCGAAGTCGGCGGCTAGCCTTTTTGAATTTGATGCCAATGCTTTGTTAACCCTTCAAGTTGAAAGGTTAACAAAGCAGGTGGCGGAGATGACTATGCCTCCTCCACTCCGCCTTGTTTTATTCCCCCTTACGTCTGCGTGGCTGAAGAGTTAATGGACTACATGGGAAATTCGGGTCGCCCTTCCTTCAACCCCAACAACAACCCTTACAGTAATAACTATAATCTGGGTTTGAGGAACAACCAGAATTTTTCATGGAGAAACCCGAACACTGCATAACGCCCTCCTCCTCCTTCTTTTGCGCCCGCGTTTTCTCCTCCTCCGAAACCTTCGCCGGTTGAGGAAAATATTTACAAGTACGTCGCGTCAAACGAGTCCAATATCCGGAATATAACCGGATCGGTAAAAAATTTAGAACTACAGGTTGGACAGTTGGCGCGACTCATGTCGGAACGCGCGTAGGGGGAACTACCAGGGAATACGGAGCCCAACCCATGGGAGAACCTCAATGCTATAACCCTCCGTAGTGGTAAGTAGGTGGTCAATCCAAAACTAATCGATCTTTAGGTATATATCTCTCCTCCGACCCCTCTTCGCCCTTCTTCAGTTACGCCGCCTTTACCTATTTTAAACGAAAAAATTATTTTAAACAGGGCCTTGCCGTATCCACTTAGGTTAGAAAATGAGCGTAAGGATGCGCAATACGAAAAATTTATTTTATTATTAAAATAAATTCATATTAATGTTCCTTTTTGCGAGACTATCTCGCAAATGCCCAAATATGCAAATTTTTTAAAAGAACTACTTTCTAATAAACGTAAATTAGAGGATATTTCACATATCTCTCTCAACGATGTTTGCTCGGCGGCTCTTAATAATAAATTGCCCATAAAACAAAAAGACCAAGGACGATTTTCCATCACGTGCCTTTTTGGCAATATATTAGTAAAATACGCCTTAGCTGATTTAGGGGCTAGCATTAATCTGATGCCATTCTCGCTCTTCCAACGTTTAGGTTTTTGGTACTCCTAGTCCTACGAATATGCTCATCCAATTAGCGAATCGCTCGGTTAAGTTCCCTATCGGGGTAGTGGATGACGTCCTTGTCCGAGTAGACAAGTTTACCTTCCCGGTAGACTTCGTCATCTTAGACATAAAAGAGGACGCATAGGTACTAATAATACTCGGTCGCCCTTTTCTCGCCACCTCCTGCGCACAAATAGATGTTAGTAATGGTCATCTTCTCCTTCGGGTAGGAGATGATCAAGTTACTTTCTCTATTAATCCCTCGATGGATAATTTATCATCGAGTGACGATTTCTACTATTCTTTAGATACCTTTTTTGGAGATCGTTCTTCTCCCATTTTCGAGTCCGTATTTTTAAATGACAATATTTATGCGCTAAATTTTTTTTACTGCAATTAGGATACCTCTATATACTTGCCTTTCGAACCAATTGGTAAGAAATACATTGGAATTAAAACCTCCCTAGAAGAACTGCCCACCCTAGATCTTAAACCCTTACCCGAATCGCTCAAATACGCTTTTTTGGGAAAAGGCGATACGCTTCCCGTTATTATTTCATCAGAATTGAGTGATTCAGAGACTTCCGATTTATTGGAAGTTTTACTTAAACATCACCACGCAATTGCGTGGCAAATCTCTGACTTAAAGGGGATTAACCCCTCACTTTGCACCCATAAGATATTTCTTAATGATAATTGCCACAAAACGATTCAACCGCAACGACGTCTTAACCCAAACATGAAAGACGTCGTTAAGGCCGAGATCATTAAGTTGTTTGATGCGGGGATAATCTACCCTATTTTTGATAGTGCATGGGTTAGTCCCATGTATGTCGTGCCAAAGAAGGGCGGTCTTACCATAGTGGCAAATGAGCATAATGAGCTCATCCAAACTCGTACTATTACGGGTTAGCGTGTGTGTATCGATTATCGCAAACTAAATGATGCCACCCGCAAGGACCATTTCCCACTACCATTTCTGGACCAGATATTAGAGCGTTTATCTGGTCATCCATATTATTGTTTTCTTGACAGTTTATTGGGGTTTTTCCAAATCCCTATTTCCCCCGATGACCAAGAGAAGACAACTTTTACTTGTCTGTTTGGCACCGTCGCATACCGAAGAATGTCATTTGGACTTTGTAATGCGCCAGCTACATTCCAAAGATTTATGCTAGCGATCTTTGGTGAGCTAGTAGAAGACATTATGGAAGTCTTTATGGATGACTTTTCTATTTTCGGAAGCTCTTTTCCCGTTTGCCTTAAAAATTTTGATCGTGTCCTCCAACGGTGCGAGGACACAAGCCTTGTTCTAAATTGGGAAAAATGTAACTTTATGGTTCGAGGAGGTTTGGTGCTCGGCCATAAGATTTCGATTAAGGGGATGGAGGTAGATAAGGCCATGGTAGAAATCATAAAAAAACTTTCACAACCAACAAACGTAAAATCTATTAGGAGTTTCTTCGGCCATGCGGGCTTTTACCGACGTTTTGTTCAAGACTTTTCAAAAATTACAAAGCCGCTAACTCACCTCTTGAGGAATCACACTTCATCTTTAGTAACGAATGCGAGTCTGCCTTTAATTTAATTAAACAAAAACTTATCACCTCACCAATTTTAGTGGCCCCTAATTGGTCCCTTCATTTCGAAATAATGTGCGATGCTAGTGATATTGCCTTAGGTGTCGTTCTTGGCCAACGCATAGACAAACATTTTCATCCAATTTATTATGCTAGCAAGACGCTCACGACAACGGAAAAGGAACTCTTAGCCGTCATTTTCGCTTTCGATAAGTTTCGCTCGTATTTAACATTATCTAAAGTTATCGTTTATACCGATCACTCCGCCCTTAAATATTTATTAGCTAAAAGTGATGCGAAGCCCCGCCTTCTTCGATGGATTCTTCTCCTACAATAGTTTGATTTGGAGATCCGGGATAAGAAGGGCGCGAAAAATCTAGCGGCAGACCACCTCTCCTGCTTGGAAAATCCAGGTGCGGAAGCGCTCGTCGAATCTGAAATAAATGACAAATTCCCCAAGGAACTCCTCCTAGCCAATCATTTATCTTCGTCATCTTCGCCTTGGTTTGTAGATTTTGTGACCTATTTAGTCGCGCGGGTACTTCCGAAAGAATTTTCAAGTCATCAAAAGAAGAAATTCTTTTCTGACTTGAAAAATTTCTTTTGGGAGGATCCGTTTCTTTTTCGTATCTGCGCGCACCAAACGGTCCGAAGATGCGTTGCGGGTGTGCAGTGCTTGCAAATACTTAGGAACTGCCACAAGGGTCCAACAGGTGGCATTATCAAGCCAACTGGATCGCTCGGATGGCGCTAGAGGAGGGCTTCTTTTGGCCCACTCTCTTCAAAGACGCTCATAATTTTGTGCGCGTATGCGATAGCTGTCAGCAGTCGGGTAACATCTCTCGTCATGACGAGATGCCCCAAAACATGTTTTTAGAGTGCGAAGTCTTCGATTTATGGGGCATAGATTTTGTTGGCCCCTACCTCTGTCTTTCAAAAATATGTATATTTGAGTGGCGGTCGAGTACGTATCGAGGTGGGCGGGAGCGCAAGCTCTCCCCACTAATGATGCACGAGTCGTCGTTACATTTCTTAAAAAAACTAATTTCTCGCTTAGGCACACTTCGTGCAATTATTTTTGATAGGGGAACGCATTTATGTAACGCTCTTATGGCTAAGACGTTAGCTAAATACGGAGTTACACACAAACTTGCCACCCCCTACTACCCGCAATCAAGTGGCCAAGTTGAGGTAGTAAATTGAGAGATTAAGCGTATATTAGAAAAAACCGTTTCACTAAATAGGAAAGATTGGTCTGTTAAACTTGACGACGCATTATGGGCATATCGTACGGCATACAAAACCGCAACCGGTTGTACTCTGCTTTGATTAGTCTATGGAAAAGCGTGCCATTTACCCGTAGAACTAGAACATCGCGCCCTTTGGGCGTTAAAACTCTTAAACCTCGACGCTAACTTAGCCGCTCAAAAAAGAAAACTGCAACTAAACGAGCTCGATGAATGGCGTGCGAATGCTTACGAAAACAATAAGTTCTATAAGGATCGTTTTAAGTTATATCACGATCGAAAAATCAAGTCCCCAAAATTTTTGTCTCCGGGCGATCTTGTCCTTCTTTATAATTCCCGTCTTAGACTTTTCCGGGTCAACTTAGATCTCGTTGGTCCAGTCCCTTCAAAGTTGAAGAAGTTTTTCCATATGGGGTCGTACTCGTCTCCCACCCGGAAAGAGGTTCGTTTAAAGTAAATGGTCATCGGTTAAAGACTTACATAGCGGGCGACCCTGTGATCGAGCATAACGAAACCATAATCCTCCTTAATTTATAAACCAGCAAATATAATCAAGCTACATGACTATAAACAAAGCGCTCCTGGGAGCCACCCCACGTCTATCTTTTTCTCTCTTTATTTATCATGTTTGCTACTTTTTCTAATAATGCAGGGTTTCTAAATGGGCTTCCCCGAACACGCATCAGGGATATTTCTACCCTCCCTCTTTCTTTTTGTACATATAACATTTATTTATATTTTTTTTTCTTCGTTCCGCATACTTATCTTACAACATTGGGGACAATATTGAAACTAAGTTTGAGGGTGTTTTCTTGCTTTTCCTGTTTTCTTTTCTGCACTTCTCTTATTTGCACTTCTATTTTTTTTAAAAAAAAATTGTTTAAAATGAAAATTCCAAAAATATTTTACTAGTATGAAAATTTTCTTAAAAATAATAAAAAAAATGGTCAAAAATTAAAAAAAACAAAAATTAAAATGGTAAAAAATTAAAAACAAAAATAAATTATAAAACAAAAATTCCAAAAATATTTTGGTTTACTTTGTAAATAATTTTTGTAGATAAATTTTTGTAAATATTTTTTGTAAATACTCTTCTCTCTCCGCCTTCCTTTTACCTCTAATCCTTGTAAATAACTTCTTTTTGATTCTCCCAATTTTTGTAAATAAATGAAAATTTTCTTAAAAAATACAATTTTTTTCTTTCTTTAGTTTGTATATATTAAAGCAATAAATACAAAAAATACAAAAAAAGATAATAACCTCAAATATTCAAAAAAAATAGTTTATAAAAAAATAAATCAAATATACCATTCTTAATTTTTCTTGCTATCCAAAAATTTTGTTTTGGGTTTATTTATATGTGAATTTTATTAATTATTTGTTTACTATTCGTTTGTTAATTATTGATTGAAAATTTTAAATAGCCGGGGTTAAGTTTTATAGAATTCATTATGTTTTTTTTAAAATAGCGAACTCATTTTAAGCACTACTTCTAATTTTTCATAGATAGGAGCACGTGTATTATGTTAGAAAGTAACGACTATAGAATTCATTTATGTTTACTTTTAGCTTTCTGAAAAATTAGAACATACAATTTATAAAGCTTGCTCGCAAAATTTTTTGATTAAAGATCTAGTTTTCTTTTCTTCCCCATATTTATCATGTCCAACTTGGCATGATAAAAATTTTACCCTAAAAAGATCCTATGTCAATGGGAATAAGATATCGTTCCGTAAACATAGGCACCCAATAATTTTAAAATAAAGATTATTTGTTTTGGAGTAATAGGATAAAATTCATTACTCCTACACATATACATTGAGTTAATTTTATTATGAAGTTGAAAAAAAGAAAAAAATCACATTAGGAAAACAAGATTTCATTTTCCTAATAATCCAAAAAAGAAATAGAGGTTCGAGAAAAAAATACCTCGACTCAAAAATCCAAGCCACTTCATAAACCACCAAACCCCCCTTAACCAATTTAACGACTCTAGAATTAATTCAAAAATCTTTTTTAAGAGCATAATTTGTAAATTGCATTATTTCCCGTAAAACTCCTATTAGTTAAAGTTTATATAATCCCAAACTATTTTTGTTGATCTAACCAGTACAATTTTGCATTCTATTTGATTACATCAAGAAGTGTTTTGGCAAAAACTTTTGCGCTATTTAAATCATCAACATAATTTTAGGACTTAACTCTTATACCCCGTATATTTATTTAGATCTCTCGTATAATTAATTTAAGCATTAAAAACTTAGAGTTTTATTTATTCCTTATAAGTTCACCTCAAACTTTTGCTCTGGAATAACAAAAGCTTAAGTTGGGGGTATTTGATAAGTTGTAAATATACCTATTTTATAGTATTTTTTATTAAGTCATTTTAGTATATTTTTTCCTTTTTAGTTAGTTTTATTCAATAAATTGCTTCCTTTTTGTAAATACTATTTCTAACTTAGCTTAATTTTGATTCCAGAAAAATTTCAGAAAATGGTGAAAAATTGACCTGACACGCCCGTGTTCCTTGACCGACACGCCCGTGTCACCAGCTCAACTCAACACCATCTACTCAACACTTAACACCACTCAATGCCTTCATCAATCAGACTAGGAAACGCCCGTGTCCATATTTGACACGCCCGTATCACGCACTCAACGCCACTCAACACTGGCAGCCACTTAACGCTTTTACTGTTCACCTCTCAACACCACTCAATGCCATCAACTCGACACTCAACGACAGCATGTCATGCCCGTGTCCAAGCACGACACGCCCGTGTCGGACATGTGTCCGGTCCCTAAACTTCCATAAATAAGCCAGCTCGCTAGATTTCGCCAAGTCAAACACGGAAACTGTGATAAGCCCCCCGATACGCCCGTGACTAGGGCGTGTCCCACCTGAAATTTTGTCTATAAATATAAATTTTCTGTAATGTCCAAGGGTTCACTTTTTTTGAGACAAAATTTAGTGTGTTTTGTGGGCTGCCCTTGGTGATTCCATTGCCATGTAAGGAGATTTCTCCCCCTCCCTTTTATGTTTGCTTTTGCATTAGCTTTAGCTTTGTAATAACTTTGTAATTGTTCTCTTTCATTAATAAAATATACTAGCTTTTCTCTTCTTAAATAACTTTGGAATGAACCCGTGTGCCCACTTTATTCCTCTTTTTATCCCTTTGTACCTATTTATTTTTTCTCTTTATGAAAACTTTGTGTGTGTGTATAAGTTTAACTAGTTAATTTTTTCATGCTCTTAATTAGTTGTTATCTTAGATTTTATTATAGTTTTTATTTCAAAAAAAAATGAAATGTTATTTTGGTAGTTTTTCTTCAATCTTTGTGTTACATTAAAAGTATATCTTCTTCATCCTTATGAACTTCTAAAAGTGATTTCAAAAGTGAATTATTTATTTTCTTTAACTTAGTTTTTGTTTAGGTTGTAAAACTTTTTGTCTCTTTTAATTTTTTTTTTACTTTTTCATCACTTTTATGAACTCTTAAGAATGAAAAAGTTATAATTTAAATTTTTAAACCACTTTGGTTTTATCTTTAATTTCCAAAACTTTTGCTCTTTTTATTTTTATTTCATCTTTTTATGTGTTTTTAGCAAATCCTAAGTATAGAAAAGTTGTTCTTTTAATTTTTAGGTAACTTTGATCTTGTTCTTTTAAAAAATTCATGTTGTGTGTGTGAGTGTATGAGAATAATTTTGATGCTTTCTTCAATTATGTAGAGTGTGTGTGTGTATGAGAATAAATTTTCATGCTTTCTTCAATTATGTAGAGTGCGTGTGTGTATGAGAATAAATATTCATGCTTTATTTTTTCGCTTTCTTTCAATTATGTAGAGTGTATGCGTGTGCGCATTTATTTCCGCCTACTCATTAAGAGTTAAATGGCGTGTTTTCATTTACCACCTACTCATTCGAGTTGGAATTGTCATTTACCGTATACTCATTTGAGTAGAACATATACACGCATTTATTTCCGCCTACTCGGTAAGAGTTAAATGACGTGTTTTCATATACCGCCTACTCATTCGAGTAGGACTTGTCTTTACTTTATTTTATGGTTTCGAAGTGTGCGTGAGTTCTCTTTTTAATTAGCTTTTCAATTTTATCTAAATGTTTGTTATTTTATGTCTTCTTCTTATAATCGTTTAGTGTTTGGTTTCGAACTTGTGCCTCATTAAAACCATAAAGCCATCCCGATACCGATGAGTGTCTAATTGTCTTTAGCCCTTGGCATCGAAGAGCATTGGGACATATAAAATGATCTGAAATAATTAAAGTTCTTTATTTTCACTTTAATATTAGGACTTAAGGTTTACCCCGGGTTAACGATGCGTAGGACCACATAATCGATGTGTGGGCTCTATTTCCGTTATCCATACGCTAGCTAGCCGAGACGCCTTGTGTATGGACCGATCCCCCTTGGGTAAATAGAATTGCGTACATACCCTCAAGAGAGGAGATGCGTAGTTCTACCGGATTGGGTTTCCAACCATATAGCGGGGTTCTTAGCGCAAAGCGGGCGTTAAGAGGAATCCTTCGTCGGACTAACGTTCGGTCGAATAGTCTTAGCGTTCAGGTGAGCGATATTACCTAGACATAGGTGTGCTCATATTTGCGGAACCTCCACGACCAAGTTGCCTATTATTAATTTTAAAACTAAGTTCAATAATTATTAAGAATAATTTTAGTCTTAATCCGATTCGATGCCGAGCGTTAACCCATCATCGAACTAATCTAGTAACTTTCAGCTTTCTTTTATTTCCATTGTTTAGTGAGAAACAAAAAAAACCATCTTAATTTCAGTAAAATAATAGTCCTCCTGAAGGAGTAGGAATAATAACCCCGTCCCCGAGAACAATACGACCTCGGTATTCTCCCGAATATCGAGTACTACATGAGATAGGTGCACTTGCCTCCTTTCATTACAAACTTCGATTTTTTAGCTAGTCCGCGACGGTCAACTCATCAAACCAACCACCCAAATAAGAGTCTGCGCGCAGGCTCCATCAATAACCCCCCATTCCAATTTTTCACTATCACATCACCTTAAAAACGTCATTGGCAGTCAAAATAATGTATTGAATCAAAGGGTGGAGGATCGAGGAATCGGGCAAGCTCGCTGGAGAGGAAAAATGCCACGGCCAACTGCCGCCACCGCCGTCATCAAACCCCAAACAAGGTCCGCTTCTCCTCCTCTCCCCTTGCGCTAGTATCTAGATCAAATTAAGCTGATAAATCTAGCTCAAATGAGCCGATCAAAGTGAGAAAAAAATGGAGAAATTCCAAAAATCATGGTGGCGGGTTCGCTGAAAACCACCACCTCCGGCGACCAAAACACTGTCGGGCGTTAGCCGCCACCTCGACGGTGGTGGGGGTGGCGGTGGCTGGCCAGGGAAGTTGCCGGGTGGCCGGCATTTGGCTTGGGAAAAGATACAGGCATTTTGCATTTTAGGTTTGCCATTCGGGTGAATGAAGAAGATGAATAGTGCTATTACATTATTATATTTTTATATTTAATTTAGTTATTAATTACTCTTTAACATGCATCTTTTGATGCTGTTAAATGAGGCCCTTAGTGTCTGAAACATGAAAAGTAGCCAACATAAAAATTGTAGCCCTTTAAGTCTACTTTATTTTAAAATTGATTTTGACCCATTTGGGTAATTGGTTTGACCACCACACTAAAATTAGTGCAGCCTATACATAGTCATTACCAGAGACTAAATTGAGTGCCTCCATCAATTCATCTATCCAAATGACTTGAAATTTGGACTGGAGGTCACTCTTATCTATACATATAACAAATACAAAAATGGGAATTTTTGGAAAGCATTTTCCTATAGTGTTTGTAATAATTTTATAAACATGGTATGATTTAATTATAGGGACTAAAGACCTCTAAACCCACAAAAATTTTGGTAGCTATCATTTAAGGTCATATTATGCCTCTGATAAAAATTTAAGCCCAATTGGGTTTAATTTGAATGGGTTTTGGTTTGACCAAAGTGTGACCCTTTAAAGGTTAATTAGGGCAATAGTGAGTTTGGGGCATGGAGGGGTTAATTCTAACCTAAAGGGGTTGGGACTTTGGTTAGAGTCCCATGGTTAGTTTAAACACCCTCACATGGATTTTAGCGTGGATTAGGGTGGATTTGCTCTATGACCCTAGTTCAAACCCTAAGGTTGAATTTTGGGGGTTTGTGAAGGACATGATGTGATATGTCCATGTATGGACTTGGTGTTTAGTCCATGTGATCTTTGTGTGGTGAAATGACCTAAGAAGAAATTTGGTGACACTTAAACTTAGGCACACAACTTAAACCAATTAGGGATAGTTTAGGCCTATTAATTTAATGAAAATATTGAAAAGTTATATGACCTTGGACTTCATGAGATTTTGGTAGGAGTAATTTTATAATATTATTGACATCTGAAATTTATTAAAGGTTGTTTCGAAAACAGTAGCCCTTACTTGTAGTTATAACCATCAACTTGCCCCATGTGATTATTTTGGAGTAACCATTATTAAATTAACTTAGAATGTTATGGAACTTTGTCAATGCTGATTAAAAATCATTTAGATGCACTAATACATTATTTGGATTATTTGGGAATTTCCTTAGTACTTCATGTGTAAAGGGAACTAGTGCACCATATTTTGATAAATAAATAATAAATATTATATCTTGCTAGAAAATTATGTTACATAGCCAGAGAATTTTTTTTGGGCATAATAAAGCCTAGAAAATTATTACATATCATTTTGATGAGTTTATAAGAATGTTCCTTCACAAGTACACTTTAATGGAATTATATGAAGTCTTTTTATACATGGCTCACTAATCTTGGAATTGCATGAAACTTATTCAGTACTATTTTATGATCATTATAAGGTCTAGTAATTTTTATTTAATTCTTGGACTATGATTTATGCTACTCCCTTCATTAACTCTAATTATTTGAATTACCTTGAATTAATTATTTAAGGGTTTTTTACATTTATAAAAATCTGTGAAACTTAGTATCCACTGATATTTTGCTATCATATAGTGTTCATAATTTTTGGGTGGCCATTACTTAAGGAAATCTAGTACATCATGTTCAAAATTACCCGTGGCCTAACTTTTGGGAAAATCTAATAAATGCCAAATTAATTAGGAAAATTATAAGTTTCTTGATTTAGGCTAAATGTGTCATGTTAGACCCACAATAATTATCTTAGGGCTTTTGAATAAAAATTTGGAGTACCTCCTGTCATGTACATCATCTAGCTTAGGTGGTCTACATTTAGTAAAACTGCAGAAATTGTGATAATATGTGGAATGGACATAGGGAGATGGGGTTAATAGTTTACTAATCTTAGTAGAGTTAAAAATAAAAAAGAGAGATTCATTAGGAGTCATGATGAGGAGAGTGTTTGGTTGACTGGTGTTAAGAGGTGTTAGGGATCGACGAAAGATCGCCTTTCCTATGGAAAGAGAAAGAGTGAAAATACACTAGGGTTAGATGTAGTATAATATTAAAGGGAACGGGAATTGGGTAATAACCAATAATAGTAAGTGCCTCTAAAAAGGGAATGATTGGCTTCAGCTACCATCATAGTTCCTAGTGCCCTGTGAGAGCCCATCACCAGAAATGCCTTGGGTAGTCCGAGGTTAACATAAGCCGTAAGTCTAATGGATTACAAGAGTAATTAGAAATACTCTAGGATTACCCTTACACACAAACTCCCCAATGT
Organism: Platanthera zijinensis; assembly: GCA_039513925.1. NCBI lineage: Eukaryota > Viridiplantae > Streptophyta > Magnoliopsida > Asparagales > Orchidaceae > Platanthera > Platanthera zijinensis. Next base: position 148,226,955 of record CM077086.1, read on the forward strand.
TGTGGGAGTTAGGTTGGGTCTCACGAGTGGATGGCTCGGTAGATATTTGTGACGGACGGAATAGTCCGGGGAGCATTGGCTCGGTGGAAAATTTATTATTATTGCATGTGCATAAGATATAAGGTGGTGGGTCTTTGGTATTGGATAGTCGTCACACCGACACCAATACGTTGACTCGGCAGGTGTGGTATATCACTTAGCCAAATGAAGTCCGGTGTTCAAACCGGCAAGAGTACGCAGGAGCTCCTCTTAGTGCAACAACATTGAGGCATACGATAGGTCTTATTGGTAGTGCTGATACCGTTTTAGAGGTGGGAGAGGCCCAACCATGCGCTTTCGTTTGCCACTATGGAGGTATCCTGGGAGGTTAGGCTCCAAAAAGGGGGAACTAAAGGTCTGTGTGCACAGATTCGTGTGTGTGTTGCATTTGCATATTCATATCATGGCACAATATATCACTATACTCATACATGCATTAAACATGACACCCCATCGTATAAATTGGTATGGGACTTTTTATATGAAAGGAGCTTTGCAAAAGACCACTTAACTTATAAGTTTGTATGAGCACCCATATACGTTAAGGTTACTTATTTCTTAGTTTACTTTTCATATACTTACTGCTCTGCTTACTTGTTTACATTACTTCCTCCATATTATAGAACTGCTAGCTTGCTTTTCCGTTATAGCTTTATAGTTGTTATAATATGCCTGATTGAATAGGTCCACCATCATCTGCTTGTTCCACTCTGCTTTGTTATCTAAACTAATAGGACAAACTTAAGGAGAATTTAGGCATACAATCCATTAATGGAATAGTAGGGGACTTAAGACTTAACTCTCGTATCGATGGCACAATTAGGATGAGACAACCATCATAATAAATTCCAAGGGTCGAACAAGAATTTAGGTTCAGAAGAGACCAATTTGGGACAGAGTCACATGTTGACCTTAAGAAAGTGGTTGTGCAGATTAACCTGGAGATTTTAAAGGTGTGGAGTATATCAACAAGTTTCAGGATGGAACCCCAAGTCTAAGGTTTCATGACCTAAGGATTGTGTGCATATCTAGCTAAAATATAACATGGTAATATCGAAGATACTTAGGGGCTTATCTTTTGTTTATTGGGGGCTTTACTTTTGTGTATTGGGCAAATTAGTTATTGAGTTGGGTTTCCTTTGACCTAATTTATAAAAATGTGGTGTCAATAACATAGTGAGATTGATGTTGATCTTATTCGATGTTATTAGGGCGAAGATAAGATTTTGTAAGATCGTGTTTGGAATGATGATATATAGCATTACCAGGATAATGTCATTGTAATAAGGAGGATTAATTACGAGATTTAACTATTATGAGATATCACATGAAATTAGATGACGCATAACAAGATTACGGATATCTGGGAAGATAAGATTAAATCGCTATGTGGTAACATCAAAAGTATGATGACTCTAGGAAACTGAAAGAAGTTAGCAGACAATATATTAAAGGACATATACCTTAGATATGAATCGTAAAGTTGAATTGATTGATTACTCGGGCATAATCGAAGGAATAAGAACATGATCGTGTAGAGCAAGTTTATAGAGTCGTTGTCTGCACTTACAAATGAGAACTCAAATTACCGGAAGAAAATTGTGTTTATCAGAACATGTATTTCCCCGGAATAAAGAAAGACGTCATGGATTTGTGACGCACAGTGAGATTTATCGGTTGGAGGAGGTTAAGAGCTCAAGACAATCATGTCAGATCAGGATGGACGGTTTACGTCCAAGGAGAGAAGATCAGTCCCGACTTATCTGGGCTCTCGGTCGACGTTCAACACAGGTCTCCACCCTGGTACGGAGGTGCAGGATTCCACCGTCTTGGATCTAGAATAAAGATCCAAAAGCACTCGACTCGGAATTTGTGGAGGACATAGGTGCTCAGATATGACTGATTAGAGATAGGATGGTTTTGTCCCAGAGCAAACCGGCCAAATATTACGAAGCGTGACATTGCCAAGTAGAGTATCAAGATGGAGACCATGGGTTCCTGAAGATACGACCGATTCATGGAGTCTCATGGGTATGCGGGCAAAAGAAGATCAATCCGAGCAATATGGGGCCCTATAGGATCATGGGGTGTATCAACTCATTGGCTTACAGACTATAAATACCACAGGAGTTAGCGGGTTTGCATGACTTCTTCCACATCTCCTCTCTTAGGAAGGCTATACTACGACCAGAGCTGCATATTAGTAGTATAGATGGCTCGACAACTTCTGATCGATTGGTCCGCTTCGAGCTGGTCAGGATAGATGATACGGCAGTGCGAGTCTTGCGGTACAAGGAGTTTTCGATGGTCAAGATCAAGTGGACAAATCATACACAGGAGGAGCATACCTGGGTGCCACTAGATCTGATACAATAGAAGTACCTGAAGCTCTTTGCATTAGGTATAACTTCAATTTCTGAGGGATATTACATGCAGTTACTCTCAGTAGAAACACCGCAGGTCTAACCTGATTTTCGGGGACGAAATTATTTTTTTATTTATTGGGATTTGTAACATCTCTCAAATAAGTAGACCCCTAAGAGTGGTTTTTTCATGAGTAGGTCATGACAAAACCCTAGGAAGCCCAAGAAGACCAAGTGAACCTAGGAATGAAGGTGAGATCACTATGTTTTGCAAATAACACATTCCAACTATCTAACCTAGGGTTTGACTTTAGGGCCTCACCTTAACACTTTGACCCCTCATAACATCCCTAGCCCTTTAGAAGGTTCATTGGGTCACCAAGGACCCATTGGGGTCAACTAAAAAGGTCAAATTGACCAAAGTCAACCATAACCCTAAAATGGTGAAAGTTGCCTATCTAGGGCCAATGAACCTCCAACTTGGCAAAATGACCCCAACTTTATCTCCCTAACCCTATAATAGGTCCATTTGGTCACTAAGGACCCATTTGGGTCCACCCAAGTGGTCAAGTTGACCAAAGTCAACTTAAACCCTAAAGTGGTCAAAGTGCCCTAAATAAGGGTTAAGTGACCACAAAGGTGTCAAACCAACCATACGCAAGACTTCCTAGGCCTTAGGGTTGGCCAATGGGTCACCAAGGACCCATTGGGGTCGACCCAAAAGGGTAAAATTGATCAAAGTCAACTAGACCCTAAAATAGGTCAAACTAGCCTAAATGACCTAACCAAGGCCAAGCCAATTGTGCTAAGCCCAATTTGAGCAGCCCATTAAATTTAGGAGGCTGATATTTACATGGAATGCAATCTAAATTTCGGAGGGGGTTACTAGGAGAGATAAAAATGGAAGTTTTTCCTTAATAGAGGAGAGAGAAAGAAGAAAGAAAGAGAGAGGAGTTATGGAGGGAGGCCATGGGTCACTCCATTCATCTCCCCAATTCCCCCATTCATCTCCCTTGCCTCTTGGGATGACAATGTTATCAATTCGAATCAGCCAACACTAATGGGTTGAGCCCAACCACTATGGCCAACCACCCCTTAACCTCTCCTCCCATGAAAAATTAAAATCCCCCTATGCATCCCCCCATTCTAATTTTTGAACATCCCATCACCTTCAAAACATCCTTGGAAGTCAAAATAATGTATTGGATCAAAGATTTTGGTGGAGGATCGAGGAAATGGGCAAGCTCTCCGGAGAGGAAAAACACTACGGCCAACCGCCGCCACCGTCGTTGTCGAACCCCAAGCAAGGTCCGCTTATCCTCCTCTCCCCTTGTGCTAGTATCTAGATCAAATTAGGTTGAGAAATCAAGCTCAAACGAGCCGATCCAAGTGAGAAAAAAAATGGAGAAATTCCAAAAATCATGGTGGCGGGTTCGCTGGAAACCACCACCTCCGGAGGCCAAACCACCGCCGAGCATTAGCCACCACCTCGACGGAGTTGATGGTGGCAATGACTAGCCAGGGAAGTGGTTGGGTGGCCGGCATTTGGCCTGTGAAAAGCTACAGGAATTTTGCGTTTTAGGGTTACTGTTCAGGTGAATGAAGAAGATGAATAGTGCTATTATATTTATATATTTAATTTAGTGATTAATTACTCTTTAACATGCATCTTTTGATGCTGCAAAATGAGGCCCTTAGGGGAGGAAACAGGAAAAGTGTCCAACATAAAATTTGAATCCCTTTCAGTCTACTTTATTTTAAAATTAATTTCGACCCATTTGGGTAATTGGTTTGACCAAAACACTCAAAATGGTGCAGCCTATACATAGTCTTTACCATAGACTAAATTGAGTGCCCCCATCAACCAATCCATCCAAATGACTTGAAATTTCGAATGGGGTCACTCTTATCTATACCTATAACATATCCAAAAATGGGAATTTTTGGAAAGCATTTTTCTATAGTTTTGTAATAATTTAATAAACAATATATGATGTAATTATAGCGTCTTAAACCTCTAAACCCACAAATAGTTTGGTGCCTATCATTTAGGGTCATATTATGACTCTGATAAAAATCTCACCACAATTGGGTTTGATTTGAATTTGTTTTGGTGAGACCAAAGTGTGACCCTTTAAGGGTTAATTAGGGAAAGAGTGAGCTTGGGGCATAGAGGGTCCAATTCTAACCCAAAGGGGTTGGGACTATGGTTAGTTTAAACACCCTCACATCGAGTTTAGGGTGGATTAGGGTGGATTTGCCCTAGGACCCTAGTTCAAACCCTAAAGTTTAACTTTGGGGGTTTATGAAGGACATTATGTGATGTGTCCATGTATGGACTTGGTGTTTAGTCCATGTGATCTTAGGGTGGTGAAATGCCCTAGTAAGGAATTTGGTGACATTTAAACTTAGGCACGCAACTTAAACCAATTAGGGATAGTGTAGGCCTATACATTTTATGAAAATATTGAATGGTCATATGATCTTGGATCTTTATGAGATTTTGGTAGGAGTAATTTATAGTGCTATTGACCTCTGAATTTTATTATACGATGTTTAGAAAATAGTAGCCCTTACTTGTAGTTTTAACCTTCAACTTGCCCCTTGTGATGATTTTGGAGTAACCATGGTTAAATTAACTTAGAATGTTATGGAACTTTGTCAATGCTGATTAAAAATCATTTAGATGCACTAGTAAATTATTTGGATTATTTGTGCATTTCCTCTTAGTACTTCTTGTGTAAAGTGAACTAGTGCACCATATTTTGATAAATAGATAATAAGTATTATATCTTGCTAGAAAATTGTGTTACATGGCTAGAGAATCTTTTTGGGCTTAATAAAGACTAGAAAATTATTACATATCATTTTAATGAGTTTATAAGAATGTTCCCTCATAAGTGCACTTTAATTAAATTATTTGAAGTATTTTTTATACATGGCTCACTGACCTGTGAATTGCATGAAAATTAGTCAGTAGTGTTTATGATCATTATAAGGCTCTGGTAACTTTTATATAATTCTTGGACTATGATTTATGGTACTCCCTTCATTAAATATAATTATTTGAATTACCTTGAATTAATTATTTAGAGGTTATTACATTTATAAAAATCTGTGTAACTTGGTATCCACTGATATTTTGTTATCATATAGTGTTCATAATTTTTGAGTGGCCATAACTTAAGGAAATCTAGTTCATCATATTCAATATTACCCATGGCCTAATATTTGGAAAAATCTAATAAATGCCCAATTAATTAGGAAAATTACAAGTTTCTAGATTTAGGCTAAATATGTCAAGATAGACCCGCAATAATTATCTTAGGGCTTTTGGATGAAAATTTGGAGTACCTCTTGTCATGTACATCATCTAGCTTAGGTTGGTCTGCATTTAGTAAAACGGTGGAAATTATGATAACATGTGGAATGAACATAGATGGGGTTAATAATTAACTTATCTTGGTAGAGTGAAAAAAGAAAAAGAGAGCTTCATTAGGAGTCATGATGAGGAGAGTGTTGTGTTGACTGGTTTGAAGTGGTTCTCGGGATCGACGAAAGATCGTCTTTCTTGTGGAGAGAGAAAGAGTCAAAATAAACTAGGGTTAGATCCAGTATATTATTAAAAGGTATCAGGAATTGGGTAATAACCAATAATAGTAAGTGCCTCGCGAAAGGGAACGATGGGCTTTAGCTACCATCATAGTTCCTTGTGCCCTGTGAGAGCCCTTCACCGGGAATGCCTTGGGCAGTCCGAGGTTTACCTAAGCGATAAGTCTAATGGATTACAAGAGTAATTAGAAATACTCTAGGATTACACTTACACTCACAATCCCCGGTGTTATGGGAGTTAGGTTGGGTCTCACAAGCGATAGGCTCAGTGGTTTTGGTGATAGGCAGGTTAGCCTATCGAGCTGATGGCTCGGTAGATATTTCTGACGAACAAAATAGTCTGCGGAGCTTTGGCTCGATGGAAAATATATTAATGTTGCATGTGAATAAGATATAAGGTAGTGGGTCTTCGGTATTGGATAGTCATCGCACCGACACCAATACGTTGACTCGGTAGGTGTGGTATAACACTTAGCCCAATGAAGTTCGGTGTGCCAACTGGCAAGAGTACGCAGGAGCTCTGCTAAGTGCACCAGCATTGAGTCATACGATAGGTCTGACTGGTAGTGTAAATACCGTTTTAGAGGTGGGAGAGGCCCCACCCACCGCTTCTGTTTGCCACTATGGAGGTATCTTGGGTTATTAGGCTCCAAAAAGGGGGAACTAAAGGTCTGTGTGCACAGAGTCATGTGCGTGTGTTGCATTTGCATGTTTATATCATGGCCTAACATATCACTACACGCATACCTGCATTAAACCTGATATCTCATTGTATAAATTGGTATGGGACTTTTTATACGATGGGAGCCTTACAAAAGACCCTTTAATTTATAATTTTGTATGGACATTCATATAAGTTAAGGTTACTTATTTCTTAGTTTACTTTTCAAATACTTACTGCTCTATTTACTTGTTTACATTACTTCCTCCTTATTATAGAACTGCTAGCTTGCTTTTCCTTTATAGCTTTATAGTTGTTATAATATACATGCTAGAATTGGTCCACCATCATCTTCTTATTCCACTCTGCTTTGTTGTCCTCCTCTTTCATCCTCCCCGCACGGTGCCTAGGAGTCGCGGGGGTGAGGCGAGGAGGATAGTGGATTAGTCTTTTAACTAACGGTCAGTGGAACACATCATTTTAGGGGACCGAAAAGCAGGAGCATCGACACCGGCAGGACAAGGAGGCGGGGCATAATGAGTAGTTGCTACGCGCTACCACTACTACATGACGACAGGTCAAAGAAAGTTTTCAGTTGCTTCCGCTAGATGGGTGAGATGTGGGAGAGAGATTATTTTTATTCGACATGTACACTTTTACTTATATATATATGTGATCTTGTGGACTTGAGCTTATATTTGTTCAATTATACTTCTACTCTTGATGATCGTCAATGTCGGCAAAATAAGCGTTTTGTAGTGGCGACCTCCCGAGTATCAGTGTCACCGCAAAACAGCGGTTATGGGCGTAATACCCGGTAGCGTAGTAAAAAAAACGGGGTCTTATAGTTTCTATGCTATGGATGTTAGCTAAACTTGCTAGGAACTCTTAACAATGTTATGATGGTTTACTATTGGAAATGTTGTTGTAGTTCATAGTTTGGCTTTACTTCCTTTGCTTGCTTTGGGTAGTTGTTTGGTGATACGCCGCACTAACGTGTGTTGGGAGCTAGCTTGGCAAAGTGGTGCTTTCGACCCTCAATGGTTACGACCACACGCCCTAATATTCTTCTGAGTATTCCACCACTGCGAAGCGGTGAAGGTGACCCGTGTAATTAATGTTAGTTGTTCTAAAATAAAAAATCAACCCCCAAAACTTTGTTGCGTTTGCAATCAATTTCCAACGAGGACAATAACACTCCTAATCTGCACTCCTCGAGAGATTCGATATTCAGAGGATAACTCCCCCAGCTTATTACTTGATAACGATCGGTGCACTTCCCGAGATTGCATCATGAGTCACTGGATTGAATCAATGAGAGCTCCTTTGACTTTGTAAACTCATAGGAAGAAAAGAGAGAAATGCTCAAGTTTTGACCATCAACTCTAGGACTGTAGATGGTGGTGGTACCCGTGAGATCCGGTACACCGAAAATATGCCCCGAGTGCATGGGGCGTGTGGACATTCAAGCCTGTGCCTGTGGTTAACGGTGCTTAAGTTGCACAATTATATTTCCAATATATATATATATATATATATATATGTTGTTGCTTGCAGGGAAGGAGAACCACCACCTCAAGTGACGGGTGGGTTCGTTATAAATTTGTCAGCTAACGCGGACCGTTGTTTTGTTTGCCACGTTTTGTTGGGTCTTGCTATGCAGGTGATGGAGAGATAAGTGGAAAGTAGTGGGTTGAAGTCCCTTATGCTGCAATTGGTTGGCCCTTGAAGGCCCAAAGGCAAACGTTTATTGTTTAATGTGTGGCCATCCTGCGTGCCGATATATGAAAACACCTGTTGTAAAGGAAATAGTTGTAAGGCCTTTAGGACGTAACTTTGTTGTGTATTCTGAATGTATATTCCAGATGTAGATATATAACTGTTAGTTATATATAGTGGAAATTCGTATGATTTGAGTTTGGGCAACCTTAAATCTTCCGCTAGAATGCTCTGAGCTAGAACTCGTAACAGTATTTTTGATATTAACCTGTAATCCCACTACCTGTCTATTGAATATGGCGTGGGGCCCCAGTCGGACCCTCTGTTATATTTCATTTTATGGATGGAGGTGTTACAGTAGTGGTCTATTGAGCCAAATGATTAACACCTGCAATGACAAGATTTTTAAACTGCAGCATGTGATCATCTAAGAATTGGGTGCATGCATCAATTCTTCTCTCTAGACTGACCTTATTGGTTTTCCTGATGTCCTTTTGTATTTCTTGAACCATCTTCTTATTTTATATAGTTATTTATTGATTTTATATAATACCAATATGCATTTGCTAAATCCCATCAAGCTTTTCTTTAGTGTATGTAAAAGCTGGAGCAGCTGTCTTAAAGAATGCAACAATATTATCCTTGAGGAGATTCACTACAAATCATATAGACTTAGTTTCACTGAGTAGATTTTGTCTCAATTCTTTTATGGTGTCATCCACATAATGCTATATTTGCCTCCTTTGTGCATATAACAGTCCTTTTAACTAAGCTAGAAAGGAGGAGGGCAGTACATTAGTCTGTGGAGATATCCCTAGGAAGTAGACATCTTCAGCATTCCTCATTATATATCTCTAAGATTCTGAATCAACTACTTAAAACTCAGAGGAGTGAGCAGGAATTTCTACAACAGGCTCAATAGCCTCAAATAGATGAATCACATTATAAGCTTATTGATCAGGGTGCTCAAGATGATTTTCCCCCTCTACCTTAGCAATCTCCATATCAACTTGAAGTACATCAACATCTGTCCTTGGAACTTCTTCTTGGACTTGCTCCCTCTAAATATCAGAGGGTATCTAATCAATCTTTTCTTGAAGATTCATTAGAAAATTATCAATTTGGTCCTGTAGACCAACAAGAGATTGTGATTGCTCCACCTCAGTAGGATCAACTAAACTCTGGGTCTCCTCCTCAATATCTTCAAAAATCTTGTCCATAATAACAACAACTAATTTCTCACCAGGTTCTACTAAGATGTATTATGTTTGAAATACACTGCTAGGTAGGGTTCTTACCACAAGCTCAGAGGACATTACGACTTTTACACATACATCCTTTGGTATTTCTGTAGTTGATTCTGATAACTCTAGATCATTAGGTTCTTTACCTCTACTTTCAGAAGAGCTATAGTTGGAGCTCTCTTCATTGATGGTAATAACTTTCTTCTTTTCTTTCTTCTCTGTAGTGTGTGGGTGAGGTACCAAGACACTTTCCCACTTATCAAACAATATCATGTCCATCTTCCTCATGTGATGGATCTTAGCTCCTAGCCTTAGATTTAGCATTCATGGAGCAGAATTCAGCAAAAAAAGAAAGTATTCTACCCAAATTGGGTTTTGGAATACATTCAACAATCCTCTCAAAAAGTATCTTCCCCCAATCAGTCTTCTTAGTCATAATCACTCTTGTCATCAGTTGAAATATTTTCCTTGAAACCTTATCATGTGACCCAGTCTTACAGATCAATGCCTTGCCAAGTCACATCTGGTAAGAACTTGCCTTTCAGGTTCATTTCCTTCCTTATGATGATCATGTGTTGTGCTTAGACAAGCTATGCCATTTGAGAGTTGTCTTTACATCCTCAACAAATAGCTCATCTTCCTCATCAAATTGCCCAAACTTGGTCAGTTTCAGATCCTTAGCCAACTTCCTTGGAGTAATCTTGATCTTGTTTCCACTTATTCATGTTTTAATCATGCTGGAAGATGAATCTGCTTTGTCATTGTAGAAGAGTTCCAACACTTCTCTCTTCTAGATAGAGCAAGGTTCTGATAGAACAAACTCTACGTCACTGATATTTAGAAGATGACTGACTAGTTGTACTTCCTTATGTGCGTCTTTGAATCCATTTCTAACATGTTCAGAACCCTCGAACAGGAAATCAACACCTTTTGCTGTCATTGAGTCAGTGGGTCGCTAAAGAGACTATGAATTCGGCTCGAGAATATGAGGGAAAGAATGCAGAGAGTCTCAAAATGCTAAGGAATAGTGTGTATTATCTTAGGCACACATTTGATACTTATAGTTACCCTGTTCGAGAATGTGAAAAGGCTCATACCTGTTGTGATTTACACGAGATAATGAATGAGTATGATTAATCCCTTGAATTTGCTGTATTCTGAGCCGTCAAAATATAGGCATTGAATGCACTCGACACACTCAACACTAGGAGTTAACTCAGTTCTCTCAACACCTATACAGCAAGTCTCTTCTTCCTTATTTACCTGGAAAAGGTTAATCTCCAAATGCACACATACATGTAATAGAATTGTATTACAATACTAGTGTTGCTTCAAGTTCAACATACCAAATTAAAATTTGGTGTTGAACTTGGCTTCATCAAGAGGCTTAGTAAAGATGTCAGCAACTTGTTTGTCTGTGGGAACAAACTAAAGGTTGATATCTTCATTATCTACATGCTCTCTAATGAAATGATACCTAATTTCAATATGCTTGGTCCTGCTATGTGAAACATGATTCTTAGCTATTGAAATTGCACTAGATGAATCACAAAACATAGGGGTTTTACATAGTTATAGTTTGTAATCTCGGACTTGATGTTGAATCCACAGTAGTTGTGCACATCAACTTCAACTTGATATGTACTCTGATTCTACAGTGGAGATTGCCACACTTGTTTTCTTTTTGTAGCTCCAAGATGCTAGCCTTCTTCCTAGAAACTGACATGTGCCTATGTGATCCAATTATGCCTCTATACATGGTTTTATCAACTGGATTCTCAGTCTCATCCTTGTCAATTGACATACTTGACCCATATGAGTTTTCATCCTTGTTCATTTCAAACTTTTTGATTAACTCCTGGTGAACTTGGACTGGGAAATGAATAATCCATCCGTCGACTGTCTAACTTGGAGGCCCAAAAAGTACTTGAGTTCACGAATACTGCTCGTTTTAAACTGCCTTTGCATAAGTTTAACAAACTTCTTGCAAAATCCATCATCAGTAGAGCCAAAAATTATGCCATCTACATAACTTTAGACTAGTACTATCTTAACCTTGACTTCCTTTAACGTCTTATCTATCTTCCCCCTTGAGAATTTGTTCTCAATGAGAAATAAGATATGATTTCATACCATACCCTAGGAGCCTGTTTCAACCCGTACAAAGCTTTTCTTAACAGAAATACTTAATCAGGAAAGTTAGGAATGACAAAACCTAAGGATTGCTCAACATAGACCTTTTATTTCATATCACCATTCAGGAAAGCTGACATAACATCCATTTGTAAGACCTTAAATCACTTGTATGCAATATATGTAAGGAATAATATTATGGCCTCTTGTCTAGCAACTGGAGCAAAGGTTTGATCAAAATAAACACCTTCTTCTTGTATATATCCTTTGGCAATCAGTATATCTTTGATTTTTATGATAACACGATTTTCATCAAACTTGTTTATATAAATCCATTTTAATCCAATGATGTTTTGTCCATGAGGTTTGGGAAACATCTTCCAGACATAGCATCTCTTAAATTGGTTTAGTTCTTCTTACATAGCCACAATGAAAAAATAGGTCTATGTTGGCATCTTTACACTTCTTGGGTTCAACTTGAGATAGAAAGCTTGAGTATATTGCAATGTTGAGGCTTCTGCTCCTTACTGTAACACCATGGATTGCATCCCCAATGATTATGTTTCTTCGATGATCACTTAGGTGTCTGACTACAACTGGTATTCTTTCTTCAGCATCTTGAATCTTAACTTTAGGGGCCTAAAGACCATCTACGATTTCTGATCCACCTAGACCTTGTTCTGGAAGTACCACACCCCCATCCTCTTCTTATTCAGCAAGAGGTGTATCATTAATGCTCAGCTTGTCCATCCTCAAATCTACTCCTGCAGTTCTAGAGGAGCTTGGCAACTCATTATGAATCATAGAGGTCTCATCAAACAAAACATTAACAGACTCTTCTACAACTTGATTAGTTAAGTTACAGACCCTATAGGCTTTGATGTGGTTGTTATACCCAACAAAAATTCTCTCATAGGATTTTGAAGAAAACTTTGTCAAGTAGGACTTCCAATTGTTTAACACAAAGCACTTACTTCCAAAGATTCTGAAATAGGCAAGATTTGGGTTTTTTCCTTTTATAATCTCATATGGAGTCTTCTTGCAGTACATGTTGATAGTGGCCCTATTTAGGACATGACAAGCAGTGTTCACTACCTCAGCCCAGAAATATTTTGGGAGAGAAGTGTCACTAAGCAAAGTCCTCCCAGCCTCTATGAGAGTCCTATTTTTCCTCTTAGCAGAACTCTTTCATGCTTTCAAATTCAATCTTTGTGTCATGGTCACTTTTGATTTTGACCACAATACAACCCTTTTCATTCTTAATTTACCTAATAAAAGTCACAAAGCTATCAAGGGTTTCAGATTTTTTCTTAAGAAAGAACACCCATGCAAATCTGGAAAAGTCAGCAACTATCAAAATAGTGTAGACATTCCTACCTAGACTATGAACTAGTATAGGACCAAATAAGTCCATATGCAGGAGGTATAGACACCTATCAGAATCTTTGGACCCAATGCTTTTAAAGAAGTCGTTTGTCTATTTACCCTTTTGGCATGCAGAGCAAATGCCCTCTTTAGTGCATTTTATATTGGATCCATTTCTAAACAGTTCTTCACTGAAGAGTTTGTTGATTGCCTTTTAATTCAAGTGAGCAACACTCTTGTGTCATTGCACAGAATAAGTGTCTTTCTCATATGCAACAAGGCATACTGGAGAGTCTGAATCTATATATAGGAAATTTAAGCAATAAAAATTTCCACTCCTAATATCTATCAGAATGACCCCTTGGTCACTTGACCTTTTGATCAGGCACTTATTCATGTGAAAGACAATAACATAGACAATATCACATAGTTGGATTATGATGATCAAATTGTGTTGCAATCCATTCACAAAGGCCACTTTTGTAATGGAGACTATGCCATAGGTAATCATAATATAGCCTTTGGTAACTCCTTAATCTGAACCACCAAACATGACTTTAGTTCCATTCCTCACTGGAGTGTAGTCTTTCAGATGGCTTCTTGTTCCGGTCATGTGTCTAGAACATGCATTGTCCAAGTACCACATTATAATTTGACGGGTACATGGACTACTGTACAAACATCGATTTAGTTTAGTTTAGGTACCCAAAAGGATTTGGGTCTGTGGTGCTTATTAGCATAAAACTTAATGATTATTCCTACATCAGCCTTGATAGTAAGTCTAACTTTGCAGTTTGCACACTTGGGTTGTGCCAACAGTCTATGGCAAAGTGTCCTACCTTGCCACAACAATTACACTCATGAATATTATATCTCCTCATCTGAATAGCCATAGATGTGTGTAAACCATCAGCCTATTCTATTTAGAAGGGAGTATAGCAGCCCTCTTCCTGTTTCTTTCAACAATGATCGGGCTGAATGTTAGACTGCCAGTAGGTACACTTAGTTTATTCTGATTTATAGAAACATATGTCTTCTTTGCAGCTAATAAGGTGTTGATGACATCAAAAATAGCCAAGTGAGGCTTACCTGCAGTCTAGCTCACAACCTTACATTTTGTAGAAGGAACTTGGGGAGTGGCCACTGCCTTACCCTCGAGAGTGGGTCTGGAGCACAAAACACAAATTATCTATGATAAGTCATTTGAATTTCTTCTTGGGGAGCCTTTAGTGCCCTTAACCCTATTCCCATTCTTCTCCCATTATAAGGTACATTTGTACTCTTACAAGAAGAACGTTCATTCTTCTAGTGACCATACATATTGTAACACCTCTACCCGTCAAGAAGAATATAAAAGAGGGTCCGGCCGGGGCCCCACACAATATTCCACAAACAGGCGGAGACGCTACTAAATAATATCATACAACCATTGCATCCTAACACAGAGCATTCTAGCGAAAGCTTTACAGATGAAACCTTGAACTCAAGCAACACAAGAACTGTCCACTAATAACATAGGAATGTATACAACCCAAGTATTTGGACTTAAGGCCTTCCAAATTTCCCTTAACAAAGGTGTGGATTACAGACATCGGCACGCAGGCTGGCCACACATGAACAAGAAGAAACAGAATAAAGCCTTCGGGGGAAGCAGCGCAGCTTGGGCTTCAGCCCGCTAAGTCCCGCTCGGACCAGCACCTCCTGCACCTGCAAGAACCAATCCACCAAGCGGGGGCAAATAGGGCAATGGCCAGCATTCAGCTGACCAATTATAACGACCCTGCCCTTGGCACGGGGAAGCGGAATTCCATCCCTGCATAGCATTTTTTCCAATAATATATATAACAAACCACGCAAGACGTGCACGACCGCACAGTCAATACATATCACAAATGCCGGCACGACGACCCGACGCTCCGTGCACTCAGGGCACATTCGAGTGTACCGGAAACACCGGATCCTACTACCATTCAGAGGTCCCAGACATGATGGTCCAAATTGAGCAGTTCTAGTCTGATCGGCACGCAAGCCATCGACTCTCGCTATGTGATCCTAACAGGGCCTTAAGAACCCAAGGTTAGACAACCATAACGCGGGTACAGATCCACCTTGCCCATTGCTCAAAATCATCCGAATCAAGACTGGACTGACGCGGGTACAGCTTCACCTTGCCCGTCCGTCACCAAGGCATTCCTCCGTTTGCATCCTAACAGCTCAACTTCATACAACATGGCACTCACGGCCACAAGAGTTGAACCCAACTCTCACCATTTCCTGGACTTCCTCCAGTACTTCCTACGGTACCAAGCAACAAGTATCCACCACGGATTTCATGCATACAAGAAATAATCACGGAGTCTTCTCCGATGTGCAAACAAACATCACCAATCCAGACCAGCATGTCCAGATGGTCTTCACACAACATGCCTAGATCCTTACTCCGATTCCGGACTCTAACAAGGGGGACTTCACATATCTACCCCAAGGGACACCACAACCCACTGCACACTCACGGGGACGGGTTTTCCCTATACAAATGCAGGAAAGTAGTACTTCACATGTCCAAGAAGGAAATCGTTACCCTTGGAATTTGCCTCGGAGCCATGGATAGAAAGCAAATGGATGGAAGTCTTCGCAGCAGCCTTGCCTTTGCAAATCTGAACTCGGTTCGTGATTTGGTCCACCGTAGCACCACTGGCAGCCGAATTCCCTTTCTTCTTCCTTCTCTTGCTCTCCTCTCTCACTTAGCTTTAGAAAGAGAAAGATGAAACTCAAATGAGATTTCTCCACTTCAATCCCGGCCTTATCAACCCAGGGAAGAGCCCAAGCCATTGGATCTTGGTCAAAGGAAATGGAAGGCTCAGATTAGCCCTGAAATTGATTTTCCTGGGTCGAACACGGGTTGTAACACACCCGTGTAATAGGACGTGTTCCTGAAGCGGTGTACAATAGACTGAAAATAAACCAGAACACGGGTATTGATACGCCTCTATCAAGCCTGACACGTCCGTGCCACCAAGCACACGGCTGTGTTACCCCTGTAACACAATCTCAAAAATCACCCGAGCAAGACACGGCTAAGGCACACGCCCGTTTCACTAGCCGCGTGCCAAACACGCCCCTGTGACATTCCCGTGTCACAGGCCGTGTTCCACACTCGACAATCAGATCTTGAGTACTCGTCGAGAATAGGGACACGCCTTGGGACACGCCCGTGTCCCAGGATGTGTACACCTGACACGCCCTGAGACACGCCTGTGTCTCAGGCCGTGTCAACCAACCTGAATCCCACATTGGCTTTTGAGATTTCTGGGGTGTTAGAATCCTCACCTCCTTAATAAAATTTCGTCCCGAAATTTGGATGCAGTAGGGAGATAAAAACATTACACAATATATGATAATGCGACATATATGTTTCTATCATATAGACAAACGAGCCAACATGTTACAAAAATAACTCGGGAAACTCGGCTCGCATGGTCTGCTCTCGCTCCCATGTTAGATCTTCTCGGCCACAATTGTGCCACCGGACTTTGACCATCCCGATCGTTTTGTTCCGCAACTATTTCTCGGCTCGATCCTCGATCTGAATGGGCCTCACCTTTGTCTTTAGCCCATCCTCAACCGACACCCGATCATTCTCAATCACTTGAGCTGGGTATTTGACTGCTTTTCGTAATACCGAGATGTGGAACACATCATGCAGTCCACCCAATTACGATGAAAGAGCTAGTCGATAGGCAGCTTCCCCAACTCGCTCAACCACTTCAAACGGACCAAGGCATCGCGGACTTAGCTTTTTCAACTGCCGAATCCGAGATATGCCTTTGAAGGGTTTAATCTTCAAATAGACCCAGTCGCCCATCGCGAACTCCACATTCCGGTTCTTAGCATTTTAATACCTTACTTGCCGATCCTGGGCTATTAGTACCCTCTCTCTAATAGAGCGTATTATTGAGTTAGCATCCTCGACTTCCTTTTGTCCCAACAGTCTGGACTCGCCAGTTTCTACCCAAGCTAGCGGTGTATGACACTTGCGACCATACAGAGCCTCAAACGGCACCATACCGATGCTCGCTTTGTAGCTATTATTATAGGCAAACTCCACAATAACAAGATGATCTTCCCATTTCTTACCGAAGTCCAGGGCGCACATACAGAGCATATCCTCCATCGTCCTATTTGTCCGTTCAGTTTGGCCATCCATTTGAGGATGAAAGGCTGTACTGTTTGCTAAATTCGTGCCCAACAGCTGATGGATTAGCCTCAAATCTTTCGAAGTAAATCGCCCATCTCGGTCACTTACGATGCTCCGAGGAACACCGTGCAATCGAACAATCTGCTCCACATAGAGCTTTTCCAACATTTCCACAGAATCGTCCCACTTGTTCGGTAGAAAGTGAGCCACCTTTGTCAACCGGTCTACAATCACCCAGATTGAGTCATTCCTGCGTTGAGATCTCGACAATCCGTTCACAAAATCCATAGAAATATCCTCAAACTTCCACTACGGAATCGGCAACAATTTCAGGAAACCGCTCGGCCGTTGTCATTCTGTCTTTACCAAAGCACAAGTACGACACTTAGCCACATACTCGGCTATGTCCTTCTTTAAACCGGGCCACCAGAAAAATTTCTTCATGTCCTTGTACATTTTTGTGCTCCTATGGTGAATTGAGTAATTTGTAAAATACGCTTCGTATAACAATTCTTCTCGCAATTTACTAGCACAAGGGACGCACAATCGACCATCCTTCCGTAACAAACCGTCGTCCCGGGAGAATTGGTCACCAAACCCTTACTTTGAATAACGCTGGAGACTTTCATCCAACTCCGTTGCCCGCCGAACCCTGTCCGCAAGGTCATACTGAATCTCCATCCAGTTCAAGCATGCATCGGCCGAAGAATCCCTTTCCACCCAAGATATCTCCAATGCTTCCAACTCCTAGATTAGACGCTCATCATGTATCCGCAACCAACTTTCCCACACCAGAGTCCGACGACTCAAGGAATCAGCGACCACATTTCCCTTTCCGGGAATATAGTGAATGTCAAAGGTATAATCCCCTAGGAACTCCATCCACCTCCGTTGTCGCATATTCAAATCCTTCTGATCGAGCAGATACTTTAGGCTTTTATGATCTGTATAAATATCAACCTTCACGCCATAAAGATAGTGCCGCCACAACTTTTGCGAAAAGATCACCGCCGCCAACTCCAAGTCGTGGATGGGGTTATTACATTCATGAACTTTCAATTGACGTGAGCCATAAGCGATCACCATGCCAAACTGCAGGAGAACACAGCCTAAGCCTCTTCCTGACACATCATTGTATATCTCAAAACCGTCTGTACCACATGGCGACGTCAAAACAGGCGCCGTGGTCAAACGAAACCTTAGCTCCTCAAAAGCTCGTGGGCACTCCGGCGTCCAAACAAACTTCTGATCTTTTCTAGTCAACTTAGTTAAAGGCAAAGCAATCCGAGAGAAGTTATCCACAAATCGTTTATAGTAGCCTGCCAGTCCAAGAAAACTCCTGACTTCGGCCACCGAAGACATCACCGGACAATCACGAATGGAACTTATCTTTGCCGGATCCACCGCTATGCCCTATCCACTTACTACATGGCTTAGAAAAGCCACCGACGAGAGCCAGAACTCACACTTAGATAACTTCGCATACAGCTTATTCCTCCACAAGGTGTGCAGTACCAACCACAAATGGTTTGAATGATCTTCCTCCGACTGTGAGTAAACGACGATATCATCAATGAATACGATCACAAACAAATCCAAGTATTCGCGAAACGTTCGATGCATGAGATCCATGAATACTGAAGGCGCATTATATAAGCCGAACGACATCACTGTGAACTCATAATGACCGTAGCGTATGCCAAACGCTGTCTTGGGAATGTCACCTTCCCTAATCCGCAATTGGTAATACCCGAATTTCAAATCCAACTTGGAATAGACGGTTGATCTCGCTAGCTTATCGAACAAGTCATCCATCCGTGGAATCGGATACTTGTTTTTCTCCGTCAGCTTATTCAGTTCGCGATAATCAATACATAGCCGCAAACTACCGTCTTTCTTTTTCACAAAAAGAACAGGCGCGCTCCAAGGTGACATACTTGGGCATATGTATCCCTGCTCCAACAGCTCTTGCAACTGAACTTTCTATTCGGCCCATCTCTTTTAGCGCTACCCGATACGGCGAACGGGCCACAGGTTTCGCACATGGCACCAGCTCGATAGCAAAGTCGATTTCCCTTTGGGGAGGAAACCCCGGAAGGTCCTTTGGAAATACATCAGCATACTCCGACAAAATCGGCACTTCACTCACACTGGACTTCGGCGCCACCACCTCTACGAGTGTGAAGAATAACTTCGCACCCTTCTGAACTGCCTTAATGACTTGGAGAGCAGATAACAACATTCCACTCATCCCTTGTATACCAATGAACTTGGTCTCTTGTTCGGTATTCTGCCCGAGTGTGACCTCTTTTAAAGTGCAATCTATACAGGCACGCTGCTTTGAAAGCCAGTCCATACCAAAGATTATATCAAATTCCTTGAATGGCAATACTAGTGTTTCCACCTTGAACTCCCGACTCCCTATCTTGACCTCAAGACCGCAAGATTTATCCGTGCAAATCAAACAACCGTTAGGTAACAACACCTTTACACTGTCTTTCGTGGTTCAGATAAGTACCCCGATACGAAAGGCGAAATCATCAAACAGAAATGAATGGGAAGCACCTGTGTCAAACAGTGCTCGCGCTGGATACTCTCGTATAAGTACAAACCCTATAACATCACAATTAAACAAGCACAGCACACAATATAAAATAACATTAAAAACTGCGCGGAACTGTGATGACATCGGCTTGCTTAATGGCCTCCTGTTGTCCAAGGTTGAAGACCCTGGGCTGCGCGTGCGAGGCAGAAGACTCCACCACAGTCTTCCCTTTCAACGCATAAGACGCTCCCGTCTTCTTGTCACCCTTTGGAGGACCAACACAGCAATCACGTGCGAAGTGTCCCAAATTCCCGCACGTAAAACAAGCATGAGATCCATACCAAGATTTCTGTGTCACAGTCGTAGAAGGAGCTTGTCCAGTAGACTTGGACTTCTTTCCCCATCTCTTACGGTACCCAAACTTCTCCGGACGTGGCGGCTTGAACTCTGGCTTTGTCACAGCCAAGGTCCCCTTTGCTTGCCCCCTTCTCATATCCGTCTCCAAAGATCGAGTCGTACAGACGAAGGCTTGAAATCCCTGACTAACAGAACTCGAGAGAAAATACTGCAGCTCATCTCGCAGTCCCGCATAAAACCTACTAGTCCTACGCTCTTCTTCGGCGAAGATTGTACCCGCATATCTTCCCAAACGTGTGAACTCATGCAGGTAATCATCCACACTACGATATCCTTGGGTTAACCATTTAAATTCCATTTCCATCGATATCCTTTGCTGCATTGGTAGATGTTGTTCCAAGAACAACCGAGAAAATTCATCCATTGAGACCTCTGCTAATTGCCTGCCGGCCAAGTGATGCAGTTCAATCTCATCCCACCATAATCGAGCCTCTCCTTCCAGTAGGAAAGTGGCCAACATAACCTTCTGTACCTCCTCAACCTTGAATGTTCTAATGATCCTCTTAATCCTTGCAAGCCAATCCTCTGCTTGGGCCGGTGAACCTGCCCCAGTAAATTGTGTAGGATTGAAGCTCATGAATTGCTTCAATTGTTGATCTGTTGCCCGCGGATCAACTACAGCTTCTACCGGTTCTTGCCGTACCCCAGCATGCTTTGGCACCACTACAGGACGTGCCTGCCCAGCCTACTGAGCATTCATCATAGCAAGTACCGTTTTCGTGATGAAACGTACCGTTTCAGTGGATGGAGGAGGTATGGGCACCACATCTAGTGCCGTA
This sequence comes from Platanthera zijinensis, assembly GCA_039513925.1. NCBI lineage: Eukaryota > Viridiplantae > Streptophyta > Magnoliopsida > Asparagales > Orchidaceae > Platanthera > Platanthera zijinensis. The sequence goes on from CM077086.1 coordinate 148,248,030, forward strand.
CTTTCTACAAAATGTTGAGGTTTGGATTGACCCGCAACACTTCTAGTCACCTATATGTGTAAAACACACAATTTAGCGACCAAGTAAAACGGTAAATATACAAAAAGAATACACAGGTTCAATAAACAAGTGTATTTATATTCCTAAGTGGACATTCTTGAGTTCAAGTTTAGTGTTATAACGACAGCACGAACACGTGCTCGCCACCCCTCAAAAGAATTCGTCCGCGAATTTGGAAGGGATCGACCAACAAGCTGATACAAAATTGTAACACCTCTACCCGTCAATAAGAATATAATAGAGGGTCCGGCCGGGGCCCCACTCCATATTCCACAAACAGGCGGAGATGCTACTAAATAATATCATACAACCAACGCATCCAAACACAGAGCATTCTAGCGGAAGCTTTACGTATGAAACCTTGAACTAAAGAAACACAAGAACTGTCCACTAACAACATATGACTGTATACAACCCAAGTATTTGGCCATAAGGCCTTACAAATTTCTCTTAACAAAGGTGTGGTTTACAGACATCAGCACGCAGGCCGGCCACACATGAACAAGAAGAAACAGAATAAAGCCTTCGGGGGTAGCAGCGCAGCTTGGGCTTCAGCCCGCTAAGTCCCGCTCGGACCAGCACCTCCAGCACTTGTAAGAACCAATCCACCAAGCAGTGGCAAACAGGGCAACGGTAAGCATTCAGCTGACAAATTATAATGACCCTGCCCTTGGCACGGGGAAGCGGAATTCCATCCCTGCATAGAATTTTTTCCAACAATATGTATAACAAACAACGCAAGATGTGCACGACCGCACAGTCAATACATATCACAAATGCCGGCACGACGGCCCGACGCTCTGTGCACTCAGGGCACATTCGAGTGTACCGGAAACACCAGATCCCACTACCGTTCAGAGGTCCCAGACATGACGGTCCAAATTGAGAATTTCTAGTCTTATCGGCACGCAAGCTGTCGACTCTAGCTATGTGATCCTAACAGGGCCTTAAGAACCCAAGGTTAGACAACCATAATGCGGGTACAGATCCACCTTGCCCGTTGCTCAAAATCGTCAGACTCAAGACTAGACTGATGCGGTACAGCTTCACCTTGCCCGTCCGCCACCAAGGAATTCCTCCAGTTTCAGCCTAATGGCTCAACTTCATACCACATAGCACTCACGGCCATAAGAGTTGAACCCAACTCTCACCATTTTCTGGACTTCCTCCAGTACTTCCTGCGGTACCAAGCCACATGTATCCACCACGGATTTCATGCATACAAGCAATAATTACGGAGTCTTCTCCGATGTGCAAACAAGCATCACCAATCCATATCAGCATGTCTAGATGGGCTTCACACAGCATGCCTAGATCCGTACTCCGATTCCAGACTCTAACAAGGGGGACTTCACATATCAACCCCAAGGGACACCACAACCCACCGCACACTCGCGGCGACGGGTTTTCTCAATGCAAATTCTGGAAAGTAGGACTTCACATGTCTAAGAAGGAAATCGTTACCCATGGAATTCGCCTCGAAGCCATGGAGAGAAAGCAAACGGATGGAAGTCTTCGCAGCAGCCTTGCCTTCGCAAATCTAAACTCGGCTCGCGATTTGGACCACCGTTGCACCACCGGCAGCCAGATTCCCTTTCTTCTTTCTTCTCTTGCTCTCCTCTCTCACTTAGCTTTAGAAAGAGAAAGATGAAACTCAAATGAGCTTTCTCCTCTTCAATCCCGGCCTTATCAACCCAGGGAAGAGCCCAGGCCATTGGATCTTGGTCAAAGGAAATGGAAGGCTCAGATTATCCCTGAAATTTATTTTCCTGGGCCGAACACGGGTTGTGACACGCCCGTGTCATAGGCCGTGTTCCAGAAGCAATGTACAACTGACTGAAAATAAACCAAAACACGGGTATTGACACGCCCATGTTAAGCCTGACACGCCCGTGTCACCCAGCACACGACCGTGTATCTGGCCATGTTACCCCTGTAACACGATCTCCATAATCACCCGAGCAGGACACGGCTATGGCACACGCCCGTGTCCCTAACCGTGTGCCAAACACGCCCCCGTAACACGCCCGTTGTCACAGGTCGTGATCAGTTCTCGAGTACTCGTCGAGAATAGGGACACGCCCTGGGACACGCCCGTGTCCCAGGACATGTACACCTGACACGCCCTTAGACACGCCCGTGTCTCAGGCAGTGTCAGCCAACCTGAATCCCACTTTGGCTTTTGAGATTTCTGGGGTGTTACACATATTATCATGGTCGTGCCAGTTAGAAGGGAAAATAACCTTCAGAAAGGTGGTCAGAGGCACAACTAGAGCCTTTTCTTTCCTTTTCATATGGGCAGCTCTAGTATTCCACTTGAACCCCAATCCCCACTTCTTATTTTGAGAGGTGAAAGAGTCAATCAGTGGCAGTACTGTCTTGGGCTTGAAAAACTCAGCTACAAGCATCCTCTCTTTTAGGATCATGTCTTCAAGATTCTTAATGATCTTGTTCTTCTGGCTAATGTTACCTTTTTGGATGACAGAGATTATCTTCAACTTACTAACTTTCCTCCTCATCTGGGCTAGCAGAGAAGCTGACTCAGACTGTAAGGAAGTAGCTTACTATAGAGAAGCAATCTCTTCAGCTTATCTCTTGACAAGCATCTTGCTCTTCTTCAAATCTTCCAGGATAGCACCATATTTGTCAGTCAATTGATTCACATCCTCAACAAATTCTGAACCATCATCCTCACTGGATGAAGTGGATGCCTCGGAGTCTGAACCAGTCAAATAAACAAAAGGAGAGTTGGGAAGAGAAAGTAACTCATCAGGAACAGAATTGTCCTAATTATCTTCAATTAACGCCATGAGGCTAAACTATTCATCATCACAGTAACTGTCAACAGAGGATAGTGGTGCTCTTATGTCTATTATGGCAGCAGGAAGATCATCCTCCTCTTTAATAAAAACAAGACCAATATTTTCCTCTTCTTTTATGGATTTTGAAGACTCAAATTCATTGTCTAACAAGCAAGACTTCTTCTTGGCAAGGAAGCTCTTGTAAACCTTCTTATCCTTATGTTGCTTTTTGTCATCAGACTTTTTGTTCTCCTTCCTCTTGACATGACAGTCAGCAATGACATGTGTAGACCTTTTTTTATAAGAGGAAACCACAATAGTGTTGTAATGCCCCAAATTTCTTGAAAACATCAGGTAGTTGGTCCTTGGAGGTTAACGCCGTGCGGTAGAGCTAACGATGGAGGTACCATACGAATTAAAGACCAGAGTCTCTGGAAGGTACCGTGTGATAGAAGTGTTGTACTGCGCAGTGATTGACAATTAATTAGACTTTTTTTGGGACAATACTGCTTGAAGGTAGCGATACCATTAACAGAAGGTGCTACATGTCAGATAAGATTGAGACGAGCTTTGAGCAGAAGAACGACACCGACTGGGCCAAGGAGCCATTTCCTGAACTACTGTGCAGCGGTAGCTAGATACTGCGTGACGTTAGCATTATGTTAAAAGCTTGGATAGAAAAAGAGTTCTTATTTTCTCTCTTTCTCTTTTTTTCTCTTGGATCCTGAGGAAGAAAAAGGAGAAGGCTAGGAGAGGAAACATAAGGCTGATTTAGTCCTGCTGTGGAGATGTTCTTGTGATCATAGTTGTGAGTCAAAGCCAGATCCACAGAGAGGAAAGTGTGGTGATCATTTTCATCCGGATCAAATACAAGATCATGGCTCTTAAGCGATCGACAAGGGTAACAACCTTGATCCTTAGACAAGTGAAGTCCTTATTTGTCATATATGAATGTGAGGGGATAGATCTGACTAACTCTAGAGGGGGGGGGGTGAATAGAGTATTTTAAAGACTTAATCAGTTTTTATAGCGGAATTAAAATAAGTGATAGTAGTATATATATAAGGAGATGTAAGAAAAAGAAACTATCACAACACAATAGAAATAAAGAAAGGAATAACAAGATGAAAAAAGAAAATTATAGTGGATCCCCAAAACTGGGAACATCCACTCTTCTACCACCCTGGTAGGAATCCACTAACATGTTTTTGATCAGGTGCCCTGCCACCAAAAAGTTTTTGCTCAGGTGCCCTGTCACCACAATATCTATTTCAAGGGAGATCTCATAACCCTCAAGGCTTTTGATCAGGTGCCCCAAAACCAAATCAAGTCCTTTGATAAGGAGACTTGTCAGCCAGGTGATAACTTTTGAAGGGAGTTAGAAACCCTTTTTACAGTGGGAAATGAAAAGTGATGTTTTCTTCTCTTTCTCAAACAACTGAGAAGACTTTAGTGGACATCTATTATCAAAGCTCCCCTTGAGATGTTGAATGGTTCAGGAAGAAGAGAGCTTTGTACATGGTGTAGGTCTTGATGAAGATCTTCAAAAACTTCTTGGACTGGTGTTGAACAGTTGTCATTGTGAAGCCTGAAGCAGAAACTGAAGAAGACTAAAGATCTGTGTGTGGTGTTCTTCTTCAATTTCCTGTAGATGGTAATACAATTCTCTGTATCAAATGAATGTGAAAAATTGTTCTATAAAGATCTCATGTTGTGGTTCTTTTTGAAAAAGATCTTTTTATATTCCGAGAGGATTTCCAGCTGTTGAATTTTGAAATATATCCTGAATTTAATGCTAAGAATCGTGGAGGTTAAACGACCAGAATTTTTCTTGAATGCATTTCCACAAATGTCCTTATAAATAAGTCAAGTAATTAACTCTGTGAAATCCATAATTAATGTTGCCAAACAACGACTATATTCTTTAGAATATATGCATTAATTATCAAAAAAATACTGCCTTAGAATAATACCAATTGAAATCAAAATGACAAAGAAATTACCAAAACATATACTGACAGAAATCATCGACCTCGGGATAGATTTCGTCAACCTGAACTCAAAGTTCGTCGAGCTGAGCTCAGAGAAAATTATTTTGGAAAGAAATTGCTAAAGCTGAGCTCCAAGTTCGTCGAACTGAGATGGACTTTCGTCGACCAGAGAATCTGAGAGAAGAAGGAAGATCATCGACCTGAGCTCATATTTCGTCGAACTCAGCTTAGAGTAAAAACTCTGAGTTTGTCGATCTTCGATCGATGATCGTCGAGCTAAGTTCGAAGAACGTCGAATTGATTTTCTGAACTCTTAAAAACTACATTTCTTCTAAGTCTGAGTCTCTGGAGTCTTCTGGAATCTGGATCACAGGATGTCTAACCTAGTCAGACTGACCTAACCTTAGAACTAACAAAATTACCCTAGGTTATACATGATGGGTAAACAACCTAATAGTGAACCTAGCCCAAATCGAAACTAGGGATTCAACAATCTCCCCCTATTTGGGTGAGGTCACAAAAAAAGAATAAAAATACAAAGCAATATAAATATCTGACAGAATTTTAAACTATTCAGCAGATATAAAATAGCTAAGTTCAATACACAAAATATATCACAAAGAAAGAAAAGTTCAAGAATTGTCAGAGGGAGGAGCAGATGATGCTTTAGCAAATATAATTGTCCTGTGAGGATTTTCTGCTTCTTAGATATTTTTATGTCTTGAACTCCAAGAACTGTCACAGATTAGGCTCTGGGAACAAGAGCTTTTGGATGTACCTGCATATATTCATTTAGATCAAATAAATGTCTGTCTACCTGAAATTTGTCAAATTCTTTCTTCCTGTAGGTAGACATAGTAGTGAGATCCTTCAGCTCTGGCCTTGTTCATCTGAGACAAACCAATCACTTCTTGAAATCTAACCATTTTGAAGTTTGTATTTAGCTCAGGTTCAAATACTGGAGAGGGAGGTCTCTCTATATCATATTTTGAAGCAACCTGAGCAGGCTTTTGAGGGTTTCTGAAAATAATGGATTATTGTTGAAAGTTTGTTGGAGGAAAAGATTGTAGAGATTTGCCTGAAAAGTAGGACCCTGGAGATCTGTATTGACTGTACCCTCCAGTATGTCTAGAAGACTTGTTGGAAGCTGGCCTTTGAGATTGAGAGCTGATGGAATCTGGCTTCTGAGCTTTTGCAACATTTCCTGAAGCACCTATAGCAGGAAGAGGAGGAGGAGGAGGAGGAGGAGGACCTCTCCTGGTCTTCTTAGGTGGAGAACTGTATCTTCTTCTTTTCTTCATTTCCTTTTGCTAATTTTTGGACAACCACATCCATTAAGGCTTATCTAGATATGGAGTAATATTATGCAAAATATAGTTAGGAGTGTCAGCTGTAGGATTAGGCTTAGGAACAGCCTTAGCAGGAGCCTTTCTCTTCTTTGATTTTATCTTCTTAGGACCAGAGTCATCAGAATTCTCATCATCATCATCAAATGATCCAGGAGTATTGGTATATAGATCATCATTTTCCTTTAGAGTTTCTTTGGTGATCTGCTTCTCAGCCTGAGGCTGTACTTGAAATTCTGGCTCTACAAAACTTTCAGTAACAGTATGATATCCTTCCTCATCTTCCATATCTGCAAACATAATATCATCAAGATCTGGAACTGGGGACTCAGCTCACATGCGAGGAGGAAGACTACAAAGATCTTCAGTAATTAGTATTTCTTAAATCACAGGAACTGCAAAGCTTCCCCTTAGTTGATCTACAACTTCAAGACTTATTGGAGCAGAATAACATACAATGGCCTTGGAGTAACCAACATCAAAACTAGGCAAAACATTTCTATAAATTTTGTAAAATGGATTGAAAGAATCAAGTAAAGAATTCAAATCAACTGTGGGATTAATGATAAAATCGCTAGCAGTGCTTGTTTTTTTTATCTATATCATAAGCCATATCCATATCTGAATCATCTATAATATCTATAATATCCATTAGAATTTTTTCCTCAGGGGAATTTGCTGTTGCTGCTAAAAGAGGAACTGGAACTACTGCTGCTAGAGGAGTAACCTGACCTTCTTCACAGGGCATCTCCCACTGCCTAGTTTTAGAGGGTCCTGAAGCCAGGCCCATAGAAGAAGGGACGGTAGAGAGGGCAGCAATTCTAGCAGATAGAGAGGTGATAGAGGCAGAGAGAGGAGCAATAACATTTGCTATTAATTTCTCTAGAGTAGGAGAGATGAATTTAAGAAGATCCTTTGCAATATCAGAGAAATTTAGATATAGAGGTTCTGGAGCAGAGAGAATATAGGAGGTTTGATGTCCACAATTGGAGCATACAGAGAAAGCTTGAGGGAACTATGTATGTAAGAATTCAGGGAATGTGGAGGTAGAGTTAGAAGGAATGTTGGATGGAATGGTAGTAGATGTGGATTGAATTGTGGTAGAAGGAGTTGTTATAGTAGGAACTGATGTAATGGTGATTTTCTGGATCGTTGATTGAGCTGGGGATTGATGTGGAGATGGTGGACGTGGAGATAGTAGATTGAAATTAGGCTGTGGAGGTGTGGATGGGATGTCAGCCAGATGAGTTAGAAAAGGAGACTGAGGTGGTGGAGATTTAGGTGTTGTAGAATGGGATGGTTATCCAGTAGGGATTGGAGAGGAAATGGATGGTTACTGGAGGGGTGTTGATGATGGTTGTTATTGAGAAGGAGGTGAAGGAATTCTGATGGAGGGAGTAATTTCTTTTATAGCTGGGGGAGTAGTTGTAACTGCCCCTGTGTCTTGGAAGAGGAGGGAGCCCTGGATGGCTTGGTGATAGTCCTCTCCCATATGCCAAACAAGGCAGATATAAGCCTCTTAGAGGCATTAATGAAGATGGTCTGTGAGAACAGTAGTTCAGATGCCTTTGCCTGAAGGAAAATGCCTAAGATTCTCCCAAAACATACCTCTTTCTTAGAGTTCTTCTTTTTAATCAACTCAAACAGAATCATTCCCCAATTAACAACTTTCTTGTTTACAAGAGCACACATCACTAAGAACTGGTGCCTGGTTATATAATCATGGATGGTGTGTTTGCCCAGCAAAACCTTACCAATAATATCGGCAAGAAACTGATACTCAACAGATAAGTTCTTTTTAATAAGTTTGTTATGGTTTCCATCAGAATGACCCATTTTGATCAACATATTATCATATTAAGAACTATTTATTTCAATATCCTCGTCTCCATTTATCAAACCAAAAATTCATGTTAAAACATCAGGGGTTAGAGTAACCTGATTTCCTACAATGGTGCCAGTAATCGTATCTGCATCTAGAGACGATGATGTAAACCCACTCCCTTATCTAAGTTGCTACTAACTTGATCCTTGTGGTCATGAGTCTCTTTAGTTGTTGATCCTCAAATAACTGCAGAATGTCCATGAATATTTGATCGGAGTGACAGAAGGAATCAAAATCGATGTCGAACCATGTGTCAAACTTCATGCCGGAAAGTGAAATCGCCAGAATCGCCATTGGTTTTCCTGCAAGAAGAAAGAGAGATTTAGTGCAAGAGAACAGAAAGCACGGGATGGAGCTCGAATAAAACCTAGTTATAAGGTTTTCAGAATATGAAGCGCCAGACTCTGTCCTGTGAAAATAAAAGAAAATCTTCATTCTCAGGTCGACGAAAAATTTCATGAAGAAATGATATCGTCGATCTCAGTATGAAGAAGGAAAAACTTTTCGTCATTCTCAGGCCGATGAAAATTTTTCTGAAGCAAGATCGTCGATCTCCGCTCGATGAAAATAACTTCACACATAGAGTGCCTCGATCTCAGGTCGATGAAATTTCTCAAGAATAGTTCTCAGATCATCGATCTCCGTTCGACGAACTATGACAAATTCTTCGACCTCAGACAGAAAATTAAATTAATGCTTCTCCATTGATCATACCTAGCTGATTCAGAAAGAAGAAATGTTTCTTTTCATCCTAAGGTTTTGTGAAGATGTCTGATCTGTAAGACCCCCTTTTTTTTCTTTTTCAACCACCGGGGTCTTAGCCCAGAATTGCCGCTTTGCGGTGGCACCGACATCTCGGGAAGGCAACCACTACAAAACGCCAATTCTGCCGGCCCTTTTCGATCACAAGAGAGGGAAGTATTTATACAAAAAATGTAAACAAGTCCACAGAAACATGTAAATAAAAGTGAATCTTATCCAGTCCATCAATACATATAATAGGAAAGTAGATAAACGGGCTCGAGCCCAGTACATCAGAGTCCTCACTACAAGTCACTCATCGCGGAAGCTAAGGAAATACTTATCACTCACAGAGCTGGTCGCAGGTGCACCGGTGCTAGACTGTCCCACCTCCATGCGCACCGTACTCCGCTGGTGCTGGTCCCTGTCTCCCATCCGGAGCTCCTGTAATGTTTGGTTCGAAAACCATTAGTCATAAAGACTAAGCCCTATCATCCTCTACCCCTCCCACCACGGCTCCTAAGCACCGGGCGGAGAGGAGGAAAGGGAAGCTACAAAAGTGGAGAATAGTCAAGCAGGTGACGGTAGACCTAACTAGCATGTTATAACAGGTGAACAGTATAAATGTTGTAATAGGTAGAACAATTAATAAATAGCAACTTGTAAAAAAAAGGCAGCTAGAGAATAGTAAGTAAGCAACAAGTGAGTAAGTATGTAACCTTAACTTATATGAATGCCCATACAAACTTATAAGTTAAGGGATCTTCTGCAAAGCTCCCATCGTATAAAAAGTCCCATACCAATTTATACGTTGGGGTGTCAGTTGTATGCAAATATGAGTGTAGTGATATGCTATGCCATGATTCATGTAAGTGCAACACACGCACACGACTCTATGCACACAGACCTTTAGTTCCCCCTATTCGGGCAGCTAGCTTCACTCCCAGGAACCTCCGTAGTGGCAAACGGAGACAGTGGGTCGGGCCCCCCACTCCTAGGCGGGCATCCACACTACCAGGCCTAGCCCTCCCGTACGCCCCTAGAAGAACACAACCTAGAGTATCCGCGTACTGTTGCTGGATGTACCCTCCAGACTTTCTTTGGCTAAGTGTCCCACACCGCCGAGTCAGCGTACCGATGTCGGTGTGAACGACGATCAGGTACCGAAGACCCACCACCTTTATTCTGTACTCCAACCCTCGAGCCCTCGGCCCCCCGGACAGTCCTGTCCCTGCATCTACCTTCAGAGCTACTGTCTGAATGGCAACAAGTCCTATTATCCTACTTTCCTAGCTATCGGGGAGTGAGTGTGTGCAACCCTAGTTATACTAGTTGCTCTTTTAATTTATTATCCCTATGGTTTACGTTAGCCCAGGACTGCCCCCGGTATACCCCGTGAAGGGCTCTCAAGGGGCACTAGGAACCAAGACGGCGGCATTACGGCCCGAAGTTCCCTTTCGCAAGGCACTTATTATTATTGGTTGATCTCCCTTAGCCCGATCCCCTTTTAGTTACTTTAGTTCTAACCCTAGAGTATTAAGACTCTTCCTCTTCTTCCCGGGATGGACGATCTTCCGTTGTTCCCGTACTCCCTTATTCCAGCAAGTCTCCCAATGATGAACTCGATCCTAGTTTGCCCTGCCAACCATCAACTATCAAAATTCCGTGGCTTTACTATATGCAGACCATCCTAAACTATATGAGGTACCCAAGGGGAGGTACACTAAGTTGTCTTCCAAATCTCCTATAATTTTTTACTGGAGGTCTACCATAACATAATTGGTCTAAATCCAGAAACTTATAATTTTCCTAATTTATCTGATATTTATTTAATTTTTCCAAAGGACGTGCCACGGGTCATTTTAAACATGAACTACATGATCTTCCTAAGTAATGGCTACTCAAAAATCATGATCATTAAATAACAGCAAGATAACCTCAAATACAAATTCTCAGAATTTTATAGAATGTATTTAACCTCTAAATAATTTATTCAGTATAATCACGTTAATTCTACGTAATGAAGGAAGTACTGAAATTATTCATCTAAAAATTATAGAAAAATCACAAGTCAGTAGTATGATATATAAAAGATCTTTGTGCAGAGAATCATAATTTTACTAGCTTGCTAACCACCACTAAGATTTAATCAAATAATCTAGGTAAAACATACTTAATGAAGCGAGCCTTAGAATTAATCTTCCTAAAATCCCATAAAAATTCACAAAGATTTAAAATCATAATAAACGTTCTCTGCTTAAATTTCATCACTTTCCAGAGAGTGTGTATTCCCTAATAAATTTTCTAAGCAAATCATACAACTACTAAATCATTAAAGGAAGTATCCAAAATAATGAACATAAAATTCATAGAAAAATATCCAGAGCTTGTACCATCCCTATAATTCACTCTCCCCAAATCTCACCACTTTTCAATGTGATTTAGTGTCATTTCCTATCTCTACAAGTTTTGCGCCCTAAACTAGGGTTAGATTTTCAGGTATCCCAACGGTCTCCAAATTTACTAAAATTTCATCCAGAGAACTATATTGGCCCTATGGTTCCCTTCACCCAATTTCGAGTCAATCCAAGCTCATTTGACCACATCACCTTCACAAACCACCAAGATCCATCCTTAGGATTTGGCCTTGGTCCTTAGGGTAAACTTACCCCGATCCACCTCAAACTCCATGAGGGAGTGCTAGAGAATATTACTAGCCAGTGGTAAAAATCTCAGCCTCTGTTGAGGTGATCTCACCACTCAAACTTCAAAAGTGCACTTTTAACCTAAGACCCCTTATTAGGGCAAAACTTAGGGTTGATCATTTCTAGTCCCAAACCATCTACAAATGAGATGGAAAATTATACAGAACCTTATGGTGACCCCAGGGACCACTCACCAGAATTTGGGAGGGTTTGGAAATTATTTAACTATCTAATTAAATTCGGCTAGGATTTTTGAATTTTCCTAAAAACTATAGAAAAATATTCTCCAAAAATTATCATTTTTGGCTAGCACCTAGATATAGGTAATATTAGGCTACACCCAAAATTTCAAGTCATTTTGATGACTGGATTGGAGTGGGGAATTTTTCTAAGGTCAAGACAGCCCTCTGGATAGACCTCACCAAAAAGGGTGCTGTGGTCTAACCAGGATTCCAAATTGAGTGAAACTAATTTTGAATAAAACTAGATTTCAAGGGCTACAGTTTCTATGTTGACCACGTTTCCTGTAGGAGCCTCTAGGTATTTTTCCCAAATTATTTAACATGACTGGTAAATTCATTCAAAAATTGTTTTAAAAATAGAATCCAATTTTCATGGCACTGTTCATCTTCTTCAGAGCCCGAACCAGAGGCCTAAAAACCTAATTTTCCTGTAGCTTTCCCAAGATATTTCCCGGCCATCCAGCCATCTCCCTGGCCGGCCACCACCACCACCACCTCCGTTGAGGCGAGGGCTATCGTCGGGCGGCGGCACGGCCGCCGGAGAGGCGGTTTCCGGCGAACCCGCCATCATGAAATTTTCGAAAAACCACGAATACGCTCACCCGATCTGGCTCTTTTGAGCCCGATATCTCTCCTAACGATTCCTAAGATCTATTCGCAGAAGAAGAGGGAGGGGAGGACCTTGTTCGCAGGTTGAAAGCGTGCAGAGCGTGGGAAGCCATTTGCGCGGTGGTGGCGTCGCCGGAAATTCTTCAACAGCAAGGGGGAAGTCTGAAACAGTTTGAGGGAGTGTAACCTTTTCCTCTTGCTCTTAGGAATCTTTTATAGATCAGCAAATGGGGAGGGGAAAGGATGAAACGTTGGAGATGAAACGTTGGCAGCCATTAATAACACCCTTATGACGTTTCGGTTATGACGAATGGCAGTTGAAAAGTTGGAGATGAAGAGGTGTTTGCCTGGTGGCAATTTCCTATTGGACCCACTTTTCCTTAATTATTAACATAATTAAAGTAGGGAACGACCCATAAATACTCTTGATTTTCATTCCCATGGTCAGAATTTATTATGGCGTCGGTTACCGAAATTTCCAACCTGGCTTGTCATTTCGGCCTTGGTCACGGGCGTGACACATAGGTCACGGGCGTGACAGGCCCGGTTAGCAAGTTCTGGGTTCGACGATCGTCGAACTGAGATCGACGATCGTCGAAGGGTGGTCACGGGCGTGACACTTGGGTCACGGGCGTGACAGGCCCGTGTGGCCAAATTTGGTTCGACGATCGTCGAATTGGGATCGACGATCGTCGAGCGTGTCATGCCCTTTGTCACGGGCGTGACATTGTGGATCACGGGCATGACATGCCTGGTGACTAATTCTGGTTCGACGACGTCGAACTGGAATCGACGATCGTCAAGTGTGTCACGCCCTATGTCACGGGCGTGACATGGCGGGTCACAGGCGTGACATGCCCGTGGGGCCAATTTTGGGTCGACGACCGTCGACCTGGAATCGACGATAATGGTCACGCCCTATGTCACGGGCGTGACATGGCGAGTCACGGGCGTGACAGGGTCGGTCACGGGCGTGACCAACCCGTGACCCGATTCTTGGTCGATTTATTTCAAGTTTTGGGCTCCCTAGGGTTCTACCACAACCAACTGACTCCTAGGGGTCTAGCCGGAAATGTGATGTTACAAATCCCAATAAACAAAACAAAGATTTCATCCCCGAAATCAAGGTTAAGCCTACGGGACTCTAATCGGGAAAAATAAGCTTGTAACATCCCAAGAGAACTGAAAGATTATCTCTCTACGTTATGTTTGTTTGTGCGGTTTCGAATCTAAGATTAATTCGTCCACTTAACTAGGTATATACACCCCAATAAACAAAAGAGTAGCCCCTATTCTTGAAATTTCAGTTCTATTGGTTTAAAACAGGAAGGCAAATTGATTGTCCAGAGGGGTTGTGAGGTATACCTGACGAAAAAGTTCCGGGTATTTTTGCCGCATCAAGTCCTCTGGCTCCCATGTATGCTCCTCCTGCCCATGTTTGTTCCACAGAACCTTGACTAACGGGACCTTCTTCCGTCGCAAGACCCGCACTGCTGTATCGTCAATCCTGATAGGCTCCAAATCGACTGACCGATCCGAGGCCACTGGGCCATCTGCCGAGGAAATTAGCTGCTCAGGGAGTAGCAGAGCCCTCCGAAGTGAGGAGACGTGGAAGACGTCATGCAATCCCGCTAACTCCGGCGGTAGCTCCAGTCTATAGGCTAAGGGGTCGATCCGCTCCAGGATCCTATAGGGCCCCATATATCTCGGACTGAGCTTCTTCCGCCCGCGAACCCGCGAGACTCCGTGCATCGGCCGTATCTTCAAGAAAACCCGGTCTCCTACCTGGAACTCTACTTGGCGATGCCTCGCATCGTAGTATTTCGCCTGTCTGCTCTGGGCTTCCAACATCCTGTCTCGGATCAATCTAATCTGAGCATCTGTATCTCCCACAAACTCAGAGCCCAGTGCCTGCGGATCCTCGTCCTGAACCCATGATAGTGGGGTTCTGCACCTCCTTCCGTACAACGCTTCGTATGGAGCCATGCCTATGCTGGACTGATGAGCATTGTTGTATGAAAACTCGACCAGTGGTAACAATCTCTCCCAAGGCTCGCCACGGTTCAAAATACACAGTCGTAACAGATCTTCCAGTGTACGGTTTGTGCGCTCTGTTTGTCCGTCGGTCTGAGGGTGAAAGGCGGTGCTGAATGTCAACCGAGAACCCAGATGGGCCTGGACTGACCTCCATTCCCTGGATGTAAACCGCCCATCCCGATCCGAAATGATAGTCTTGGGCACCCCATGATAACGCACGAACTGCTCAATGAACCTCCGTACTAATACACTGACCGGTGTGTCCTTTGCCACTGGGATGAATCTGGCCACCTTTGTCAGCCTGTCCACTATCACCCAGATCGAGTCGTTCCCCGCACGGGATCTAGGTAGCCCATGTATGAAGTCCATGGCTATATCTTCAAACTTCCACTCCGGCACTGGAAGCGGGTGCAACAAACCTGCCGGGTTCCTACACTCCGCCTTCACGAGCTGGCAGGCCTCACAATGCGTCACAAAATACGTAATATCTTTCTTCATACCCGGCCAATACATCGTCCTCTTTAAATCCTTTACCATCTTGGTGATCCCCGGGTGTACCGAATACCGGCTGCAGTGAGCCTCCGTCAAAATATCCTCCCAGATCCGTCCTCCTGCTGGTATGTAGACTCTGCCCCGGAAACACAGGAGCCCATCCCTCAAAGAGTAATCTCCTGTCGTGCCTTCCTCCAAGGCTCGGAATATCGGCTCAGCTCTCTCGTCCAGCATCTGCCCATCTCTGATGCGATCTCGAATGTCATCAGTAGTAGCAATCGACCCCAGGTACTCCATGTACAGCTCCGGGTCATCCTCAGACACTAGCGAAATCTGCATCTCCTCGAATGATCTAATCAACTCCAAAGCCATCAGCTGCGGGCCTACTCCAGTCGTACTCACTCTCCGGCTCAGAGCATCCGCAACCACGTTCGCCTTCCCCGGATGGTAGTGCATGGTATACTGGTAGTCCGAAAGAAACTCCACCCAGCGTCTCTGCCTGATGTTTAACTCCTTCTGGGTGTCGACGTACTTCAGATTCTTGTGGTCGGAGAAGATATCACAATGTACCCCGTAGAGATAGTGCCGCCAGATCTTAAGAGCAAAAATGACTGCCCCCATCTCCAAATCATGCACGGGGTAGTTCTGCTCGTGCTGCTTCAACTGACGGGAGGCATAGGCTATTACGTGCCCATTCTGCATAAGGACGGCACCCATCCCCTGATAGGAAGCATCTGCATACACCTGGAATCCCTCCTTCCCTGATGGAACAGCAAGGATGGGAGCCGAGGTGAGACGATCCTTCAGCTCCTGGAAGGCAGATTCGCATCGCGGCGTCCAAATAAAAGGGGACTCCTTCTTCGTCAGAGACGTAAGAGGGAGGGAAATCTGAGAGAACCCCTTTACGAACTTCCGGTAGTAACCGGCAAGTCCCAAGAAACTTCGAACATCCGTGGCCGACTTTAGTGGTGGCCAATCCCGTACTGCCTGGATCTTTGCCGGATCCACTGCCAGACCTGCTCCACTGATGACATGGCCCAGAAAGGCCACCTCCTCTAGCCAGAACTAGCACTTGCTGTACTTGGCATACATCTCGTGCTCACGCAGCTTCTCCAAGGTCAAGGCTAGATGTCTCGCGTGCTCCTCCTCCGTCCTTGAATAGATGAGAATGTTGTCGATGAATACAATGACAAAGACGTCCAGATACTCCTCGAACACCCGATTCATCAAAGTCATGAATGCGGAGGGTGCATTCGTGAGCCCGAACGGCATCACGGTAAACTCGTACAAGCCGTATCTGCTGCTGAAGGACGTCTTCGGGATGTCCTCCTCCCGAATACGGAGCTGGTAGTATCCTGACCTCAGATCCAGCTTTGAGAACCAATGAGCTCCCTCCAGCTGATCAAAAAGCTCGTCTATCCGTGGTAAAGGATAAGTATTCCGGACTGTCAACCTGTTCAGAGCCCGGTAATCGATGCACAGTCGAAGGGTCCCGTCCTTCTTCTTAACGAACAGCACCGGAGCTCCCCACGGTGATGAGCTAGGCCGAACGAACCCTGGTACGAGCTCTGGATACCGGCTTAGCCCCCGGTACGAGCTGAATCTGAAAGTCCTTCTCTTGGTGCGGGGGTAACCCTGGTAGCTTCTCTGGAAACATGTCGGCGAAGTCCCGCACTACCGGAATATCTACAATGGAATCCTTGGCTACGACCGCCTCAAAGAGGACCTGATAAACCTCTTCCCCCTGCAGGTGGGCCTTAACGGCCTGCACAGACGATAGTAAAGTACGGGGTGCTGATATAATACCTTCGATAATAATGAAGGAGTCGCAGTGCCTCACGGTGATCCTCCTCGCCACGCAATCGATCAGGGCATGGTTCCAGTACAGCCAGGTCATGCCCAGAATCAGATCATAATCTGGCATCCTCAAAACCGTCGCTGGTGCCTCAAACGCCTTTCCGCCGATCCTCGCTTCCATATCACAATGAGTAGAGGTCAATATCTCTGATCCATCGGGTAGGCGCACCCTCAGCATCTTCCCGGTGCTTAGCTCCACTCCTGCCAGTCCTTTCACGAAATCCTCCGACACGAATGATTGCGACGCACCAGTGTCGAAGAGGGTGTGAGCGGGCTTGCCGCTAACGAAGACTATGGCTGGGGTGATTAAGTGTCTTAGTATTCTTGTTGCAGCTTATCTTCTCTTAATTTCTAACCAGGTTACGTCTAAAATAGTAGTTTATATGAAGAAAATTTTAAAAAAAAAATGCTGCCATACCTGTGATAACCTGCTCCGGGTTCCGAGGTTGTGTCAGGTCTAGAGCATACACCTGCTCTCTCTCTGGCCTACGACATCGATCTTGAAATCCTCGTCCTCGGTCCTGTCCTCGTCCGCCAAACTGTCGGGGAGGTGGAGCGCCCTGATGTGCTGGTGGGGGTGCTCGCCCCACAGGGCAGTTCCGCTTGATATGCCCCGGCTGGTTGCACTGATAGCATACCGGTGGCTGCCCTGCCGTCCTTGGCATTTCCAGCATCTGTATAGGCTGGGGAGCCAATACCCCCTGAGTCCTCTGCTCCTGCCCAAACTCCTGACGAGGCTGATCCCCGTTCCTTCTCTCCCCGATAACCTGGCCCCGAGGACGGTCTCTACGACCTCCAATCACTGAATCATCAGCCGGTCTCTTCCGATTCTTCACTGTAAGCTGATCCGCCTCTCTCTTCTTAGCCATCTCCAGAATCCTGGCCAGACTCCCCTCTGAAACGAAAAGGAGGGCCTGCCTCATGTCATCTTGCAGCCCCTTATAAAACCTCCGGGCGTAGCCAGCATCGTCTAACTGGTAAGCGTCCGCATAACGGGCCAGGTGAGTGAACTCCTGATAGTACTCCACCACGGTCCTGTTCCCCTGCCTCAACCGCAGGAATCTATCCTCCAGGTCATCTCTCGCCGACTGAGGTACAAAATGTCCCAAGAGCGCTGCTCTGAACTCCTCCCAAGTAATATCAGCACAGTCCATCCCTGCAAAGGTGGTGTCCAGCTGAGATTTCCACCATCTCTTTCCGTGTGACTCTAAGCAGGAGACTGTCAAAGCGATTGCCTCCTCCGTGGGGCATCGAATCCCTGCCAGCATCTCGTAAATGGTGTCCAACCACTCCTCCGTACGTACTGCAGACTCCGTCCCCTGGTAGGATGGAGGGGAAAGTCCTCGGAAGACCATCATCCAATTGGCCCCGGGGTTTGGCTGTGGGGCCGGGGCTTGCTGAGCTCTGAAGGCCTCCAGGATGGCCGTCAGTGTTTGCCCCATCTCCGTCTGCTTGAACGGAACGGGTGCTGGCGGAGTCGGGACCACATTCGGAGCCTGAGGTGTCCCCTGCTGCGATGTAGGGTTCTTCGCAGGCTACAAGCAAAAATTCCATTTGTTAGAGAGCGAATGAATGGAATTTAAGAAGAGTTATGATGGACTTTCACATGTGATTTACCTTATGGGCACACCACTGCTTCCGCTGCTAGTTTGTCCGCAAACTAAGCTCGCACGGGGGTGGCCCAAGGTTTTTGTGGACTACTTCTCTTTCGATCGAGGTTTCCTCTGATACCACTTGTAAGACCCCCTTTTTTTTTCTTTTTCAACCACCGGGGTCTTAGCCCAGAATTGCCGCTTTGCGGTGGCACCGACATCTCGGGAAGGCAACCACTACAAAACGCCAATTCTGCTGGCCCTTTTCGATCACAAGAGAGAAGTATTTATACAAAAAATGTAAACAAGTCCACAGAAACATGTAAATAAAAGTGAATCATATCCAGTCCATCAATACATATAATAGGAAAGTAGATAAATGGGCTCGAGCCCAGTACATCAGAGTCCTCACTACAAGTCACTCATCGCGGAAGCTAAGGAAATACTAATCACTCACGGAGCTGGTCGCAGGTGCACCGGTGCTAGACTGTCCCACCTCCATGCGCACCGTACTCCGCTGGTGCTGGTCCCTGTCTCCCATCCGGAGCTCCTGTAATGTTTGGTTCGAAAACCATTAGTCATAAAGACTAAGCCCTATCATCCCCTACCCCTCCCACCACGGCTCCTAAGCACCGGGCGGAGAGGAGGAAAGGGAAGCTACAAAAGTGGAGAATAGTCAAGCAGGTGATGGTAGACCTAACTAGCAAGTTATAACATGTGAACAGTATAAATGTTGTAATAGGTAGAACAATTAATAAATAGCAACTTGTAAAAAAAAGGCAGCTAGAGAATAGTAAGTAAGCAACAAGTAAGTAAGTATGTAACCTTAACTTTTATGAATGCCCATACAAACTTATAAGTTAAGGGATCTTCTACAAAGCTCCCATCGTATAAAAAGTCTCATACCAATTTATACGTTGGGGTGTCGGTTGTATGCAAATATGAGTATAGTGATATGCTATGCCATGATTCATGCAAGTGCAACACACGCACACGACTCTATGCGCACAGACCTTTAGTTCCCCCAGTTCGGGCAGCTAGCTTCACTCCCAGGAACCTCCGTAGTAGCAAACAGAGACAGTGGGTCGGGCCCCCCACTCCTAGGCGGGCATCCACACTACCAGGCCTAGCCCTCCCGTACGCCCTTAGAAGAACACAACCTAGAGTATCTGCGTACTGTTGCTGGATGTACCCTCCAGACTTTCTTTGGCTAAGTGTCCCACACCGCCGAGTCAGCGTACCGATGTCGGTGTGAACGACGATCAGGTACCGAAGACCCACCACCTTTATTCTGTACTCCAACCCTCGAGCCCTCGGCCCCCCGGACAGTCCTGTTCATGCATCTACCTTCAGAGCTACTGTCTGAATGGCAACAAGTCCTATTAACCTACTTTCCTAGCTATCGGGGAGTGAGTGTGTGCAACCCTAGTTATACTAGTTGCTCTTTTAATTTATTATCCCTATGGTTTACGTTAGCCCAGGACTGCCCCCGGTATACCCCGTGAAGGGCTCTCAAGGGGCACTAGGAACCAAGACGGCGGCATTATGGCCCGAAGTTCCCTTTCGCAAGGCACTTATTATTATTGGTTGATCTCCCTTAGCCCGATCCCCTTTTAGTTACTTTAGTTCTAACCCTAGAGTATTAAGACTCTTCCTCTTCTTCCCGGGATGGACGATCTTCCGTCATTCCCGTACTCCCTTATTCCAGCAAGTCTCCCAATGATGAACTCGATCCTAGTTTGCCCTGCCAACCATCAACTATCAAAATTCTGTGGCTTTACTATATGCAGACCATCCTAAACTATATGAGGTACCCAAGGGGAGGTACACTAAGTTGTCTTCCAAATCTCCTATAATTTTTTACTGGAGTTCTACCATAACATAATTGGTCTAAATCCAGAAACTTATAATTTTCCTAATTAATCTGATATTTATTTAATTTTTCCAAAGGACGTGCCACGGGTCATTTTAAACATGAACTACATGATCTTCCTAAGTAATGGCTACTCAAAAATCATGATCATTAAATAACAGCAAGATAACCTCAAATACAAATTCTCAGAATTTTATAGAAAGTATTTAACCTCTAAATAAATTATTCAGTATAATCACGTTAATTCTACGTAATGAAGGAAGTACTGAAATTATTCATCTAAAAATTATAGAAAAATCACAAGTCAGTAGTATGATATATAAAACATCTTTGTGCAGAGAATCATAATTTTACTAGCTTGCTAACCACCACTAAGATTTAATCAAATAATCAAGGTAAAACATACTTAATGAAGCGAGCCTTAGAATTAATCTTCCTAAAATCCCATAAAAATTCACAGAGATTTAAAATCATAATAAACGTTCTCTGCTTAAATTTCATCACTTTCCAGAGAGTGTGTATTCCTTAATAAATTTTCTAAGCAAAGCATACAACTACTAAATCATTAAAGGAAGTATCCAAAATAATGAACATAAAATTCATAGAAAAATATCCAGAGCTTGTACCATCCCTATAATTCACTCTCCCCAAATCTCACCACTTTTCAATGTGATTTAGTGTCATTTCCTATCTCTACAAGTTTTGCGCCCTAAACTATGGTTAGATTTTCAGGTATCCCAACGGTCTCCAAATTTACTATAATTTCATCCAGAGAACTATATTGGCCCTATGGTTCCCTTCACCCAATTTCGGGTCAATCCAAGGTCATTTGACCACATGACCTTCACAAACCACCAAGATCCATCCTTAGGGTTTGGCCTTGGTCCTTAGGGTAAACTTACCCCGATCCACCTCAAACTCCATGAGGGGGTGCTAGAGAATATTACTAGCTAGTGGTAAAAATCTCAGCCTCTGTTGAGGTGATCTCACCACTCAAACTTCAAAAGTGCACTTTTAACCTAAGACCCCTTATTAGGGCAAAACTTAGGGTTGATCATTTCTAGTCCCAAACCATCTACAAATGAGATGGAAAATTATACAGAACCTTATGGTGACCCCAGGGACCACTCACCAGAATTTGGGAGGGTTTGGAAATTATTTAACTATCTAATTAAATTCGGCTAAGATTATTGAATATTCCTAAAAACTATAGAAAAATATTCTCCAAAAATTCTCATTTTTGGATATCACCTAGATATAGGTAATATTAGGCTACACCCAAAATTTCAAGTCATTTTGATGACTGGATTGGAGTGGGGAATTTTTCTAAGGTCAAGACAGCCCTCTGGATAGACCTCACCAAAAAGGGTGCTGTGGTCTAACCAGGATTCCAAATTGAGTGAAACTAATTTTGAAAAAAACTAGACTTCAAGGGCTACAGTTTCTATGTTGACCACGTTTCCTGTAGGAGCCTCTAGGTATTTTTCCCAAATTATTTAACATGACTGGTAAATTCATTCAGAAATTGTTTTAAAAATAGAATCCAATTTTCATGGCACTGTTCATCTTCTTCAGAGCCCAAACCAGAGGCCTAAAAACCTAATTTTCCTGTAGCTTTCCCAAGATATTTCCCGGCCATCCAGCCATCTCCCTGGCCGGCCACCACCACCACCACCTCCGTTGAGGCGAGGGCTATCGTCGGGCGGCGGCACGGCCGCCGGAGAGGCAGTTTCCGGCGAACCCGCCACCATGAAATTTTCGGAAAACCACGAATACGCTCACCCGATCTGGCTCTTTTGAGCCCGATATCTCTCCTAACGATTCCTAAGATCTATCCGCAGAAGAAGAGGGAGGGGAGGACCTTGTTCGCGGGTTGAAGGCGTGCAGAGCGTCGGGAAGCCATTTGCGCGGTGGTGGCGTCGCCGGAAATTCTTCAACAGCAAGGGGGAAGTCTGAAACAGTTTGAGGGAGTGTAACCTTTTCCTCTTGCTCTTAGGAATCTTTTATAGATCAGCAAATGGGGAGGGGAAAGGATGAAACGTTGGAGATGAAACGTTGGCGGCCATTAATAACACCCTTATGACGTTTCGGTTATGACGAATGGCAGTTGAAAAGTTGGAGATGAAGAGGTGTTTGCCAGGTGGCAATTTCCTATTGGACCCACTTTTCCTTAATTATTAACATAATTAAAGTAGGGAACGACCCATAAATACTCTTGATTTTCATTCCCATTGTCAGAATTTATTATGGCGTCGGTTACCGAAATTTCCAACCTGGCTTGTCATTTCGGCCTTGGTCACGGGCGTGACACATAGGTCACGGGCGTGACAGGCCCGGTTATCCAGTTCTGGGTTCGACGATCGTCGAACTGAGATCGACGATCGTCGAAGGGTGGTCACGGGCGTGACACTTGGGTCACGGGCGTGACAGGCCCGTGTGGCCAAATTTGGTTCGACGATCGTCGAATTGGGATCGACGATCGTCGAGCGTGTCACGCCCTTTGTCACGGGCGTGACATTGTGGATCACGGGCGTGACATTCCTGGTGACTAATTCTGGTTCGACGACGTCGAACTGGAATCGACGATCGTCGAGCGTGTCACGCCCTATGTCACGGGCGTGACATGGCGGGTCACGGGCGTGACATGCCCGTGGGGCCAATTTTGGGTCGACGACCGTCGACCTGGAATCGACGATCATGGTCACGCACTATGTCACGGGCATGACATAGCGAATCACGGGCGTGACAGGGTCGGTCACGGGCATGACAGGGTCGGTCACGGGCGTGACCAACCCGTGACCCGATTTCTTGGTCGATTTATTTCATGTTTTGGGCTCCCTAGGGTTCTACCACAACCAACTGACTCCTAGGGGTCTAGCCGGAAATGGGATGTTACATGATCTTTGTAATTAAGTAGAGATAAAGACATGATTAATTTTCTTTTTGTCCACACAATCTCTAATGAAATGATGCCTTATTTCTATATGCTTTGTCCTACTATGATGCACTAGATTTTGTGCAATTGAAATTGCACTAGTACTATCACAAAATACAGTTAAATTATTTAGATTGTATCCATAATCCAGGAGTTGGTTTTGAATCCACAATATTTGTGAACAACAACTACCCGCGAAAATATATTCAGCTTCTACAGTTGAAGTGGAAACAGATGTTTAATTCTTATAAAACCAAGACTCAAGCCTAACACCAAGGAACTGGCATGTTCCTGATGTGCTTTTCCTATCAACTCTACATCCAACAAAGTCAGCATCTAAGAATCAAGTTAATTCAAATTCTGACTCAATTGGATAAAAGAGTCCTAGATTTGGGTAACCCTTTATATATCTCAAAATTCTTTTAAAGAAAATAAGGTGAGATTCTTTAGGGTCCACTTGTAACCTAGCACAAAGACATGTAGCAAACTTTATGTTTATCAAACTAGCTGTGAGATATAATAAGGACCCAACAATAGCCCTATATGTTTTCTTATCAACTGGCTTGCCATGTTCATCAGTATCAATCACATCATTGGAAGCCATGGGTGTTTTCTTGGCTGAGGCATTAGTCATCCCAAATCTTTTAACTAATTCC
Source organism: Platanthera zijinensis (assembly GCA_039513925.1). Lineage (NCBI taxonomy): Eukaryota > Viridiplantae > Streptophyta > Magnoliopsida > Asparagales > Orchidaceae > Platanthera > Platanthera zijinensis. The sequence goes on from CM077086.1 coordinate 148,271,852, forward strand.
TTAGCATATTTGGATTGGGAGATGAAAATGCCATCAGAGGATTTCTTCACTTGGAGACCAAGGAAGTAAGAAAGCTCACCCATGCTACTCATTTCAAACTTAGAATGCATCAGGTCAGAAACCTTTTGCATAGCTTGGAATAAGTAGAGCCAAATATGATGCCATCTACATATATTTGTACTAACAATATGTTATTATTATGATGCCTAGTAAACAAAGTCCTATCTACAATGCCCCAAATTAACTTATGCTCTAAAAGAAATCTAGATAGGGTATCATACCAAACTCTTGGAGCTAGCTTTAAACCTTAAAGAGCTTTATGGAGTTTGAAAAAAAAGAGGGATGAGTTGGAGAGATAAAACTTGGAGGTTGTTCAACAAACACTTTCTCTTTAAGTTCACCATTCAAGAAGGCACTCTTGACATCCATTTGGTAGACCTTAAACTTTTTGTAGGCTATATATGCAAGAAAAATTCTGATAGCTTCCAGTCTTGCAATATGTGTAAAGGTTTGATCATTGTCAATTCCTTCTTCCTGTTTGTATCCTTGTGCCACCAGCCTTGCTTTGTTCCTAATGATGGATCCTTATGCATCCAATTTATTTTTGAATATCCACTTAGTTCTAATCACTTGTGAGTCTTTGGGTCTAGGAACTAAGTCCCAAACTTTTCATCTCTCAAACTGATTGATCTCCTCTTGCATTGCAATAATCCAGTGTGGATCTTGCTCTGCATCTTTTATGGATTGGGGCTCAAGTTGAGATATGAAGCAAGAATGCATCAAATTTTGGTTAAGTTGATGCCTTGTTTGCACGCCAACTGATATGTCTCCAATAACTTGAGATACAGGGTGATCTCTAAGTGTGACAAGATCAGTTGGAGGAGTTGGTTCAGTAACAACAATGGGAAATAATTCCTTTTGTGGAGTTAAATTTGCTGTTGAAGGTTCGACAATCATTTCATTCAAATATTGTTCACTATTTTCATCATCATGTGGAGGAGGCTATATAGCCTCATTGGTGAGGTTCAGATCATCCAATTTCTCACACAGTTGGGGTACCTGCAATAAATCTTTGGTAGAAGAATCCTTCTCCTTGTAATACATGTTGGCTTCATAAAATATAATATGTACATATTCTTCCATTTTCAAAGTAGATTAATTAAATACCCTATAAGCCTTGCTGACTTGGGAATATCCAAGAAAAATTCTCATTGAAGCTTTGGATTCAAATTTTCTAAGATGTTTCTTGTTGTTATTATGAATGTAACAAACACAACCAAAGATTCTAAAATAGTCTATTTTAGATTGCTTCCCTTTGAGTAATTCATAGGGAGTCTTTCCCTTAAGCTTATGTATTAAACTTCTGATCAGGACATAATTTGCTGTGCTTATAGCCCTATCCAAAAGGATAGGGGCATGTGAGCATCTGCAAGCAATGTTCCTGCAGCTTTAATCAGGGTTTTATTTTTCCTTCCTGCTATCTCATTTTGTTGAGGAGTTTTAGGAGCAGAGATGCAATGCCTGATACCTTCCATCTCATAAAATTCTTGCATAGGATGAGATTCAAACTCAGTACCATGATCACTTCTGATCAATGCAACTGGAGTAGAATACACAATTCTTATTATCTTAAGAAAGTCTGTAAGAACTTTAAAGTTATCTGACTTGTTTCTCAAGAAGAATACCTAAGTGAACCTAGAGAAGTCATCTACAATGACTACGAAATAAGATTTCCCTCCCAAGCTCTGTACAATAATGGGTCCAAATAGATTCATATGTAGCAAATACAGAATCCTGGTTGAATCACTCTTATTAATGGATTTAAAGCTTTTTTTGGTTTGCTTTCCTAATTGACAAGCCCTACAAATACTTTCCTTCTTGTAGGAGCAAGAAGGAAATCCTCTAACAATGTTGTCCCTAGAGAGTTTAGTAATATTTTTTAGATTTACATGTCCTAATCTTTTATGACATAGTTCATTATTGTTACTAATTTTCTTAAATAAATAGATTTCTGATTTAGCAAATTTGTAATTTACTACATAGATGTTTCCTAGCCTAATGCCCGTTAAGAAAGTTTTAATATCTACATAAGATATAATGCAAGAGGAGTGGTTAAATAATACCTGATAACCTTCATCACATAATTGGCTTATGGATATCAGGTTATAATTGAGACCACTCAAATATGCTACTTTCTTGAAAGTGACAGCTCCAATCTTAAAAATCCCATAACCTTCAGTTTGTCAATAGTTGGAGTAACCAAATATCACTTTTGGACTAAGATTGGACTTGTAGTTTGTTAAGTTCTCCTTACTGCTTGTCATATGCTTTGTGTATCCACTATCCAGATACCACTATTCCTCTGTGGTAGGATAGTCTTTCACCAGCAAAATGAAAAGTTAGGTGTTCTTGACGCAGGTAACCTTGGGTCCTTGATTCTTTTCAAATTTAAAGCTAGAAATATAAGAGTATTTAGGTTGGTTCTTATAGCCTAGAGGGTGAAATTTCCTAGGTGGAATTATCCATTGGGTGAATGGATTAACAAATTCTTTTGAATGATTAAATGTTCTGGAATAATTAAAGTTTCTGTTAGGATGAAATGGGATCAACGAATTCTGATAAGTTCGTCGACCTGAGTTCGACGAATAGGGATGAGTTCGTCGAACTCCGTTTAGAGAATGGAAATATTCATTCTCTGAGCCGCAAAATCGTCAATCTTGGCTTGAAGAACCATATTGGTTTCGTCGATCGCTGTTCTAAGAATAATTATAATAGAATTTTGCATTTGGAGTTCGTTTACTTTAGTTCGACGAAATGTACACATTTCTTTGATCTAAGTTCGACAAAATCTGTTGAACAGTGTTATGATTAAAGTTTTTCTTATTCTTTCTCTTTTTCTTAGGTTTCTATTTTAATCCAGTTGATTTATTGTTCTCATCTACCTTTTCTTTACCTTTTTCTTATATAAATTTATTGAGGGTAGAAAGTATATTTTTCTGAATTAAATGAGGTTGGTTTGATGAAGCACCTAAGCCCAGCTTGCCATTGAGCCTGCCATTTACTGTACTTGTGATGTTCATCAATTTATTGCTTCTCCCATTAAGGGATTCTTCAAATTGCTTAGCCTCATTTAATTTTGTTTTCAAGAAATAATTTCTTCTGAAGCTATAACTAGTTTATCTTTTAGTTTATTGTTTTCAGATATTAGATTTTCATGTTTAGTTATCTTATCTCTGAGAAGTTTGATTTCCTTCCCAGATTTGATTAGATCATTGCATAATAATTTAAAGTCAATTTTGAAAAGATCAGAATTGAAATCAAATGAGGATATTACCTGATCCTCTTCAGATTCAATGTCTTCATTCTCTGAATTTTCAGCTTCTAAAAAGCTGCCTGATGCATTGATAGCCATCAAGCAAACTTCTTTTGCTTTAGCTTCTTCCGCATCTTCACTGGAGCTGGAATATGAAGATTCTTCTTCTGTTTCACTCCAGGTTTCTACAATTAAACCTTTCTCATTCCTCTTGTGCTTGCTTGAGGAGGTCTTGCTGTACTTTTTTCTGGAGTCTTTTTCTCTTCTTTTCTCCTTCATCTGATTCTCTGGACACTCAGGAAGAATGAGTCAAGATTTTATGTAACTAAAGGAGACAATCTCCTTGGTAGGAGTTTTTTCATATCTTGGTCTTTCATCTTGTCTAGATGACTTCCTTTTGAAATCTTTTCTGGCAATCTTGTAGAATCTCTTGGCCAATAAGCTTATGAGCTCATGATTTGCTGGAGGAGCTCTTGGTCCATTAGATGATTTGAAAGTAATGTTTTGCTCCTTTACTCCTGAAGAAGAAGTCTTCTGCTAAGCTGCTTCTCTAGACTTTATCAGTTGCTCATAAGATTTGAGCTTGCCTAGACGAGACTCAGTGGATATTTAATTCAGCCTTCTTGCCTCCTTGATTGGCCAGATCCTGGAGTCCCATATGCTTGGGAAGCACATAAGGATCTTGTCATTTATCTCAATTAGTGAGATATTTTTATCCAGTGTTTTAAGCACATTTACAATTAAGCTGAGTCTATTGTACATGCCAGCCACTGACTCAGACTCATCCTTTTAGAAATTTTCATACTAAGAGATGAGATGGGATCTTCTGTCTTTTCTCTCATCAACTGATCCTGCAAACAATTGATTTAGAGAGTCCCAAATTTCTTTAGCTGAAGTGCATTCAACCACCTTTTGAAATATGTCATCTGACATGGTTTGTGCTAGAATGTTCATGGCCTTTGCATCAACAATTTTTGCCTTCTTCTGAGCATTAGTCCATTCAGGTGGAGGGACTATATTTATGCTTGTTGAAGTATAAGCTTCTTGACTTGGAGGATGAAAGACTTTGTTTGAAGAGCCTAAACACCTAGAGGGGGGGTGAATAGGTTTTAATCTTTTAAGGTCCTTTCTAGGCAAACAGATAAATAATTATACAACACAGATTAATCTAATCACAGAACATCATCACATCACAGCAAACACCAGATCTATAGTGGTTCCCCAAGATATGGGTACATCCACTTTCCCCATTTACTTATCCAGTAGGTAACTGGATTCAGCCTAACTTCCTTCCACTGGCTTAGATCCTCAGATCTTACAATATCAGAACCAAAATGGCTCCTACAACTCAAACATAACAAATCCTACCTCAGATTCTTCCCAGAAATCCTACCTCATGCCTCAGCCCTACCTCAGTCTTTATAACTAGGCTTACAACTCAGACTTTCCACATGTCCTACCTCAGATTCTTCCCCAGAATCCTACCTCTGGCCTCATCCCTACCTCAGCCTTTATAACTAGGCTTACAACTAAGATCTAATAATAGATCTTATAAGAAATAAAATGTAATATGAAACAAACAAATTCACCAGCTAGATTCCTCTATTGGTGTAGCCTTCTTGATCAGTTCTTGACTGAACTGATCCTTCTGATCCAGCATAACTTAGCTTCTCAAAGCTTCTTGATAGAACAAAATGAGGTGGATCTTCTTGCTGTTGAAGTTGATCTTTAGTCAGCTTCTTCCTTAAATTAAGATTGGAATCTGAATCTTTCTTGCATAAAATTTCTTAGTCTGTTTCCCTTTTTCCATTTTTTTTCACATACCGCCCCCTTGAAGTTTCCAATCTATCTCTTATATAGAGTTTGCTTCATGGTTACTGGCTGATCTGGTTTCTAAAAAACTACTAATAGATCTGTAAGAGGTGTCAGACCTGTTGGATATGATAACTATCAAGTCACCAGACATGTCAATAGATACGTTAGAGTCATTCCAACTCAGTACAAATCACTCAGCAGGCTGCTTCATATGTGTCGACAAAAATTGGCCAAGTGTCGACATAAGTCTTCATGGTGTCGACACAATACTCCAAGTGTCGACACAGACATACTTCTGCTTCTCGACACATCTTCTGTTGAATGTGTCGACACAAGTCCTGTGTGTCGACACAAATGCTTCCGGTGTCGATACAGCTATTGCTGGCAAATGGCGTTGAGTATATGTCGACACAAGTCCTGTGTGTCGACACAGCTGCTTCTGGTCTCGACATATCTGTTGTTGACAGACGGTTTTGAATGAATGTCGACAGTGTTGAAAGTATCCAGACGGCGTTGAGTGTGTGTCGACACAAGTCCTGTGTGTCAACACAATTACTTCTGGTGTCGACATAACTCCTGGCTCAGGTATCGACACAATTTGAGTGTCGACACAGCTTCTTAAGAATTGTCGACTTAGCTTGAGTGTCCATACAACTTCTTCATAAGAGTCGACACAACTTGAGTGTCGACACAACTTCTTCATAAGTGTCGACACAACTTCAGAGTGTCGACACAAGTTCTTCATAAGTTTTGACACAGCTTCTGGGTGTCGACATAGTTTTCTTCTCAAGTGTCGACATTTGTACTTAGAAAATTTTCTTCAAATGCTTAAACCTGCATAATGTAACTTAAACATCTATTAAATACAAATTGATGCATATCATTGACTAAGATGAGGCTTCTCCAAATCTGGTACACATTTTCCAATGTACCCAACAATCTCCCCCTATTTGGAGAAGTCATAACCCTTAGTCAAAGACATACATCTCTCATAATAAAACAGAAATAGAAATAGATGAACATTCAATTTTCAGCAGGTAAACTCATAATCAGTATAAACAACAAAGAAATTAAAACTGAACTTATTTCATTCAATTTTTTTTAAAAGAAAAACAATGTCAAGTTTACAAGGATTTCTTTCAAGATCAAAACATAAAATGTTACATTGTTCTAACACATAAGCCTATCTATCCTATTATTGACTAAGCTCCTTAATGATAATTCCTTTGCCAGCCTTGATCTCTACCTGTACAGAAGGTTCAGCATCTTCAGCAGGCTTCTTCCCTTTCAGGGCCTTCTTCTTTAGTTCTTCAACCTTAATTTTCTTCCATTCAAAATAGTGGAATGACTTTGGAAAGTACTTGCTTAGCTCCTAAGCATTAACAGGTAGTGTCCTAGCCTTAGCTCTTCTTCTTTGTTGAAGAATGGCTTCTTGTCCTTCTTTGTATTTATTCCATTCTATGTTCTGAATACCATTTACTCCTGTCATGGGTTTTATCCTTTATAGCTTTCTAGGCAGTAAGAGTAATGTTTCTAGAAGTTGGGCTCCACTGCTCAAAGTCTGGCTTCAGCTCAGCCTGCTCTCTGAATCTCTTCTTGGATTGTTGAGCTTCCTTTTAAGCTTCTAAGGCAGCTTTTGACATCTCTACTTTTTCCAGAATTATATTTTGAGCCTCTTGTGGAAGACTATACATTTTCTGCACTTCTTCTTGAACCATTTCAAAGTCTGCTAGGGGGTAGATCACCTGAGCAACTTCAGGCTGATCTCCTTCAAGATAGGCAGGTTGTATCCCAGATTTTTCTACATTATCATCATCACAAAGAGGATGATATCCAAGAGTGGCTCTGATGTTATTGGAAATCCATTTAGCATGGTCAGAGATAGCTTTGACTAGTAATCTCTCCCCCTTCATGACTTCTCTTTCAATATGACTTCTCAAATCATCCTTTTGAAACCTGACCTAATTAACAATATAGTCAGTTCCTTCCTTAAAGTAATCTCTGAATTTTATCAAGAAATCAGATATATTCTTTTGAGAAGGCTGAAAGGTGGCCTGAACCGCAGCTATATCTTCCTTGGTGTTCTTTGAAACTTCATATTTCACAGTAGTTGATAAATCATTTATCTTTGTCAGTATAACAAAGTGTGAATTTTTAAGATTGTCATTGATTCTTATCTGATTTTCAAGTATATATCCTTGTTTTACTTCAAGTTCATCCACCTTATCTTTGATAGCTTGTTGTTGCTCGGCTAGAAACACCACATCATTACCTCCTTTATGGAAGCAATCTGTCATCTCCTTCTTATTTTGATTTACCTCAAATCTAATAGATTTGATGTCCTGGGCCAATTGAAACTGTAACTCTTTATGAGTTTCATCCACATATTTTTCTAGAGATTATCTTTGTTCATCCAATTTAATCTGCATCTGGACAAGTAAAGAACTGAAGTCCAAGCTTGGTGTAGATGGTGCTAAGCTCATTTGCAATGCCTTTTTATATACAGAACTCTTTTTCTTCAAAGAAGTTAGTTTCCTTTTCTTAGCCATTGTGGCTTCTTCATCTTCAGAAGATTCAGTTGTACTTTCAATATCAACTGTATTCTTTTCAGCTGGGGCATCCTTAGACAACTCCCCCTCAGTCCATGGAATATCTTTTTCTTGTGCAATCAGCTCCCCCTCAGTCCTTACAGGAGGAAGATCAGAAATTAGGTCATCCATGATGAATTCCTGCTGAATTGGCTCATTTTGAGCTTCTGTCTCAAAAGATCCTTGAGCTGCAATGTTGATTTCAGATGTTATGTTCAAGACAGTATCTGCAGCCAAGTCACTTTCTAAGACTGCATCATCAATGCCCCCCTTGGGTAGGCAACTCAGTTTCTTGTACTATGTATTCTCCCCCTGGAGTTGTGTCCATTTGTTGTTCTTGGGGCACACTGCCCTGCACTTGTTCTTGTGAATCCTTTTGTTGCTGGTCTTCATCAGAACTAAAGACCACTTCCTCCTCAGAATCACAGGAGGATCTAGCCCGTGGAACCACTTTCTAATTTTTCTTATCTTTCTTAGTTTTCTCCTGAGGAGCAGGGACTTCTTTGGTCAGAACTCTATCCCACCTTGATAGAATTCTTACATCCATCCTCCTCATGTGATTTATTTTTGATCCATCCACTTGTTTTAGTACATCTGGTATTACAGCAGATAAGCGTAAACTCAGAATTCGTCCCATGTTTGGTTTCTTAGTTCCTTCACGAACTTTATCAAACACTACTGCTGCCTAGTCAGTGTTTATCTTGAATATGATCCTTACCATAAGATTAAACATCTGGACAGAGATTCTATCATGTCCACTCGTTTTGCAGAGAATCACTTTGCCAACTACTTCAGATAGGAATTTTACTTGGGAATTCATCCCTTTTCTGTTAATAGATGATCCAATCTTTATATTGGGGCTCAGCCCACACCAGCTTAAAGCTTTTGTAATCTGGGAAGGGGTTATGTCATCTGTATCCTTGACTGATGGAAGCTGAAGTGATTTCCTGATAATTTTAAGTGTCAGTTTCACTAGGGAATTTTTAACAGTCCCTTTAATTTTCGTACCTGCAGAATCAACTGTAGCAGTTGAATAAAACTCCAAAACTTCTTTCTTCCATATCTTTGTTGGTTAAGAAACCAAGTACTCCAATCCATTTTATGAAATTAGGGCAATAACACCCTGAATTTCATCTGAAGCTGTTGTGAAACCTTCACGAACCAGTTCATAACCTTCATTGACTTTGTCTTCTTGATGAGGCGCCATTGATGTAAGAGTTGGAAGAGAAGAGAAGAGAAAAGAAAACTTGTGTCGACAGAAGGTGGAAAGTCAAGAATAATGAAAACGTAGTGGACCAGATTTTCGTTACACCTATTTATAGTATAAGTGTAAGGGCAGGTCAAGAGACATGCCAGAGTCGACAAGTATTCATACGTGTAGACAAAAATGACCTAGGTCTCGATAATACATGATTTAAGTCGACACGACTATGTGTCGACAAACTAATGTTAGAGTCGACAACTTATGTTAAGTCGACATATTTATGTGTCGACAAACTTGCGTCTGTGTCGACACTTACTACTTAAGTTTCGACAGACTTGTGTCAACACATGCTTTTATGTGTCAACACCTGAATCCTCTCGACAAAGTTGTGTTGAAAATAATTTTTCTGTCGACACAGATACTGTTTCTGTGTCGACACTTCCTTTTATTTAGTCGACACAACATATTGAGTGTGTCGACACTTCCTTTTATTTAGTCGACACAACATATTGAGTGTGTCGACACAGCTTGTTTGTGTCGACACCGATATTGTACTTAGATAAATTTCCAGAGAAATTTGAGTCTTACTTATTCACCTTAGGGATACTTATGCTAACCTATTCTAGGTTCATCATTCCTAATTAAATTTTAAAATAATTGAATTTAGTTTCATCCATAGGTTTTGTAAAAATATCATCTATTTGATTATCAGTTTTCACAAATTCTAGGCTAATATTTTCCTTCTCTATATGTTCTCTGATGAAATGAAACTTATTTCTATATGCTTGTTCCTACTATGTGATACAGGAATCTTAGCAAGAGAAATAACACTTGTAAAATCACAAAATAGGGAATTCTACTTACCTCGATGTCATAATCTTCTAGTTGATGCTTTATCCACATCAATTGTGTACAGCAGCTACCTGCAGCTATATACTGATAGAATTAATTTCAAGATAACCCAAACGCCTAGAGGGGGGGGGGGTGAATAGGTTCTTTTCAATTTTTACTTAAGGCAGAATATTTTTCCAGATCTTAAAATAGAATCTAACTATTCTACAGCAATAACAACAGAGAAATCACAATCACACACACATATCAGATTGCACACAGGTTTATACTAGTTCCCCAAGGTCTGGGTACATCCACTTTCCCCTTCACCTATCTAGCAGTGTGCTAGATTCGGCCTAACATCTTCCTTCTTCTCAGATCCACAAATTCTACAGCTCAGAACCCTGAAAGGTTCCTACAACTCAGAACCCTATAAGGTTCCTATAACTCAGGCTAACAGCCCTACCTCAGCCTTGCCACAAGGCCTACAACTAAGAGAAAAAATTCTCCTACACTCAGGCTCAAAAGCCCTACCACTCAGAGATCTATATCTCCTACACTCAGCCTTTATAATATAGGCTTATAACTCAGATCTATGAAAAGATCCTACAAAATTTGATAAGTGTTTAGATTGACTCTTACCCTATTTGAGAGAGAAGGATAAGAGGTTTCTTGATCAGCTTCTTGATATGACTGATGGATGAAATCAACCTGTTCTTAGCTTTCTTAAAAGCTTCTTGAATCTGAACTCAGTAGGGTTGATCTCCTTTGAAGTTGACTGGCTGCCAGCTTCCTTCTTAGAATCCAGAAATAGGTCTGAATCCTTCTTAGCAGATTAGTTCAAGATCTGCTTCTTAGGATACTTGTAAATGTCTCCTCCTTTACTTCAACAGCTGAAGATCTCTCTCACTCTTCAGAACTTATGAAGTTTCTTCAGAATTCTTGCATGAATTCTCCTTAGATCTTCGTACGAAAATCTTTTTCAATGTGACGTGCACTTTCTTGATCAATTATCAATACTTCAATAGTTGTGTCTGTTGTTGTTAATCTCCTTTGATTTGACAGAATCCATCTATATATATAGACTTCATCCATGGGAACCGGCTTATCCTATTTCTAACCAACTTCTGATAAGTCTGACAGCTTCAGTAAACTTGTTGGAATGCACAGCTGTCAAGTCTCCAGTCAGTTCTTGAACCTTTATCTTTATCAGCAAAGCGTCGAGACTGATTGTCATTATGTGTCGACACAAGTAGATAAAGTGTCGACACAAGCTTTGGTGATGTCGACATAACTCCTTTGGTGTCGACATAGCTTCTTGACACTACATTTGTAGAATGTGTCGACACTGCCTCTTTGTGCCGACATAGACACTTCTTCACTACACAACAATCAACATTGTTGAAACTCTGCTGAGTGTTGACACAAGTCCTGAGTGTCGACACAGTTGATATAGTCTCAGAATTTGTGTGTCGACACTGCCTCCAGGTGTCGACACAGTTGATGTCGACTAATACTCCTACGTGTCGACACTGCCTCCTGGTGTCGACACAGTTGATATCGACTAATATTTTTGTGTGTCGACATTGCCTCCCGGTGTTGACACAGTCGATGTCGACAAATAAATTCTTTGTGTCGACACAGTTGCTTAAGGTATCGACACAAATTTTCCAAGTGTCGACACAGACTTCCTTAAGTGTCGACACATGGACTTAGAAACTTTTTCTGCATTTTAGCCAATACTTAACCTGCACATATAAACTCAAAATAACATCAAATACACCTTGATGAGTATCATTGAGCAAAGTGAGGCTTCTCCAAATCAGGTACACATTTTCCAATGTACCCCACAATCTCCCCCTATTTGGAGAAGTCATAACCCTTTAGTCAATGATATACACCACTTATAATAAACAAACACTATGATGTATATAAGCATTATATGACAGGGCAACTTATAAACAAAATATATATCAAAATCACATCACAGAATAAGAATGCAACTTGAATGAACATGAAACATTGTTTTGTTTATATTAACAAAAAGTTTCTTAACAACTGATTACATAGATTTCTTTTAAAAAACTAATAGTTACATTATTCTTGCAAAATTTAGTAAATCTATCCTAAGGCTGATCAGGCTCCCTAATGACTATGCCTTTTCCTGACTTAATCTGAGCTTGCACAGGAGGTTCTGCATCATTAATAGGCTTTTTTCCTTTCAACTCTGCCTTTTTCTAAACTTCAGCCTTAATCCTTTGCCTTTCAAAATAATGAAAAGGCTTAGAAAAGTACTTGCTAGGCTCCTGAGCATTAGGATGTAGCTTCCCAATCTTAGCCTGTTGGAACACCCTATTACTAATTTGGGTAAGGATCACTATGCTTGTCTTAGGAATCCCAGTTGACCTAGTTGTATAGTTAAGAAGGTCAACATTAGAATGAGTCTAGGGCTTAGAACTTAGGTTTGGAGCTGCCCCCAGGATCATTCCAAGATCAAGGTTGAAGAGCTAAGTCTAAGGCAATTTTCGTCGAGCTCAGGTCGACGAATCGCCGAACTCCGTTCGACGCTCTCTGAGCTTAACTTCAGTAAATCGTCGAGCTCCGGTCGACGATCTTCGAGCTCAGATCGACTATCTGCTTTTGGCTAGCTTCTGCTTGATCGTCGAACTCCCCTCGACTATCTTCTAGCTCAGTTCGACGATCCCTCCCTGAAGTTATTTCTCAGGTCTCTGAGCTCAGTTCGACGATCGTCGAGCTCAGATCGACGTTTTCTGTCTGCTTGTCCATTTCATCTCTGAGCTCAGTTCGACGATCGTCGAGCTCAGATCGACGTTTTTTTTGGAGAGATCGACGCTTCCAGGAATTCGAATGCTGCTGTTCTTTGGAATGTTTTTGAATATTATCAGCATTTATGTCAGAAGATCTCCCAGCCGTTTGTCTTTACTCTGGAGCAAGTTTCAAGGAATTATTCAGAGAATGTTTGCTGGACTTTCCTCTAGAAGACAAGACTATTTTTGGAAGACATTTATGACTCCCAACGGCAAAATTTTGGACAAGGAAACGTCAGAAAGTTAATTTCTCTCTCCTGTGTTTTAAAGATATACAGAATACACAAGAGGAAATATACACAGAGATTGACAAGAAAGAAAGTGAACACACAGAATAGAGAATACTGATAGCAGAAGAACAACAGAAGAACTGTGACTCCAAAAAATCTTCTTGCTGACTGAAAAGTGTTCACAATCTCATTTCAGAACTCCAGACACATTATTTTCAGCCTTCTTGCTGAAACCATCCTGTGCTGGTGATCAAAGTTCTGAAGACCTATCACCCTAGAGCAAAGCTTCTTTTCCTGAACCTTTCTACATCTCAGGGGGAGCTTTGACATCATCAATCCACTTGTGCTTCTCTCATTTGATTGAGAACAGAGAAGACACCCTTCACTCTTATTTTTCTTTTCCTGCTGTAAAAGGGTTCTTGAACTCCCTTCAAAAGTTCTGTCTGGTTCTGAGAGCCTTGTCAAAACTCAGTGGTGGCAAGACACCTTATCAAAAAATCTAGTTTTGGTTTTTGGGCACCTTATCAAAAGCTCATTTGTGTCAGGACACCTGATCAACTCATCCTGAGTGGATTCCTACCAAGGGTGGTAGAAGAGTGGATGTACCCAGGTTTTTGGGGAACCACTATAATTCCTTGTGTTTTCTGGTTTGTTTGTGTGATTTGTCTGCTGTGTGCTGTGCTCTTTACTTCTTAGCTTTTAACCTCTTACTAGCACTCTACACTATATCATAAATTAAATTTTATATGTGCTATTTATTTCAACTGTAAAAAATTATTTTAAAATACTCTATTCACCCCCCTCTAGAGTTGAGATAGATCTTAGCCTCACTTTCAATTGGTATCAGAGGCAGGTTTGGTTGCTCATATAGGCTAACACCTGAACCAAAAGATCCTTGATAAGATCAATCTCTTAAGGGGATTATTTTCTATACATCTACCTATTTATTTAAAGACATGGCACAGAACAAAGATTATGCAAGCACCAGACCACCAGTGTGCAACCTTTCCAAGTTTGCACTCTGGAAGGCAAGGATTAGATTATACATGAATTCTATTGATGAGGATATTTTTAATTCTGTCTTGACAGTGTGTCCAACTCCACCAGCAAGCTCAAGTACAAGTGCTGTTCCACCTCCTTCTGGAACAGATGCAGATATAAAGAAGTGGAAGACTGCAGATGCTAAGGCTATGAACATCTTAGCCCAAACAATGTCTGATGAAATCTTTCAGAAGGTAGCTGAATGCCACTCAGCCAAAGAAATCTGGGACAAACTCTCTGAAATTGTCTCAGGATCTGCTGATGAAAGGAAAGATAGAAGATCTCATCTGATAAGCCAATATGAGAACTTCAAAAAGGGAGAAGCTGAATCAGTGGCTGACATGTACAATAGACTAAGTCTAATTGTCAATGAGCTAAAAACCCTAGACAAAGAAATCTCATTGACTGAGCTGAATGACAAAATCCTGATGTGCTTCCCCAGCACTTGGGATTCAAGAATCTGGCCAATCAAGGATGCCAGAAGTTTAAATGAGATTACTACTGAAGCTCTCCTGGGCAAGCTCAAATCCTATGAGCTGCTCATTAAAAATAGAGAAGAAGAACAAAAGGCTATCTCTCCAGCTACAAGGAAAGAAAAGACCATAGCCTTCAAAGCTGCAGAAGAGGAGCCTGAAGATAAAGCTACAGGAAATGATGAGCTCATAAGTCTACTGGCCAAAAGATTCTACAAGATGGCCAGAAAAGACTTCAGAAAGAGACCATACAAGGGTCATGATAAACCAAGGTATGATAAATTAAATAACAATAAAGAAATCATATGCTTTGGTTGTAGGAAACCAGGCCACATTGTGCCTGACTGTCCAGAAAACAAGAATAAGGACAAAAGGGAAAGAAGAGAAAGAAGAAAAGAAAAGGATTACAAGAAGAATAGCTCAGACAAAGCCTCCTCCAGCAAGAACAAACATACAAGGAAGGGCTTTGTTGCTGAGACATGGAGTGAGACTGAAGAGGAATCTGAAGCCTCATCCAGCTCCAGTGATGATGAGGATGATGCAGATGAAAACGAATTTTGCATGATGGCTATCAATGCATCACAGCAAAACTCTGATGAAGAATCAGATTCAGACTCAGAAAGTCAACCAGATGAGGATCAGGTAATCAACTCTTTTGATTTTAACTCTGAGGACTTCAAAGATGAATTTAAGACACTGTGCCTAGATTTATTAAAATCTGAGAAGGAGATAATCTCTCTCAGGAATCAATTATCTGAGCATAGTGTCCTAAACTCAAAGATCCTCAAACTCTCTGAGGAGTTAGAATGCTGTAGGGAGGAGATAGCTTCACTGAAAAGTGAACTATCAAAGGCCAAAAAGTTTGAAGAATCCCTAAATGGGAGAAGTATCAGACTGATGGACATCACAAGCACAGTGAACTCTAGATTTAATAGCACACTGGGCTTGGGTGCCTCATCCAGCCAACCTATAATTTTTACAACTCCAATCAAGTTTGTCTCTGACAAAGGAAAGGGAGTAATAGAGGTACCCAGGAAGAATGCAGATCTGTCAGAGAAGAACTCAGTTCAACAGATGGCGTCGAGCAGAGCTCGACGATCGTCGAACAGAGCTCGACGATCTAACTACAGATCGTCGACCTCAGCTCGACGATATCCAAACTCTGAACTTCAGCATAATCGATCTTCGAACAGAGATCGACGATCTGACCCAAGATCGTCGACCTCAGTTCGACGATCGTCGAACAGAAATCAGGACTGTGAACAATCCTTCAATGGCACATCTAGATTCAATCCTAGAAGTCCCACATCCCAAGGCTTTAATCCCTATACTGAATGGGTAGTACCTCCTAGGAGATACCATCCTGAAGGTTATAAGGATCAACCTGGGATGTCTTTTATTTCAGAATTCAAGGGATATCAACCTAGGCCCAAGGTTAACTGGGTCAAAAACAAATAAGCTACTTTTGTGTAGGTAAAGACCTATCCAGCATCAAACCATCAATGGTATCTGGATAGTGGGTGCTCAAAGCACATGACAGGGGACAAGGACAACTTCACTTCCTTCAAAGCCAAGCTTGGACCCAAAGTAATTTTTGGAGACTCAAGCTTTGGAACTACAAAAGGATATGGTGCAGTCAAAATTGGTCCAGTCACATTCAAGAAGGTGGCATATGTTGAAGGACTCAAGCACAACTTGATAAGTATCAGGCAACTGTGTGATGAAGGATATCAAGTGATATTCAACAAAGCCATATGCAAGGTCAAGACAGAGGACAACACAACTGTGTTGACAGGTAACAGAAGAGGTAACATTTACTTAGTGGATTTTCATTCACCTATAGTAGATATTTGCCTGTTCAACTCCATTTCAAAATCTAATATTTTATGGCATAAGAGACTAGGGCATATTAACCTTAGAACCATTGCTAAGCTATCTAAAGACAACCTTGTTAAAGGACTACCTTCTGGTCCCTACAAGAAGGAAGGACTTTGCAAGGCTTGTCAATTAGGCAAGCAAACTAAAAGTAGTTTTAAATCAATTAATAAGAGTGATTCACCTAGGATCTTGTACCTATTGCACATGGATCTTTTTGGACCCATATCAGTGCAAAGCCTAGGAGGGAAGTCCTATACTTTAGTGGTTGTAGATGACTTCTCAAGATTCACTTGGGTATTCTTTCTGAGGAAGAAGTCTGATAACTTCAAATGTTTGACAGATTTTCTCAAATGCATTCAGATTGAGTTCAACACTCACATTGCCCTGATCAGAAGTGATCATGGGACAGAGTTTGATTCTCTTCTCATGCAAGAGTTCTGTCAGAGTGAAGGGATCAGGCACACTTTCTCAGCTCCTAGAACTCCTCAACAAAATGGGGTAGCTGAAAGGAAAAATAGAACACTCATTGAATCTGCAACTACATTATTGGCAGATGCTCACCTACCTCTGTCCTTTTGGGCTGAGGCAGTGAACACCTCCAACTATGTGTTGAACAGAAGCCTGATACACAAGCTGAAGGGCAAGACTCCTTATGAATTGCTCAAAGGGAAGAAACCTAAAATAGGCTATTTCAAAGTTTTTGGTTACACTTGTTTTATTCATAATAATGACAAGAAATATCTAGCAAAATTCCAAGCTAAAGCTGATGAAGGAGTGTTTCTGGGATACTCCATGATAAGCAAGGCCTATAGGGTTTATAATAAATCTTCCTGTAAAATTGAAGAATCTGTTCATATTATTTTTGATGAAGCTAACATGTCTTTCAAGGAGAAGAATGCTTCTACCATAGAACCCCTGCAGGTATATTCTCTAGCTGAAGACTTGAACAAACTGCAAGTTGGTGAAAAGAATGAGAGCAGTGATGATGAAGAAGAAGTTCAACATCTTGAAGAAAATCATCCTGAAGAGCCAGTTGCTGTTCCACTAAGGGAGACAACAACACAGGCTGGTGAACAATCAACACTCCCTGTTGACTTAGTAACAACAAGAGATCATCCAATCAACCAAGTAATTGGAGAGATCTCAGCTGGTGTGCAAACTAGAAGTCAGGTCAACCAGAACCTGATGCACACTTGCTTTCTATCTCAAATTGAGCCTCAATCCATTCAAGATGCAGAGCAAGATCCACACTGGATCATTGCAATGCAAGAGGAGTTGCATCAATTTGAAAGGAACAAGGTTTGGGAACTAGTGCCTAAGCCAAAGGATCATCCCATTGTTGGAACAAAGTGGGTATTCAGGAACAAGCTGGATGATCAAGGAATTATAGTCAGAAACAAGGCAAGGCTAGTTGCTCAAGGGTACTCTCAACAAGAAGGAATAGACTATGATCAGACATTTGCACCAGTTGCAAGGTTGGAAGCCATCAGAATATTCCTGGCCTTTGCTGCTCACAAGGGCTTCAAAGTGTATCAAATGGATGTAAAAAGTGCATTTCTCAATGGGGACATCAAAGAGGAAGTCTATGTTAGACAACCTCCAGGTTTTATCTCTCTAACTCACCCTGATTATGTTTACAAATTGCATAAAGTATTATATGGTCTCAAGCAAGCTCCTAGAGCATGGTATGAGACCCTAGCATGCTTTCTTCTGGAAAATGATTTTGTTAGGGGGAGAGTAGACCAAACTCTTTTTATTAGAACCCATAAGTCCCACACCCTACTAGTGCAAATTTATGTAGATGACATTATTTTTGGTTCTACTGATTCAAAATTGTGCAAAAAGTTTTCCAAGCTTATGCACTCTAAATTTGAAATGAGTAGCATGGGTGAGCTGTCCTTCTTCTTAGGACTGCAAGTCAAGCAACATGCTGAAGGCATATTTATTTCTCAAACCAAGTATGCAAAAGAATTGATTAAGAAATTTGGCATGTCTGATGCATCATGTATGAAAACACCCATGCCCTCAAATGCTGTAGTAGATGCTGATGAACATGGGAAACCTGTTGATTAGACAACATATAGAGCAATAATTGGCTCTTTATTGTACCTTACAGCTAGTAGGCCTGATATAATGTTTGCCACATGTATTTGTGCTAGATTCCAAGTTAGCCCTAGAGAGTCACATTTAATCTTAGTTAAAAGAATTCTTAGGTATGTAAAAAGTTGTCCAAATCTAGGTCTCTGGTATCCAAAAGATTCAGCATTTGATTTAACTGGATTCTTAGATGCTGATTATGCTGGATGCAGAATAGACAGGAAAAGCACCAGTGGAACATGTCAGTTCCTTGGTGACAGACTTGTCTCCTGGTTCTGTAAGAAGCAAACATCTGTGTCAACCTCAACTGCTGAAGCTGAGTATATGGCTGCAGGCAGTTGCTGTTCACAAATATTGTGGATACAGAATCAGCTCTTAGACTATGGCTACAACTTAGAGAAGTCTAAAATTTTCTGTGATAATACTAGTGCTATCTCTATAGCTCAAAATCCAGTCCTCCATAGTAGGACAAAACACATAGAAATTAGGCATCATTTTCTAAGAGATAATGTAGAGAAAAATAAAATTGAACTTCAATATATTCCTACTGATTTGCAAAGGGGAGATATTTTCACCAAACCTTTGGATGAAAAGAAACACAGTTTCTTCCTAAATCAGTTAGGCATGTTAGATGGAGGAAGCCTTAATTAAATTACAAGATTTTGAAAAGCTAAAACAGACCAAGACTAGGCCAAAAATCCTTCTTTTTGTGTCTGTAGAATGTGTTTAGACTCTGAACTGCGCTCGACGTTTTCCCCAAAATCGTCGAACAGAGATCGACGATTTTCCAAAAATCGTCGACCAGAGATCGACGCTTTTGCAGTCGTCGATCTGAGTTCAGAGTCCTCGCTAGAACTAGGCTTTCTCTCTTTCTGATCAGAGGGCGTCGAGCTGAGCTCGACGTTTTTCAACATCGTCGAACTAAGATCGCCGATTTTGAAGACTCTTCAGATTCCCTCTGTAGCCCAAATCGTCGAGCTAAGCTCGACGTTTCGTCGAGCTGAGCTCAACGATCTTCCTTTTCGCCGTCGAACCCTAATATAAAATCTTTCTTTCAGCCGTCGTTCTCCTCTTGCGCTTTCATACTCTGCAACTTTCTTTCTTTTCCCTCCAAACTCTCTACGCTTGGTCGTTTTTGGTTTTCTGTTGCAGGTGAATATGGCTGAATCCAGTGCTGCTGTTGCTAAGATGAAGTTCGACACAGGCTTTGACATCGACATAAACTCCTTCGACGGAAGCGACCAGCGCTTCAAGGACATCCTAAACTTATTCAGAGAACAACAGCTGACTCTAATAATGACTACAAGGATGAAGATCGCCTCAGAAGAAATTAAAGAGTGGTGTTTTACCGCAACAGACGAGACTGAGAATTCTGTTGTCGGCACCATTAAGGGGACTCAGGTATTTCTATCCCCGGCTCTTTTAACAGAAGTCTTTCAACTCAGTACTGGAGAAGACTCCATTGAACTGTCTGGAGAGGAGTATGACTCCATGCTGGATAGGATGGGTCACAATGCAGTCAACCCTAATAAGCTACTGAAGAAAAATCTGGCTATAGAATTTCAATTCCTGGCTGATGTAGTTGGGAAGGTGCTGTTGGCTAAGCATTCAGCCCATGACACAATTTCCAGATATCAGTTCTGCCTGATGGGAGCTTTATTAGATAAGAAACACCTGGACTGGGGCTCCATCTTCTTCACTCTGATTAAGAAGAAGATCAACAAGAATGCAGTTAGTTATGGGAGAATCTTAGGGGTCTTTCTGCACAACAGGTGCCCTGACCTATTAACCTCCTCTGGCATGTTTATCAATGCATCCAAGAGGCTTTCCTGTGCCCTCTTCAGTAAATGGGACAGGCAGATCATAAACCCCTCCAGGGCTGCTGCAACACTTCATTCAGGCACAAGGACTATCTCAGTCACTCCTCAGCAGAAGAGCTTCCTGCTTCTTCCCCTCCTCCAGCCTCATCCACCCAAGCCGTCACCTCCTCACCACCAGTCACCACCATAATTATCTCATCCCCAATTACAATTTCCTCACCTATGTCATCCCCTCCTCCATCCACCTCAGAGGAATTCCACCCTCTCTTTTCCCATTCAACCTTCTCCCTACCATCCTTCTCACTCATTGATGATTCCTTCATGGATGATTCACCCTCTACTCCTCCTGAACCACCCTCAACTTCCTCCTTTCAACAAATGCTCCATGACATTCTCTCTCAACCCTCCTTCTCACCATCTCTTACTTCCCCTATCTCCACCTCAACCTTCTCTATCTCCATAATTCCATCTTCTGAACCAACCATTCCCTCTCCACCTTTCTCCACAATTTCAGTTTCGGCCACAATCCCTCCATCTACCTTTGCCTCTACCTCTGCTCAAGCCCCACTTGAGCATGTGGATCTTCCTAATTTGGCAGACAGGCTGTACGAGTTGCTAGCTCCCAAGCTGACATCTCTACTGGAGTCTTCCCTGGCTCCACTCCTAAAGCAAGTACAGGAGCTGTCTACCAAGATTGCCTTCCTTTCCTCCTCCCTGGCTATCCCATCTTCTGTGTGCCTTGATTCACCTTTCTCTGAACCAAGGCAGGGGGAGATGCCTTATGAAGAAGTGGATGTGCCAGCTGCTGATATTATGTCTGCTCCAGCTCCAGCTCTTGGATGTGCTTTTGCACTGAATCTGCAGAGGCTGCTATCTATATTTGATACAGTCCATTTCAGTTGTCTGCCTGCAACTCCTGCTGAAGATTTGTCTAAGGCCATTGTGCCTGTAGCTACCTGTGATCCAAGCCATATTGATTCCTACATCAAATCCTGGAAGGCTGTGGATATCTCTGATGCTGATACTAAGGCCACTGTGCCTCCTTCAATTGCTACTAAGGCCACTATGCCTCTTTCAATTGCTACTAAGGACACTGTGCCTCTTTCTGTTGAAATTACTGCTGCTGCTACTGCTGACATAGAAATGATTCCAGCAACTGATGCTGATGAAATTGCTGCTCCTGCTCTAGTGTCTGCTCCTGATTCTATCTGCTCTGCTGCTGCTCTCTCTCCTCCTGCTCCTGCTGTTTCTGCAAAACTTAAAGCTCAAGAAGAGCTTATCAGAAGAATTGATGATCTGTATGATCAACCTCAAAGTTCTGAGAGTGACCAATACAGGACTGATTCTGATGATTCCTCTAGCACTATTGCCAAGAAGAGAAAAGCCAGAAGTAAAGCAATGATGTCAGTCCTTCCTACCAAAGCCAAAGACTCCAATGATATTCCATACTACATCCTGCATGACTGCCCTATCTCTGAGCCTTGGATGCAATATTCAAAAAATCAACTGAAAGCTATGAAGAAGAAGAGGAAGCTTGACAAATATGATAAGGGATCTTCTCAATATCAGCCTCCTCCTCCTCATTCTGGCTCAGGTTCAGCCTCTCAAGCTACAGTCTCCAGACACAGTTCTTCTCAGTACTATCAAAGATCATATCAAAGAGGACAACATCAAAAGGGATATCAATCAAGAAGAGATCAATTTAGAGGAAGCCAAAGAGGGCATAGACTTCATCCAAGGGAAGGGCAAGGTCACTCTGACCCTTCTTCAGGCCCTTTCCCTTACAAGCTGAAAGACACAATTGTCTCCAGGACCCCTTCTACTGTTTCTGAAATCATCAACAGATATGAACCTCCTATTCCTTTTGAAGATCCTGAGAACAACCCTGTATCCTGGACAGCCAGAATGAAAGAATTGGCTGCCCTTGATCAAATAAAAAAGGCCAGAGAACAAGGCAAAGATACTTCAAACATAACTACCTTATCAGAGCAGAGAAAGAAAGAACTGGAAAGATATGCTTCAAGAAAATTTTTCAATCCAGAAGATTACATGAAGCTGCACCCAGAGGCTGTTGTTCCAAGGCCCAAATTTCAAACTTCTCTAGGTGCAGAGGATGACAAAAGGTCAAAGAAAGAAAGTCAGAATCCAAATAGAGAAATTTTATTTAAAAAGGGATCTGAAAGGAAGTGAACTGTGTAAGCTAAAACATTTCATCCACCTTTGGATATCTGCTGTTATTTATCTGTGATATGCCTTGCTACCATATAACTTCTCTGTAATTTTGCATTAACTTCTGTACTGCTGTATGCTTTTCATTTCCTATGATTGTCTGTAAATAGTAATCCTAACACAAATAGGGGGAGATTGTTGGAACACCCTATTACTAATTTGGGTAAGGATCACTATGCTTGTCTTAGGAATCCCAGTTGACCTAGTTGTATAGTTAAGAAGGTCAACATTAGAATGAGTCTAGGGCTTAGAACTTAGGTTTGGAGCTGCCCCCAGGATCATTCCAAGATCAAGGTTGAAGAGCTAAGTCTAAGGCAATTTTCGTCGAGCTCAGGTCGACGAATCGTCGAACTCCGTTCGACGCTCTCTGAGCTTAACTTCAGTAAATCGTCGAGCTCCGGTCGACGATCTTCGAGCTCAGATCGACTATCTGCTTTTGGCTAGCTTCTGCTTGATCGTCGAACTCCCCTCGACTATCTTCTAGCTCAGTTCGACGATCCCTCCCTGAAGTTATTTCTCAGGTCTCTGAGCTCAGTTCGACGATCGTCGAGCTCAGATCGACGTTTTCTGTCTGCTTGTCCATTTCATCTCTGAGCTCAGTTCGACGATCGTCGAGCTCAGATCGACGTTTTTTTTTGGAGAGATCGACGCTTCCAGGAATTCGAATGCTGCTGTTCTTTGGAATGTTTTTGAATATTATCAGCATTTATGTCAGAAGATCTCCCAGCCGTTTGTCTTTACTCTGGAGCAAGTTTCAAGGAATTATTCAGAGAATGTTTGCTGGACTTTCCTCTAGAAGACAAGACAATTTTTGGAAGACATTTATGACTCCCAACGGCAAAATTTTGGACAAGGAAACGTCAGAAAGTTAATTTCTCTCTCCTGTGTTTTAAAGATATACAGAATACACAAGAGGAAATATACACAGAGATTGACAAGAAAGAAAGTGAACACACAGAATAGAGAATACTGATAGCAGAAGAACAACAGAAGAACTGTGACTCCAAAAAATCTTCTTGCTGACTGAAAAGTGTTCACAATATCATTTCAGAACTCCAGACACATTATTTTCAGCCTTCTTGCTGAAACCATCCTGTGCTGGTGATCAAAGTTCTGAAGACCTATCACCCTAGAGCAAAGCTTCTTTTCCTGAACCTTTCTACATCTCAGGGGGAGCTTTGACATCATCAATCCACTTGTGCTTCTCTCATTTGATTGAGAACAGAGAAGACACCCTTCACTCTTATTTTTCTTTTCCTGCTGTAAAAGGGTTCTTGAACTCCCTTCAAAAGTTCTGTCTGGTTCTGAGAGCCTTGTCAAAACTCAGTGGTGGCAAGACACCTTATCAAAAAATCTAGTTTTGGTTTTTGGGCACCTTATCAAAAGCTCATTGGTGTCAGGACACCTGATCAACTCATCCTGAGTGGATTCCTACCAAGGGTGGTAGAAGAGTGGATGTACCCAGGTTTTTGGGGAACCACTATAATTCCTTGTGTTTTCTGTTTGTTTGTGTGATTTGTCTGCTGTGTGCTGTGCTCTTTACTTCTTAGCTTTTAACCTCTACCTAGCACTCTACACTATATCATAAATTAAATTTTATATGTGCTGTTTATTTCAACTGTAAAAAATTATTTTAAAATACTCTATTCACCCCCCCTCTAGAGTTGAGATAGATCTTAGCCTCACTTTCATAGCCTTTCTTCTACGCTGCACAATGGCTTCCTGTCCTTCCTCATACTTCTGCCATTCCTGTTCATTATGCCACTTGCCCCTTTCATGAACTTGATCTTTCACAGCTTTCTAGGCAGTCAAAATTATATTTCTTTAAGTGGGGCTCCACTGCTCAAAATCAGGCTTTAACTCAGTCTGTTCTCTGAATCTTTTCTTTGAAAGTTGAGCTTCTTGCTGAGCTTTCAAGGCAGCTTCTGGCATTCCAACTTTCTATATAATGACATTTTCAACATCCTTTGGAGGACTGTACATTGTCTGAACCTGTAGTTGAATCATATCAAAATCTGCTGGAGGGTAAATGATCTGAGCAACTTCAGGTTGATCACCTTCAGCATAAGCAGGTTGCACACCAGACTCAGAAAAATTGTCATCATCACAAAGGGGTGGATATCCAAGAGTGGCCTTGATGCTATTAGATATCCATTTTGCATGATCTGAGCCTGCATTGACTAACACTCTCTCCCCCATTATGCCTTCTCTTACAATGTGATCTCTTAATTCATCTTTATGAAATTTTATTTGGCCATCAAGAAAATTGACACCATCTTTATAAAATGATTTTAAGTTAAGAAGCTATTCAGAGATTGTTTTATGAGAAGTAGTAATTGTTGTCTTAACTGAATCTAAGGCATCCTGTAACTTCTTATCAAATTCCTATTACTCCTTAGCCCTTGCTTCAGTAATTGCAGTAACTGTTTGCTTTACTTCAGTGACTATCTATATGTGAGATTTAGTCAGGTTTTCATTCATCCTAATCTGATTTTCAAGGACATAGCCTTGTTTGACAGAAATATCATCTACTTGAGCCTTAACTTCTGCTTGCTGCTTTGCTAGAAATACTACAGCATTGCTCCCCTTGTGGAAGCAATCTGTCATCTCTTTCTTATGGAGATTGACTTCAAATCTTATGGATTTGATATCCTGAGCTAGTTCAGATTGAAGTGACTTATGGCTTTCATCCACATACTTTTCTATAGCCATTCTCCGCTAATTCAATTTAACATGCAATGCCACCATTAATGAGCTGTAATCAACCTCTGGGGCAGGTTGTGAAGTAAGAGTTTGCAATGACTTCTTATAGCTATGGCTTCTTTTCTTAAAGACCATCAGTTTCCTTTTCTTTGCATTTCTGATTTATTCATCTTCTGAAGTAGATGAACTGGGGATGTCTACTCTTTCCTTAGGACTTGGAGGCAGCTCCTTCTCAGTCCTATGCTACACTCCCTCAATGTTAGCCTGCTCCCCCTCATCTGCTGCTCCCTCTATGTCGGGAAACAATTCTTCTAGAGTGAACTTTTGTTGAGTGTGAACTAGTGATACTGCTTTCTCAGGAGCATCAACAACCACAGATGTATCCTCCATGATCACATCTAGTGCTTGACTGTTGATATGAGGTCTCTCAAGAATAGATTGTGAATCCATTTCACTTGCCAAGTGAATTCTTTCTTCCCCTTGTACTTGTGCAGTAATTGTCTCCCCCTGTACTTATGAATTCTCAGTCAGATCCTGTACTTGTACACTATCTAGCTCCCCCTGCACTTGTGCACTAACTGTTTCCTTCTGCACTTGTACAATCTCAGTAAGGTCTTTTTCAGGAGATTTCTCAGGAACTTCCTGTCTTTCTATATCTGGTATGTCTTTTGTTAGGACTCTATCCCATCTTGAGATGATCCTGATGTCCATTCTTCTCATATGATTAATTTTAGAACCAAGAATCTGGTTCATTACTTCTGGAATGGCTCCAGCCAAGTATAGACTCATAATTCTAGCCAAATTAGGCTTCTTGATTCCTTCCTTAATCTACTCAAACAGTTCTACAGACCAATCTGTGTTGAGTGTAAAGATTATCCTTGTCATGAGGCTTAACATATAGGCTGAAATCCTATCATGTCCCCCTGGCTTACACAGAACAACCTTTCCAACAACTTCAGATAGAAATTTACCTTGTTGATTCAT
This sequence comes from Platanthera zijinensis, assembly GCA_039513925.1. Classification (NCBI taxonomy): domain Eukaryota; kingdom Viridiplantae; phylum Streptophyta; class Magnoliopsida; order Asparagales; family Orchidaceae; genus Platanthera; species Platanthera zijinensis. Next base: position 148,297,886 of record CM077086.1, read on the forward strand.
CCCTTTCCTGTTTATTGCTGATCCAATCTTCATGGTAGGATCCAATCCACAACATTATAGTGCCTCCCTTGTTCTTGATACTGGTACTTCTTCTTCATCCTGAGTTCTTGGAAGATGAAGAATTTTTCTCAAACTTTTCAAGGTCACTTTGACTCTTGCTCCATGAACTGTTGATCTAATCTTAAGTCCTGTTGAGTCTATTGCAGCCGCGCCAGAAAACTCAAGAATCTCCTAATTCCATATCTTTGTTGGTTCGGATACCAGAAACTCCAAACCACCTTCAGTAATTAGGGTAATTACTCCTTTTATCTCAGAGTCAGCATCATCAATGGCATGACGAACCAATTTTATCCTTTGTTAATGTTATCTTCAACCTTTGGCGCCATTGGGATGGAGAGAAAACTTGGATTGAGAGAAGAGAGTTTGTCGACTCAAGGGTTTAGTCTCGAAAATCTGGAGAGCGTGTCGACAGAATATGTTCTTGACCTATTTATACCCATCTAAACAAAGAAGGTCAAAAGGCGGGCAAAAATTGTCTAAAAGTGCAGACACTGTTGAAATGTGTCGACACATATCTCTATTGTCTCGACAACGGCGTTGACTACTATGTGTCGACACCAATTGATGATATGTCGACACTAGACATCCTTAGTAGTTCATCAGAAATTCTGTGTCGACTCTTATTGCAATTGTCGACACAATTTCTGAAAGTGTCGACACCATTACTCTGGTTGTGTCGACGCCACTAACTAAAGTGTCGACACCACTTCTCTGGATGTGTCGACACAAATTTACTGAAGTGTCGACAACACTTCTCTGAATGTGTCGACATAGATTTACTTAGCCAAATTTGTTAGACTAATCTATGTTCAACATTCCTAATTCAATTTTAAATTTATTGAATTTAGTTTCATCTAGAGGCTTAGTAAATACATCTGCAATTTGATAATCTATTTTGACAAATTCTAGTGAGATGTCCTCTTTCTCTACATGTTCTCTAAGAAAATGGTATCTTATTTTTATATGCTTAGTCCTACTATGTGAAACAGGATTATTAGCAATAGAAATAGCACTAGTAGAATCACGAAACAAAGGTGTTCTACTTACCTGAATACCATAGTCTTCTAGCTGGTGCTGAATCCACAACAGTTGTGCACAGCAACTTCCTGCTGCCACATATTCAGACTCAGCTGTGGAAATTGCCACACTAGTCTGCTTCTTACTACTCCAAGACACCAATCATCCTCCTAGAAATTGACAGGTGTCTGTAGTGCTTTTTCTATCTTCTTTTCAACCTGCAAAGTCTTCATCTGAATAGCCTGTCTGTAGAAAATCTCCATTCCTAGGGTACCAAAGGCCTAGATTAGGTGTGCCCTTTAGATATCTCAAAATCCTTTTTACTGCAGTGTAATGAGATTCTTTAGGGCATGATTGGTACCGATCACATACACAAGTTGCATAAATAATGTCTTGTCTACTAGCAGTTAGATATAAAAGAGAGCCAATTATTCCTCTATACAAAGACTCATCTACAGGTTTACCTGCATCATCTTTGCATATCGGCATACTTGTTACCATAGGAGTTCTCATGGTGGAGGATGATTCCATACCATATTTCTTAATTAACTCCTTGGAGAACTTAGACTGGGATATGGACAAGCCATCATCAGTCTGTCTTACTTGAAGGCCCAAGAAGAACTTAAGTTCTCCCATGCTGCTCATCTCAAACTTCCCTTGCATAAGTTTTGCAAACTTCTTGCAAAGGTTGCTTTCTGTAGACCCAAATATTATGTCATCTACATAAATCTGAAGTAAGATTATCTTTTCTTTTGATTCCCGTAGTAATAGAGTTTTGTCTATTTTCCCCCTTGAGAATTTGTTGTCAATAAGAAAAGTAGACAGGGTCTCATATCAAGCCTTTGGGGCTTGCTTTAACCCATATAAAGCTTTCCTAAGTCTATAAACATAATCAGGTTTAAGAGAATCAACAAAACCTGTGGGTTGCTCTACATAGACTTCTTCTTTTAGATTTACATTTAGGAATGCTAATTTTACATCCATTTGGAATACCTTGAAGCCTTGATATGCTGCATAGGCAAGGAACATCCTAATTGCATTCAGTCTTGCTACTGGGCCAATGGTTTGATCAAAGTCAATACCCTCTTCCTGCCTGAATCCTTTTGCAACAAGTCTTGCTTTGTTCTTCACAATGATCCAATTCTCATCCAGTTTGTTCGTAAAGATCCACTTTGTTCCAATGATGTTGTTGTCTTTTGGTTTAGGAACTAACTCCCAGACCTTGCACCTTCTGAACTGATTAGCCTCCTCTTGTAAGGCATCAATCCAATGTGGGTCTAGAATAGCTTCTTCAAATTTCTTTAGCTCCAGTTGAGATAGGAAGCTTGAGAATAGTATTGTGTTCAAGTTCCTGCTTCTGGTTTGCACTCCATGTCTTAGATCACAAATTATTTGATTTGCTGGATGATCTTTTAAGTGTCTAACAGCTGGAGGTGGACTATCTTCTGGTTGAACACCTCAAGTCTCTTATATATGCTGCACCTCTTGGTGTACATCTGCATTTAGAGAGTCATGTACTCCTCCTGGACAGTAGCAACCATTTTCTACTTCCTGCTCTTTAGTTGTTTCTTCTGTAATGGTAAGCTTACCCATTTTCTCATTAATACCTGTAAAACTGCATGAGCTACAAGGCAACTCACTGTTAATCAGTCTTGTTTCATCAAAGACAACATGTACAGACTCTTCTACAACTTGAGTAATCAAGTTGTAGACTCTATAAGCCTTACGATTGTTGTTGTACCCAACAAATATCCAATCTTGGGATTTGACAGCAAACTTAGTTAAATAAGACTTGCCATTGTTAAGGACATAACACTTACAACCAAAGATCCCAAAATAAGATATGTTTGGTTTTCTACCCTTCATGATCTCATAGGGAGTCTTTTTGTGGCTTTTGGTGATAGATGCCCTATTGATCACATGACATGTAGTGTTTACTACCTCAGCTCAGAAATACTCTAGGAGAGAAGTGTCACTAAATAGAGTTCTACCAGCCTCAATCAACGTTCTATTCTTCCTTTCAGCAATACCATTTTGCTGTGGTGTTCTATGTGAGGAGAATTCTTGAAAAATCCCAAATTCTTCAAGCGGTTTTGTCATACTCTCAGATTGAAATTCAGTGCCATGGTCACGTCTTATTTTGACCACTATACTATCAAGTTCATTCTAAATTTGCTTGACAAAGCTGTACAAAACACTTGGGGTTTCTGGTTTTTGTCTTAGAAAGAACACCCAGGAATACCTAGAATAGTCATCTACCACCACAAAAGTGTAGACCTTCCTACCTATACTATGAACTGGCATAGGACCAAATAAATCCATATGTAAGAGGTATAAACTATAAGACCCCCTTTTTTTTTTCTTTTTCGACATCGGGGTCTTAGGCCCAGAACCGCCACCTTGCGGTGATACCTTCGCACCCGGGAAGGTCGTCACTACAAGATGCCGATTCTGCCGGCCAAAATCGATCACAACTGTAGCAATAAAATAAAAGCAAGTCTACAGAAAATCACATGTATAGAAAATAAGCTCCACGAAGGGAGTGTCCATAGATAGTACATATAATAAAAATCTCGGGCTTATGCCCGGTACATCAAGTCCTCACTACAAATCACTCATCGCGGAAGCAAACCAATACAACTACTAGTGTTTGGGACTCACAGTCCCTTCAGTATGGACTCCAGTACTAGACTGTCCGATCTCCAAGCGTGTCGACCTCCGGGGCTGCTCCTCCATGCTTGGCTCCGTGGTGCCCTAAATGATGTGATTCGAAAACCGTTAGTCTAAAAGACTAAGTCCTATCGTCCTCCGCCTCTTCCTCCATGGCTCCTAAGCACCGAGCGGGGAGAAGGAAAGGAAAGGACATGTAGGTGGAGAATGTCAAATAGCAGATGGCAGCGGAACTAGACTAGCAGTTCTAAGTATGGTAATAATGATACAAAATTAGAATAAGTAACCTTAACTTATGTGAAAACACATAAGCTAAGGGATCTCTTGTAGGGCTCCTATCGTATAAAAAGTCCCATACCGATTTATACGATAGGGTGTCGGTTTTACTAGCAGGCTTAAATATATAATACTGAAAGAGAACCTTGACTTATAAGCATGCTCGCACGAACTTATAGGCCAAGGGGTCGTTTTGCAAGGCCTAATGTATAGAGCGTCCCATATCGCTTATACATTAGGTGTCAGGTTATATGCAATGGTTATGCTATGAAATACAATTATGCTATGATGTGAACATGCAAGTGCAACTCACCCACTCGACTCTGTGTACACAGACTTTTAGTTCCCCCTTTTGGAGCTGTTACCTCCCAGGATACCTCCTTAGTGGCAGACGGAAGCGGTGGGTTGGGACTCGCCCACCTCTAAACCAGTAAAGCACTACCGGTCAGACCTATCGTAAGCCTCAACGCTTGGTGCACAAAGCGGACTCCTGCGTACTCTTGCCGGCTGGCGCACTGGACTTCTGTTGGCGAAGTGCTAACCACACTTGCTGAGTCAGCGTATTGGCGTCGGTGCATCGACCCTCCAATACCGAAGACCCACCACCTTATACCTTTTATGCACATGCAATAGTTATGAGTCCCAACAACCGAGCCAAACCTCCCCGGACTCTCCCATCCATCATAATCAACAATCGAGCTGAAGCTCCCCGGACTATCCCGTCCGTCATATTCTACAACCGAGCCGAAGCTCGCCGGGCCACCATGCCCATCACCATAACCACTGGGCTTATTGCCCGAGTAACCCAAACTATCTCCCGGGACATTGGGGTGTGAGAGTGTGAAATCCTAAGTTTACTATTTACTCTTGTGGCGATTTTTTACCTACGACTTAGGTTTTACCCAGGACTGCCCAAGGTATTCCCTGTGAAGGGCTCTCGAGGGCACTAGGAGCTATGATGGGCTGAATCCCAAAGCTCCCTTTCGCAAGGCACTTATTCTTGTTGGTTGGTAACTAATCCCTTATCCATTACCCATTTCTTTTTCATATTACGGTAGACTAAACCTAAGGTGATTTTGACCTTTCACTCTACGGGGGAAGATGATCTTTCGTCGACCACAAGCACTACTCAACACTACCGACTCATATCTCACTACTTAACCTAAACTTCTAGGATGACTCATCCACATCTACAAAATCCAACAAGATGGCTAACTCCAACTATGCCAAATCATTTCCTTTCAACAATTTACTAAATGCAGACCACAAGGTTAAATGTCATGTAAAATGGGGAGTACATCAAATAATCATCCAATACTCCTATAATAATTAATGGAGGTCCATTATGACCTTTAAGCCCTAAATCCAGAGACCCAAAATTTTCCTTATTTATTTAATAATATATTTAATTATTCTAATGACTAAAATTTCCAGTAATGAACATGAAGTACCATTTTCAGGCAAGATATCATTCCACTAATTTTATATGATATTTAAAATAAGGATTTAACTCATCTTCCAAAATATCTAAATTTTTCAGTAAGGTTTTATCCCAAAATTCCTATTTCATTTTAACCCTTGAAAATTCATCTAAAGAAATATAAAAGACTATATTGCTTCCAAAAATTCAGAGAAAATTCTAGTATGATTCTAATGGCATATAAATGATTTGGGCCAAATTTCATAATTTATTTATCAGTAAATAGTCTTAATTAACTTATTGAATAATTTCCTCATTTAACAAGCTTGTGAAGTAAGTACCTCAAATATGTTTCCAAATTTTTTTATAAAATTTAAATATGCATATAATGATTCAAAACTTCCTCTGACAAACTTTCATAACCTCCTAAGGGTCAGAGGGTCCATAATGTTCAATTTATTAAATTGAGGCATCCCTTATGTTACAAATGAAGTACTATAACTATTGTCCCAAAATTCCCAATTAAATTACCAGTGGCTTATAATATCCTTATGACCAATCTACCAAAATTTCATCGTAGTTTGAGGAGTTTAGCTAGCCAGTTCCAACCCTACAATATTTGTGCCCTAAACTAGGGTTAGGGTTTTGTGGGTCCCAAACTTTCCAAAACACCCTAAGATTTTAACCAGAGGGTTATAGTTACCTTAATACCCTCCCTACAAAATTTCATAGTCATACAAGGTGTTTTGGCCACATGCCCTTCACAAGGTACAAAAGCCCTTCCTTAGGGTTTGACCTAGGATCTTGGGGCAAATCAATTCCAAACCTCCCCATATTTCATTGGAAGGTGCAAAAGTTCATAACAAGTCATTGTTCCAAATTTGAACCTCTGTTGAGGTTAATTGGACACTCTAAGCAAAAATTACATTTTGGACCAAAATGCCCTTCTTAGGGCAAGGCTAGGGTTTACATGACTTCCATTCAAATCACCTCCAAACTTAATGAAATTTTAACCAGAGGTCTATATTGACCTCATATACCTCGCACCAAAATTTTGATAAATTTGGACTTCAATTGACCCATAAATTAATTTACCCTAGATAAATTAAATTATTTACAAAACTATAGAAAAATATCTCCAAAAATTCCCATTTTTGGGTGTGGTCTAGATATTAGTTAGTGTGACTCCCTGCCAAAATTTCAACTCATTTGGGCTAAGGATGAAGTGTGGGTACTCTGTTTAATGTCTGCCTAGACATATGTATAGATCCCACTAAAATGGGTGCCCTGGTCAAACCAGACACCCAAATTGGTTCAAACAAAATTTGTATGCAAATAGACCCACAGGGATACATTTGATATGTTTACAATTTTTCTTGAACATGCCTCTAGTTATTTTTAAAATTTAAAACCATTAAATACAAAAAAGTGTGACAGAATTATGAAATGAAATATATAATTCCATAGTTTAATATCAAATTCCGCACGAATCTTGGCGCAAAACCGACGGGATCTGGTTGTCTCTTTCCTCCAGCCGATGGCTAGGATCTATCCTGCCTGGGCTGACTTCCAGCAGCTGTCGCCAGCGATCCGGCCACCTCCCCGGCCGGCCACCGCCGCCAACACCTTCGTGGTGGTCGGGGCTACCTCTAGGCGGCGGCACAGCCCCCGGGGAGCACTGTTCCGGCGATTCTACCAAGAATTTTCGGCTGAAAACCATGAAAATCCAAATCGGATTGGGCTCAATTTAGCCCCAACCTTTGCCCTAATGATGTCTACGATCTACCCATGCAAGAAGGAGTGGAGGAGGACCTGTAGTGGCGGCTGTAGCCGTGCTGATCGCCGGATTGGCATGGTGGTGTCTGATGGTGGTCGGCTTCTTCAAAAATGCAGGAAACTGCTTGGCTCCTTCAGGTAAAGTGTGGGAATTCCTCCTTGGAGTCTAGGGAAGCTTTTAAGGAGGGAGAGGAGAGGTGTTAGGTGGCTGAAAGCTTCATGCCATTATTAGCCATGGTCAAGGTTGGCGGCTTGGGTAGGTAGGGGGGTGGAGCTTGCTATAACCAGTCAAGGATGGCTGCTACACTCCCCTTGTCTTGCTGAATTAAATGGGGAGGTTGGGGAAGGGGGACGGAGCACAAAGTCCTCCTTCCTTCTTCTTCCTTCTCTTTCTCTCTCCTCCATGGGTGACTTTCTCTCTCCTAGTCACCAAGCCTGAAATTTGGCTCCTACATATCCCATGGCAGCCCACAAGTCCATTTGGTCACTTAAGTCAAGGTTAGCCCAATTGCAATGGGCTTGAGCTTGAGTTAGCCCATTTGGGCTAACTTGACCCAAAGTTGGACTAGGGCCCACCTAGGTCAATTTGGTCCTTGAGGTTTCTTTAATGGGTCCTTGGTGACCCATTAGCCTCCCCTAGGGTCAAGGTGGGGTTGGATTGGCCCTTGGAGGTCACTTGACCCTTAACTAGGGCACTTTGACCATTTTGGGTCAAGAGTTGACTTTGGTCAACCTAGCCTTTATGATTGGTCCCAATGGGTCCTTGGTGACCTATTGGCCTCTCACTAGGTCTATGAGGGTAAGGGTGGGGTCCACTTGGCTAAGGGACTGCAATTGACCCTTATGTAGGTCAATTTGACCCAATTAGGGTTAGAGTTGACTTTGGTCAACTTAGCTCCCTTGACTACCCTCCATGGGTCCTTAGTGACCCATTGACCCCTCACTAGGGTTATGGAGGTATAGGTGTGCTCCATTTGGCTAAGAGACTGCAATTAACCCTTGTGTAGGTCAATTTTACCCAATTAGGGTTAGAGTTGACTTTGGTCAACTTAGCTCCCTTGACTACCCTCCATGGGTCCTTAGTGACCCATTGACCCCTCACTAGGGTTATGGAGGTATTGGTGTGGTCCATTTTGCTAAGAGACTGCAATTGACCCTTGTGTAGGTAAGATTGACCCAATTAGAGTTAGAGTTGACTTTGGTCAACTCAGGTCCTTTGGCTGCCCTCCATGGGTCCTTAGTGACCCATTGACCCCTTACTAGGGTTATAAAGGTATGGGTGGGGTCTTGGAGTCTTGGTGAAGCTTCATGATCACCTTAAACCAAGGTTTTGGAGTTTACTATTTGCAGACCATAGTGCCTCTATCTACACCACCAGGTCCACTTGACTCTTTCTTGGGCTTCCTAGGGTTTTGTCATGACAAAACCACTCTTAGGGGTCTAGTTGGAAATGGGATGTTACAAATCCCAATAAACAAAACAAAGATTTCGTCCCCAAAATCAAGATTAAGCCCACGGGGACTCCTATCGGGGAGAAGGAAACTTGTAACATCCCATGAGAATCGAAAGATTTAGATCACGACCATGTTCGCAATGTGAGGTTTAAAGGTGATAGTCAAATCTAAGACCAATTCGCTCAATTGGCAAAGTCTAGACCCCAATAAACAAAAGTTTAGCCCATATTCTTGAAATTTCAGTCCTACTAGTTTAAAATAGGAAGGTAAATTGAAAATCCTGATAGGTTGTGAGGTATACCTGACTGAACAGCTCCGGGTATTTTTGTCGCATCAGGTCCAGCGGTTCCCAGGTATGCTCCTCCTGATCGTGGTTCCTCCACAAGACTTTGACTAACGGAACCTTCTTGCGGCGCAAGACTCGTACTCCTTGTCATCGATCCGAACTGGCTCTGTGCTTCTAGCATCCTGTCCCGTATCAATCTCACCTGAGCCTCGGTGTCCTCGACAAACTCCGAATCCAACGCCTTAGGGTCCTCGTCCTATATCCATGACAATGGAGTCCTGCACCTCCGTCCGTATAATGCCTCATAAGGAGCCATCCTTATACTGGACTGGTAGCTGTTATTATACGAGAACTCGATCAGTGGCAACAACTTTTCCCAAGGTTCACCGCGATCCAATATGCAAAGTCGTAGCAAATCCTCCAGAGTCCGGTTAGTGCGTTCCGTCTATCCATCCGTCAGGGGATGAAAAGCCGTATTGAATGTTAGTCGCGTGCCCAAGTAAGTCTGCACTGACCTCCACTCCCTGGACGTAAATCATCCATCCTGGTCCGATACAATCGACTTGGGCATGCCGTGATAACGGACGAACTGCTCGACAAACTTTCGGAATAACACACCCACCGAGTCATCCTTCCTGATTGAAATAAACCTGGCTACCTTCGTCAGCCGGTCGACGATCACCCAGATCGAATCATTCCTTGTCCGCGATCGGGGAAGTCCATGTATAAAGTCCACGGCGATATCATCGAACTTCCACTCTGGTACTGGGAGTGGCTGCAATAATCCTGTGGGGTTTCTGCACTCCGCTTTCAATAACTGGCATGCCTCGCAATGGGTCACGAAGTAGGTGATATCCTTCTTCATGCCCGGCCAGTACATAGTCTTCTTCAGATCTGCAGCCATCTTCGTAATCCCCGGGAGTACCGAATATCGACTGCAATTAGCCTCCATCATGATGTCCTCCCAAACTTGTCCTCCCTCTGGTATATAAACCCGTCCTCTAAAGCACACTATGTCATCCCTCAGTGAGTAATCTCCCGCAGTGCATGCTTCTAAGGCCCAGCATATCGGATCTAGCTGGGTATCCTGCCCTTGTCCATCCTTGAACCGTTCTTAAATGTCATCCGTGGCAATTAATGACGATAGATACTCCGGGTAAAACTCAGGGTGATCCTCAGACACAAGGGATATTTGCATCTTGTCTAACATCTGAACCAACTCCAAGGCCATCAACTGTGTTCCTACTCCGGGGTTTGCGGTCTTTCGGCTCAGTGCATCTACTACCACATTCGCCTTTCCCGGGTGGTAGTGCATCTTGTACTGGTAGTCTGCTAAAAACTCCACCCATCGTCTCTGTCTGATGTTCAACTCTTTCTGCGTGTCCACATACCTCAAATTTTTATGGTCAGAGTATATGTCGCAGTGTACACCGTACAGATAGTGCCGCCAGACTTTCAGTGAAAAAATGACAGCTCCCATTTCTAGGTCATGGACTGGGTAGTTCTGCTCATGCTTCTTCAGCTGCCGAGAAGCGTAAGCTATTACATGGCCATTCTGCATAAGCACTGCACCCATGCCCTGGTAGAAAGCGTCGGTGTAGACCTGAAATCCTTCCTTCCATGAAGGGAGGGCAAGTATAGGAGCTGAAGTGAGTCGTCCCTTTAGCTCTTGAAAAGCAATCTTACATTGTGGGGTCCAGATAAAGGGTACCTCCTTCCTTGTCAGAGATATGAGTGGAAGGGCGATACGAGAAAATCCCTCTACGAACTTACGGTAGTAACCGGCGAGTCCTAGGAAACTCCGCACGTCTGTGGCCGTCTTCAACTGTGGTCAATCCCGAACTGCTTGAATCTTGGTCGGGTCCACTATCAACCCAGCACCACTGATAATATGGCCTAGGAAAGCCACCTCCTTTAACCAAAACTGGCATTTGCTGAACTTCGCAAAAAGGCGATGCTCCCGTAACCTCTCCAGAGTCAGTTCCAGATGACGAGTGTGCTCCTCCGTCCTAGAGTAGATCAGGATGTTGTCTATGAATACTATGACGAACACATCCAAGTACACCTAAAAAACCCGGTTCATGAAGCTCATGAATGCCGACGGAGCGTTCGTGAGCCCGAAGGGCATCACGGTGAACTCATACAGGCCATATCTGCTACTGAAGGCCGTCTTCGGGATATCCTCCTCCTAGATCCGCAGCTGGTAGTATCCTGACCTCAAGTCCAGCTTCGAGAAATAATGGGCTCCCTCCAGCTGGTCGAATAATTCGTCTATCCGTGGGAGCGGATAGGTATTCCGGACGGTCAGCCTGTTTAGTGCTCGATAATCGATGCACAGGCGAAGTGTCTCATCCTTCTTCTTCAAAAATAAGACCGGGGCTCCCCATGGCGAGGAACTTGGTCTAACAAATCCGGCTTCCACCAGTTCCTGGAGTTGGCTTCGAAATTTTGTCAGCTCTTTTGGGGCCATCCGGTAAGGGGCTCTAGCTGCCGGCTTAGCCCCCGGCACTAGTTGTATCCGGAAATCCTGCTCCCGGTGCGGAGGTAGCCCAGGCAGTTTCTCTGGGAATACGTCGGCAAAATCTCATACCACCGGAATATCCGAGGTGGAGACCTTGGCCTCAGTCATTTCAAATATCACCTCATATACTTCATCCCCCTGTAAGTGAGCCTTGACAGCCTGTACAAATGACAACATGAGAGGTGGAATAGATCTAGTACCTTCGATGACGAGGTAGGAATCCCCATGTCTCACGGTAACTCTCTTGGACATGCAGTCAATCTGAGCATGATTCCAGTTCAACCATGTCATCCCTAGGATCAAATCAAAGACTGGCATCCTTATGATCGTCGTTGGGGCTTCAAATATCTTTCCGCTGATCTCCGCCTCCATGTTGCAGTGGGCAGAGGTGAACAGCTCTGATCCGTCGGGTAATCGTATCCTCATCATCAAACCCGTGAATCGCTCTACTCCTTCCAACCCTTCTACGAAGGCTTCCGATACAAACGAGTGTGAAGCACCCGTATCAAATAGCGTATAAGCGGGTTTGCCGCTGATGAAAACTATTCCTGGGGGTGGGGAAAGTTAAATGTCTTAGAGTCTAGCTATGGTTTTCTTCCCTAGATTATCACTTCTATATAAACTTAAATGTCATGAGGAAATAAGTTTATAATTTTCTGACGTACCAGTGATTACTTGCTCCCGGTTCCGAGGTTGAGCCAAATCCAGTGCATAAATTTGCTCCCTCTACTGCATGCGATCTGCACCCTGGAAACCACGTCCTAGACCACGTCCTCGTCCTCCAAACTATTGGGCATGTGGGGCAGCCTGGGGTGCTGGTATAGGTGCTTCCCTCATGGGGCAGTTTCTCCGAATGTGTCCTATCTGGTGACAGTTGTAGCACTCTGGTGGGGGAAATGCCATACCCCCGGGTCTTGGTGCCTCCCTAATCTAAAGAGGCTGAGGGGCCAATATCACCTGCTCCCTCGGCTCCTGCCTCACTTCCTGACGAGGCTGGTCCTCTGTCCTTCTCCCACCTGGTATATCACCTTGCCGCTGATCATTTCTGGCTCTCCGGCCCTGATCCTCCGCTTGCCGCTTCCGGCCCCGAGTGGTGTGCCAATCAGCCTCAATCCTCTTTGCCATCTCCAAAATCCGGGAGATAGGCCCGTCAGATACAAACAACAAAGCCTCCCTCAAGTCCTCCCGCAGGCCCTTATAGAACCTCTTTATGTATCCTGCTTCGTCCAGCTGGTAAGAATCTGCATATCGAGCCAAATGGTCAAAATCCCGATGGTACTCCACCACCGTCCGGGTGGCCTGCTTCAGCTGTAAGAACCGCTCCTCCAACTCATCCCTAGCCGACTGCGGAACAAAATGCTCCAGCAGCGCGGTCCTGAACTCTTCCCAGGTAACTTCCGCAACCTCCCTATCAGCAAACGTCGTGTCCAGCAGCATCTTCCACCACCTTTTGGCATGGGACTCTAAACAAGAGACCACCAAAGGAACCCTCTCCTCCCAGGGGCACCGTATCCTGGTCAACATTTCATATATAATGTCTAGCCATTCCTCTGTCCGAACAGCCGATTCTGTCCCTAAGTAAGATGGAGGAGAGAGTCCTCGGAAGATGCTCAGCCAATTGGCCCCCGGGTTTGGCTGCGGGGCTGGAACCTGTTGGGCCCTGAAAGCATCCAGAATAGCTGTCAGGGTTTGCCCCATCTCCGAGTGTAGGAATGGAGTGGGGACCATGGGAGGTGGTGCAACATTCGGAGTCTGCTGGACTCCGCCTTGTGGTGTTGGCTGCGCTGGGGGCTGCGTAACATAAGTCAATTTTAAGTAATCGCACATATCTAACTAAAAGTGGACAATTTTGACAGTTTTACTTTCAAGACAACCTAAACACCTAGAGGGGGGGGGGGTGAATAGGTTCTAATTGCTTGTTTATACTTCTAGGCAGAATTCAATAGCAGAAATAAAACATTCAGCACAGCAATCACAGAAATTGAAACATCACAGATTGCACAATGTTTTATAGTGGTTCCCCAAGGTTTGGGTACATCCACTCTCCCCCTTCACCTATCTAGCTATATGCTAGATTCGGCCAAACTTCCACTATTCTCAGATCTGCAGATCCTACAGCTCAGAACCTGGATAGGTTCCTACAACTCAGGCTCAACAGCCTACCTCAGCCTTGCCTCAAGGCCTACCACTCAGAGAAGAACCTTCTCCTACACTCAGGCAAATAGCCCTACCACTCAGAGATCATCTCTCCTACACTCAGCCTTTATAACACAGGCTTACAACTCAGATCTGTGTAAACAGATCCTACAGAAATTTAGAGATGATATTTTGATGTCTTGCCTTTGTTGAGAGAGAAGAGGACAAGACACTTCTTGATCAGCTGATGAAATCAACTGAATCTGAGCTTTCTTCAAAGCTTCTTGAATATGAACTTAGCTGAGTTGATTTTCAAACAGCTTCTTGAGAAACCACTGATGGCTTCCTTCTTCTTCTTCAAGATGACTGGATCCCTCTCTATCCAACACCTTTTCTGATACTTCAGACTTCTTCTTCTTAGATCTTCTGATGAAGATCTTCTTTAGAGCTTAGCACTTTCTTGAATTGAAACTTCAATAGAATCGTAATCCTTTTTTTTCTTCTTAGATCTTTTTTCTATTTTTTATTTCCTTCTGAATATGTCTATTTATAGACTTTCTTCAAGGTAACCGGCTGATCCGGTTTCTAACTGTTTTCTGACAGGTCTGACAGCTTCAGTTAAACGGTGGCAACCCACAGCTATCAAGTCTTCAAACAGTTCCTATACCTTAGCCTTGGACAGCAAAATGTCGAGACAGTCTGTCAGAAAGTGTCGAGACCAATCTGTCTATCTGTGTCGACACAAGTGACTTTGGTGTCGACACAGTCTTTGATGATGTCGACTAAGTTGCCTTTAAGTCTACACAGCTTCTTCAGAAAATAACTTGGTTCTTGACTCTGCAATGTGTCGACATAAGTCCTGTGTGTCGACACAGTTGTTGTAGATTCAGAACTCAGTATGTGTCGACTCAGCCTTCAGGTGTCGACACAGCATAGTCGACTTCTACCAATATGTGTCGACTCAATCTCAAGGTGTCGACACATCCTCCCAGTGTCGACACAGTTGAGGTCGACTATCTTCTTCTGTGAGTCGACTATCTTTCTCTGGTCGACTATCTTTCTCTGGTCGACTATCTTTCACTAGTCGACTATCTTTCACTAGTCGACTATCTTTCACTGGTCGACTAACTTTCTCTGGGTGTCGACTATCTTTCACTGTGTCGACACTGCTTCCCAGTGCTGAGGTCGACGATCTTCTTTATGTGTCGACACTGCTTCCCAGTGTCGACATAAATGTGATCGACTATCTTTCTCTGTGTCGACACTGATATTCTGAAGTGTCGACACAAATATTCTGAAGTGTCGACACAATTTCTTCAGGTGTCGACACGTGGACTTAGAATATTTTTCTGCATTCTTTAATACTTCTTCACCTGCACATGTCAACTCAAAACAACATCAAATACACCTTGATGTATATCATTGAGCTAAGTTGGGCTTCTTCAAATCAGGTACACATTTTCCAATGTACCCAACAATCTCCCCCTATTTGGAGAAGTCATAACCCTTATATCCAATGATATACACCATTTATAAAAAGTATAATATGATGATATATGACATAACAGGAATACTTAATATAAACAAAATATAAACAATCCATCACAGAATAAACATTATATGATACCAAACAACATTTTGTTTATAACTTGGTAATGATTGATTACAGAGTTTTACATTTAATGATCAAAACATGACAAAACACTTTGAAAGAACTAAAAATTAAGACTGATCAGACTCTTTTATGACAATCCCTTTGTCAGATTGAATTTGAGCCTTCACAGGAGCTTCAGAATCTTCAGCTGGTTTCTTGCCTTTTAGCTCAGCTTTCTTTAGAGCTTCTTCCTTGAGCCTTTGCCTTTCAAAATAATGAAAGGGCTTTGGAAAGTACTTGCTCGGCTCCTGAGCATCTGATGGCAGCCTACCCAGCTTGGCTTTTCTTCTAAACTGTACTATTGCCTCTTGCCTGGCTTCATACTTCTGCCATTCCATCTCATTGAACCACTTGCCTCTTTCATGTTGTTGGTCTTTGACAGCCTTCCATGCAGTGAGTATAATATTTCTGGAAGTAGGACTCCACTGCTCAAAGTCTGGCTTAAGTTCAGCCTGCTCTCTAAATCTTTTCTTAGATAGTAGAGCATCTTGCTGTTCTTTCAAAGTAGCCTCAGGCTTATCTACTTTCCCAATAACAACCCTGTGAACCTCCTTTGGAGGACTATACATTCCTTGAACTTGCTGATCAATCATATCATAATCTGGAGGAGGGTAAATGACTTGGGCAACCTCAGGTTGATTGCCTTCAAGTAGACCTGTTTGTATTCCTGACTCAGCCACCATAACATCATCACACAAAGGTGGATATCCCAATGTGGCTCGAATACTATTGGTCACTCACTTGGTGTGCTCTGAGCCTGCATGAACTAACAACCTCTCCCCCTTTATGGCTTCTCTAGAAATATGATCTCTTAGATCCTCCTTCTGAAATCTGATTTGTCCATCAAGATAATTCACACCCTCTTTAAAAAATGGTTTTAACTTTAGAAGCTTGTCAGATATGTCCTTTTGAGAGGTAGTGATAGCAGATTTAACAGAATCAATAGCAGCTTGGAATTTCTTATCAAATTCTTCCATTTCTTTTGCTCTAGCTGCAGGCAGATCTGGAATAGTCATTTTCAATTCATTAATGATCTCATAATGAGATTCAGTTAAATTGTCATTCATCCTTATCTGATTTTCCAAAACATAGCTTTGCTTTAAAGCAATATCATCCACTTTAGGAATGATGGACTGCTGTTGTTTTGCCAAATATACCACAGCATTACCTCCCTTATGGAAGCAATCTGTCATCTCTTTCTTATGCATATTGACTTCAAATCGAATAGACTTTATATCCTGAGCCAAGTCAAATTGCAGGGTCTTGTTGTTCTCATCAACATATTTTTCAATAGCCACTCTGTGTTCATCCAATTTCACTTGTAAATCGACCATAAACTTGTTATAATCAAATTCAGAAGGAGTGTGATGTGCTGTAGGCTGTAGAGCCTGCTTATAGCTCTTGCTCCTTCTCTTGAAGACCATAAGTTTTCTCTTCTTAGCCATCCTGGCTTCTTCATTCTCAGAATCAGAAGTACTATCAATTTGAACTCTCTCTTTGGGAGGAGGAGGAACATCTTCTTTAGTGCCATGTTGTTCAGCCTCAACATGCACAGGCTCCCCCTCAATTGCTTGCTCCACTTCCATTCTATCAGTAACTATTTCATCATTTGGAAATAACTCATCAAGAGTATATTCCTTCTGGGCTGGAACATCTGCAGTATTCAAATCTTGAGATAAATCAATTTGAGCTTCCTCTTGCACTTGCTCAGACAGCTTCTCCCCCTGTACTTGTTCAGTATTGGTGATGTCCTGGGCAGGTGAGGACACA
This sequence comes from Platanthera zijinensis, assembly GCA_039513925.1. Taxonomy (NCBI): domain Eukaryota; kingdom Viridiplantae; phylum Streptophyta; class Magnoliopsida; order Asparagales; family Orchidaceae; genus Platanthera; species Platanthera zijinensis. Next base: position 148,314,926 of record CM077086.1, read on the forward strand.
TGCTTCCCCTGGACCTGTGCAGAAATAGAAATATTAGAAACGTCTTTTGTAGGAAAATACACCAGCTCCCCCTGCACCTGTACCTGGTCATGAGTAGATACAGCCTGTGTGGGTGAATAAACTTGCTGAGCTGGTATTCTTACTTCTTCTCCTTGAATTGCAGGTACAATGGCATCCTGAACTTGTGTAGAAGCAGGCTGTTCTTCAACCTCTTGTCTTACTTGCTCTTCTTGTGGGTGCTCAGTACTGGTAGCATGACCTGGGGATTTCTCAGGTGAATCCTGCCTTTCCACTTCAGGCATCTCTTTGTTCAGCACCCTATCCCATCTGGAAAACAATCTCATGTCCATCCTTCTCATGTGATTAATTTTTGTTCCAGGTAGTTGTCGCATAACATCAGGAATCTCCTTAGTTAGGTATATACTCATTATTCTAGCCAGATTTGGCTTCTTGATTCCTTCCTTAATCTTTTCAAAGATTACTGTTGACCAATCTGTTGGAATTGTAAACACAATCCTGGTCATGAGCTGAACATATAGGAGGAAATCCTATCATGTCCACCTGGCTTGCACAGAATTACTTTGCCAACCACCTCAGACAGGAACTTGCCCTGTTGATTCATTCCTTTCCTGTTGAAAGAAGCTCCAATTTTCATGGTGGAATCCAATCCACACCATTGAAGAGCCTCCCTTGATTTAGAAGCAGGGACGTCCTCTTCATTCTCAATTATAGGTAATTGAAGAATTGTTCTTAACTTACTTGGAGTAATTTCCACTGTTGACCCATGAACTGTGGATTTTATCTCGTGACTTTCAGAATCTACATATGCAGAAGTAAAGAACTCATGCACCTCCTTCTTCCATATCTTAGATGGTTCTGAGACCAGAAATTCTAATCCCGAGTCGGAGAGGAGAGAGATAACCCTGTGAACATCTGGTGGGGCATCAGCAAAGGCCTGTCGCACCAACTCATATCCTTCATTTACGTTATCTTCAATCTTTGGCGCCATAGTTCAGTCGAGAAAGCTTGAAAGATGAGAGAAAGAGAGAGAGAGGGAGAATGTCGACACAGGGATTCAGTCTCGAAAACCTTGTAAGCGTGTCGACATAATGAGTTTTTGACCTATTTATACCTTCTGTTTAAAGAAGATCAAAAGTCGCCAAAAACATACTATAAGTGTCGACACAGATGGAATGTGTCGACACAAGCTTCTATTGTCTCGACTTCAAGTCCGTCTATTATGTGTCGACACCAATTTGTGGATAAGTCGACACCTGAGATATATAGTAGAGCATCAAAAATTCTGTGTCGACTCTTAGTATAAGTGTCGACACAAAATCTGTAAGTGTCGACATCACTATCCTGGTGAAGTCGACACTACATTCCTGGATAAGTCGACAATAAGATTCTTAAGTGTCGACACATATTTTCTGTGTCGACACAATATCTCTGACTTTTCGACATTACTACCCTGAGTCGACACATTATTACTGAATGTGTCGACACCATCTTACTTAGCCAATTTCTGTTTGTTCAACACAACTTATAAGTACTACAAAGTACTTGATACTACTTCAATGTGTCTTTATATCACTTGAATGTCTTGTTACCACTTCAACTTCATTGTTGATGATTTTGTGATTACACTAATCAATGGTTAACATACTCAATTCAATTTTAAATTTATTGAATTTGGTCTCATCTAGGGGCTTAGTAAACACATCTGCTATTTGATAATCTGTTTTGACAAATTCCAATGAGATGTCTTCTTTTTCTACATGTTCTCTAAGAAAATGGTATTTAATTTCTATATGCTTAGTTCTACTATGAGAAACAGGATTATTAGCAATAGAAATTGCACTCTTAGAATCACACAAAAGAGGTGTTCTACTTACTTGAATACCATAATCCTTAAGCTGATGCTGCATCCATAATAGTTGTGCACAGCAGCTTCCAGCAGCAACATACTCAGACTCAGCTGTGGAAATTGCCACACTGGTCTGCTTCTTACTACTCCATGATATTAGTCTTCCTCCCAGGAATTGACAAGTACCTGTAGTACTCTTCCTATCCTCTCTACATCCTGCAAAATCTGCATCTGAATAGCCTGTTAGTAGAAAATCTCTATTCCTAGGGTACCAAAGACCTAGATTAGGTGTGCCCTTAAGATATCTCAGAATCCTTTTGACTGCAGTATAATGAGACTCTTTAGGGCAGGCTTGGTACCTAGCACAGACACATGTAGCATACATAATATCTGGTCTACTAGCTGTGAGATATAGTATTGAACCAACTATTCCTCTATACAAAGTCTCATCAACAGGTTTACCTGCATCATCTTTGCATATAGGCATACTTGTCCCCATAGGAGTTCTCATGATGGTGGAGACTCCATACCATACTTCTTGATTAATTCTTTACTAAACTTTGACTGGGATATGGACAAGCCATCATCGGTCTGTCTTACTTGGAGTCCCAAGAAGAACTTCAGTTCCCCCATACTGCTCATCTCAAACTTCCCTTGCATAAGTTTGGCAAACTTTTTACAAAGGTTGTTTTCAGTAGATCCAAAGATTATGTCATCAACATAGATCTGAACTAAGACGATCTTGCCTTTGGATTCCCTAAGGAATAGAGTTTTGTCAATTTTTCCTCTTGAGAATTTATTCTCAATAAGGAAAGTAGACAGGGTTTCATACCAAGCCCTTGGGGCTTGCTTTAACCCATACAAAGCTTTTCTAAGCTTATAAACATAATCAGGTTTGAGAGGATCTACAAAACCTGATGGCTGCTCTACATATACTTCTTCTTTAAGATCACCATTCAGAAATGCTGACTTCACATCCATCTGGTATACCTTGAAGTCTTGATAGGCTGCATAGGCAAGGAACATTCTAATTGCCTCCAGCCTTGCTACTGGAGCAAAGGTTTGATCAAAGTCAATCCCTTCTTCCTGCCTGTATCCTTTTGCAACCAATCTTGCTTTATTCTTCACTATAATTCCACTTTCATCTAGCTTGTTCCTATAGATCCATTTTGTGCCAATTATGTTGTGGCCTCTTGGTTTAGGAACAAGCTCCCAGACATTGCACCTTCTGAATTGATTCAGCTCCTCTTGCATAACATCAATCCAGTGCTGGTCTTGGATAGCTTCTTCAAACTTCTTAGGCTCCATTTGTGACAGAAAACTTGAATGTAGAACTGTGTTTTGATTTCTGCTTCTAGTTTGCACCCCCTGTCTTGGATCACCTATTATCTGATCAGCTGGATGATATCTTAAATGTCTTGTAGCTGGAGGAAGATTCCCTTCTGGTTGAACATCTCCAGCTCCTTCATTTAGCTGAATCTCTTGGTTTTCATCAGCTTCTATAGTGTCTTGTTCTCCCCCTGGACAGAAGCCTTCATTTTCCAATGCTCCATCTTCCTTTGATACTTCAGTAATGGAGAGCTTGTCCATACTTTTGCTTATACCTGTTGAGTCATTTGATCTACAAGACAACACACAGTTGATTAATCTTGTTTCATCAAACACAACATGCACAGATTCTTCAACAACTTGAGTAGTCAAGTTGAAGACTCTATAGGCCTTACTATTTGTGTTGTACCCAACAAATATCCCATCCTGGGATTTGGCAGCAAACTTAGTCAAATATGACTTGTCATTGTTAAGTATATAACACTTGCAACCAAAGATCCTAAAGTAAGATAGATTTGGTTTTCTGCCTTTCACAATCTCATAGGGAGTCATTTTGTGGCTTTTGGTGATAGTAGCCCTATTGATTACATGACAAGCTGTGTTAACTGCCTCAGCCCAAAAATATTCTGGGAGAGAGGTGTCACTCAACAGAGTTCTACCTGCTTCAATTAATGTTCTATTATTTCTTTCAGCAATTCCATTTTGCTGAGGTATTTTAGGTGAGGAGAATTCTTAGAAAATCCCAAAGTCTTTACACAATTTTGTTATGCTTTCAGATTGAAACTCAGTACCATGGTCACTTCTGATTTTGACCACTGTACTATTCAGTTCATTCTGAATTTGCTTTATAAAATTAAGTAATACACTTGGGGTTTCAGATTTCTGTCTCAGAAAGAACACCCATGTAAATCTAGAATAGTCATCTACAACCACAAAAGTGTAGACTTTCCTACCTAGACTGTGAACTGGCATAAGACCAAAAAGATCCATATGCAAGAGGTATAAGCACCTCACAGAATCCTTGTTTTCAAGTCTTTGAAAGGAGGATTTTTTCTGCTTGCCCTTTTGACAAGCTGAGCATATCCCTTCCTTTATACACTTAACTTGAGGTCCATTCCTCACTAACTCTTTGCTAAAGAGTTGGCCAATTGTCTTGTAGTTTAGATGAGCCAATCTCTTGTGCCACTTAACACAATGAGAAGCATTGTCATCAGCTACAAGACAGATGGAAGAAGCCTTATTCTTACATTCAAAATTAAGACAATATACATTTCTCTTCCTATACCCAGTCAATATGATCTTTTGATCACTTGACCTTTTGATATGACATCCATCTTTAACAAATGAAATGTCATATCCTAAATCACTTAGCTGGCTTATGCTTATTAGATTATGTTTCAAACCTTTTACATAAGCCACTTGAGTGATAGTAATTAGGTTAGAAGAAATGTTACCAAATCCTTTGATGACTCCTTTTTCAGATCCACCAAAGATCACTTTAGGTCCATCTTTGTCAGATGAATACTCCTTCAGCAGCCCCTTTGTTCCAGTCATGTGCCTGGAACAACCACTATCCAAGTACCATATAGGGGCATGGTTACTTGGATTCACCTGCAACACAGATTTACTTACCCTTAGAACCCAAGCAAGTCTTGGGTCCTTGGTTCAAGTTAGCATAAACAAAGCTACCATTATTTCTTCTAACAGGTAGACTATTGTTCTTTATAACACTTGTGTTATACCAGCAGTCTAGTGCAAAATGGCCTCTCTTGCCACAGCACCAACATTCAAACTTATTGTATCTAGATCTAGATACATCCTTGTCAGAAGAATTTCTGTTCATTGCTGGTGCTGCAGTAACTTCACCTACTGATTTCTTAAAACCATTGGGTTTATGACCATAGGTAGGCTTGCTTGCATTTACACCCTTGTTCTTCAGAACATTAGTCTTAATATGACCTTGAATATCTTCATGATCATATTTGTTAGAAGGCACTTCCACCTTACTAAACTTTATGGGGACTGAAAGGTTTAGTGACTGAACAGGAGCTTTGCCTTTCCTCTTGAATCTGCCAGCCCTGGAGTTACCTTTAAATCCTAATCCAGCCTTACCCTTTTGAGTGACAAATTCATCTATCAAGGGTAAGACAGATTTTGGCTTAGAGTAACTAGCCACTAAATCCCTTTCAATTCTAAGTCTGGTCTCCAGACTCTTCACTTGATCATTAGTATAATTAATTATGCCCATCTGAATAATAGTTATATTCTTCAGCTTGGCAATTTCATTTAATTTTTGATCAATAACTTTCTCTAACTCAGTTGTAGCAATCCTTAGTTCAGCAATTTCCTGAGCCTGAGATTTAACCAAGTTCTTGCTTTTCTTAAGGGCCTGCAACAAGTCCCCATACTTGTCTATCAATTGATAGACATCTCCTTCAGATTCAGATGCATCTACATCACTTGATGCAGATGTAGCTGATTCTTCACTTATACTACAAACAGATGTAATAGAAGGACATTGTACCTTATTAGGACCAGACTGATTCTAGCATATGTCCTCTTCTGATCCTGCCATCAGCCCCATACACTGATGATCCTTTTGTTCATTTATGGAGTCTAGCAACTACAGAAACTCCTCTTCTTCAGATGCAGCATATAGTCCAATATATGCTTCAGCTTCAGATTCTGACTCTGAAGTTGACTGGTCTGTTAGACTCTTATCTTTCTTTGCAACAAAGGATTTCTCATTCTTGCCTTTCTGATGAGTCTTCTTCTTGTCTAAAGACTCCTTTCTCTTATCAGGACAGTCAGCCACTACATGTCCAGTCCTATTGCAACAATAGCAGACAATCTTTGAAGTAGTGGCTTTGCTGGGCTTTGATCTGCTCTTCTCTTTCCTTGATGACCTTTTCTTCTGATAATAGTCATCAACTTGTTGTGATGTGGAAGGCCTAGACTTCCATTGCTTCTTTTTCAAGAACCTCTGGAATTGCCTTGTGAATGCAGCAAAGTCTGCATCTGAATCACAGCTTTCTGAACCCTTATCTGAATTTTCAGAACTATCTTCTGCAACTTCCTTAGGAGGAGATGGTGATTTCCTCCTATTCTTTCTAGTGGCTTCTGCATTGAATGCCATAGTCTTTTCTCTATGCTCTCCTCTTGAATTCTTTTCCTCCTCCTTCCTCACCATAAGTTGCATTTCATAGGATAGCAACTTTCCAAACAAGGTGGGAGGAGAGATCTCTGCCAATTTAGCCACTTCCCTTATGACACAGATCTTTGTGTCCCAATCCATTGTTAAGGATCTCAAGAATTTGTCATTCAGTTCATAAGTACTGAAGACTCTTCCATAGGACATAAGCTCATTCACAATTCTATAGAATTTCTTGTAGCACTCAGTTATGCTATCAGATTTTCCTTGTCTAAAACTTTCATACTCCTGATTAAGCATAGATTTCCTGTCCTGCCTTACTTCTTCAGATCCCTCCATATAGACAATCAATGTGTCCCACATCTCTTTGGAGGTCTTGCAGTGAATCAGATTCTGAAATGTTGAATCATCTATGGCACTAACAATAATGTTCTGAGCTCTTTTATCCATGGTTGCCAAGATGATTTCATCCTTGGTCATTTCTGAATAACTCTTTGGAGTTTGGATATTTGCATCAAGAACTGATACCTTCATTGGAATGAAGGGGCCTTCCTGTACTGTGATGTAAATCCTTGGGTCAGATGCCTCCATAAACAATCTGACTCTTTCTTTCCAAATTCCAAAAATTTCTTTCTTGTATATGGGTAATTTCATAGACCCTAGCTCCTTATGATTCTCACCAGAACCCATCTTTTGAAATCTTGATTCTGCCTTTCAGATCTACCTCAGACTGTTAAGTCCTTTTTGAGGAAATTCCCTCTGATACCACTTGACAGTTTTACTTTCAAGACAACCTAAACACCTAGAGGGGGGGGTGAATAGGTTCTAATTGCTTGTTTATACTTCTAGGCAGAATTCAATAGCAGAAATAAAACATTCAGCACAGCAATCACAGAAATTGAAACATCACAGATTGCACAATGTTTTATAGTGGTTCCCCAAGGTTTGGGTACATCCACTTTCGCCCTTCACCTATCTAGCTGTATGCTAGATTCGGCCAAACTGAATCTGGAGATCTTCAGATCCTACAGCTCAGAACCTGGATAGGTTCCTACAACTCAGGCTCAACAGCCCTACCTCAGCCTTACCTCAAGGCCTACCACTCAGAGAAGAACCTTCTCCTACACTCAGGCAAATAGCCCTACCACTCAGAGATCACCTCTCCTAAACTCAACCTTTATAACACAGGTTTACAACTCAGATCTGTGTAAACAGATCCTACAGAAATTTAGAGAAGATATTTTGATGTCTTGCCTTTATTGAGAGAGAAGAGGACAAGAAACTTCTTGATCAGCTGATGAAATCAACTGAATCTGAGCTTTCTTCAAAGCTTCTTGAATCTGAACTTAGCTGAGTTGATTTTCAAACAGCTTCTTGAGAAACCACTGATGGCTTCCTTCTTCTTCTTCAAGATGACTGGATCCCTCTCTATCCAACAACTTTTCTGATACTTCAGACTTCTTCTTCTTAGATCTTCTGATGAAGATCTTCTTTAGAGCTTAGCACTTTCTTGAATTGAAACTTCAATAAGATCGTAATCCTTTTTTTTTCTTCTTAGATCTTTTTTCTATTTTTTATTTCCTTCTGAATATGTCTATTTAAAAACTTTCTTCATGGTAACCGGCTGATCCAGTTTCTAACTGTTTTCTGACAGGTCTGACAGCTTCAGTTAAACGGTGGCAACCCACAGCTGTCAAGTCTTCAAACAGATCCTGTACCTTAGCCTTGGACAGCAAAATGTCGAGACAGTCTGTCAGAAAGTGTCGAGACCAATCTGTCTATCTGTGTCGACACAAGTGACTTTGGTGTCGACACAGTCTTTGATGATGTCGACTAAGTTGCATTTAAGTCGACACAGCTTCTTCAGAAAATAACTTGGTCTTGACTCTGCAATGTGTCGACATAAGTCCTGTGTGTCGACACAGTTGTTGTAGATTTAGAACTCAGTATGTGTCGACTCAGCCTTCAGGTGTCGACACAGCATAGTCGACTTCTGCCAATATGTGTTGACTCAATCTCAAGGTGTCGACACATCCTCCCAGTGTCGACACAGTTGAGGTCGACTATCTTCTTCTGTGAGTCGACTATCTTTCTCTGGTCGACTATCTTTCTCTGGTCGACTATCTTTCCCTAGTCGACTATCTTTCACTAGTCGACTATCTTTCACTGGTCGACTAACTTTCTCTGGGTGTCGACTATCTTTCACTGTGTCGACACTGCTTCCCAGTGCTGAGGTCGACGATCTTCTTTATGTGTCGACACTGCTTCCTAGTGTCGACATAAATGTGATCGACTATCTTTCTCTGTGTCGACACTGATATTCTGAAGTGTCGACACAAATATTCTGAAGTGTCGACACAATTTCTTCAGGTGTCGACACGTGGACTTAGAATATTTTTCTGCATTCTTTAATTCTTCTTCACCTGCACATGTCAACTCAAAACAACATCAAATACACCTTGATATATATTATTGAGCTAAGTTGGGCTTCATCAAATCAGGTACACATTTTCCAATGTACCCAACAAATTTTATGTGATCCCCAATATGGTCCCACCACTGCTTCCACTGCTTAGTTTGTCCCCAAACTAAACGCGTGCGGGGGTGGCCCGGGGTTGGTGGACTGCTACATTTCGATCGATATATTTTCCTCTGATACCACTTGTAAGACCCCCATTTTTTTTCTTTTTCGACACCGAGGTCTTAGGCCCAGAACCGCCACCTTGCGGTGATACCTTCGCACCCGGGAAGGTCGTCACTAAAAGATGTCGATTCTTCTGGCTAAAATCGATCACAACTGTAGCAATAAAATAAAAGCAAGTCCACAGAAAATCACATGTATAGAAAATAAGCTCCACGAAGGGAGTGTCCACAGATAGTAGATATAATAAAAATCTCGGGCTTATGCCCGGTACATCAAGTCCTCACTACAAATCACTCATCGCGGAAGTGAACCAATACAACTACTAGTGTTCGGGACTCACAGTCCCTGCAGTCTGGACTCCAGTACTAGTCTGTCCGATCTCCAAGCGTGCCGACCTCTGGGGCTGCTCCTCCATGCTGGGCTCCGTAGTCCCCTAAATGATGTGGTTCGAAAACCATTAGTCTAAAATACTAAGTCCTATCATCCTCCGCCCCTTCCCCCATGGCTCGTTAGCACCGAGCAGGGAGAAGGAAAGGAAAGGACATGAAGGTGGAGAATGTCAAATAGCAGATGGCAGCGGAACTAGACTAGCAGTTCTAAGTATGGTAATAATGATACAAAATTAGAATAAGTAACCTTAACGTATGTTAAAACACATAAGCTAAGGGATCTCTTGCAGGGCTCCTATCGTATAAAAAGTCCCGTAACAATTTATACAATAAGGTGTCGGTTTTACTAGCCGGCTTAAATATATAATACTGAAAGAGAACCTTGACTTATAAGCACGCTCACACGAACTTATAGGCCAAGGGGTCGTTTTGCAAGGCCTAATGTATAGAGCGTCCCATACCGCTTATACATTAGGTGTCAGGTTATATGCAATGGTTAGGCTATGAAATACAATTATGCTATGATTTGAACATGCAAGTACAACTCACCCACTCGACTATGTGTACACAGACTTTTAGTTCCCCCTTTCGAAGCCTTTACCTCCCAGGATACCTCCATAGTGGCAGACGGAAGCGGTGGGTTGGGCCTCGCCCACCTCTAAACCAGTAAAGCACTATCGGTCAGACCTATCGTATGCCTCAACGCTTGGTGCACAAAGCGGACTCCTGCGTACTCTTGCTGGCTGGCGCACCGGACTTTTGTTGGCGAAGTGCTAACCACACTTGCCGAGTCAGCGTATTGGCGTCGGTGCATTGACCCTCCAATACCGAAGACCCACCACCTTATACCTTTTATGCACATGCAATAGTTATGAGTCCCAACAACCGAGCCAAACCTCCCTGAACTATCCCGTCCGTCATAATCAACAACCGAGCTGAAGCTCCCCGGACTATCCCGTCCGTCATATTCTACAACCGAGCCGAAGCTCGACGGGCCACCATGCCCATCACCATAACCACTGGGCTTATTGCCCGAGTAATCCAAACAATCTCCCGGGACATTGGGGTGTGAGAGTGTGAAATCCTCTTGTGGCGATTTTTTACCTATGACTTAGGTTTTACCCAGGACTGCCCAAGGTATTCCCTGTGAAGGGCTCTCGAGGGCACTAGGAGCTATGATGGGCTGAATCCCAAAGCACCCTTTCGCATGGCACTTATTCTTGTTGGTTGGTAACTAATCGCATATCCATTACCCATTTCTTTTTCATATTACGGTACACTAAACCTAAGGTGATTTTGACCTTTCACTCTACGGGGGAAGATGATCTTTCGTCGACCCCAAGCACTACTCAACACTACCGAATCATAACTCACAACTTAACCTAAACTTCTAGGATGACTCATCCACATCTATAAAATCCAGCAAGATGCCTAACTCCAACTATGCCAAATCATTTCCTTTCAATAATTTACTAAATGCAGACCATAAGGTTAAATGCCTTGTAAAATGGGGAGCACATCAAATAATCATCCAATACTCCTATAGTAATTAATGGAGGTCCATAATGGTCTTTAAGCCCTAAATCCAGAGACCCAAAATTTTCCTTATTTATTTAATAATTTATTTAATTATTCTAGTGACTAAAATTTCCAATAATGAACATGAAGTACCATTTTCAGGCTAGATATCATTCCATTAATTTTATATGATATTTAAAATAAGGATTTAACTCATCTTCCAAAATATCTAAATTTTTCACTAAGATTTTATCCCAAAATTCCTATTTCATTTTAACCCTTGAAAATTCATTTAAAGAAATATAAAAGACTATATTGCTTCCAAAAATTCAGAGAAAATTCCAGTATGATTCTAATGGCATATAAATGATTTGGGCCAAATTTCATAATTTATTTATCAGTAAATAGTCTTAATTAACTTATTGAATAATTTTCTCATTTAACAAGCTTGTGAAGAAAATACCTCAAATATGTATCTAAATTTTTTCATAAAATTTAAATATGCATATAATGATTCAAAACTTCCTCTGCCAAACTTTCATGACCTTCCAAGGGTCAGAGGGACCATAATGTTCAATTTATTAAATTGAGGCATCCCTTGTGTTACAAATGAAGTACTATAACTATTGTCCCAAAATTCCCAATTAAATTACCAGAGGCTCATAATATCCTTATGACCAATCTACCCAAATTTGCATCTTAGTTTGAGGAGTTTAGCTAGCCCATTCCAACCCTACAATATTTGTGCCCTAAACTAGGGTTAGGATTTTGTGGGTCCCATACTTTACAAAACACCCTAAGATTTTAACCAGAGGGTTATAGTTACCATAATACCCTCCCTACAAAATTTCATAGTCATACAAGGTGTTTTGGCCACATGCCCTTCACAAGGTACAAAAGCCCCTCCTTAGGGTTTGCCCTTGGATCTTGGGGCAAATCAATTCCAAACCTCCCCATATTTCATTGGAAAGTGCAAAAGTTCATGACAAGTCAGTGTTCCAAATTTGAACTTCTGTTGAGGTTCATTGGACACTCTAAGCAAAAATTACATTTTGGACCAAAATGCCCTTCTTAGGGCAAGGCTAGGGTTTGCATGACTTCCATTCAAATCACCTCCAAACTTAATTAAATTTTAACCAAAGGTCAATATTGACCTCATATACCTCCCACCAAAATTTGGATGAATTTGGACTTCAATTGACCCACAAATTAATTTACCCTAGATAAATTAAATTATTTACAAAACTATAGAAACATTATCTCTAAAAATTCCCATTATTGGGCAAGGTCTAGATATTAGTTAGGGTGACTCCCTGCCAAAATTTCAACTCATTTGGGCTAAGGATGAAGTGTGGGCACTCTGTTTAATGTCTGCCTAGACATATGTATAGATCCCACTAAAATGGGTGCCCTGGTCAAACCAGGCACCCAAATTGGTTCAAACCAATTTTGTATGAAAATAGACCCACAGGGCTACATTTTATATGTTTACTATTTTTCATGAACATGTCTCTAGGTATTTTTAAAATTTAAAACCATTAAATACAAAAAAGTGTGACAGAATTATGAAATGAAATATATAATTCCATAGTTTAATATCAAATTCCGCACGAATCTTGGCGCAAAACCGACGAGATCTGGTTGTCTCCTTCCTCCAGCCGACGGCTAGGATCTATCCTGCCTAGGCTGACTTCCAGCCACTGCCGCCGGCGATCCGGCCAACTCCCCGTCCGGCCACCGCCGCCAACACCTTCGTGGTGGTCGGGGCTACCTCCAGGAGACGGCACGGTCGTCGGGGAGCACTGTTCCGGCGATTCTATCTAGAATAATTTTCGGCCGAAAAACATGAAAATCCAAATCGGATTGGGCTCAATTGAGCCCCAACCTTGGCCCTAATGATGTCTACGATCTACCCATGCAAGAAGGAGTGGAGGAGGACCCGTAGTGGCAGCTGTAGCCGTGCTGATCGCCGGATTGGGATGGTGGTGGCCGGTGGTGGTCGGCTTCTTCAAAAATGCAGGAAACTGCTTGGCACCTTTAGGTAAAGTGTGGGAATTCCTCCTTGGAGTCTAGGGAAGCTTTTAAGGAGGGAGTGGAGAGGTGTTAGGTGGCTGAAAGCTTCATGCCATTATTGGCCATGGTCAAGGTTGGTGGCTTGGGTAGGTAGGGGGGTGGAGCTTGCTCTAACCAGTCAAGGATGGCTGCTACACTCCCCTTGTCTTGCTGAATTGAATGGGGAGGTTGGGGAAGGGGGACGAGGAGCACAAAGTCCTCCTTCCTTCTTCTTCCTTCTCTTTCTCTCTCCTCCATGGGTGACTTTCTCTCTCCTAGTCACCAAGCCTAAAATTTGGCTCCTACATATCCCATGGCAGCCCACAAGTCCATTTGGTCACTTAAGTCAAGGTTAGCCCAATTGCAATGGGCTTGAGCTTGAGTTAGCCCATTTGGGCTAACTTGACCCAAAGTTGGACTAGGGCCCACCTAGGTCAATTTGGTCCTTGAGGTTTCTTTAATGGGTCCTTGGTGACCCATTAGCCTCCCCTAGGGTCAAGGTGGGGTTGGATTGGCCCTTGGAGGTCACTTGACCCTTAACTAGGGCACTTTGACCATTTTGGGTCAAGAGTTGACTTTGGTCAACCTAGCCTTTATGATTGGTCCCAATGGGTCCTTGGTGACCTATTGGCCTCTCACTAGGTCTATGAGGGTAGGGGTGGGGTCCACTTGGCTAAGGGACTGTAATTGACCCTTGTGTAGGTCAATTTGACCCAATTAGGGTTAGAGTTGACTTTGGTCAACTTAGCTCCCTTGACTACCCTCCATGGGTCCTTAGTGACCCATTGACCCCTCACTAGGGTTATGGAGGTATAGGTGTCGTCCATTTGGCTAAGAGACTGCAATTGACCCTTGTGTAGGTCAATTTGACTCAATTAGGGTTAGAGTTGACTTTGGTCAACTTAGCTCCCTTGACTACCCTCCATGGGTCCTTAGTGACCCATTGACCCCTCACTAGGGTTATGGAGGTATAGGTGTGGTCCATTTGGCTAAGAGACTGCAATTGACCCTTGTGTAGGTCAATTTGACCCAATTAGGGTTAGAGTTGACTTTGGTAAACTCAGGTTCTTTAGCTGCCCTCCGTGGGTCCTTAGTGACCCATTGACCCCTTACTAGGGTTATAAAGGTATGGGAGGGGTCTTGGAGTCTTGGTGAAGCTTCATGATCACCTTAAACTAAGGTTTTGGAGTTTACTATTTGCAGACCATAGTGCCTCTATCCACACCACCAGGTCCACTTGACTCTTTCTTAGGCTTCCTAGGGTTTTGTCAGAACAAAACCACTCTTAGGGGTCTAGTTGGAAATGGGATGTTATATAGACACCTCACTGAATCCTAGTTTTCAAGGCTATGAAAGAAGGATTTTGTCTGCTTGCCTTTTTGACAAGCTGAGCATATCCCATCCTTTATGCACTTAACTTTTGGACTATTCCTTACTAACTCTTTGCTAAAGAGTTGGCCAATAGAGTTGTAGTCAAGATGGGCCAGCCTCTTGTACCATTTTACACAATGAGAGGCTCTCTCAATAGCTACAAGAGAAATAGGAGAACCTTTGTTCTCACACTCAAAATTAAGATAGTACACATTCCTTTCTCTATAACCTTTCAAATGACCTTTTGATCACTTGACCTTTTGATATGACATCCATTCTTAACAAATGAAATGTCATATCCTAAATCACTCGGCTGACTTATGCTTATAAGGTTGTGTTTCAAACCCTTCACATAGGCCACTTGAGTGATAGTAATCTGGTTACTAGAAATGTTACCAAATCCTTTGATGATTCCTTTTTCAGAGCCACCAAAGATTACTTTAGGCCTATTTATGATAGGTAAGTACTCTTTCAGCAATCCCTTTATTTAAGTCATGTGCCTGGAACATCCACTGTCCAAGTACCATATAGGGGTATGGTGACTTGGACTCACCTGCAATAAAGAATTACCTCTCCTTAGAACCCAAGTAAGTCTTGGGTCCTTGGTTCAAGTTAGCTTCATACTTACCAAATCTACCTGCTGCTCTTCTAACAGGTAGACTGTGGTTCTTCCTGATACTAGTGTTGTGCCAGCAATCTATGCCATAATGACCTGTCTTGCCACAGCACCAGCATTCATACCGGTTGTATCTATTTTTAGATACATTCTTGGCAGTCTGGTTGACAACAAATCTTTTGTTTTGTGCTGGTACTGCTGCAGCTACACCCACTGTTTTCTTAGAATCAAATTTTGAAAAATCCTATTGTGAATCAAATTTTGAAACGTTGAATCATCTATGGCACTTACTATGATATTCTGGGCTCTTTTTTCCATAGTTGCCAGGATGATCTCATCCTTAGTCATCTCAGAAAAATCTTTGGGAGTTCTTTGATTTGCATCTAGAACTGACACCTTCATTGGAACATAAGGACCTTCCATTACAGTAATGTAAATCCTTGGATCAGAAGCCTTCATGAAAATCCTGACCCTCTCTTTCCATATTCCAAAAATCTCTTTCCTACATATGGGTAATTTCATAGAACCTATTTCCTTATGATTTTCTCCTGAACCCATTTTCTTTATCTTGAATTTGCATTAAGGATCTTACTAAGACTGTTAAGTCCTTCTTTGAGCAACCTCCCTCTGATACCACTTGATAGAATTAATTTCAAGATAACCCAAACACCTAGAGGGGGGGGGGGTGAATATGTTATTTTCCTTTTTTTCTTAAGGCAGAATATTTTTTCAGATCTTAAAATAGAATCTAACTATTCTACAGCAATCACAACACTGAAATCACAATCACACACACATCACAGATTGCACACAGGTTTATAGTGGTTCCCCAAGGTCTGGGTACATCCACTTCCCCCTTAACCTATCTAGCAGTTTGCTAGATTTGGCCTAACTTCTTCCTTCTTCTCAGATCCACAGATCTTACAGCTCAGGACCCTGAAAGGTTCCTACAACTCAGAACCCTATAAGGTTCATACAACTCAGGCAAAATGCCCTACCTCAGCCTTGCCACAAGACCTACAACTCAGAGAAAAATTTCTCCTACACTCAGGCACAAAAGCACTACCACTCAGAGATCTATATCTCCTACACTCAGCCTTTATATTATAGGCTTACAACTCAGTTCTATGAAAAGATCCTACAAAATTTGATAAGTGTTTAGATTGACTCTTACCCTAGTTGAGAGAGAAGGGATAAGAGGTTTCTTGATCAGCTTCTTGATAAGAATGATGGCTGAAATCAACCTGTTCTTAGCTTTCTTCAAAGCTTCTTGAATCTAAACTAAGTAGGGTTGATCTCCTTTGAAGTTGACTAGCTGCCAGCTTCCTTCTTAGAATCCAGAAATAGGTCTGAATCCTTCTTAGCAGATTAGTTCAAGATCTGCTTCTTAGGAGACTTGTAAAAGTCTCCTCCTTTACTTCAACAGCTAAAGATCTCTCTCACTCTTCCGAACTTATGAAGTTTCTTCAGAATTCTTGCTTGAATTCTCCTTAGATCTTCTAACAAAATCTTCTTCAGTGTGACGTGCACTTTCTTGATCAATGATCAATACTTCAATAGTTGTGCCCGTTGTTCTTCATCTCCTTTGATTTGAAAGAATCCATCTATATTTATAGACTTCATCCATGGTAACCGACAGATCCGGTTTCTAACCAACTTCTGACAAGTCTGACAGCTTCTGTAAACTTATTGGAATGCACAGCTGTCAAGTCTTCAGTCAGTTCTTGAACCTTTGTCTTTGTCAGCAAAGACTCGAGACTGATTGTCATTATGTGTCGACACAAGTAGATAAAGTGTTGACACAAGCTTTGGTGATATCGACATAACTCCTTTGGTGTCGACACAGCTTCTTGACACTGCATCTGTAGAATGTGTCGACACTGCCTCTTTGTGTCAACATAGACACTTCTTCACTATACATCAATCAACATTGTTTAAACTCTGCTGAGTGTTGACACAAGTCCTGAGTGTCGACACAGCTGATATAGTCTCAGAATTTGTGTGTCGACACTGCCTCCAGGTGTCGACACAGTTGATGTCGACTAATACTCCTATGTGTCGACACTGCCTCCCGGTGTCGACACATTGATATCGACTAATATTTTTGTGTGTCGACACTGCCTCCCGGTGTCGACACAGTCAATGTTGACTAATAAATTCTGTGTGTCGACACAGTTGCTTAAGGTGTCGACACAACTTTTCCAAGTGTCGACACAGACTTCCTTAAGTGTCGACACATGGACTTAGAAACTTTTTCTGCATTTTAGCCAATACTTAACCTGCACATATAAACTCAAAATAACATCAAATACACCTTGATGAGTATCATTGAGCTAAGTGATGCTTCTCCAAATTAGGTACACATTTTCTAATGTACCCAACAATCTCCCTCTATTTGGAGAAGTCATAACCCTTTAGTCAATGATATACACTACTTATAATAAACAAACACTATGATGTATATAAGCATTATATGACAGGGCAACTTATAAACAAAACATATATCAAAATCACATCACAGAATAAGAATACAACTTGAATGAACATGAAACATTGTTTTGTTTATATTAACAAAAAGGTTCTTAACAACTGATTACATAGATTTCTTTTAAAAAACTAAAAGTTACATTGTTCTTGCAAAATTTAGTAAATCTATCCTAAGGCTGATCAGGCTCCCTAATGACCATGCCTTTTCCTGGCTTAATCTGAGCTTGCACAGGAGGTTCTGCATCATCAATATGCTTTTTTCCTTTCAACTCTGCCTTTTTCTGAACTTCAGCCTTAATCTTTTGCCTTTCAAAATAATGAAAAGGCTTAGGAAAGTACTTGCTAGGATCCTGAGCATTAGGATGTAGCTTCCCAATCTTAGCCTTTCTTCTACGCTGCACAATGGCTTCCTGTCTTGCCTCATACTTCTGCCATTCCTGTTCATTATACCACTTGCCCCTTTCATGAACTTGATCTTTCACAGCTTTCCAGGCAGTCAAAATTATATTTCTTTAAGTGGGGCTCCACTGCTCAAAATCAGGCTTTAACTCAGTCTGTTCTCTGAATCTTTTCTTTGAATGTTGAGCTTCTTGCTGAGCTTTCAAGGCAGCTTCTGGCATTCCAACTTTCTCTATAATGACATTTTCAACATCCTTTGGAGGACTGTACATTGTCTGAACCTGTTGTTGAATCATATCAAAATCTGCTGGAGGGTAAATGATCTGAGCAACTTCAGGTTGATCACCTTCAGCATAAGCAGGTTGTACACCAGACTCAGAAAAATTGTCATCATCACAAAGGGGTGGATATCCAAGAGTGGTCTTGATGCTATTAGATATCCATTTTGCATGATCTGAGCCTGCATTGACTAACACTCTCTCCCCCATTATGCCTTCTCTTACAATGTGATCTCTTAATTCATCTTTATGAAATTTTATTTGGCCATCAAGAAAATTGACACCATCTTTATAAAATGATTTTAACTTAAGAAGCTATTCAGAGATTGTTTTCTGAGAAGTAGTAATGGTTGTCTTAACTGAATCTAAGGCATCCTGTAACTTCTTATCAAATTCCTATTACTCCTTAGCCCTTGCTTCAGTAATTGCAGTAACTGTTTGCTTTACTTCAGTGACTATCTATATGTGAGATTCAGTCAGGTTTTCATTCATCCTAATCTGATTTTCAAGGACATAGCCTTGTTTGACAGAAATATCATCTACTTGAGCCTTAACTTCTGCTTGCTGCTTTGCTAGAAATACTATAGCATTGCTCCCCTTATGGAAGCAATCTGTCATCTCTTTCTTATGGAGATTGACTTCAAATCTTATGGATTTGATATCCTGAGCTAGTTCAGATTGAAGTGACTTATGGCTTTCATCCACATACTTTTCTAGAGCCATTCTCCGCTGATCCAATTTAACATACAAAGCCACCATTAATGAGCTGTAATCAGCCTCTGGGGCAGGTTATGAAGTAAGAGTTTGCAATGCCTTCTTATAGCAATGACTTCTTTTCTTAAAGACCATCAGTTTCCTTTTCTTTGCATTTCTGATTTATTCATCTTCTAAAGTAGATGAACTGGGGATGTCTACTCTTTCCTTAGGACTTGGAGGCAGCTCCTTCTCAGTCCTATGCTACACCCCCTCAATGTTAGCCTGCTCCCCCTCATCTGCTGCTCCCTCTATGTCAGGAAACAATTCTTCTAGAGTGAACTTTTGTTGAGTGTGAACTAGTGATACTGCTTTCTCAGGAGCATCAACAACCACAGATGTATCCTCCATGATCACATCTTGTGCTTGACTGTTGATATGAGGTCTCTCAAGAATAGATTGTGAATCCATTTCACTTGCCAAGTGAATTCTTTCTTCCCCTTGTACTTGTGTAGTAATTGTCTCCCCCTGTACTTGTGAATTCTCAGTCAGGTCCTGTACTTGTACACTATCTAGCTCCCCCTACACTTGTGCACTAACAGTTTCCTTCTACACTTGTACAATCTCAGTAAGGTCTTTTTCAGGAGATTTCTCAGGAACTTCCTGTCTTTCTATATCTGGTATGTCTTTTGTTAGGACTCTATCCCATCTTGAGATGATCCTGATGTCCATTCTTCTCATATGATTAATTTTAGAACCAAGAATCTGGTTCATTACTTCTGGAATGGCTCCAGCCAAGTATAGACTCATAATTCTAGCCAAATTAGGCTTCTTGATTCCTTCCTTAATCTACTCAAACAGTTCTACAGACCAATCTGTGTTGAGTGTAAAGATTATCCTTGTCATGAGGCTTAACATATAGGCTGAAATCCTATCATGTCCCCCTGGCTTACACAGAACAACCTTTCCAACAACTTCAGATAGAAATTTACCTTGTTGATTCATCCCTTTCCTGTTTATTGCTGATCCAATATTCATGGTAGGATCCAATACACACCATTATAGTGCCTCCCTTGTTCTTGATACTGGTACTTCTTCTTCATCCTGAGTTCTTGGAAGATGAAGAATTTTTCTCAAACTTTTCAAGGTCACTTTGACTCTTGCTCCATGAA
Organism: Platanthera zijinensis; assembly: GCA_039513925.1. Lineage (NCBI taxonomy): Eukaryota > Viridiplantae > Streptophyta > Magnoliopsida > Asparagales > Orchidaceae > Platanthera > Platanthera zijinensis. The sequence continues at coordinate 148,334,892 of CM077086.1, forward strand.
CTGTTGATCTAATCTTAAGTCCTATTGAGTCTAATGCAGCCGCGCCAGAAAACTCAAGAATCTCCTTCTTCCATATCTTTGTTGGTTCGGATACCAGAAACTCCAAACCACCTTCAGTAATTAGGGTAATTACTCCTTTAATCTCAGAGCCAGCATCATCAATGGCATGATGAACCAATTCTTATCCTTTGTTAATGTTATCTTCAACCTTTAGCGCCATTGGGATGGAGAGAAAACGTGGATTGAGAGAAGAGAGTTTGTCGACTCAAGGGTTTAGTCTCGAAAATCTGGAGAGCGTGTCGACAGAATATGTTCTTGACCTATTTATACCCATCTAAACAAAGAAGGTCAAAAGGCGGGCAAAAATTGTCTAAAAGTGTAGAAACTGTTGAAATGTGTCGACACATATCTCTATTGTCTCGACAACAGCGTTGACTACTATGTGTCGACACCAATTGATGATATGTCGACACTAGACATCCTTAGTAGTTCATCAGAAATTCTGTGTCGACTCTTATTGCAATTGTCGACACAATTTCTGGAAGTGTCGACACCATTACTCTGGTTGTGTCGACGCCACTAACTGAAGTGTCGACACCACTTCTCTGGATGTGTCGACACAGATTTACTGAAGTGTTGACAACACTTCTCTGAATGTGTCGACATAGATTTACTTAGCCAAATTTGTTAGACTAATATATGTTCAACATTCCTAATTCAATTTTAAATTTATTGAATTTAGTTTCATCTAGAGGCTTAGTAAATACATCTGCAATTTGATAATCTATTTTGACAAATTCTAGTGAGATGTCCTCTTTCTCTACATGTTCTCTAAGAAAATGGTATCTTATTTCTATATGCTTAGTCCTACTATGTGAAACAGGATTATTAGCAATATAAATAGCACCAGTAGAATCACGAAACAAAGGTGTTCTACCTACCTGAATACCATAGTCTTCTAGCTGGTGCTGAATCCACAACAGTTGTGCACAGCAACTTCCTGCTGCCACATATTCAGACTCAGCTGTGGAAATTGCCACACTAGTCTGCTTCTTACTACTCCAAGACACCTATCATCCTCCTAGAAATTGACAGGTGCCTGTAGTGCTTTTTCTATCTTCTTTTCAACCTGCAAAGTCTTCATCTGAATAGCCTGTCTGTAGAAAAGCTCCATTCCTAGGGTACCAAAGGCCTAGATTAGGTGTGCCCTTTAGATATCTCAAAAACCTTTTTACTGCAGTGTAATGAGATTCTTTAGGGCATGATTGGTACCGATCACATACACAAGTTGCATACATAATGTCTTGTCTACTAGCAGTTAGATATAAAAGAGAGCCAATTATTCCTCTATACAAAGACTCATCTACAGGTTTACTTGCATCATCTTTGCATATCGGCATACTTGTTCCCATAGGAGTTCTCATGGTGGAGGATGATTCCATACCATATTTCTTAATTAACTCCTTGGTGAACTTAGACTGGGATATGGACAAGCCATCATCAGTCTGTCTTACTTGAAGGCCCAAGAAGAACTTAAGTTCTCCCATGCTGCTCATCTCAAACTTCCCTTGCATAAGTTTTGCAAACTTCTTGCAAAGGTTGCTTTCTGTAGACCCAAATATTATGTCATCTAAATAAATCTGAAGTAAGATTATCTTTTCTTTTGATTCCCGTAGGAATAGAGTTTTGTCTATTTTCCCCCTTGAGAATTTGTTGTCAATAAGAAAAGTAGACAAGGTCTCATATCAAGCCTTTGGGGCTTGCTTTAACCCATATAAAGCTTTCCTAAGTCTATAAACATAATCAGGTTTAAGAGAATCAACAAAACCTGTGGGCTGCTCTACATAGACTTCTTCTTTTAGATTTACATTTAGGAATGCTAATTTTACATCCATTTGGAATACCTTGAAGCCTTGATATGCTGCATAGGCAAGGAACATCCTAATTGCATTCAGTCTTGCTACTGGGCCAAAGGTTTGATCAAAGTCAATACCCTCTTCCTGCCTGAATCCTTTTGCAACAAGTCTTGCTTTGTTCTTCACAATGATCCAATTCTCATCCAGTTTGTTCGTAAAGATCCACTTTGTTCCAATGATGTTGTGGTCTTTTGGTTTAGGAACTAACTCCCAGACCTTGCACCTTCTGAACTGATTAGCCTCCTCTTATAAGGAATCAATCCAATGTGGGTCTAGAATAACTTCTTCAAATTTCTTTAGCTCCAGTTGAGATAGGAAGCTTGAGAAAAGTATTGTGTTCAAGTTCCTGCTTCTGGTTCGCAATCCATGTCTTAGATCACAAATTATTTGATTTGCTGGATGATCTTTTAAGTGTCTAACAGCTGGAGGTAGACTATCTTCTGGTTGAACACCTCAAGTCTCTTATATATGTTGCACCTCTTGGTGTACATCTGCATTTAGAGAGTCATGTACTCCCCCTGGATTGTAGCAACCATTTTCTACTTCCTGCTCTTTAGTTGTTTCTTCTGTAATGGTAAGCTTATCCATTTTCTCATTAATACATGTAGAACTGCATGAGCTACAAGGCAACTCACTGTTAATCAGTCTTGTTTCATCAAAGACAACATGTACAGACTCTTCTACAACTTGAGTAATCAAGTTGTAGACTCTATAAGCCTTACTCTTGTTGTTGTACCCAACAAATATCCAATCTTGGGATTTGGCAGCAAACTTAGTTAAATAAGACTTGCCATTGTTAAGGACATAGCACTTACAACCAAAGATCCCAAAATAAGATATGTTTGGTTTTCTACCCTTCATGATCTCATAGAGAGTCTTTTTGTGGCATTTGGTGATAGATGCCCTATTGATCACATGACATGTAGTGTTTACTACCTCAGCCCAGAAATACTCTAGGAGAGAAGTGTCACTAAATAGAGTTCTACCAGCCTCAATCAACGTTCTATTCTTCCTTTCAGCAATACCATTTTGCTGTGGTGTTCTATGTGAGGAGAATTCTTGAAAAATCCCAAATTCTTCAAGCAGTTTTGTCATACTCTCAGATTGAAATTCAGTGCCATGGTCACTTCTTATTTTGACCACTGTACTATCAAGTTCATTCTAAATTTGCTTGACAAAGCTGTACAAAACACTTGGGTTTCTGGTTTTTGTCTAAGAAAGAACACCCAGGAATATCTAGAATAGTCATCTACCACCACAAAAGTGTAGACCTTCCTACCTATACTATGAACTGGCATAGGACCAAATAAATCCATATGTAAGAGGTATAGACTATAAGACCCCCTTTTTTTTCTTTTTCGACACCGGGGTCTTAGGCCCAGAACCGCCACCTTGCGGTGATACCTTCGCACCCGGGAAGGTCGTCACTACAAGATGCCGATTCTGCCGGCCAAAATCGATCACAACTTTAGCAATAAAATAAAAGCAAGTCTACAGAAAATCACATGTATAGAAAATAAGCTCCACGAAGGGAGTGTCCACAGATAGTACATATAATAAAAATCTCGGACTTATGCCCGGTACATCAAGTCCTCACTACAAATCACTCATCGCGGAGGCGAACCAATACAACTACTAGTGTTTGGGACTCACAGTCCCTTCAGTCTGGACTCCAGTACTAGACTGTCCGATCTCCAAGCGTGCCGACCTCCGGGGCTGCTCCTCCATGCTTGGCTCCGTGGTCCCCTAAATGATGTGGTTCGAAAACCGTTAGTCTAAAAGACTAAGTCCTATCGTCCTCCGCCTCTTCCCCCATGGCTCCTAAGCACAGAGCGGGGAGAAGGAAAGGAAAGGACATAAAGGTGGAGAATGTCAAATAGCAAATGGCAGCGGAACTAGACTAGTAGTTCTAAGTATGGTAATAATGATACAAAATTCGAATAAGTAACCTTAACTTATGTGAAAACTCAAAAGCTAAGGGATCTCTTGTAGGGCTCCTATCGTATAAAAAGTCCCATACCGATTTATACGATAGGGTGTCGGTTTTACTAGCAGGCTTAAATATATAATACTGAAAGAGAACCTTGACTTATAAGCATGCTCGCACGAACTTATAGGCCAAGGGATCGTTTTGCAAGGCCTAATATATAGAGCGTCCCATACCGCTTATACATTAGGTGTCAGGTTATATGCAATGGTTATGATATGAAATACAATTATGCTATGATGTGAACATGCAAGTGCAACTCACCCACTCGACTCTGTGCACACAGACTTTTAGTTCACCTTTTGGAGCCTTTACCTCCCAGGATACCTCCGTAGTGGCAGATAGAAGCGGTGGGTTGGGACTCGCCCACCTCTAAACCAGTAAAGCACTACCGGTCAGACCTATCGTAAGCCTCAACGCATGGTGCACAAAGCGGACTCCTGCGTACTCTTGCCGGCTGGCGCATTGGACTTCTGTTGGCGAAGTGCTAACCACACTTGCCGAGTCAGCGTATTGGCGTCGGTGCATCGACCCTCCAATACCGAAGACCCACCACCTTATACCTTTTATGCACATGCAATAGTTATGAGTCCCAACAACCGAGCCAAACCTCCCCGGACTCTCCCGTCCATCATAATCAACAACCGAGCTGAAGCTCCCCAGACTATCCCGTCCGTCATATTCTACAACCGAGCCGATGCTCGCCGGGCCACCATGCCCATCACCATAACCACTGGGCTTATTGCCCGAGTAACCCAAACTATCTCCCGGGACATTGGGGTGTGAGAGTGTGAAATCCTAAGTTTACTATTTACTCTTGTGGCGATTTTTTACCTACGACTTAGGTTTTACCCAGGACTGCCCAAGGTATTCCCTGTGAAGGGCTCTCGAGGGCACTAGGAGCTATGATGGGCTGAATCCCAAAGCTCCCTTTCGCAAGGCACTTATTCTTGTTGGTTGGTAACTAATCACATATCCAATACCCATTTCTTTTTCATATTACGGTAGACTTAACCTAAGGTGATTTTGACCTTTCACTCTACGGGGGAAGATGATCTTTCGTCGACCCCAAGCACTACTCAACACTACCGACTCATATCTCACTACTTAACCTAAACTTCTAGGATGACTCATCCACATCTACAAAATCTAGCAAGATGGCTAACTCCAACTATGCCAAATCATTTCCTTTCAACAATTTACTAAATGCAGACCACAAGGTTAAATGTCATGTAAAATGGGGAGTACATCAAATAATCATCCAATACTCCTATAATAATTAATGGAGGTCCATTATGACCTTTAAGCCCTAAATCCAGAGACCCAAAATTTTCCTTATTTATTTAATAATTTATTTAATTATTTTAGTGACTAAAATTTCCAGTAATGAACATGAAGTACCATTTTCAGGCAAGATATCATTCCACTAATTTTATATGATATTTAAAATAAGGATTTAACTCATCTTCCAAAATATCTAAATTTTTCAGTAAGGTTTTATCCCAAAATTCCTATTTCATTTTAACCCTTGAAAATTCATTTAAAGAAATATAAAAGACTATATTGCTTCGCAAAATTCAGAGAAAATTCAAGTATGATTCTAATGGCATATAAATGATTTGGGCCAAATTTCATAATTTATTTATCAGTAAATAGTCTTAATTAACTTATTGAATAATTTCCTCATTTAACATGCTTGTGAAGTAAGTACCTCAAATATGTTTCCAAAATTTTTTATAAAATTTAAATATGCATATAATGATTCAAAACTTCCTCTGACAAACTTTCTTGACCTCCTAATGGTCAGAGGGACCATAATATTCAATTTATTAAATTGAGGCATCCCTTATGTTACAAATGAAGTACTATAACTATTGTCCCAAAATTCCCAATTAAATTACCAGTGGCTTATAATATCCTTATGACCAATCTACCAAAATTTTATCGTAGTTTGAGGAGTTTAGCTAGCCAGTTCCAACCCTACAATATTTGTGCCCTAAATTAGGGTTAGGGTTTTGTGGGTCCCAAACTTTCCAAAACACCCTAAGATTTTAACCAGAGGGTTATAGTTACCATAATACCCTCCCTACAAAATTTCATAGTCATACAAGGTGTTTTGGCCATATGCCCTTCACAAGGTACAAAAGCCATTCCTGAGGGTTTGCCCTTGGATCTTGGGGCAAATCAATTCCAAACCTCCCCATATTTCATTGGAAGGTGCACATGTTCATGACAAGTCATTGTTCCAAATTTGAACCTCTGTTGAGGTTAATTGGACACTCTAAGCAAAAATTACATTTTGGACCAAAATGCCCTTCTTAGTGCAAGGCTAGGGTTTACATGACTTCCATTCAAATCAACTCCAAACTTAATGAAATTTTAACCAGAGGTCTATATTGACCTCATATACCTCGCACCAAAATTTGGATGAATTTGGACTTCAATTGACCCATAAATTAATTTACCCTAGATAAATTAAATTATTTACAAAACTATAGAAAAATATCTCCAAAATTGGGTGTGGTCTAGATATTAGTTAGGGTGACTCCCTGCCAAAATTTCAACTCATTTGGGCTAAGGATGAAGTGTGGGTACTCTGTTTAATGTCTGCCTAGACATATGTATAGATCCCACTAAAATGGGTGCCCTGGTCAAACCAGACACCCAAATTGGTTCAAACCAATTTTGTATGCAAATAGACCCACAGGGATACATTTGATGTGTTTACCATTTTTCATGAACACGCCTCTAGGTATTTTTAAAATTTAAAACCATTAAATACAAAAAAGTGTGATAGAATTATGAAATGAAATATATAATTCCATAGTTTAATATCAAATTCCGCACGAATCTTGGCGCAAAACCGACGGGATCTGGTTGTCTCTTTCCTCCAGCCGATGGCTAGGATCTATCCTGCCTGGGCTGACTTCCAGCAGCTGCCGCCAGCGATCCGGCCACCTCCCCGGCCGGCCACCGCCTCCAACACCTTCGTGGTGGTCGGGGCTACCTCTAGGCGGCGGCACAGCCGCCGGGGAGCACTGTTCCGGCGATTCTACCAAGAAGAATTTTCGGCTGAAAACCATGAAAATCCAAATCGGATTGGGCTCAATTGAGCCCCAACCTTTGCCCTAATGATGTCTACAATCTACCCATGCAAGAAGGAGTGGAGGAGGACCTGTAGTGGCGGCTGTAGCCGTGCTGATCGCCAGATTGGCATGGTGGTGTCCGATGGTGGTCGGCTTCTTCAAAAATGCAGGAAACTGCTTGGCTCCTTCAGGTAAAGTGTGGGAATTCCTCCTTGGAGTCTAGGGAAGCTTTTAAGGAGGGAGAGGAGAGGTGTTAGGTGGCTGAAAGCTTCATGCCATTATTGGCCATGGTCAAGGTTGGCGGCTTGGGTAGGTAGGGGGGGTGGAGCTTGCTCTAACCAGTCAAGGATGGCTGCTACACTCCCCTTGTCTTGCTGAATTGAATGGGGAGGTTGGGGAAGGGGGACGGAGCACAAAGTCCTCCTTCATTCTTCTTCCTTCTCTTTCTCTCTCCTCCATGGGTGACTTTCTCTCTCCTAGTCACCAAGCCTGAAATTTGGCTCCTACATATCCCATGGCAGCCCACAAGTCCATTTAGTCACTTAAGTCAAGGTTAGCCCAATTGCAATGGGCTTGAGCTTGAGTTAGCCCATTTGGGCTAACTTGACCCAAAGTTGGACTAGGGCCCACCTAGGTCAATTTGGTCCTTGAGGTTTCTTTAATGGGTCCTTGGTGACCCATTAGCCTCCCCTAGGGTCAAGGTGGGGTTGGATTGGCCCTTGGAGGTCACTTGACCCATAACTAGGGCACTTTGACCATTTTGGGTCAAGAGTTGACTTTGGTCAACCTAGCCTTTATGATTGGTCCCAATGGGTCCTTGGTGACCTATTGGCCTCTCACTAGGTCTATGAGGGTAAGGGTGGGGTCCACTTGGCTAAGGGACTGCAATTGACCATTATGTAGGTCAATTTGACCCAATTAGGGTTAGAGTTGACTTTGGTCAACATAGCTCCCTTGACTACCCTCCATGGGTCCTTAGTGAGCCATTGACCCCTCACTAGGGTTATGGAGGTATAGGTGTGGTCCATTTGGCTAAGAGACTGCAATTGACCCTTGTGTAGGTCAATTTTACCCAATTAGGGTTAGAGTTGACTTTGGTCAACTTAGCTCCCTTGACTACCCTCCATGGGTCCTTAGTGACCCATTGACCCCTCACTAGGGTTATGTAGGTATAGGTGTGGTCCATTTTGCTAAGAGACTGCAATTGACCCTTGTGTAGGTAAGATTGACCCAATTAGAGTTAGAGTTGACTTTGGTCAACTCAGGTCCTTTGGCTGCCCTCCATGGGTCCTTAGTGACTCATTGACCCCTTACTAGGGTTATAAAGGTATGGGTGGGGTCTTGGAGTCTTGGTGAAGCTTCATGATCACCTTAAACCAAGGTTTTGGAGTTTACTATTTGCAGACCATAGTGCCTCTATCTACACCACCAGGTCCACTTGACTCTTTCTTGGGCTTCCTAGGGTTTTGTCATGACAAAACCACTCTTAGGGGTCTAGTTGGAAATGGGATGTTACAAATCCCAATAAATAAAACAAGGATTTCGTCCCCAAAATCAAGGTTAAGCCCACGGGGACTCCTATCGGGGAGAAGGAAACTTGTAACATCCCATGAGAATCGAAAGATTTAGATCACGACCATGTTCGCTATGTGAGGTTTAAAGGTGATAGTCAAATCTAAGACCAATTCGCTCAATTGGCAAAGTCTAGACCCCAATAAACAAAAGTTTAGCCCATATTCTTGAAATTTCAGTCCTACTAGTTTAAAATAGGAAGGTAAATTGAAAATCCTGATAGGTTGTGAGGTATACCTGACTGAACAGCTCCGGGTATTTTTGTCGCATCAGGTCCTGCGGTTCCCAGGTATGCTCCTCCTGATCGTGGTTCCTCCACAAGACTTTGACAAACGGAACCTTCTTGCGGCGCAAGACTCGTACTCCTTTGTCATCGATCCGAACCGGCTCCAAGTGAACAGACCGGTCTGTAGCTACCGGCCCGTCCGTAGTCCAAATCTGCTGCTCCGGGCATAGTAGAGCCCTCCTAAGAGAGGATATATGGAACACGTCGTGCAGACTTGCCAGCTCCGGTGGCAGCTCTAGCCTGTATGCCAAGGGACCGATCCGCTCCTAGATCCTATAAGGCCCCATATATCTTGGGCTGAGCTTCTTCCTCTGTCTGCGTACCCGAGTTACTCCATGCATTGGTCGGATCTTCAAGAACACCTGGTCTCCCACCCAGAATTCCACCTGACGGTGCCGAGCATCGTAATACATAGCCTGTCGGCTCTGTGCTTCTAGCATCCTGTCCCGTATCAATCTCACCTGAGCCTCGGTGTCCTCTACAAACTCTGAATCCAATGCCTTAGGGTCCTCGTCCTATATCCATGACAACGGAGTCCTGCACCTCCGTCCGTACAATGCCTCATAAGGAGCCATCCTTATACTGGACTGGTAGCTGTTATTATACGAGAAATCGATCAGTGGCAATAACTTTTCCCAAGGTTCACCGCGATCCAATATGCAAAGTCGTAGCAAATCCTCCAGAGTCTGGTTAGTGCGTTCCGTCTATCCATCCGTCTGGGGATGAAAAGCCGTACTGAATGTTAGTCGCGTGCCCAAGTAAGTCTGCACTGACCTCCACTCCCTGGACGTAAATCATCCATCCTGGTCCGATACAATCGACTTGGGCACGCCGTGATAACGGACGAACTGCTTGACAATCTTTCGGACTAACACACCCACCGAGTCATCCTTCCTGATTGAAATAAACCTGGCTACCTTCGTCAGCCGGTCGATGATCACCCAGATCGAATCATTCCCTGTCCGCGATCGGGGAAGTCCATGTATAAAGTCCACGGCGATATCATCGAACTTCCACTCTGGTACTGGGAGTGGCTGCAATAATCCTGTGGGGTTTCTGCACTCCGCTTTCAATAACTGGCATGCCTCGCAATGGGTCAGGAAGTAGGTGATATCCTTCTTCATGCTCGGCCAGTACATAGTCTTCTTCAGATCTGCAGCCATCTTCGTAATCCCCGGGTGTACCGAATATCGACTGCAATGAGCCTCCATCATGATGTCCTCCCAAACTTGTCCTCCCTCTGGTATGTAAACCCGTCCTCTAAAGCACACTAAGTCATCCCTCAGCGAGTAATCTCCCGCAGTGCCTGCTTCTAAGGCCCAGCATATCAGATCTAGCTGGGTATCCTGCCCTTGTCCATCCTTGAACCGTTCTTGAATGTCATCCGTGGCAATTAATGACGATAGATACTCCGGGTAAAACTCAGGGTGATCCTCAGACACAAGGGATATTTGCATCTTGTCTAACATCTGAACCAACTCCAAGGCCATCAACTGTGTTCCTACTCCGGGGTTTGCGGTCTTTCGGCTCAGTACATCTACTACCACATTCGCCTTTCCCGGGTGGTAGTGCATCTTGTACTGGTAGTCTGCTAAAAACTCAACCCATCGTCTCTATCTGATGTTCAACTCTTTCTGCGTGTCCACATACCTCAAATTTTTATGGTCAGAGTATATGTCGCAGTGGACACCGTACAGATAGTGCCGCCAGACTTTCAGTGCAAAAATGACAGCTCCCATTTCTAGGTCATGGACTAGGTAGTTCTGCTCATGCTTCTTCAGCTGCCGAGAAGCGTAAGCTATTACATGGCCATTCTGCATAAGCACTGCACCCATGCCCTGGTAGGAAGCGTCGGTATAGACCTGAAATCCTTCCTTCCATGAAGGGAGGGCAAGTATAGGAGCCGAAGTGAGTCGTCCCTTTAGCTCTTGAAAAGAAATCTTACATTATGGGGTCCAGATAAAGGGTACCTCCTTCCTTGTCAGAGATGTGAGTGGAAGGGCGATACGAGAAAATCCCTCTACGAACTTACAGTAGTAACCGGCGAGTCCTAGGAAACTCCGCACGTCTGTGGCCGTCTTCAACTGTGGTCAATCCCGAACTGCTTGAATCTTGGCCGGGTCCACTACCAACCCAGCACCACTGATAATATGGCCTAGGAAAGCCACCTCCTTTAACCAAAACTGGCATTTGCTGAACTTCGCAAAAAGGCGATTCTCCCGCAACCTCTCCAGAGTCAGTGCCAGATGCCGAGTGTGCTCCTCCTCCGTCCTAGAGTAGATCAGGATGTCGTCTATGAATACTATGATGAACACATCCAAGTACACCTCAAAAACCCGGTTCATGAGGCTCATGAATGCCGACGGAGCGTTCGTGAGCCCGAAGGGCATCACGGTGAACTCATACAGGCCATATCTGCTACTGAAGGCCGTCTTCGGGATATCCTCCTCCTGGATCCGCAGCTGGTAGTATCCTGACCTCAAGTCCAGCTTCGAGAAATAATGGGCTCCCTCCAGCTGGTCGAATAATTCGTCTATCCGTGGGAGCGGATAGGTATCCCGGACGGTCAGCCTGTTTAGTGCTCGATAATCGATGCACAGACGAAGTGTCTCATCCTTTGTAAGACCCCTTTTTTTTTGAAACCCGGGGTCTTATGCCCAGAACCGCCGCTTTGCGGTGACACCTTCGCACCCGGGAAGGTCGCCACTACAACGCGCCGATTCTGCCGGCCTTTTCGATCACAATAAATAGCAAGCAAGAGAGAAGCAAGTCCACCAAAAGAGAATATCACATAAAATAAAACTCCACGAAGGGAGTGTCCACAGAAAATCATCAGAGTATAAATAGTCTGGAAATAAAAGGGCTCATGCCCGGTACATCAAGTCCTCACTACAAAATCACTCAATGCGGAAGCAAAAAAACTAAAACTCTACTAAAGGTCAGGACTCACGGTCCCTACAGTCTGGACTCCAGTGCTAGACTGCCCCATCTCCAAGCGTACCGGCCTCCTGGCCTGCTCCTCCGGGCTGGGCTCCACGATCCCCTAATATGATATGGTTCGAAAACCGTTAGTCTAAAAGACTAAGCCCTATCATCCCCCACCCCTTCCCCCACGCTCTAAGGCACCGGGCGGAGAGGAAGAAAGGGGAGGACATGAAAGTGGAGAGTAGTCAAAAGCAGATGACGGTGGACCTAACTAGCAGTTGTGCATTCGGGGAGCAATTCAAATGTTGTAATAGGTATAACAGAAAGGAAGTAAGTAAGAAATTAAACCTTCGCTTATGTGAGTACGCATAAGCCAAGGGGTCTTTTGCAAGGCTCCCATCGTATAAAGTGTCCCATACCACTTATACGTTGGGGTGTCGGTTATCAACAGCAGCATATATATATATTGAAATTAACCTTTGATTTATAAACTTGCCCACACAAGCTTATAGACCAAGGGGTCGTTTTGCAAGTCCTAAAGTATAAGCGTCCCATTCCACTTATACTTTAGGTGTCAAGGTTGTTATGAATGATTATGATATGCAGCTATATGGTGGGTATGTTATGTCATGCAGTGCAACTCACCCACCCAACTTTGTGTACACAAACCTTTAGTTCCCCCTTTCTGGAGATAACTCCCAGGATACTCCCGTAGTGGCAGACGGAAGCAGTGGGTTGGGCCTCGCCCACCTCAAAACCAGTAAAAGCACTACTGGTCTGACCTATCGTACGCCCTCAACGTCTGGTGCACGAGGCGGACTCCTGCGTACTCTTGCCGACTGGTCCGCCAGACTTAACCTTGCCTAAGTGCTAATCACTTTGCCGAGTCAACGATATCGGTGTCGGTGCAATCGAACTCCCCGATATCGAGAACCCACCACCTTAATCCTTCCTATTTTTATGCACATGCAGCAGTTTAATATATAATAATTTAAAGTGTCAAACTCCCGGACTAAACCGTCCGTATTAACCACATCCAAGATCAAATTCCCCGGACTAAACCGTCCGGCTCATCTCCAGACTTCATCCCTTAGAACACCCCGGGACGGCGCCCCCTTGAACACCTCGGGACGACTTAACCACTACCAATCCTCACTAATGAGTGTGTGCAATGTGAATCCCTATTAGGCTAATTACTCTTTCGTTTGTTTTAAGATTTACGTTAGCCCAGGACTGCCCCCGGCATACCCCGTGAAGGGCTCTCAAAGGGCACTAGGAACCAAGACGGCGGCATTATGGCCCGAAGTTCCCTTTCGCAAGGCACTTATTGTTATATGTTGTTTACCCTTTACCCAATCCCTTTTTAATGTTATAATGAATCTAACCCTAGTGTACTTGACTCTTCCACTCCTAGGGCAAGACGATCTTTCGTCTACCCCGAGCACCTCCTATGCTAGCCAAACACATCTTTACTCATCATAATCTCCAATGATGAATTCCATGCTCATTTTCCCAAGCCTATAAGGTACAAAACTCCACCCTTATATCCAAGTCTCATACTAACACTGTTCATGCCTTTTTCACACCAGACATACCCTTCTACCCTATACGTTGCCCATGATAGAACGTCCATTAAATTCTCTTCCAAAACCCTTGTAATAATTACTGGGAATCTACCATGTCATAATATGCCTAAATCCAGAAAATTATAATTTTTTCCTAATTAAATTGATAATTAATTAATTTTCCAAATAATTGACCATGGGTGATAATGAACATGAACTACATGATCTACTCAAGTATTGGTCATCCAAAAATTATAGTTGCTGTATAACAGTGAATTATTACTAAATATTAACTCCCATGATTTTACAAATAGTATTTATCCTCTAATTAAATTATTCATCAAAATTCCACAATTCATATTTAATGAAGGAAGTACAACAAATAATCATCATAAAATTATGTAAAAATTACAGAGCCTTTATAATCATCAGAAAAGTCCTCTGCCCAAAAATAATAATTTTATTTGCATTTAATATACCAAATTGAATTTATCTAAATTTTTATGGGCAATAACATTTAATGAAGCAACCCCTAAATTTATAATTCAAATAATTCCATAAAAATTCACTGAGATGTAATATGATATTAAAACTCCTCTGACTGAATTTCACAAACTTTAAATGACTGGTTACTTCATAAATAATTCCTAAGTAAAAATCCCCATTTGCTAAGTTGTGAAGGAAGTACTCTAATTATTATCCCATAAATCATGATAAAATTTCCAGAGGTTTAATATATCCTAAAAACATGATGTACACAATTTCATTAAAATCTAAATCATACTACCACATAAATTATTTCTCCCAAGATTCTACGATTATGTACTTTTGTTAAGATACCCATATGAAAACTTATTTAAATTTCATGAAACAACAACTACCGTTCAATATATCAAAATTAACATCCTCTATCATAATTTTACATGAACTTAAAATCCTTTGACTCATCATCCATTCCATAAGATATAAAGACCTAATTTTGTATAATTAGAATTAAGTGATGTGACTAAGTACCCATACCATGCAACTCCTTCCTAGGGCATAATTCCACCCCTAGAATATCATGGACTAAACTCTAGATCCATACAAAGTCATAAAACCCTATGTCCTTCACAAACCCCATAGATCAACCCTTAAGGTTTGAACTTGGATCCTAGGGCAAACCCACCCCAAACCATCTCAAATTCCATGAGGGGGTGTTTTCTCTGTCCATGGGGCTCTGGCCAAAATCCCAACCCATTTGGGTGAGAATTGGACCCACCATGCCCCAACAACCCCTTGCCCTAATTTTCCCCTTTAAGGACCAATCTTTGATCACATCAAAACCCAATCATTTCAAACCCAATTGGGCTGAAATTTTTATCAGAGCTAAATAATAACCCTAAAAACATGCCTCCAAAATTTTGGAGACTTTTGAGGTGATTTGACCCTTCAACTACCTTACCCTAGCTTCTCTAGGTGTAGGGCAAAACCCTAGGTTAAACTTTTTTAAATGGGTTCCAATTTTTACAGGAGCTAGGTCTAGGTGAGATTAAGCCCCTGTCCAAAATTCAAAGCATTTGGACCAAGGGTTAGGTGTGGGGAATTTTTCAAAGATTTGCCCTATTTGTAGGACCTACCCTAGAAAAATGACCCTACGGGTCAGAATACTTGTCCTAAAATTTTCCATAACATATCAAACTGTAGATAATTAAAAAGCCTACAATATTCATGTTGATCATTTTTGATGAACATGCCCCTAAAGGGCCTAAATAATTTTTAGAAGAAAACTACCCTAGTTGTAGGACATACCCTTACTAAAAAGGCTCTACAGGGCAGTCCCCTCATCCAATTTTTCACCACTACATATCAAATTGTAGGTATTCAAAAGACCTACAACTTTCATGTTATACACCTTTTCAGTAGATGCCCAGAAGGGGCCTAAATTCCTTCTACAGTGAACTGTTTTATTAAAATACAGAAAAATCTGAAAATATGGGTTGCACGAATCTTAAAGCAAGATCCAACGGAGGCTGTTCATCTTCTCCGATTGAGCCGAAAATAGACCCGCGCAGGTGGTTTTTGCGGCCCATTTCCCGGCGGCCTGAGGCGGCGCCACCACCGGGAAACATCACCCATTTGTTCCCGGTGGTGGGGGCTATCCATGGCCGGAGCTAGGGTGGCCGGAGGTGGCGGCGCCGCCCTACCCGAGAGCTCCAAAAGTCCATGAAAAATGGCAAATTTCTGAAATTTTGAAGCTTGGCTCCGGTTCGTTTGGGCATGAAATCAACTTTTAAACATTCCTAGGATCTAAGCATGAGAGAAGGAGAGGAGGAGGACCTTATTTGAGGGGTTCGACGACGACGGCGGCGGCGGTTCGCCATGGCGTTTTTCCTCTCCGGCGAACTTCCCGATCCCTCGTTCCTCCACCAAAACTATTGATCTTATATGTTATTTTGACTGCCATGGACGTTTTGAGGGAGATGGAATAGTCAAAGTTCAGAATAGGGGGCTGCATAGGGGGTTTTATAATTTTTTCATGGGAGGGGAGATGAAGGGGTGTTTGGCCATGGTGGTTGGGCTTCTCCATTGATGGTGGCTGATGGGAAAACGATGGGAATCTCTTCCCAAAGGTCAGGAGGAATGAATGGAGGCTTGGAGAGATGAATGGGGTGGCTCATGGTGTCCCTCCATAACTCCCCTCTCTCTTTTCCTCTTTCTCTCTCCTCCATTAAGGAGAAATTGAAGCTTTCTCTCTCCTGCCACCCTATGGCCGAAATTATTCATGGCACCAGCCTAAATGCAACTCTCAAAAACATATTATTAATTAAATGATGAAGAATAGAGGGGTGATTCACCTCCCCACCATGAGTGACCCTCTTTCTTCTCACTTTCTCTCTCCTCTTTATCTCTCTAAATTTAGGCTTCTCTCTCTCTCTCCTAGTCACTAGGTTGACTTGGTCAATCCTCTAGGATATGGGCAACCAAATTAATACATAATAATCATGCAAGAGATTAGCCTAAGGGGAGGGTGGCTTGAGGTTGGGTTGGCCCATATAGGCTAGGTTTGACTTGATTTGGGCTTGGGGTTGACTTGGTCAAATTGACCATTATGGTTGACCCAAGTGGGTCCTTGGCGACTCATTGGGCCCACATTAGGTCTAAGGGAATTTTTAGAGTCACAATGAACCTACTAGGCCACCCAAAATCAAAGTTTTGAAAATTACTATTTGCAGACCAAGTGGGTCTCAACTAGGTTTTTAGGTCACTTGGTCTCCTGGGCTCACCTAGGTTAACTCATATGACCTAGTTATGCTCAAGTCACACCTAGGGGGGGTCCAATTTGAAAATGGGATGTTTCAAATCCCAATAAACAAAACAAAAATTTCGTCCCCGAAATTAGGGTTAAGTCTACGGGGATTTCCACCGGGATAACTTAAGCTTGTAACATCCCATGAAGCGTGGAAGCGCCTACTAGGTTAACAAGATAAGGGCTAGCTCCAATAAACAAAAAGATTAGCCTCTACCTGTTTAAATAATTCTATTAGTACATTAAAAATAAGGAAAAACGCTTAACACACCGGAGGAGTTGCGAGGTATACCTGACTAAATAGCTCAGGATATTTTTCCTGCATCAGGTCCTGAGGCTCCCAAGTATGCTCCTCTCGCCCGTGGTTCCTCCACAAGACCTTGACTAGCGGGATCTTCTCGCACCACAAAACTGCACTACTAAATCAGGGTTCCCCAACTACCTCGCTCAATCTATCCTCGAACTTCCACTCTAACTCTGGAAGTGACTATAATAGTTCTTCAAAACCCTTATACTTGCCTATACCATTCGACAAACCTCACCGTGCGTAGCCAAATCCATGATGTCTTTCTCATTCCGGGAAAGACAAGTTCTAATACACACAATCTTCTTCTAGTAAATTGAGTTTTTGTTTGTAACGGTAGACAGCGACTCTATAAACCTCCTCCACGCGATCATGTTCCTATTCCTTCATATACACCCGAGTAATCAATCAATTTGACCCTATGATTTATCCAACTCTGGTCGTTAACAGGAAAGATTACTTCGTCAAATGACCCGTCGTCCGCAAGATTTAAGGGGGTGTACTCGTGCATTTTTGGAGGTTGTCATTTATACTTTTTAATTTGTTGTGCCATTCTGCCGTAGTTACACTTGATTTTCCAAACCTTTATTTATCATAGCCGCGACCCTTGCTAAACATGTTTGTGTCATCAAATGTATCTAATCTTGTCTTGATGCTACCTGAATCGAGTCTGCAAGGTCATACCTAAGATATATGTTCTCGATATATCGTCTGCTAATTTCTTTCAAACTCTTAGTGTTATCATACTCATGATGTTACATCATAGTGTCTCAGTCTTATCTTCCCAAATCTACTTAGTTTTACTACCCGTCATCAAATTCACATGGTATCTTCTAGTAGTCATGTCTCGTAGTTACTCCTCATTATTACCATGACATCATTCGAGTGGCGTCGAATAAGACCAACCTCAACATTACTATGTTTGGGGCAACACACTTTCTAAATTAGGTCTAGGAGACTAAGCCATTAACTCACTTGCCCAATAAACAAAAGATAAGCCCCTAATAAACAAACGATAAGCTCATATCTTTCTTGGGATAATTTTCTTTTATCTTACCATGTTATATCTGTCCTAGCTGAGTGTACAATCCCTAGGGCATCAATCTATGACTTGGGGTTCCAAACTGACACTTGTAGATATACTCCATACTTTAAACCCTCCGAGTCAAATTTACGACACGCTTATCAGGGTTGTTCCCACTCCCAATTGGGTCTCTTTCGAACTTGAATTCCTACCCGACCTTTAGTGTTTATCTTGTAGTTGTCCCTGAGTAATCTTGTTACTGGTACGGGGGTTAATACTACGTGTCTTCTACCATTCTGATAATAGATTATTGGTCAGTCCCAATAGATTGAGTAATCCTTGTTAGGGACCATAGGGACACAGAGTTTATGTCTTAGGTATCCATTCACCTATTAAACTCCTCCTTTAATCTCTTTAGGTATTTCCTTACCTAACCAAATTCATACTTAAGGTCTGTTTCAGACTAGGGCACAGTATAAGTTGTCGGGTTAGTCACGTATCCTAGCGGTTGAGTCTAACCTATTGACTAGAGAATTACAAGAAGAGGTCTTTGCAACCAGAGGTGTTCCCTGCTGGGGACAGGGTTTGCCGCAGGCTACAAAGAAGAATTCCAATTGTTAGCAAATATACAAATGGAATGGATGGGAAGTGGACAATTTACATGTGATTCCCCATATGGGCACACCACTGCTTCGCTGCTTAGTTTGTCCGCAAACTAAACTCGCACGGAGGTGACCCAGGGATTTGTGGACTGCTACTAATCCGATCGATGTTTCCTCTGATACCACTTTGTAAGACCCCTTTTTTTTTTTTTGAAAACCCGGGGTCTTATGCCCAGAACCGCCGCTTTGCGGTGACACCTTCGCACCCGGGAAGGTCGCCACTACAACGCGCCGATTCTGCCGGCCTTTTCGATCACAATAAATAGCAAGCAAGAGAGAAGCAAGTCCACCAAAAGAGAATATCACATAAAATAAAACTCCACGAAGGGAGTGTCCACAGAAAATCATCAGAGTATAAATAGTCTGGAAATAAAAGGGCTCATGCCCGGTACATCAAGTCCTCACTACAAAATCACTCAATGCGGAAGCAAAAAAACTAAAACTCTACTAAAGGTCAGGGACTCACGGTCCCTGCAGTCTGGACTCCAGTGCTAGACTGCCCCATCTCCAAGCGTACCGGCCTCCTGGCCTGCTCCTCCGGGCTGGGCTCCACGATCCCCTAATATGATATGGTTTGAAAACCGTTAGTCTAAAAGACTAAGCCCTATCATCCCCCACCCCTTCCCCCACGCTCTAAGGCACCGGGCGGAGAGGAAGAAAGGGGAGGACATGAAAGTGGAGAGTAGTCAAAAGCAGATGACGGTGGACCTAACTAGCAGTTGTGCATTCGGGGAGCAATTCAAATGTTGTAATAGGTATAACAGAAAGGAAGTAAGTAAGAAATTAAACCTTCGCTTATGTGAGTACGCATAAGCCAAGGGGTCTTTTGCAAGGCTCCCATCGTATAAAGTGTCCCATACCACTTATACGTTGGGGTGTCGGTTATCAACAGCAGCATATATATATATTGAAATTAACCTTTGATTTATAAACTTGCCCACACAAGCTTATAGACCAAGGGTCGTTTTGCAAGTCCTAAAGTATAAGCGTCCCATTCCACTTATACTTTAGGTGTCAAGGTTGTTATGAATGATTATGATATGCAGCTATATGGTGGGTATGTTATGTCATGCAGTGCAACTCACCCACCCAACTTTGTGTACACAAACCTTTAGTTCCCCCTTTCTGGAGATAACTCCCAGGATACTCCCGTAGTGGCAGACGGAAGCAGTGGGTTGGGCCTCGCCCACCTCAAAACCAGTAAAAGCATACTGGTCTGACCTATCGTACGCCCTCAACGTCTGGTGCACGAGGCGGACTCCTGCGTACTCTTGCCGACTGGTCCGCCAGACTTAACCTTGCCTAAGTGCTAATCACTTTGCCGAGTCAACGATATCGGTGTCGGTGCAATCGAACTCCCCGATATCGAGAACCCACCACCTTAATCCTTCCTATTTTTATGCACATGCAGCAGTTTAATATATAATAATTTAAAGTGTCAAACTCCCGGACTAAACCGTCCGTATTAACCACATCCAAGATCAAATTCCCGGACTAAACCGTCCGGCTCATCTCCAGACTTCATCCCTTAGAACACCCCGGGACGGCGCCCCCTTGAACACCTCGGGACGACTTAACCACTACCAATCCTCACTAATGAGTGTGTGCAATGTGAATCCCTATTAGGCTAATTACTCTTTCGTTTGTTTTAAGATTTACGTTAGCCCAGGACTGCCCCCGGCATACCCCGTGAAGGGCTCTCAAAGGGCACTAGGAACCAAGACGGCGGCATTATGGCCCGAAGTTCCCTTTCGCAAGGCACTTATTGTTATTGTTGTTTACCCTTTACCCAATCCCTTTTAATGTTATAATGAATCTAACCCTAGTGTACTTGACTCTTCCACTCCTAGGGCAAGACGATCTTTCGTCTACCCCGAGCACCTCCTATGCTAGCCAAACACATCTTTACTCATCATAATCTCCAATGATGAATTCCATGCTCATTTCCCAAGCCTATAAGGTACAAAACTCCACCCTTATATCCAAGTCTCATACTAACACTGTTCATGCCTTTTTCACACCAGACATACCCTTCTACCCTATACGTTGCCCATGATAGAACGTCCATTAAATTCTCTTCCAAAACCCTTGTAATAATTACTGGGAATCTACCATGTCATAATATGCCTAAATCCAGAAAATTATAATTTTTTCCTAATTAAATTGATAATTAATTAATTTTCCAAATAATTGACCATGGGTGATAATGAACATGAACTACATGATCTACTCAAGTATTGGTCATCCAAAAATTATAGTTGCTGTATAACAGTGAATTATTACTAAATATTAACTCCCATGATTTTACAAATAGTATTTATCCTCTAATTAAATTATTCATCAAAATTCCACAATTCATATTTAATGAAGGAAGTACAACAAATAATCATCATAAAATTATGTAAAAATTACAGAGCCTTTATAATCATCAGAAAAGTCCTCTGCCCAAAAATAATAATTTTATTTGCATTTAATATACCAAATTGAATTTATCTAAATTTTTATGGGCAATAACATTTAATGAAGCAACCCCTAAATTTATAATTCAAATAATTCCATAAAAATTCACTGAGATGTAATATGATATTAAAACTCCTCTGACTGAATTTCACAAACTTTAAATGACTGGTTACTTCATAAATAATTCCTAAGTAAAAATCCCCATTTGCTAAGTTGTGAAGGAAGTACTCTAATTATTATCCCATAAATCATGATAAAATTTCCAGAGGTTTAATATATCCTAAAAACATGATGTACACAATTTCATTAAAATCTAAATCATACTACCACATAAATTATTTCTCCCAAGATTCTACGATTATGTACTTTTGTTAAGATACCCATATGAAAACTTATTTAAATTTCATGAAACAACAACTACCGTTCAATATATCAAAATTAACATCCTCTATCATAATTTTACATGAACTTAAAATCCTTTGACTCATCATCCATTCCATAAGATATAAAGACCTAATTTTGTATAATTAGAATTAAGTGATGTGACTAAGTACCCATACCATGCAACTCCTTCCTAGGTCATAATTTTACCCCTAGAACATCATGGACTAAACTCTAGATCCATACAAAGTCATAAAACCCTATGTCCTTCACAAACCCCATAGATCAACCCTTAAGGTTTGAACTTGGATCCTAGGGCAAACCCACCCCAAACCATCTCAAATTCCATGAGGGGGTGTTTTCTCTGTCCATGGGGCTCTGGCCAAAATCCCAACCCATTTGGGTGAGAATTGGACCCACCATGCCCCAACAACCCCGTGCCCTAATTTTCCCCTTTAAGGACCAATCTTTGATCACATCAAAACCCAATCATTTCAAACCCAATTGGGCTGAAATTTTTATCAGAGCTAAATAATAACCCTAAAAACATGCCTCCAAAATTTTGGAGACTTTTGAGGTGATTTGACCCTTCAACTACCTTACCCTAGCTTCTCTAGGTGTAGGGCAAAACCCTAGGTTAAACTTTTTTAAATGGGTTCCAATTTTTACAGGAGCTAGGCCTAGGTGAGATTAAGCTCCTGTCCAAAATTCAAAGCATTTGGACCAAGGGTTAGGTGTGGGGAATTTTTTCAAATATTTGCCCTATTTGTAGGACCTACCCTAGAAAAATGACCCTACGGGTCAGAATACTTGTCCTAAAATTTTCCATAACATATCAAACTGTAGATAATTAAAAAGCCTACAATATTCATGTTGATCATTTTTGATGAACATGCCCCTAAAGGGCCTAAATAATTTTTAGAAGAAAACTACTCTAGTTGTAGGACATACCCTTACTAAAAAGGCTCTACAGGGCAGTCCCCTCATCCAATTTTTCACCACTACATATCAAATTGTAGGTATTCAAAAGACCTACAACTTTCATGTTATACACTTTTTCAGTAGATGCCCAGAAGGGGCCTAAATTCCTTCTACAGTGAACTGTTTTATTAAAATACAGAAAAATCTGAAAATATGGGTTGCACGAATCTTAAAGCAAGATCCAACGGAGGCTGTTCATCTTCTCCGATTGAGCCGAAAATAGACCCGCGCAGGTGGTTTTTGCGGCCCATTTCCCGGCGGCCTGAGGCGGCGCCACCACCGGGAAACATCACCCATTTGTTCCCGGTGGTGGGGGCTATCCATGGCCGGAGCTAGGGTGGCCGGAGGTGGCGGCGCCGCCCTACCCGAGAGCTCCAAAAGTCCATGAAAAATGGCAAATTTCTGAAATTTTGAAGCTTGGCTCCGGTTCGTTTGGGCATGAAATCAACTTTTAAACATTCCTAGGATCTAAGCATGAGAGAAGGAGAGGAGGAGGACCTTATTTGAGGGGTTCGACGACGGCGGCGGCGGTTCGCCATGGCGTTTTTCCTCTCCGGCGAACTTCCCGATCCCTCGTTCCTCCACCAAAACTATTGATCTTATATGTTATTTTGACTGCCATGGACGTTTTGAGGGAGATGGAATAGTCAAAGTTCAGAATAGGGGGCTGCATAGGGGGTTTTATAATTTTTCATGGGAGGGGAGATGAAGGGGTGTTTGGCCATGGTGGTTGGGCTTCTCCATTGATGGTGGCTGATGGGAAACGATGGGAATCTCTTCCCAAAGGTCAGGAGGAATGAATGGAGGCTTGGAGAGATGAATGGGGTGGCTCATGGTGTCCCTCCATAACTCCCCTCTCTCTTTTCCTCTTTCTCTCTCCTCCATTAAGGAGAAATTGAAGCTTTCTCTCTCCTGCCACCCTATGGCCGAAATTATTCATGGCACCAGCCTAAATGCAACTCTCAAAAACATATTATTAATTAAATGATGAAGAATAGAGGGGTGATTCACCTCCCCACCATGAGTGACCCTCTTTCTTCTCACTTTCTCTCTCCTCTTTATCTCTCTAAATTTAGGCTTCTCTCTCTCTCTCCTAGTCACTAGGTTGACTTGGTCAATCCTCTAGGATATGGGCAACCAAATTAATACATAATAATCATGCAAGAGATTAGCCTAAGGGGAGGGTGGCTTGAGGTTGGGTTGGCCCATATAGGCTAGGTTTGACTTGATTGGGCTTGGGGTTGACTTGGTCAAATTGACCATTATGGTTGACCCAAGTGGGTCCTTGGCGACTCATTGGGCCCACATTAGGTCTAAGGGAATTTTTAGAGTCACAATGAACCTACTAGGCCACCCAAAATCAAAGTTTTGAAAATTACTATTTGCAGACCAAGTGGGTCTCAACTAGGTTTTTAGGTCACTTGGTCTCCTGGGCTCACCTAGGTTAACTCATATGACCTAGTTATGCTCAAGTCACACCTAGGGGGGGTCCAATTTGAAAATGGGATGTTACATCCTTCTTCTTCAAAAATAAGACCGGGGCTCCCCATGGCGAGGAACTCGGTCTAACAAATCCGGCTTCCACCAGTTCCTGGAGTTGGCTTCGAAATTTTGTCAGCTCTTTTGGGGCCATCCGGTAAGGGGCTCTAGCTGCCGGCTTAGCCCCCGGCACTAGTTGTATCCGGAAATCCTGCTCCCGGTGCGGAGGTAGCCCAGGCAGTTTCTCTGGGAATACGTCGGCAAAATCTCGTACCACCGGAATATCCGAGGTGGAGACCTTGGCCTCAGTCATTTCAAATATCACCTCATATACTTCATCCCCCTGTAAGTGAGCCTTGACAGCCTGTACAAATGACAACATGAGAGGGGGAATAGATCTAGTACCTTCGATGACGAGGTAGGAATCCCCATGTCTCACGGTAACTCTCTTGGACATGCAGTCAATCTGAGCATGATTCCAGTTCAACCATGTCATCCCTAGGTTCAAATCAAAGACTGGCATCCTTATGATCGTCGTTGGGGCTTCAAATATCTTTCCGCTGATCTCCGCCTCCATGTTGCAGTGGGCAGAGGTGAACAGCTCTGATCCGTCGGGTAATCGTATCCTCATCATCAAACCCGTGAATCGCTCTACTCCTTCCAACCCTTCTACGAAGGCTTCCGATACAAACGAGTGTGAAGCACCCGTATCAAATAGCGTATAAGCGGGTTTGCCGCTGATGAAAACTATTCCTGGGGGTGGGGAAAGTTAAATGTCTTAGAGTCTAGCTATGGTTTTCTTCCCTAGATTATCACTTCTATATAAACTTAAATGTCATGAGGAAATAAGTTTACAATTTTCTGACGTACCAGTGATTACTTGCTCCCGGTTCCGGGGTTGAGCCAAATCCAGTGCATAAATTTGCTCCCTCTACTGCATGCAATCTGCACCCTAGAAACCACGTCCTAGACCACGTCCTCGTCCTCCAAACTGTTGGGCATGTGGGGCAGCCTGGGGTGCTGGTAGAGGTGCTTCCCTCATGGGGCAATTTCTCCGAATGTGTCCTATTTGGTGACAGTTGTAGCACTCTGGTGGGGGAAATGCCATACCCCCGGGTCTTGGTGCCTCCCTAATCTAAAGAGGCTGAGGGGCCAATATCACCTGCTCCCTCGGCTCCTGCCTCACTTCCTGACGAGGCTGGTCCTCTGTCCTTCTCCCACCTGGTATATCACCTTGCCGCTGATCATTTCTGGCTCTCCGGCCCTGATCCTCCGCTTGCCGCTTCCGGACCCGAGTGGTGTGCCAATCAGCCTCAATCCTCTTTGCCATCTCCAAAATCCGGGAGATAGGCCCGTCGGATACAAACAACAAAGCCTCCCTCAAGTCCTCCCGCAGGCCCTTATAGAACCTCTTTATGTACCCTTCTTCGTCCAGCTGTAAGAATCTGCATATCGAGCCAAATGGTCAAACTCCCGATGGTACTCCACCACGGTCCGGGTGGCCTGCTTCAGCTGTAAGAACCGCTCCTCCAACTCATCCTTGGCCGACTGCGGAACAAAATGCTCCAGCAGCGCGGTCCTGAACTCTTCCTAGGTAACTTCCGCAACCTCCCTATCAGCAAACGTCGTGTCCAGCAGCGTCTTCCACCACCTTTTGGCATGGGACTCTAAACAAGAGACCACCAAAGGAACCCTCTCCTCCTAGGGGCACCGTATCCTGGTCAACATTTCATATATAATGTCTAGCCATTCCTCTGTCCGAACAGCCGATTCTGTCCCTAAGTAAGATGGAGGAGAGAGTCCTCGGAAGATGCTCAGCCAATTGGCCCCCGGGTTTGGCTGCGGTGCTGGAACCTGTTGGGCCCTGAAAGCATCCAGAATAGCTGTCAGGGTTTGCCCCATCTCCGAGTGTAGGAATGGAGTGGGGACCAGGGGAGGTGGTGCAACATTCGAAGTCTGCTGGACACCGCCTTGTGGTGTTGGGTGCGCTGGGGGCTACGTAACATAAGTCAATTTGAAGTAATCGCACATATCTAACTAAAAGTGGACAATTTTATGTGATCCCCAATATGGGCCCACCACTGCTTCCACTGCTTAGTTTGTCCCCAAACTAAACGCGTGCGGGGGTGGCCCGGGGTTTGTAGACTGCTACATTTCGATCGATATATTTTCCTCTGATACCACTTGTAAGACCCCCATTTTTTTTCTTTTTCGACACCGAGGTCTTAGGCCCAGAACCGCCACCTTGCGGTGATACCTTCGCACCCGGGAAGGTCGTCACTAAAAGATGCCGATTCTTCTGGCCAAAATCGATCACAACTGTAGCAATAAAATAAAAGCAAGTCCACAGAAAATCACATGTATAGAAAATAAGCTCCACGAAGGGAGTGTCCACAGATAGTATATATAATAAAAATCTCGGGCTTATGCCTGGTACATCAAGTCCTCACTACAAATCACTCATCGTGGAAGTGAACCAATACAACTACTAGTGTTCGGGACTCACAGTCCCTGTAGTCTGGACTCCAGTACTAGTCTGTCCGATCTCCAAGCGTGCCGACCTCCGGGGCTGCTCCTCCATGTTGGGCTCCGTAGTCCCCTAAATGATGTGGTTCGAAAACCGTTAGTCTAAAAGACTAAGTCCTATCGTCCTCCGCCCCTTCCCCCATGGCTCGTAAGCGCCGAGCAGGGAGAAGGAAAGGAAAGGACATGAAGGTGGAGAATGTCAAATAGCAGATGGCAGCGGAACTAGACTAGCAGTTCTAAGTATGGTAATAATGATACAAAATTAGAATAAGTAACCTTAACTTATGTTAAAACACATAAGCTAAGGGATCTATTGCAGGGCTCCTATCGTATAAAAAGTCCCGTACCAATTTATACAATAGGGTGTCGGTTTTACTAGCCGACTTAAATATATAATACTGAAAGAGAACCTTGACTTATAAGCACGCTCGCACGAACTTATAGGCCAAGGGGTCGTTTTGCAAGGCCTAATGTATAGAGCGTCCCATACCGCTTATACATTAGGTGTCAGGTTATATGCAATGGTTAGGCTATGAAATACAATTATGCTATGATGTGAACATGCAAGTGCAACTCACCCACTCGACTATGTGTACACAGACTTTTAGTTCCCCCTTTCGAAGCCGTTACCTCCCAGGATACCTCCATAGTGGCAGACGGAAGCGGTGGGTTGGGCCTCGCCCACCTCTAAACCAGTAAAGCACTATCGGTCAGACCTATCGTACGCCTCAACGCTTGGTGCACAAAGCGGACTGCTGCGTACTCTTGCCGGCTGGCGCACCGGACTTTTGTTGGCGAAGTGCTAACCACACTTGCCGAGTCAGCGTATTGGTGTCGGTGCATCGACCCTCCAATACTGAAGACCCACCACCTTATACCTTTTATGCACATACAATAGTTATGAGTCCCAACAACCGAGCCAAACCTACCCGGACTATCCCGTCTGTCATAATCAACAACCGAGCTGAAGCTCCCCGGACTATCCCGTCCGTCATATTCTACAACCGAGCCGAAGCTCGACGGGCCACCATGCCCATCACCATAACTACTGGGCTTATTGCCCAAGTAACCCAAACAATCTCCCGGGACATTGGGGTGTGAGAGTGTGAAATCCTCTTGTGGCGATTTTTTACCTACGACTTAGGTTTTACCCAGGACTGCCCAAGGTATTCCCTGTGAAGGGCTCTCGAGGGCACTAGGAGCTATGATGGGCTGAATCCCAAAGCTCCCTTTCGCATGGCACTTATTCTTGTTGGTTAGTAACTAATCCCATATCCATTACCCATTTCTTTTTCATATTACGGTACACTAAACCTAAGGTGATTTTGACATTTCACTCTACGGGGGAAGATGATCTTTCATCGACCCCAAGCACTACTCAACACTACCGACTCATAACTCACTACTTAACCTAAACTTCTAGGATGACTCATCCACATCTACAAAATCCAGCAAGATGGCTAACTCCAACTATGCCAAATCATTTCCTTTCAACAATTTACTAAATGCAGACCACAAGGTTAAATGCCTTGTAAAATGGGGAGCACATCAAATAATCATCCAATACTCCTATAGTAATTAATGGAGGTCCATAATGACCTTTAAGCCCTAAATCCAGAGACCCAAAATTTTCCTTATTTATTTAATAATTTATTTAATTATTCTAGTGACTAAAATTTCCAATAATGAACATGAAGTACAATTTTCAGGCAAGATATCATTCCATTAATTTTATATGATATTTAAAATAAGGATTTAACTCATCTTCCAAAATATCTAAATTTTTCAGTAAGGTTTTATCCCAAAATTCCTATTTCATTTTAACCCTTGAAAATTCATTTAAAGAAATATAAAAGACTATATTGCTTCCAAAAATTCAGAGAAAATTCCAGTATGATTCTAATGGCATATAAATGATTTGGGCCAAATTTCATAAATTATTTATCAGTAAATAGTCTTAATTAACTTATTGAATAATTTCCTCATTTAACAAGCTTGTGAAGAAAGTACCTCAAATATGTATCTAAATTTTTTCATAAAATTTAAATATGCATATAATGATTCAAAACTTCCTCTGCCAAACTTTCATGACCTTCCAAGGGTCAGAGGGACCATAATGTTCAATTTATTAAATTGAGGCATCCCTTATGTTACAAATGAAGTACTATAACTATTGTCCCAAAATTCCTAATTAAATAACCAGAGGCTCATAATATCCTTATGACCAATCTACCCAAATTTGCATCTTAGTTTGAGGAGTTTAGCTAGCCCATTCCAACCCTACAATATTTGTGCCCTAAACTAGGGTTAGGGTTTTGTGGGTCCCATACTTTACAAAACACCCTAAGATTTTAACCAGAGGGTTATAGTTACCATAATACTCTCCCTACAAAATTTCATAGTCATACAAGGTGTTTTGGCCACTTGCCCTTCACAAGGTACAAAAGCCCTTCCTTAGGGTTTGCCCTTGGATCTTGGGGCAAATCAATTCCAAACCTCCCCATATTTCATTGGAAAGTGCAAAAGTTCATGACAAGTCAGTGTTCCAAATTTGAACTTCTGTTGAGGTTAATTGGACAGTCTAAGCAAAAATTACATTTTGGACCAAAATGCCCTTCTTAGGGCAAGGCTAGGGTTTGCATGACTTCCATTCAAATCACCTCCAAACTTAATTAAATTTTAACCAAAGGTCAATATTGGCCTCATATACCTCCCACCAAAATTTGGATGAATTTGGACTTCAATTGACCCATAAATTAATTTACCCTAGATAAATTAAATTATTTACAAAACTATAGAAACATTATCTCCAAAAATTCCCATTTTTGGGCAAGGTCTAGATATTAGTTAGGGTGACTCCCTGCCAAAATTTCAACTCATTTGGGCTAAGGATGAAGTGTGGGCACTATGTTTAATGTCTGCCTAGACATATGTATAGATTCCACTAAAATGGGTGCCCTGGTCAAACCAGGCACCCAAATTGGTTCAAACTAATTTTGTATGAAAATAAACCCACAAGGCTACATTTTATATGTTTACTATTTTTCATGAACATGCCTCTAGGTATTTTTAAAATTTAAAACCATTAAATACAAAAAAGTGTGACAGAATTATTAAATGAAATATATAATTCCATAGTTTAATATCAAATTCCGCACGAATCTTGGCGCAAAACTGACGAGATCTGGTTGTCTCCTTCCTCCAGCCGACGGCTCGGATCTATCCTGCCTAGGCTGACTTCTAGCGACTGCCGCCGGCGATCCGGCCAACTCCCCGTCCGGCCACCGCCGCCAACACCTCGTGGTGGTCGGGGCTACCTCCAGGCGGCGGTACGGTCGTCGGGGGGCACTGTTCTGGCGATTCTACCTAGAATAATTTTCGGCCAAAAACCATGAAAATCCAAATCGGATTGGGCTCAATTGAGCCCCAACCTTGGCCCTAATGATATCTACGATCTACCCATGCAAGAAGGAGTGGAGGAGGACCTGTAGTGGCAGCTGTAGCCGTGCTGATCGCCGGATTGGGATGGTGGTGGCCGGTGGTGGTCGGCTTCTTCAAAAATGCAGGAAACTGCTTGGCTCCTTCAGGTAAAGTGTGGGAATTCCTCCTTGGAGTCTAGGGAAGCTTTTAAGGAGGGAGAGGAGAGGTGTTAGGTGGCTGAAAGCTTCATGCCATTATTGGCCATGGTCAAGGTTGGTGGCTTGGGTAGGTAGGGGGGTGGAGCTTGCTCTAACCAGTCAAGGATGGCTGCTACACTCCACTTGTCTTGCTGAATTGAATGGGGAGGATTGGGAAGGGGGGCGAGGAGCACAAAGTCCTCCTTCCTTCTTCTTCCTTCTCTTTCTCTCTCCTCCATGGGTGACTTTCTCTCTCCTAGTCACCAAGCCTAAAATTTGGCTCCTACATATCCCATGGCAGCCCACAAGTCCATTTGGTCACTTAAGTCAAGGTTAGCCCAATTGCAATGGGCTTGAGCTTGAGTTAGCCCATTTGGGCTAACTTGACCCAAAGTTGGACTAGGGCCCACCTAGGTCAATTTGGTCCTTGAGGTTTCTTTAATGGGTCCTTGGTGACCCATTGGCCTCACCTAAGGTCAAGGTGGGGTTGGATTGGCCCTTGGAGGTCACTTGACCCTTAACTAGGGCACTTTGACCATTTTGGGTCAAGAGTTGACTTTGGTCAACCTAGCCTTTATGATTGGTCCCAATGGGTCCTTGGTGACCTATTGGCCTCTCACTAGGTCTATGAGGGTAGGGGTGGGGTCCACTTGGCTAAGGGACTGTAATTGACCCTTGTGTAGTTCAATTTGACCCAATTAGGGTTAGAGTTGACTTTGGTCAACTTATCTCCCTTGACTACCCTCCATGGGTTCTTAGTGACCCATTGACCCCTCACTAGGGTTATGGAGGTATAGGTGTCGTCCATTTGGCTAAGAGACTGCAATTGACCCTTGTGTAGGTCAATTTGACTCAATTAGGGTTAGAGTTGACTTTGGCCAACTTAGCTCCCTTGACTACCCTCCATGGGTCCTTAGTGACCCATTGACCCCTCACTAGGGTTATGGAGGTATAGGTGTGGTCCATTTGGCTAAGAGACTGCAATTGACCCTTGTGTAGGTCAATTTGACCCAATTAGGGTTAGAGTTGACTTTGGTAAACTCAGGTCCTTTAGCTGCCCTCCGTGGGTCCTTAGAGACCCATTGACCCCTTACTAGGGTTATAAAGGTATGGGAGGGGTCTTGGAGTCTTGGTGAAGCTTCATGATCACCTTAAACTAAGGTTTTGGAGTTTACTATTTGCAGACCATAGTGCCTCTATCCACACCACCAGGTCCACTTGACTCTTTCTTGGGCTTCCTAGGGTTTTGTCAGGACAAAACCACTCTTAGGGGTCTAGTTGGAAATGGGATGTTACATAGACACCTCACTGAATCCTAGTTTTCAAGGCTATGAAAGAAGGATTTTGTCTGCTTGCCTTTTTGACAAGCTGAGCATATCCCATCCTTTATGCACTTAACTTTTGGACTATTCCTTACTAACTCTTTGCCAAAGAGTTGGCCAATAGAGTTGTAGTCAAGATGGGCCAGCCTCTTGTACCATTTTACACAATGAGAGGCTCTCTCAATAGCTACAAGAGAAATAGGAGAACCTTTGTTCTCACACTCAAAATTAAGACAGTACACATTCCTTTTTCTATAACCTTTCAAAATGACCTTTTGATCACTTGACCTTTTGATATGACATCCATTCTTAACAAATGAAATGTCATATCCTAGATCACTCGGCTGACTTATGCTTATAAGGTTGTGTTTCAAACCCTTCACATAGGCCACTTGAGTGATAGTAATCTGGTTACTAGAAATGTTACCAAATCCTTTGATGATTCCTTTTTCAGAGCCACCAAAGATTACTTTAGGCCCATTTATGATAGGTAAGTACTCTTTCAGCAATCCCTTTGTTTAAGTCATGTGCCTGGAACATCCACTGTCCAAGTACCATATAGGGGTATTGTGACTTGGACTCACCTACAATAAAGAATTACCTCTCCTTAGAACCCAAGTAAGTCTTGGGTCCTTGGTTCAAGTTAGCTTCATACTTACCAAATCTACCTGCTGCTCTTCTAACAGGTAGACTGTGGTTCTTCCTGATACTAGTGTTGTGTCAGCAATCTATGCCATAATGACCTGTCTTGCCACAGCACCAGCATTCATACCGGTTGTATCTATTTTTAGATACATTCTTGGCAGTTTGGTTGACAACAAATCTTTTGTTTTGTGCCGGTACTGCTGCAGCTACACCCACTGTTTTCTTAGAATCAAATTTTGAAAAATCCTACTGTGAATCAAATTTTGAAACGTTGAATCATCTATGGCACTTACTATGATATTCTGGGCTCTTTTTTCCATAGTTGCCAGGATGATCTCATCCTTAGTCATCTCAGAAAAATCTTTGGGAGTTCTTTGATTTGCATCTAGAACTGACACCTTCATTGGAACATAAGGACCTTCCATTACAGTAATGTAAATCCTTGGATCAGAAGCCTTCATGAAAATCCTGACCCTCTCTTTCCATATTCCAAAAATCTCTTTCCTACATATGGGTAATTTCATAGAACCTAGTTCCTTATGATTTTCTCCTGAACCCATTTTCTTTATCTTGAATCTGCATTAAGGATCTTACTAAGACTGTTAAGTCCTTCTTTGAGCAACCTCCCTCTGATACCACTTGATAGAATTAATTTCAAGATAACCCAAACACCTAGAGGGGGGGGGGGGTGAATATGTTATTTTCCTTTTTTTCTTAAGGCAGAATATTTTTTCAGATCTTAAAATAGAATCTAACTATTCTACAGCAATCACAACACTGAAATCACAATCACACACACATCACAGATTGCACACAGGTTTATAGTGGTTCCCCAAGGTCTGGGTACATCCACTTCCCCCTTAACCTATCTAGCAGTTGCTAGATTTGGCCTAACTTCTTCCTTCTTCTCAGATCCACAGATCTTACAGCTCAGGACCCTGAAAGGTTCCTACAACTCAGAACCCTATAAGGTTCATACAACTCAGGCAAAATGCCCTACCTCAGCCTTGCCACAAGACCTACAACTCAGAGAAAAATTTCTCCTACACTCAGGCACAAAAGCACTACCACTCAGAGATCTATATCTCCTACACTCAGCCTTTATATTATAGGCTTACAACTCAGTTCTATGAAAAGATCCTACAAAATTTGATAAGTGTTTAGATTGACTCTTACCCTAGTTGAGAGAGAAGGGATAAGAGGTTTCTTGATCAGCTTCTTGATAAGACAGATGGCTGAAATCAACCTATTCTTAGCTTTCTTCAAAGCTTCTTGAATCTAAACTAAGTAGGGTTGATCTCCTTTGAAGTTGACTAGCTGCCAGCTTCCTTCTTAGAATCCAGAAATAGGTCTGAATCCTTCTTAGCAGATTAGTTCAAGATCTGCTTCTTAGGAGACTTGTAAAAGTCTCCTCCTTTACTTCAACAGCTGAAGATCTCTCTCACTCTTCCGAACTTATGAAGTTTCTTCAGAATTCTTGCTTGAATTCTCCTTAGATCTTCTAACAAAATCTTCTTCAGTGTGACGTGCACTTTCTTGATCAATGATCAATACTTCAATAGTTGTGCCCGTTGTTCTTCATCTCCTTTGATTTGAAAGAATCCATCTATATTTATAGACTTCATCCATGGTAACCGACAGATCCGGTTTCTAACCAACTTCTGACAAGTCTGACAGCTTCTGTAAACTTATTGGAATGCACAGCTGTCAAGTCTTCAGTCAGTTCTTGAACCTTTGTCTTTGTCAGCAAAGACTCGAGACTGATTGTCATTATGTGTCGACACAAGTAGATAAAGTGTTGACACAAGCTTTGGTGATGTCGACATAACTCCTTTGGTGTCGACACAGCTTCTTGACACTGCATCTGTAGAATGTGTCGACACTGCCTCTTTGTGTCGACATAGACACTTCTTCACTATACATCAATCAACATTGTTTAAACTCTGCTGAGTGTTGACACAAGTCCTGAGTGTCGACACAGTTGATATAGTCTCAGAATTTTGTGTGTCGACACTGCCTCCAGGTGTCGACACAGTTGATGTCGACTAATACTCCTATGTGTCGACACTGCCTCGTGGTGTCGACACAGTTGATGTCGACTAATATTTTGGTGTGTCGACACTGCCTCCCGGTGTCGACACAGTCGATGTAGACTAATAAATTCTGTGTGTCGACATAGTTGCTTCAGGTGTCGACACAACTATTCCAAGTATCGACACAGACTTCCTTAAGTGCCGACACATGGACTTAGAAACTTTTTCTGCATTTTAGTCAATACTTAACCTGCACATATAAACTCAAAATAACATCAAATACACCTTGATGTGTATCATTGAGCTAAGTGAGGCTTCTTCAAATCAGGTACACATTTTCTAATGTACTCAACATATACTCTGATTCAGCTATTTATATGGCTACACTAGTTTGCTTCTTGCTGCTCCATGATAGTAGCCTCCCACAAAGGAATTGACAAATTCCTGTGGTACTCTTCCTATCTTCTTTACATCCAGCAAAGTCTGTATCTGATAAACTAGTTAGTAGGAAATCTCTATTCTTAGGATACCAAAGGCCTAGATTAGGTGTACCCTTAAGATATCTCAGAATTCTCTTAACTATAGTATAATGAGATTCCTTAGGGCAAACTTGATACCTAGCACAGACACATGTTGAATACATGATGTCAGGTCTACTAGCAGTCAAATAGAGTAGAGAGCCAATTATCCCTCTATACAAAGACTTATCAACAGGTTTCCCTGCCTCATCTTTTCCTATCGGCATACTTGTTCCCATTAGAGTTTTCATGGTAGAAGCTGAGTCCAAACCATACTTCTTAATTAACTCCTTGGTGAACTTAGACTGGGATATAGACAATCCATTCTCAGTCTGTCTAACTTGAAGTCCCAAGAAGAACTTCAGCTCACCCATACTGCTTATCTCAAACTTACCTTGCATAAGTTTGGCAAACTTCCTACAAAGGTTGTTTTCAGTAGAACCAAAGATAATGTCATCCACATATATCTGGATTAGTATTTTCTTACCTTTTGATTCCCTATAGAATAGAGTTTTATCTATCTTTCCTCTAGATAATTTATTCTCAATAAGGAAGGCAGACAAAGTTTCATACCAAGCCCTTGGAGTTTGTTTCAAACCATATAGAGCTTTCCTAAGCCTATATACATAATCAGGAAAATGAGGGTCTACAAAACCTGAGGGTTGTTCAATATTGACTTCTTCTTTTAAATCACCATTCAGAAATTCTGATTTCACATCCATCTGGTATACCTTGAACCCTTGAAAGGAAGCGTAGGCCAAGAACAGGCTTTTAGCCTCCAGCCTTGCCACTAGAGCAAAGGTTTGATATAAATCAATACCTTCCTCTTGCCTGTAGCCTTTTGCTACCAGTCTAGCTTTGTTCATGACTATGGTGCCATTCTCATCAAGCTTGTTCCTGTAGATCCATTTAGTTCCTATTATGTTGTGATCCTTAGGTTTTGGCATCAGTTCCCAGACTTTGCACCTTTTTAACTGGCTGAACTCTTCTTGCATTGCAACAATCCAGTTGGTGTCTTGCATTTCTTCTTCAATCTTCCTGGGTTCTATTTGAGACAGGAAGCTAGAACATAGAACTATTTTCATGCTCTTGCTCCTTGTTAGAACACCTTGACTTACATCACCAATGATTTGGTGAACTGGATGATCCTTCAGGTGTCTCCTTACTGGAGGAAATCTGTCAGTATTATGGCCTTCTACAGTTTCCTTAATTTGATGCTGCACACTTTCTTCTTCATCCAGAGAGACTTGTTCTCCCACTGGATAACTAGCATCTTTATCTTCATCCAACCTAGCAGGAATATCTTCATTGATGGTCAGCTTGTCCAGCCTATCTGTAAGACCTGTAGAGCTAACAGAAGAACTAGACAATACATTGTTAATAAATCTTGACTCATCAAATACAACATGCACAGATTCTTCTACAACTTGGGTAGTCAAGTTGTAGATTCTGTATGCTCTACTATGGTTGCTGTACCAGACAAATATCCCTTCTAGGGATTTGGCAGCAAACTTAGTTTGGTAGTGCTTACCATTGACTAGTACAAACACTTGCTACCAAAGATTCTGAAGTAAGATATGTTTGGTTTTCTTCTTTTCAAAATCAGGTAGGGAGTCATCTTGTGTTTCTTATTGATAGAGGCTCTATTGAGCACATGACATGCAGTATTAAATGCCTCAGCCCAGAAGTATTTAGGGAGAGTAGTATCATTTTGTAGAGTTCTACTAGCCTCAATTATAGTCCTATTCTTTCTTTCAGCAACACTATTTTGCTGAGGAGTTCTAGGTGAAGAGAATTCATGATGAATCCCAAGTTCTTCACAGAATCTTATCAAACATTCAGACTGAAATTCATTTCCATGGTCACTTCTTATTTTGACCACTGAATTGTCATATTCATTCTGTATTTGTCTAACAAAAGTCTTAAAAACAAACGGGGTTTTAGATTTCTGCCTCAAGAAGAAAACCCATGTATATCTAGAGTAGTAATCCACAACAACAAGTGTGTATACTTTCCTACCAAGACTGTGAACTGGCATAGGACCAAACAAATCCATATAAATGAGATACAAACATCTTATTGAATCTTTAATGTCAAGTTCTTGGAAAGAGGACTTAGTCTGCTTGCCTTTTTGGCAAGCTGAACACACACCCACTTTGATGCACTAAATTTGAGGACCATTCCTCACTAATCTCATGCTGAACAGCAGTCCAATAGACTTATAGTTCAGATGAGCTAGTCTCTTGTGCCATTTGACACAAAGAGAATCTTTCTCTCCTACAACCATACAAATTGGTGAGATTGTTAAACTAACAATCTAGGTTAAGGCAATACACATTTCCTTTCCTAGTGCCAGTCAAAATGATCTCTTGATAACTTGACCTTCTTATCTGGTGTTCTGCATTACTAAGGTTCGAAGAAAATAAAGCAACTGAACTAGCAATCCAATGAGGCAAGTATACCTATCAAACTGTAGCTAGGGGACAAAAAGTGTCGTATTGAAATCCGGGAACTGTTGAATAAACTTACTCACACGAAAACTATTATTTTATCGATGAGAAAACTGGGTTTGAGAAACTAATTGCAACAAAGTGAAAAAGGCTAATGCTAGAAAGAGAACTACCACAATAATTTAGAGAACTATTAGAAGTGATAACAACAAAAGGTTGAAACTATGAAATGGAAGAGCACTCGATCAAGAATCACCTCGGCATGAGTTAACTAAGAAATGTGATAACAATGAACCTAAACTTAATAGGGTAAAAGTCCTTGACCGTGGAGTTTCATGATGCTTAAACACGGTTCTCTCGAAGTCGTGCCCAACTGAGTTTAGGAAAGTCCGACTGGCTCTCGTCTGGATCGGAGGCCTAAAGCTCGCTTTACGCGGTGAACCCCACTATTAGAATTTACTCCAATCCGGGAGATTTGGACGTCTGCCTCTCTCGAGGGGTGCATACAAATCCCTTTCCTCTTGAGTGCTCACATCAAACTTTCGGCCTCTCAGCTAGCCAAGA
This sequence comes from Platanthera zijinensis, assembly GCA_039513925.1. Taxonomy (NCBI): domain Eukaryota; kingdom Viridiplantae; phylum Streptophyta; class Magnoliopsida; order Asparagales; family Orchidaceae; genus Platanthera; species Platanthera zijinensis. The sequence continues at coordinate 148,372,484 of CM077086.1, forward strand.
ATGAAAGCTAAGGTGGAGAGTATATATCGATAATATATCTCCAACCCAAAAGAAATCAAGAGTAATTCAAGGCTAAACCCTAAAAAGAAACGGTAAAATTTAAGCATCATAACTTAATCGCTCGAACCTCGGATCATCAAGATCGAGTACAAGGAGGATTAGTTACTCATGGTGTAGAGAAAGAAAATTATATTTAGAATTTGAAAACTAACAGCGAGCAGAATTGAAATAGAAAGACGAGCTATTTTATTTCTTAGTGAAGAGTCAAAAGGAGGGCATACATATACTATGAAAATAGCTTCCACAAACACTATAAGTACAATAAAAGAGTAATACAGAAAGGCTACGAGCATTTGCATGAAAACTAAATAACTAAAAAGCTTGAAATGAGGAGGGAGAGAAAAGCATGAAGCTACAACACTAAATATCAGCACCTCTCCTCCCAAAATCTGCTGGCAAACCATAGAGGATGATCCCTATTTATAGATTTTTTTCTGGCTGGGTCACGCCCTATGACACGCGCTTGGAGGGCGTGACAATAGGGTGTGTATGATTCGGTGCTACATATGCGGCGTTGGAAATAAATTCTGGCGCGGTTGCTGGGTTACATGCCCCTCGAACACGCGTGTGGAGGGCGTGACACCTGGGCGTGTCAGATTCGGCGCGACTTTGGTGCGCTGAAATTAAGCTCTGCACTGACTTCTCGGGACTTGGCGGGACACCCCTGGTAGACACGCCTGTGGAGGGCGTGACAGTAGGGCGTGTCTGCTGACTTTTGCTGGAGATTGGCCTCGGACCGACAGCTTCATTCCACTGGGTTACACGCCCTTGGTACACGCCTGGGAAGGGCGTGACCAGGGGGCGTTTTACAGCAAAAATCTAGCAAAAACCTTAAAAATAGAAAGAAACATGTTAGCGATGAAATTATATACAAAAAGAGGCCAAAATATGAGTATACAAGACATGGTTCGTGTATTAAAACCTAAAAATACCCTAATAGTTTAGGCTACAAGCGTATTATCAAATTACCCCAAGCTTAAGTTTTGCTTGTCCCAAGCAAATATATAAAAACTAGATTATCATGAAAGTGACTAATCAAAAGTTTAAATTATGCTTTCACAAGTACTTTGTGAAATTCTAAGTAGAGAGATGGCGAAACGTAAACCTAAAACAATTATTCAAACATGGTTTAATTTTTATAGACTTTACTTAACAAAAAAAAATCATCCAAAATTTTTAATCGAATTCTTTAAACAATTAAACAAAGCAACAAAATGAGAAACGAATTGAAATGTTACTTGATTCTAAGAGGCATTTTATACCAAAATTAAACAAAGAGCAATAATCTATATTTAAATTCAAGACTTAACTAATCTACTATTTCTCTTTACTTAGCTTATAAGAAGATCTAGGAGCATGAATTAACATGACTTAATAGGACTGAAATGTTTGGTTTAGGCATAAAATTAGGAATGGAGTTCAAAGATAAACATGAGGGCTTAAAATCATGCTAAACCAAAATAAAGAGCTTCAAAATAGAAAATGTTTGCTTCTCCCTTTTCGTATTCTATTTTTTTTCAAAGGCCATCATAAATTGTCTCTTTTTTTACATATATATTTTCATTTTGAATTGGCCAACCGACAGTAAATATTTCTTCTGAGCTTCTTTTTTCAAAAAGATTTCCATAGATTTTAAAATAAACTTATTACAACATGAAATTTTAGAAGCTCAAAATTTTAGCGTGAAAAGAAGGGTTGGAAAATTTTGGCTTTGGTGAAAATGAAATGTGGAGCTTTCAATTGAAATCGGAAAAAGGCTCAAAAGAGGTTAACTAGGGAAATAATTTTAGGGTTGGCAAGAAGGCCCAAACGAAAACAAAAATGGCCTATATCATTTTCATGCTCCTAAAGTTTTCCTTAAGTATTAGTTTTGAAAAAGTTCAAAAAGTAGGTCCTAAAAATTTAATATAGACTAATGAACTTGGTTTAAAACTTAGGATAATATGAGTCTTAGATCGTTCAAATCTACTATGCTAATCAAAAGTTGACTTTGCAAAAATTATCCAAAAAGAAAAGAGGAAAAATAGTGGATGATGATTTTTTTTTAGAAAGTAAAGAAAATAAATAAAGAAAACCATAAAAAAATTGCAAGTTTTTTTAAAAAAACGTTTCACTTTAGCATGCTACCGTGAAATAGAAACACAGCATGGCCAATATTTTACTTGTGAAACATAATTAAAAAGGAGGATTAGAAATTTTATAAATATCTAAGTGCTTTATATAAGATTTTGAGAAAAACAAAATAAAAGAAGGGGTACTATTGAAATACCAAAAAAATGTCTAAACTATTGGTTTTTTTTGTTTTTTTGTTTTTTAAAATAAAATTCACAAAAAGTAGAATATATACTAAAAAAATGAGGAAGTCCTTAGAAAAAAGAAGGAGGAAGTCCTCCCCCAAGCTTAAAATGGACATTGTCCTCAATGACAAAAGAAGGGGATTGGAGAAGGAGAGAAAGTTAGAGTACAGAACTGAAAGACAGAATTTAAAAATAGATACTTCCCCGGATTTATTGTATTGCGAAAGCCGAGTGATGGTGCTCCCTCAAATGTCTTCTTTGGACTTTGTGATGGAATCAGCAACATTAGAGCAGGCGATCGCAGGAGATTCAGCTTGTCGATGTAGTCCGGGAAAAAAATTGTAAAATAAAGAAAACAGAAAAAGATAACGTGGGTTGCATCCCAAGAGCGCCCTTTGTTTTTAAGGGTCGTTGAACTCGACCCAACAAAAGAATGTTGTCCTAGATTTTATTGTCCAGAAATAAAATTGTTTTTAACAAAAAATAAATGTTCGAAGTTAGAGTTCCTGCAGCAGATACTTAATAGTGTTAGGACAAACATCATCATCACCAGAGAAATAAAGTTTTAGACGCTGACCATTCACTTTGAAATTTCCCTTATCAGGGTGTGAAATTAAAACAGCACCATAAGGAAAAACTTATAAAATAGAAAACGGACCAGACCATCGCGACTTTAATTTTCCAGGAAATAAACGTAAACGAGAGTTATACAAAAGAACCTGGTCGCCCGGCTTAAAGGTTTTTGGATGCCTTAAGTGTTTATCGTGTAAACGCTTCGTCCGCTCTTTATAAAGTTAGTTATTTTCGTAAGCATAAGAGCGCCACTCGTCGAGTACATTTAGTTGAAATTTTCTAAGGTCACCAATAGAGTGGGGATCGAAGTTTAAAAATCTTAAGGCCAAAAAAGCGCGGTGTTCGAGTTCTACGGGCAAATGGCACGATTTTCCATAAACCAACCGATACGGCGTACATCCGAGGGTGGTTTTGTATGCTGTTTGGTAGGCCCATAGAGCATCGTCTAATTTGGCTGACCAGTCTTTTCTAGATGTTGAAACAGTCTTTTCTAATATTCTTTTTATTTCTTTATTCACTACCTCGACTTGTCCGTTAGTTTGGGGGTGGTAGGCAGTTGGAAGCTTATGTGTAACGCCGTATTTAGTAAGGATTTTTGAAAACTAGGCGTTATAGAAATGGGAACCCCTATCGCTAACGATGGCGCGCGACATATCGAATCGAGAAAATAAATTTTTTAAGAACGTAATTATGACTCGGTCGTCGTTCGTAGGAAGATCTTGGGCTTCGGCCCAATGTGAAACATAATCGACGGCAACTAAAATATACTTGTTTCCGAAGCTAGAAGGAAGGGGGCCAACAAAATCGATTCCCTAGAGGTCGAAAATTTCGCACTCAAGGAAATAATTTTGTGGCATTTCATTTTTATTTGAAATATTTCCCGACCGTTGGAAACTATCACACCTACTCACAAAGGCTTGCGCGTCTTTAAACAGGCTAGGCCAGTAAAAACCCGCGCAAAGTACCTTGTGAGCGGTGCGAGCCGCTTGATAGTGCCCACCTGTTGGACCTTCATGTAAATGTTTTAAAATATCAATTCCTTTTTCATAAGAAACACATCTCCTTATCACTTGATCCGCACAGATTCTGAAAAGATGCAGGTCTTCCCAAAAGTAGTTCTTCAACTCAGAAAAGAATTTCTTCTTTTGTTGAGAGGAGAACTCTTTTGGGAGCACCCGTGCCACTAAATAGTTGGCGATGTGCGCGAACCAAGGAGAAGTAGATGCGCTAATTGAAAGCAGCTTCTCATCAGGAAAATAATCATTAAAAGATTTTTCATTTAATTTTTTTATAAAGGGATTGTCTAATCTAGAGAGATGGTCGGCGGCCAGGTTCTCGGCTCCTTGCTTATCACGGATCTCTAAGTCAAACTCCTGGAGGAGTAAGACCCAGCGAATCAAGCATGGCTTGGCATCCATTTTTGCAAGAAGATATTTGAGGGCCGAGTGGTCCGTAAAAACTATGATTTTTGAAAGCGTAATGTAAGGACGAAATTTATCAAATTCGAATACTACAGCTAAGAGCTCCTTCTCGGTCGTGGTGTAATTTTCTTGTGCAGATGTGAGGGTTTTACTAGAGTAATAGATGGGGTGGAAGTTTTTAGATATACGTTGACCTAATACGTCTCCCACTGCGAAACTACTTGCATCGCATATTATCTCGAAAGGAAGGTCCCACGCCGGAGCTATTATAATCGGTGCGTTAATAAACTTTTCTTTAATTGATTCAAAGGCAGAAATACAAGAGTCATCAAAAATGAATGGAGCATATTTTTCTAAGAGATGGGTGAGGGGCTTAGTGATCTTGGAGAAGTCCTTTATAAAATGACGGTAAAAGCCAGCGTGGCCTAGGAAACTTCTTATAGCTTTTATGTTTGTAGGCGGCGATAACTTCTCGATAACTTCTATTTTGGCAACGTCTACTTCAATACCTTTAGCAGAAATTTTATGGCCCAAAACTAACCCTTCCCTCACCATGAAATGGCATTTTTCCCAATTCAGGGCAAGGTTAGTCTCTTCGCATCGTTCTAAGACTTTTTCAAGGTTTTCTAAACACCAATCGAAGGAATCACCGAACATGGAGAAATCGTCCATAAATACCTCCATAATGCTTTCTACGTACTTGTCAAAGATAGCAAGCATACATCGCTAGAATGTAGCTGGCGTATTGCACAATCCAAACGGCATTCTTCGGTAGGCGAAGGTGCCGAAGGGACAAGTAAACGTAGTTTTCTCTTGGTCCTCGGGAGAGATGTGGATTTGAAAATACCCCGAAAGGCCATCGAGAAAACAATAAAAGCTATGGCCGGAGAGACGTTCTAAAATCTGGTCGATAAACGGCAAAGGAAAGTGGTCCTTGCGGGTGGCGTCATTCAACTTACGATAATCTATACACATACGCCAACCCGTCACCGTCCGTGTCGGGATTAATTAATTATTCTCATTACTAACTACTGTTATCCCTCACTTCTTTGGTACTACCTGAATAGGGCTAACCCACTCACTATCTGATATTGGGTAGATAATTCCTGCGTCTAATAATTTCATAACCTCGCCCTTAACTACTTCTTTTATGTTCGGGTTTATATGGCGCTGAGGTTGAATGGAGTTACGCGAATTATCTTCCGTTAAAATTTTATGAGTACAAAAAGATGGGCTTATGCCCTTGATATCAGAAATTTGTCAGGCAATGGCTCGGCGATGCCTACGTAGAACTAGAAAAAGTTTTTCTTGTTGGACATATGTGAGGTAGGCCGAAACTATAACAGGCAGCTTGGAGTCTTTTTCTAAAAAGGCGTACTTGAGATGTTCAAAAAGTACTTTAAGTTCTAGGGTAGGGGGTTCTTCATAAGAGGATTTGGAAATTCTTTCTTTTTCAAAAACGATTTCTTCGTAAACTTTTTTATAAGGAAAATTAAAAGGTGTGGAGCTGGTTGCCAAGGCGGCTTATTGCAGCGTTTCAGTCGGAAGAGTAGAAGAGGAAGAACAAAAATCAGAAAATTTTTTCTCAAATTCAGAAAGGCAATCAGAAGATTCATCACTTTCTTGCATCGATTCAGTTGGAAGAGAAGAGGAACAAAACACAGAAAATTCTTTTTCAAAGTTGGATAGGCAGTAGGAGGATCCATCACTTAAGGTGTCTACGAAAAAGCAGGAGTCATCGTTTGCTAAGGTGTTCTTCATCGAAGGGGTGATAGAAAATGTGACTTCGTCGTCGTCTACTCGAAGAAAGAGCTTACCATTGCTTACATCAATGATGGCTCGGGAGGTGGTAAGGAAGGGTCGGCCAAGGATTAGGGGAACCTCGACGTCTTCTTCGATGTCCAAAATGACAGTCCACCGGGAAGATGAACTTGTCGACTTTTACTAGAACGTCCTCCACTATTCCTAACAGGTACTTGACAGATCTGTCGGCTAGCTGGATACTCATACACGTGGGATTAAGGCTACCAATTCTTAGCTTCTTAAACAATGAGAGGGGCATCAGGTTTATACTCGCTCCTAAGTCGGCTAATGCGTGCTTGACAAAAAGATCACCGAAGACACACAGGATAGAGAAACTACCCGGATCACTGATATTCTTCGGCAAACCGTTTATTAAAATAGCAGAGCACTCGGTATTTAACGTGACATGCAAGAGGTTCTCTAACTTTTTCTTGTTGGTCAAGAGGTCCTTAAGATACTTTGCGTATTTCGGCATCTGCGAAATCGCTTCGTGGAAAGGCAGATTTATGTGGATTTGCTTGAAGATTTCTAAGAAACGAGAGTACTGATCATCTTGACGTTGTTTATTAAGTTCGGAGGGGTATGAAGGAGTTGGATTATTTTTGAAAATGGGTGGTGGATTGAGATTTTTTTCTAAAACGGGGGTGATAACTTCTTCAGCAAGGGGTGGATTTTTTGAAATGGGGGCGGAGCTTGCCTCGGGCTCTGTGCAAACCATGCCAGAACTTTGCTTGCCACTCCGAAGAGTTATAGCTTTCGCTTGCTCTCTTTGGTTGGGCTCGGTATTGGCAGGAAGAGACCCAACGGGTCGCTAAGAAATAATTTTTGCGAGTTGTCCTACTTGATTTTCTAAACTTTTAACGGTCCCGGCAAGGGTTCTTATGGTAGCGTCATTTAAATTTATGTATTTAGCAAACATTTCCTCCAAACTTGGGGGTTTTGGAATATTTTGGGTAGGTGGTGGTGGTGGTGTAGAGAAATCATTTTGTGGTGGCGGACGTATTGCGTTGGAGGGATTACTCCATGAAAAGTTTGGATGATTACATAAACCAAGATTATAGCTATTCAGAAAAGAAAAAGTAGGAGCAGGATAATTAGGAGCAGAAAAATTATGCATAGTGTTTCTAGACATATTATTAACATAGTCCAATTGTTCGGAGGGAGGGGGAGTTGCAGATTCCCATACCTGAGGGGCGGTGGCAGCAGTCATCTTCGTTATCTTTTTGTTTAATATTTCAACTTGTAGAGCGAGCTGGGAGACATTGTCCACTTCAAAGATACCTACAGGTTTGTTCGGGCAGGACCTAGGCACATTCCACTTATAAGTGTTCATGGCCATGTCCTCAAAAAGATCAAGAGCCGCTTCCGGGGTCTTATGGTTTAAAGTGCCGCCAGAAGTTGCGTCTATCATTTGCTTTGAATTTTGATTTAGCCCGTTGTAGAACGTCTGCACTTGTAACCATACAGGCAGCGCGTGATGTGGGCATCATCTTAATAATTCTTTGAATCTTTCCCAAGTCTCGTATAAAGTTTCAGAGTCGATTTGTCCAAAAGCGAAAATGTATTTCCTAAGTTTTGCAGTTTTAGCTGGCGGAAAATACTTCGCCAAAATTTTTTTAGTTAATTCATTCCAGGTTGTGATGCTATTTTTTGGTAGAGTATTTAGCCACTACTTAGCCTTAGTTCTAAGAGAGAAAGGAAATAATCTTAGCCTAATAGCATCATTTATGACACCATTAATTTTGAAGGTGTCACAGATCTCAAGAAAGCTAGCTATATGCACGTTCGGATCTTCGTCCTGAAGTCCATCATATTGCACATACTGCTGCACAATTTGAATTATGCTAGGCTTTAATTCGAAGTTATTATTAGCAATAGCAGGGCGAACTATGCGAGATTCTGTACCCTCTAGGTTTGGTCTTGCATAATGGGACATAGTCCTATGCATGACTTCCTCTTGGTTGGGTCTTTGCAAGACTTCCTCTGCATTGGGTATTTCCATTCTTAAGGAAGAATATGACTTGGAATGCTCAACCGGTACTTGGAGAGTAGGGCCTTGAAATCGCAATCTTCTCCGAAGAGTACGCTCAATTTTGTGGTCCAAGTCCAAAATAACCGACAGACTTCCCCGGGTCATGCACTAGAAGAAGAAAGAGAGAAGTATTGGGTTTTAATTAAAAAAAAGAAATAGATTTTTTAGATGTTTTAGCTCCCAAACTTCCCAAGGACTACCCGATAAAGGGTTCGCAAGGTACTAGACAATATAACGAGACTTAAAGCCGCTTTGCCCTTTTTGAGAGAATTTGTTGGTGTAGGAAACTTGTGATGTGGGTTTCTCTTAAGAACGGTAATTTTTTTTTTAGAATTTTCATTTGTAAGGAGGATAAAAGTAATAGGTTCGTGTTTTCAATATATCAACAAGAGTTGATTCCCCGACAACGGCGCCAAAAACTTGATGTGCATTTCTAAGCTTCGAAGAAAATAAAGCAACTGAACTAGCAATCCAATGAGGCAAGTATACCTATCGAGCTGTAGCTAGGGGACAAAAAGTGTCGTATTGAAATCCGAGAACTGTTGAATAAACTTATTCACACGAAAACTATTATTTTATCGATGAGAAAACTAGGTTTGAGAAAATAATAGCAACAAAGGGAAGAAGGCTAATGCTAGAAAGAGAACTACCACAATAAATTAGAGAACTATTAGAAGTGATAACAACAAAAGGTTGAAACTATGAAAGGGAAGAGCACTCGATCAAGAATCACCTCGGCAAGAGTTAACTAAGAAATGCGATAACAATGAACCTAAACTTAATAAAGTAAAAGTCCTTGACCGTGGAGGTTCTTGAAGCCTAAATACGCTTCTCTCGAAGTCGTGCCCAACTGAGTTTAGGAAAGTCCGACTGACTCTCGTCTTGATCGGAGGCCTAAAGCTCGCTTTACGCGGTGAACCCCACTATTAGAATTTACTCCAATCCGGGAGATTTGGACGCCTGACTCTCTCGAGGGGTGCTTTTAAATCTCTTTCCTCTTGAGTGCTCACTTCAAACTATCGGCCTCTCGGCTAGCCAAGAATGAAAGCTAAGGTGGAGAGTATATATCGATAATATATCTCCAACCCAAAAGAAATCAAGAGTAATTCAAGGCTAAACCCTAAGAAGAAAAGGTAAAATTAAAGCATCATAACTTAATCGCTCGAATCTCGGATCATAAAGATCGAGTACAAGGAGGATTAGTTACTCATGGCGTAGTAAAAGAAAATTATATTTAGAATTTGAAAACTAACAGCGAGCAGAATTGAAAGAGAAAGACGAGCTATTTTATATGTTAGTGAAGAGTCAAAAGGAGGGCATACATGTACTATGAAGAAAGCTTCCACAAACACTATAAGTACAATAACAGAGTAATACAGAAAGGCTACGAGCATTTGCATGAAAACTAAATAACTAAAAAGCTTGAAATGAGGAGGGAGAGAAAAGCTTGAAGCTACAACACTAAATATCAGCACCTCTCCTCCCAAAATCTGATGGCAAACCCTAGAGGATGATCCCTATTTATAGATTTTTTTTCTGGATGGGTCACGCCCTATGACAAGCCCTTGGAGGGCATAACAATAGGGCGTGTCTGATTCGGTGCGACATATGGGGCATTGTAAATAAATTCTGGTGCGGTTGGTGGGTTACACGCCCCTCGAACACGCCTGTGGAGGGCGTGACACCTGGGCGTATCGGATTCGGTGCGACTTTGGTGCGCTGAAATTAAGCTCTGAACGTACTTCTCGGGACTTGGCGGGAAACGCCTGGCAGACACGCCCGTGGAGGGCGTGACAGTAGGGCGTGTCTGCTGACTTTTGCTGGAGATTGGATTCAGACTGATGGCTTCATTCCACTGGGTTACACGCCCTTGGTACACTCCTGGGAAGGGCGTGACCAGGGGGCGTGTCACAGCAAAAATCTGGCAAAAACCATAAAAATAGAAAGAAACATGTTAACGATGAAATTATATACAAAAAGAGGCAAAAATATGAGAATACAAGACATGGTTCGTATATTAAAACCTAAAAATACCCTAATAGTTTAGGCTACAAGCGTATTATCATCTGACACTCCCCTTTGAGAAAAGAAATGACATAACCAAGATCACTAAGTTGACTTATGCTAATTAGGTTATGTTTTAAACCCTTCACATAAGCTACTTTAGTGATAATAATTGAATCACTCGTAATGTTACCAAATACTTTGATGATACCATTTTCTGATCCACCAAAGATAACTTTGGGTCCATTCTCTATGGGCACATAGTCCCTCAATATTCTCCTTATTCCTGTCATATATCTGGAACAGCCACTATCCAAGTAACATATAGGGGTATCGTAACTTGGATTCACCTGCAACTTATAAAGTATTACTTACCCTTAGAACCCAACTTGCTAGTGGGTCCTAGGTCCTTGTTAGTTTGAAATCCTGCAACTGTTCTTACAGGAAAACTTCTCTTGGTTTTTTCACTGGTGTTAAACCAGCAATCCATGGCAAAGTGCCCCACCTTGCCACAACACCAACACTCAAACCTATTATACCTTTTCTTAGGTAAAGACTTTACTGCTTTGTTGTCAGTAGTCTTGTTGAATGTTGGTGCTGGAGCATCACTCTTCAAGAAATCCTCTTGAACCTGATGGGTATGCCTATAGTGTGGTCTATATGCATTTGCACCCTTGCCCATGTGATTTCCATGCTCACAGTGACCATGTGTAGTGTAATACCCCAAAACCCAGTTATGGTTTTCAGGCCAAGTGACACGGCCTGGGACACGGGCGTGTCCCAGGGCGTGTCAAGCAAATACTCGAGCTGGTCTCGAGTAAGTTTCAAAGTTGGGTTTCTAGTGTTTTTGGAGTGACACGGCCTGAGATACGGGCGTGTCCCAGGGCGTGTCCTCCTCAGGTTGTTGCAGGTCGCGCGTTCGACGATCGTTGAGCATCGTGATCGATGATCGACGAGAAGAGGCGTCACGGCCTGTGACATGGGCGTGTCATAGGGCGTGTCCTTCTCGACGATCAGCGAGATCGTGTCGACGATCGGCGAGTATAATATCGGCGAACGACGAGTTTCGTCGAGAGAGGCGACACGGCCAGAGACACGGGCGTGTCTCAGGCCGTGTCAGGTTAGGCGGTGGTCACAGGCATGTTTAACCTGTATGGTGAGGCGGTTCTTTGCCGCTTAAGGGACACGGGCGTGTCACAGGGCGTGTCAGGGCCGAAAATGTTATTTTCTGCAGATCTCAGCCCTTTGTTTCCCTCTTTCCAGATCTGGTGGTCTTCAGTTTTTCCAGCCCCTATAAGACCCCGAACCAGCAAACTTTTCCTCACTTTATCTTCTTAAGTGAAAGAAGGAAAGAGGAAGAAGGAAGGAAGAAGAAGAAGGAGGAAGGAGAGGGAGATCCAGCTAGTCCAAGCTCAGATTCGCGATCGGAGGCCATATTCGGGAAGGCAGAGCTCCAAGTAGTGCTTGCCATGGCTCCAAAATGTCCTCTAAGGGTAACGACTTCCTCCATGGATCTGTGAAATCCTTCCTTTTTGCATATGCATGAATCCTCTACAAAGGTAGAGTTGAATTCTCTTGGGATGTTGAACTCCATCCCTTGATTCTTGTTGGAGTAGTCCCGGAAGTGAGAAGTACGGGTAGGCATGCTGTGTAAAGCCCATCCGGATAGGTTAGTCCAGATTGGTGATGATTGTATGCATATCAGAGCAAGACTCTGTATTATTGTGATGCGTGTGATGTTCTTGGTGGACACCTGCAACTTGGTGCAGCAGTATATTATGTGGATGGGTTGATGCTGTGTGATCTCAGCCCATGTAGCTGTGAGTGCTACTTTTGGGGGTTGATGCTGTGTGATCTCAACCCTTGTAGTTGTGATGCTACTTGTTGAGCCGGTGGGGATGCAACTGTGGAAAAGCCTGTGTGGCGAACGGGCAAGGTGAAGCTGTACCCGTGTTAGTCCTGATCGACGTCTGACGTTTGTGAGCTACAGGCAAGGCTGATCTGTACTCGCGTTCTGGTTGTCTAACCGTAGGGTGCTTAAGGCCTTGTTTGGATCACAGAATAAGAATCGCTCTGGCTATTTGAGCCATGGAGGATTGGAATGCTCACATATTGTCGTCATGTCTGGGACCTCTGAACGGTGGTGGGCCCCTAGTTTTCCGGTACACCGATAATGTGCCCTGAGAGAACGGAACGTCGGGCCTGTCGTGCCAACGTTTGTTATGGATGATGACTTGTACGGGCGTATAAGTTTGATGTGCTTAAGCATACCCTTTTGATTGTCTCTAAGTGTTATGCAGGGAAGGAATTCCGCTGTCCCGTGCCAGGGACAGGGTTCGTTATAAATGGTCAGCCAAATGCTGTCCGTTGCTTTGTTTACCACTGCTTGGTGGATCTTTTGCGTGCAGGTCAAGAAGGGCCAAGCAGGGATGAGGGTGGAAGACCCTAAGCTGCTGCTGCTGAGTGCTAGCCCTCGAAGGCTATTTTTGTATCTTGTGTAAGAACTCATGTATGGCCGGCCTGCGTGCCGACGTATGGAAGATACCTTCTTGTATAAAGAGTAACACTTGTAATAGGCCATAAGGCCATACTTATGGTTTTATATTATGGCATGTTTGGTTTAGCTGTGGACTTCTGTGTTGATGTTTGAGTTCATTCTTACAACCCTTTAAACTTCCGCTAGAAAGCTCTTTGATAGGATGAGTATTTGGTATTACTTCGTAACGTCTCCGCGTGTTTGTACGACATAGTGTGTGGCCCCGGCCGGACCTTCTACTATGTTGCACGTAGCGGGTCGGGGTGTTACATGTAGTGTCATGATCATAGCTGTTAGTAGGATTCACCACCTTCCTAAAGAAAATAGGGGGTTCAGCAACTAGAGGTTGAACTGGGCCCTTACCTTTACTATGTGAATTGAAAGCCCTAGTTCTTCCCTTAAAGCCTAGACTATTCTTCCCTTTTTGTGAAATAAAATTGTCTATTAGGGGTAAGACAGATTTTGGCTTGGAGAATTTAGCCACTAGCTCTCTCTCTTGCTGAAGTTTTGCCTCCAGTTTCTTGATATGTTTCTCTTTGAAAGAGATTGTGCCCATTTGTATTATTGTAATGTTCTTTAATTTTGCAACATCATTCAGTTTTAGATCCAACATTTTAGCTGAATCTGCTGCAGCCAGCTTAAGAGACTCAATCTCTTTGGCCTGCAATTTAACAAGAAACTTGCTCTTCTTCAGAGCTTGCAACAAACCCACCATACTCATCAATGAGTTAGTGTACATCCCCTTCAGACTCATATCCATTCATTTCTATTGAAGCAGATACTTCTAATTCTAATACAGTAAAGTAATCTGAAACTAATGGAGAATAGTTTACCTTACTTGGTCCAGGCTGATCATGGTACTGATCATCTTCAGATTGAGCCATCAGCCCTCTACAGCAATGTTCTTAAACTCTATTTATGGAGTCCAGCATCTGTAGGAATTCTAGTTCCCTAGACTCCTCTTCTGTTGAGAATAGCCCAACATATGCTTCTGCTTCTTCTTCTCCAGGTTCTGAAGATGAAGAGTCTGTCCAACTGTTCTCCTTCTGAGCAACTAGAGACTTCTCCTTCTTACCTTTGATCTGCTGCTTCTTCTTGTCCTTTAACTCCTTTCTTTTTTAAGGACAGTCAGCTATGACATGTCTAGTCGTGTTGCAGCAATAACACACAATCTTACTATTAGATTGTTTACCAAGTTTAGAGGCATACCTGTCCTCCTTGGGTGTCTTCTTCTTCCTATAGTACTCATCCTTGGAATAGGATGAAGATGATGGCCTGGCTTTCCACTTCATTTTCTTCATAAACCTTTGGAATTGCCTTGTAAAGGAAGCAAAGTACTCATCAGAAGTATGACTATCTGATGTGTTATTGTCAGAAATTCCTTCTTCTGCCTTGGAGAATAACTCTGACCGTTAAGTCAATCTTTGAGGAACCTCCATCTGATACCACTTGAAAGACTTTGTTTGAAGAGCCTAAACACCTAGAGGGGGGGGGGGGGGGGTGAATAGTTTCTAATCTTTTAAGGTCCTTTCTAGGCAAATAGATTAATAATTATATAACACAGATTAATCTAATCACAGAACATAAGCACATCACAGAAAACACTAGATCTATAGTTGTTCCCTAAGATATGGGTACATCCACTTTCCCCCTTCTCCTATCCAGTAGATAACTGGATTCAGCCTAACTTCTTTCCACTAGCTCAGATCCTCAGATCTTACAATCTCAGAACCAAAATGGTTCCTACAGCTCAAACATAGCAAGTCCTACCTCAGATTCTTCCCCAGAATCCTACCTCAGGCCTTAGCCCTACCTCAGCCTTTATATTAGGCTTTCAACTCATACTTTCCACAAGTCCTTCCTCAAATTCTTCCCAAGAATCCTACTTCAGGCCTCAGCCCTACCTCAGCCTTTTTATCTAGGCTTACAAATCAGATCTGATAATAGATCTTACAAGAAATAAAATGTAATAATAAATAAACAAATTCACCAACTAGATTCCTCTGTTTGTGTAGCCTTCTTGATTAGTTCTTGACTATACTGATCCTGCTAATCAAGCCTGACTTAGCTTCTCAAAGCTTCTTGATAGAACAAAATAAGGTGGATCTTCTTGCTGTTGAAGTTGATCTTTAGTCAGCTTCTTCCTTAAATTCAGATTGGAATCTGAATCTTTCTTGTAGTATAATTCTGAGTCTATTTCTCTTTTTCCCTTTTTTTCACATACCGCCCCCCTGATGTTTCCGACCTGTCTCTTATATAGAGTTTGCTTCATGGTTATCGGTTGATCTGGTTTCTAACAAACTACTGACAGATCTGTCAGAGGTTTCAGACCGGTTGGATATGATAGCTATCAAGTCACCAGACATGTCAGTGGATGTGTCAGAGTCTTTCCAACTTAGTACAAATCACTCAGCAGGCTGCTTAATATTTGTCGACACATATTGGCCAAGTGTCGACATAAGTCTTCACGGTGTCGACACAATACTCCAGGTGTCGACCCAGACATACTTCTGATTCTCGACACATCTTCTGTTGAATGTGTCGACACAAGTCCTGTGTGTCGACACAAATGCTTCCGGTGTCGATACAACTGTTGCTGGCAAATGGCGTTGAGTATGTGTCGACACAAGTCCTGTGTGTCGACACAGCTGCATCTGGTCTCGACATATCTGTTGTCGACATAAGGTGTTGAATGAATATCGACAGTGTTGAAAGTATCCAGACGGCGTTGAGTGAGTGTCAACACAAGTCATGTGTGTCAACAGAATTATTTGTGGTGTCGACATAACTCCTGGCTTAGGTGTCGGCACAATTTAAGTGTCGATATAGCTTCTTCAGAATTGTCGACTTAGATTTAGTGTCGACACAACTTCTTCATAAGAGTCGACACAACTTGAGTATCGATACAAATTCTTCATAAGTGTCGAAACAACTTCAGAGTGTCGACACAAGTTCTTCATAAGTGTTGACACAACTTCTGGTTGTCGACATAGTTTTCTTTACAAGTGTTGACACTTGTACTTAGAAAATTTCCTTCAAATGCTTAAACCTGCACAATATAACTTAAACATCTATTAAATACAAATTGATGCATATCATTGACTAAGATGAGGCTTCTCCAAATCTGGTACACATTTTCTAATGTACCCAACAGAGGACTTGTCAAAATGGAGTTGTATATGTTTTCATCAATAGAGTTCATTTATAATCTGATTCTTATCTTCCAAATCGTAAACTTATTCAGATTGCATATTGGAGGTCTGGTGCTTGAATATTCTTTATTTTGTGCCATAATATAAGAGAGACACTTGAGATATTAAGATCTATCAGGGAACTTTTGGTTCATGTATTTGCCTATAAAACCAAATAAAACACACCCTTTGATACCAATTAAAAGTGAGGGGATAAATCTGACTAACTCTATTGGGGGGGGGGGTGAATAGAGTATTTTTAAAACTTAATCAGTTTTTATAGCGGAATTAAAATAAGTGATAGTAGTATATATATAAAGAGAGGTAAGAAAAAGAAACTATCACAATATATCAGAAATAATGAAAGGAACAATAAGACGACACAAGAAAATAAGAGATGTTCCCCAAAACTGGGTACATCCACTCTTCTACCACCCTGGTTGGAATCCACTAATAGGTTTTGATCAGGTTCCCTGCCACCAACAGGTTTTTGCTCAGGTGCCATGTCATCACAAGATCTATTTAAAGAGAGATATCATAACCCTTTAGGCTTTTGATTAGGTGCCCAAAAACCAAATCAAGTCCTTTGATAAGGAGACTTTCCAACCAGGTGATAACTTTTGAAGGGAGTTAGAAACCCTTTTTACAGTGGGAAATGAAAAGTGATGTTGTCTTCTCTTTCTCAAACAACTGAGAAGACTTTAGTGGATAGCTGTTGTCAAAGTTCCCCCTGAGATGTTTAATGGTTTAGGAAGAAGAGAGCTTTGCACAGGGTGTAGGTCTTGATGAAGATCTTCAGAAACTTCTTGGACTGGTGTTGAAGAGTTGTCCTTGTGAAGCCTGAGGTATAAACTGAAGAAGACTAAAGATCTGTGTGTGTTGTTCTTCTTCAGTTTCCTGTAGATGGCAATACTTTTCTCTATATCAGTTGACTGTGAAAAATTGTTCTATAAAGATCTCTTGTTATGGTTCTTTTTGAAAAAGATCTTTGTATATTCTAAGA
Organism: Platanthera zijinensis; assembly: GCA_039513925.1. Taxonomy (NCBI): domain Eukaryota; kingdom Viridiplantae; phylum Streptophyta; class Magnoliopsida; order Asparagales; family Orchidaceae; genus Platanthera; species Platanthera zijinensis. The sequence goes on from CM077086.1 coordinate 148,389,404, forward strand.
GGATTTCCAGCTATTGAATTTCGAAAGATATCATGAATTTACTGCTCAGAATCTGGGAGTTGAAATGACTGGAATTTGTCTTGAATGCATTTCCTCAACAGTCTTAGTAAATAAGTCAAGTAATTAACTGTGTGAAATCCATAATTAATGATGCAAAGCAACGACTATATTCTTAAGAATATAAGCATTAATAATCAGATAATTACTGCCTTAGAATAATACCAATTGAAATAAAAATGACAGCGAAATTGCCAAAACTGATACTGATAGAAATCGTCGACCTCAGGACAGATTTCATCGACCTGAACTCCAAGTTCATCGAGCTGAGAAATCGTCTTTGTCGAGCTGAGCTCAGAGAAAATTATTTTGGGAAGAAACTGCCAAAGCTGTGCTCCAACTTCGTCGAACTGAGATGGACTTTCGTCGACCAGAGAATCTAAGAGAAGAAGGAAGATTGTCGACCTGAGCCCGTATTTTGTTGAGCTCAGCTCAGAGTAGAAACTCTGAGTTCGTCAATCTGCGATCGACGATCGTCGAGGTGAGTTTGAAGAACGTCGAACTAATTTTTTGAACTCTTAAAAATTGCATTTCTTCTAAGTCTAAGTCTCTGGAGTCTTCTGAAAGCTGGATCACAAGATGGCTAACCTAGTCAGACTGACCTAACCTTAGAACTAACAAATTGAACCTAGGCTATACATGATGGGTTAACAACCTAATAGTGAACCTAGACCAAATCCAAACTAGGGATCCAACAATATACATGGAAATCCTCACCAAATTGTAAAGAATGATAGATTTCCAACACGATGATAGATGATATCCCCGTTATGAAACTTGTATATAGGATCCAAAATTTAGGTATGAAATAGGCATGTTGTGTGAAGCCCATCCAGATAGGTTGGTCTGGATTGGTGATGATTAATTTGCATGCAAGAGAAGAATCTTTTGTTAAACCTATAGTTTACGGAGTTATGCGGTGTGCAGGATGGTACAACGATAGTACTTGAGATTGTCTCTTTGAAAACACCCAAATTTAGGAAAGAAATGAGATTCCGTCCCCTACTGTACGAAAATAGAGATACTGTTGGTGGTATCTCCTAGAGAGCCATTATTGTGATGATTGCGAGCCTGGGTCCTTGGGATACAGTGGGTGGCAATTGAGATTATTGAGCCAGAAGTGCCCAGCTATGGTGTCCATGGTGCCAGCCTTGAACATAATATGATTATGTATTATAATTACGTGAAAGTAGAGGTTGACCCACATTCTATCTCTTGCTTTGATTGCTTTGGATTTCGATATTGGCAAGGAAATTTGGGCAACGGGAAAGTGCTAATCCATACCTTTGTTATGTCATTCTTATACTAGATTTCCTAAAGTACTTGGTTTTCGTTGTTGGCATAATGAGAGTCCTAGGATATGGGCCAGAAAGCCTAGAATGCTCAAGTTTGGACCATCAAGTCTAGGACTAATGATGGTGGTGGGACCCTGGGAAATCTGGTATACCGATAATATGTCGTGAGTGCATGGGGCATGTGGTCGTACATGCCTACGTTTTTGTTGAATGGTGCTTAATTGCATGTTTTGATAACAAAAAAAACATATACTCTGATTACAGGGAAGGAGCATCGCCTCCCAGAGTAAGGGGTTGGGTCGTTAAAATTTGGTCAGCTAATGCTTACTGTTGCTTGGTTTTGCCAAATCTTGGTTGGTCGCGCTATTGTAGGTGCTGGAGAGCCAATTGGAAAATAGCAGGCTAAAGTCCCCATGCTGCGTTGGTTGGATCTCGAAGACCCAAAGGAAAACTTTTATTGTTTTCATATGTGGCTGGCATGTGTGTCGAAGTATAGAATTTACATTTGTAAGGAAAACAGTTCTAAGGTCTTAAGTCCAATAATTTTTTTGTATTTTCAATAACATTCCTATGTTGTGGTTAGTGGACATTCTTGGTTGTTAGGTTCTAAGTTAAAATAAATACTTCTACTAGAATGCACTTTGAGGTAGGATGCATAAGTGTTATGGTTTCAATGCGTAACTCTTCTTTTTGTTCGTGTAATAAGCCTTAGGGCCCCGACCATACTTTCTGTTATATTCTATAAGACTGATGGATGTGTTAGAATCTAGTATTAGCTTTTAGTGTCAGTTTTTTGTTTGACGAATTCATGGTCAAATTCTTTTAATAGGTGGTGAGCACGTGTATGTATGCTACCTTTATAACATGAAAGAACCCATGAATGTCCACTTAGAAATGAAAATACATATGTTGAATGAACTTGCGTGTTCCTATAATGTTTTTTTGCAATGTAATTGTTTGCTTAATTATGTGTTTCATGATTATAGGTGTCTAGAAGTGATGCGAGGAAGTCTGAACCCCAACACTCGGCAGAGAGTAATGCACCAACTAAAGTGCCTACACAATCTCCATCTATAGAAATGGTTTGGATGATAGCTGATGTGGTCTTTGTAATGATCAATGACTAACCTAAAAGGTATGTGCAACCCCCTATTCCTATGGTGGCTTCGATGCTGGTTACTGTACTTGAGTAGATTATGTAAGACCCCCCTACTTAGGATGTTACTTATTCTTATGCCCAGAACTGCCTCCTTTCGGTGACACTAGCACATACGGGCTAGTCGACACCGCAAGATGTCGATCTTGCCGGCTTGAATGATCATTTACCTGTAGGACAATTGAGAATAGAAGTACATCGAGCAATTATAAAATAACTAGCAAGTCCACAAGTCACAGTAGAAACATCGTAATAGATATAGATGAAAAGTACCATAGTCCACAATGAGTGAAAAAATGAGAGAATGGCTTATTCCTGGTACATAAAAAATAGTATCAAGTCTCTCTCACACAAACACTAAGTGGAAAGCCGTAACTAAAACACTCGTCATCACCTGACGCTGAACTGCAGTAGTAGTAGTACGTGACAACTGCTCCTCAGGTCCTGCCACCTCATTTTGCTGGTCATGCTGGCACTCGAACTCCTCGAGCTCCTAAAATGATATCGTCACAACTGACTGTTTGTCATAAAGATTAAGCCATTTTGTCTTCGCCTCATCCCTGCAACTCCTAGGCACCAAACGGGAGGACGAAAGCAGAGGAAAAGAAAGTAGTATCAAAATGGAAGTAGGTGACAATAGTTCTACTCTAACAAGACAGTATATATGCTTGCAATTCTATATAGTACAAGTAGGGAAGTAAAAAAAGTAGTACTAGAAAGAAGTGTTGAAAGGTAAGTAAGGTAAAGTACTAAGCAGAAATATAAATTATTTACCACTACACTATCATCACAGGAGTACCTTAACTTATATGAATGTCTGTACAAACTTATAAGTTGAGGTTTCAGGAATATAACTTATCATATAAAAGTGACATACTAATTTATATCATAAGGATCTGCGGTACAAATGTCCTAAGTATGTATATATGCTATGATGTGTTATGCGGGTTATGATTCATACAAGTTTAACTCACACACATGACTCTATTATCACAGACCTTTAGTTCCCACATTTTAAGTTAGCTAAACTCTCTAGTACCACCATTATGGCTACGACAATAATGGAGCGGGCGTCTCCACTTCCTAGGCAGGTGTATACATGAAAGTCTTTAATTTCGAGGATAGCTAAATCACCTAGAGGGGGGTGAATAGGTTTCTTAGTCTCCTATGACTATCTTTAATTTTCTTTCTTTAAGTGATTTGTGAGGTAGTATTCTTCTGCTTTCTAGACACACAAAACCTGCACAAAGAAAAAACCCAAGAAGCAAACACAAAATTTATACTGGTTCCCCAAATTATGGGTACATCCACTTCCCTCCCACCTTTCTAATACCTTGTTAGACAAGGCACTTCTCTAATCTCAGCTCCTTAAAACTTACAAGACGATCACAAAGGACCACTCAGTATCCTCAAAGAGTTACAGCTCAAGAATAAGGCCCTACAACTCAGTGATCCATAGATCACCTACCTCAGGCCCAAGGGCCCGACAACTCGGGCTTAGAGGACAGCCCTAACTCAGATCCACAATGGAACATACCTCAAAGAGAATCAATATCCTATAGCTCATGCACAAAGGCCTTACCTCAGATCAAAAGGATCCTACAACTCAGGCACAAGTGCCCTACAACTCAGAGAGAATGACTCCTACCACAGGCTCAAGAGCCTTACCTCAGGTCCAAACTAGATCCTACTCTTAGAGAGTATAACTCTCCTATAGCTCAGGAAAATCAACCCTACCTCACGATTAAGAGCCCTATAACTTAGATATAAAAGGATCCTATATAAATACAATGGTTTTAATTAATTTGACACAGAGAAATTTCTCTGTGTCTTCTACAAGAGCTGAGTTATCTCAACTCCAACTATCTTCACAGCAGTAAGAGTGTTGATCTTCAATAAGCAGTTACTTGTGTTGGAAGTTACTTGCAGTACTTTGCTCTGCTTCTTCTTTCCTTCCTAGACTAAACCATAAGATCAACCCTAACCTCTTTTTCACAGTCTTCAGAAAGTGTTCTTCATAACTGTACATCTAGAACTGTGAAGTGGGTGCAACTAAGGTTATCCGTTATTGCACCTTCTCTCTCAGAGATTTACACTGAACTGTTGTTGATGGTGGTGATGATAGTATCTAACTTGATTATCTTCATGTTGCTGCAATAAGGGTAACAATCTGTAGCGCCTTTATACTTAGAGATTTTCTCTGATCCAGCTGTTGAAGATGTTTATTACAACAACTATCTTTCTATGGTTTTCGAATCAGCTGTAGCTTGGCTTCTTCTTGTTCCTCAGAGAATATCTCTGAACTTGTTGTTGAAGATAATGATTACAACAGCTAACTAGTTGAACTCTCATATCAGAATATTGATCTTCTTCTTCAGGCTCTGCAACTATGGCTAGAGGAATAAGATGAAGTTCAAAACTTTCTTCCTAAAAGTTAATCTCTTCATTCTGAACACTCCTTTTTCTATTCCGCTGATAAAGGACTATTTTGTTAAGTTGGCCCCACTGAATTTGACAGCTGTAACTTTATCTTCTACAGAAAAAGTCATCCTGTAGGCCTGCAGCGCCGTTTGTTGCTTATTGTAGTCATCCCCGCCTTATTTTGAATTTTGTTTACTTTGTTGACTTTTGCTGATGTCAGCATCTGTGGGCTTAGTCAAATTCAAGCTGATTAGTATAGGCGTTGAGTGAACAAGCTTCACTCAACGCCTAAACACTTAGACAATTTTCTATCTAACTCAGGCGTTGAGTGAACAAGCTTCAATCAATACTTTTGGACTTAGCCAATCTTTCTACATCTCAGGCATTGAGATTATTGAGTGAATAAGCTTCACTCAACGCTTTTTGCCTTAGCCAGCCTTTCTACATCTCAGGCGTTGAGTGCATTGAGTAAATAAGATTCACTCAATGCTTTTTGCCGTAACCAGCCTTTCTGCATCTCAGGGCGTCGAGAGCATTGAGTGAACAAGCTTCACTGAATGTTTTTTGCCTTACCCAGTCTAACTACATCAGTAGGCCTTGAGTGATCCTTCATCACTATACACTTCTAGACTTAGCAAGATTTCTTTACTATCAAAGACAAGGCTTTGACTATCTAAGCTTCACTCAATGCTTTCTGTAGTATAGCGTTGAGTGAGCTGTATTCACTCTGTGCTTGTGGACTTGTCCACTTTTTTGCCTTGCAAATATTCAAGCGTTGACTGACGAGTCTTCTGTAAGAGCTTTTTGGCATCTAGCATTGAGTGATCTTGCTTCACGCAATGCCTATGGACATAGATAGATTTTCCGTCTCTCCAACTACCTACCTTATGACCACCTGTCACCATCTCTTAGACAATTTGTCTAAACTTGTTCCATGATACATCCTGCACATGTTGAGCTTAAACAACATCAGATAGAACTATGCTCTTAGTGTTGATGGTGATGCCTCTTCAAATCCAATCTACGGAACATTGGGGACAATATTCCCTAAAATCTCCCCCTATTTGAAGAAGGTAGAACACCCATCAATACTAAGAAGCATTAACATAATAAGCAGATTAATTTTATGTACTCCATTTAACTGCATTGACACAGCATGTCAAGTCAATGCACTCTCATACAAATAGAATATTTTCTCAAGTAATAAGCACTCTCCTTATATCTCTTAATACTTAAATGGTGCACCACTAGAAGCACTTAGCTCATAATATGAACTGACTCAACATGGCTCAACATGTAGTCATTGCATTCCTCATAGTACTTGAATCTTTCCAAGTAGAATTAATTGACTCAACATGACCTAGTCAAGTCAAGTATTGCTTCTACATCTTCAATCTCCCCCATTACAAGTGTTGTCACACTTCTCCCCCTTTCTAAAGTATTGCCACACATCTTCCCCTTTCTGGCATCTTCTATAGGCACATATCTATTGGGGGAGGTGAAAGGATCATAGGAGAATTTATCTCTTGATCCTAGCCAAATTCCAATGTTGATACCACTAAGGAAATTAACCTAGGATCAAACCACTTTATTAGGAGTCATACCATTTATTTTGATACATTGATACAACACATCATTGCATCCCGTGAGCTAGCTGTTAACATAGTTCAATTTGAGCCAATTCCACTCCATATACCACCTGAAGCTTCTGCTGGCTTTTCCTATAGAGCTGAAGTAAGGGAGGTGCTGCCTTTTCCTATTGACCTACAATAACATATCTTTATAGAAATAGCAGTGACTGCATAGCAGCAGTAATCCACTATGGTTGATCTCCCCCTCAGAATGTGCATAGTCATGAGGACCTGCTGATCAACTATTATTATCCTTGATCCGCTGCAGCTCCTGGATGCCTCTTAATTGGAAGACTTATTCCTGCAATATCTTGATTTGCTCTTCCCCTCTAACTGAGTTCTTCCTTTTCCACATGCTCCTTAACTAACTGATACTTAATCTTCAAATGCATAGTCCTGATACCATGGAGCAGAGATTGCAAGACTGCTTTCTTTCTTGTTGCTCCAAGTATTCAGTATTTTTCTTATGATTTGACAGGTTCCATCCTTCCTTATCGTATCTTCCTTGTACCCTGTAGTCGAGGTGCTTCTTCTCACATGTTCTCCTTTCATCTGACTGGACAGTCAGATCTAATATGCCTAGCCTTGCTACAACAATAACATATTATATTAGAGAAATATGTTTTCTAGGATTAGGATCATACCTGTCTCTTTTGGAGAGCATCTTCCCACATTTTTGTGATCCTTCTTGTGACACCAACAGGAGGTAGATTTGTTCTTCCACTACTTACCCTTCTTGCTGAGCCAGATTTCTTTCAGTGACCATCCACTTGAAAGTCTTTTCATGGTGTGCAAGATCTCTTCCTTTCTCTTCAGCAACTGATTTGCCTCTGGCTCTAGCTATCTTGTTACACACACAAGCATGATGGGGAAAATAGGCAGTGTGTACAATATACCACTGGTGGAACATGTCTCTTCTTTATAACACCTGACTGTTTGAGTTGGCTGTGTACCACATGGACTATTTTGTCTCTTTTGTATACCATCTCTGCTTGCACATAATAATCCCTCTTGATCATGGCCATCTCCCATTCCCTTCTCCCACTTTATGACTTCAAATAGGACATGGAGATCTTGGACTGATCTATCTCTTTATCCAGATGGATCACTATCCATTGAAACATCTATAGTCATTTCAATGACACTCTCATCTTAAGTAGGGAGATTTGTTGGAATCTCCCCCTCAATCTTAACATTATCCATAGAGACACTCAGTTCTTCAGCAGTTCTGCTAATCTAATCCATGCTGGAGATTCTCTTGGTAAGAATCAAGCTTTTCCAACACCCTAGGCTGAACATATATTAACTATTGTTGGAGTAATCTAGCTGTTCTTAAACTGATTGTACTTGCCCCCCCAGCAGGTGCAACCATCTAGGTTGTCTACACCTCTCAACTTCTGCAAAGTCTATAGAGATATGCTGAAATTCAGCAGTATGCTGATCTATTCAGTGCTGGAGGTACTCTAGGTAAGACTTAAGCATGTCCAGCAACCTTGACTGAACATGATCCGCAAATAGGAGCATCTAGCTTGACAGTCTTTCCATTAAAATTTGCACAAATCCTGTCCATAAAACCCACTAACTTGGACATACTTTGCTGCAGTTTCAGAAGACACTGAAGCCTGAGCAACCATTTCTCTTCTTGTTTCCTCAGAAGAGTCTAACAGCTGAGGATACTACTTGAGAAACTTTTATCTGGGCATTATGTGCTCCTTCCTGGCTTCTCAAAAGAGCTACTTCTAGTGCTTTCCCTAGTTATAAGTACAACCTACTTATTCTTCTCCTCACTATTCTGCTGAAGTGGCAACAGTACTATGTCCCATCAGATAAACAACTTAGGGTTTCAATGGCTGGATTCTACTGGTCTGATTATCCAGTCAGATACCACTTGAAGGACCTTACCCAACATATGTGTAATTTATCTACTTTCCAGAATGCACACAGCATCACACCATCCTCTTACTTTTTGGCAGTAGGAGGAGTAATCTTTATTGTCTGTTTCTCCATCGAACTTCACAACTGCATATCTTAGGTCCAAGCTCAATAAAGTATGAACCTTGAGATAACACCCTAATTCTAGTCCTAAGTCTAGACCATCCTCAGTCCAAATATCACATGGGTGTATAAGCACTTGGACTATCATGCAAAATAGAGATTACATTACCTTAGGACCCCAAAATGAATTGTATCCTATATTCTGATTAGTATGAAACACAAACTGAACTTGTCTTCCTGCAGATTTTCTGACAGGGAGAATAACCTTTGCTCTTGGCACACTTAGATTGTGCCAGCAATCTAGGGTAAATGCCCCACGTTCCCACATCACAAACACTCATAAATGTTATATCTTCTTTTATGAGCAGGTCCTGCAGTTTGGTTAACTGCTGACTGAACAGAAGGAAGAGATGCAGTAGCCTTCTTCAAGTATTTCTCAACAAGGATCTGACTGAAGGTTAGTCTTCCAGCAGGCTTTATTGGCTGGCTCTGACTGCCATTTAGTGCAGTCATCCTTATAGATGACATGTAATTTATAGCATCAGAATTAGCAAAATCTGGCTTACTAGTAGACTGACCCTTGGCCTGAGTCTTTGTTGGATGGGCTTGAGTGAAAGCCACTGCCTTGTTCTTGAGTGAGGGGGCTGGGGTGCCAAAAACCAATGGTCCTCATGGGGAGACTTAAAGGCACACATTTCTCTATTATATCTTCCATTAAGGCAGTGAACATTTTTGTTCATGCATGTGGATCTACCATTCATCCATTGACCATAAATGCTCTCTTGGTCATACCTGTTTGAAGGTAAATGAACTTTTTAAAAAAGAATGGTAGGTTAGGATGCCAGAGGCTGAGCTGGAGCCTTGCCTTTCCCTTTGGAATAGGCAACTCTTGTGCTTCCCTTGAATCCTAACCCCTTCTTACCCTTCTGAGAAGAGAAAGTTTCTATCAAGGGTAGCACTGTAGTTAGCTGAGAATTACTAGCCACTATCATTTTCTCCCTCTGGAGCTTCTCTTCAAGATATCTAATGAGATTGTTCTTATGCTTGATGGTGCCAATATGAATGAGAGTGCTATTTTTCAGTTGGATAACTTCCCTTGCTTTCTGATCCAGCATGGTTGCTGTTTCAGCCAGCTGGGCAACAACTAGTATAAGAGAGGCAATCTCCTCAGCTTGCTTTTTGGCCAACTTCAGTATCCTCTTGAAGGCTTCCAAATGTGCACCATACTTATCAATCAATTGTTTGACATTTACCTCAGACTCCGAGTCATCTTCATCACTGGATTAAGAAGCTTCGGAATTGGGACTAGCCTCAAAATCTGAACAATAAGAAGAACTAGAAAGAGAATGTACCTTTTCTGGAGCAAGCTGATCCTAGAAGGATTCTTCATTTGACATGACCATTTGTCCATAATTGTTGTTGACCTCTTCTTCCTTAACATCCTCCTCTGAGTCACTGTCTAGATGTGACAGAGGGGCCCTGATCTCTATTCTTGCATCTAGATAGACACCATTTGATGAACTGATGACATCTTATTCATTATCATCCTCCTCTTTGCCTTCCATGTAGATAATCAAAGTGTCCCACATTTCTTTGGCAGTATTACAGTGGACCAAGTTCTAGAAGGTGGAGTCATCCATGGCTCTTACAATGAAGTTTTGTGCCCACTTGTCCAAGGTATCCAAGATGATTTCATCTTCAGTCATTTCAGCATAACTCTTTGGAGTTTTGACTTCTACATCTATGACCGATACCTTCATGGGGATGAAGGGTCCTTCATGAACAGTTATAAATATCCTAGGAATAGATACTTCTATGATCTGCTTGATCCTCTCATTCCAAGTCCCAAAGTTATCTTTGTTGCAGACTTGAAGCTCCATTGGGATCCACACCTTATGGTTCACTCTTGAACACATAAGTATAAACCTTTTAGCTATCCTTGGGGATCTACTCAGATAGTTATGTCATTTTTGAGCAATTTCTCTCTGATACCACTTGAATGTCTTTAATTTCAAGGATACCTAAATCACATAGGGAGATGAATAGGTTTCTTTGTATCTTGTGACTATCTTAAATTTTCTTTCTTTAAGTGCATTGTAAGGTAGTACTTTTCTACTTTAAAGACACAAACAACATGTACAAAGAAATAACAAAAGAAGCACACACAGAATTTATAGTTGTTCCCCAGATTATGGCTACGTCCACTTTCCATCCCACCTTTCTAACAGCTTGTTAGACAAGACACTTCTCTAATATCGGCTCCTAAGAGTTTACAACACAATCCCGTACGACCACTCGGTCTCCTCCAAGACTTATATCTCAGGCACAATGACCTAAAACTCAATGATCCAAAGATCACCTACCTTAGGACCAAGTGCCCTACAACTCAGGCTGGGAGGGCAGCCCAACCTCAGATCCACAAAGGTTCCTATCTCAGAGAGAATGACTCTCCTATAGCTCAGGCACAATTGCCCTACCTCAGATCCAAAGGATCCTACAACTAAGGCAAAAGTGCCATACAACTTAGATAAGAATGCCTCTCCTACCTCTAGCTCAAGAGCCCTACCTCAAGTCTAAACTAGATCCTACTCTCATAGAGTAAAACAGACTCAATCTCTATCCATGACAGACACAAAATGTTCCAAGAAGGCCTCACTAAACTATTCCCAAGTGATGACAAACAGCTCTCGATCAGTATATGTGGAGTCCAGCAGGGAATTCCACCACCTCTTTACATGAATGTCTAGTGCAGATGTTGCCAAGAAACAACCTTGCTGACCAGGCAATTGATGCCTACCGTTATATCATGAATGGCCTCGAGACACTCCTCCGTCTTTACCACATTTTCTGCCCTGTGGTACATTAGCGGGGATAGATTCTGGAGAGCATTCAACTAGCTCGATCAAGTATTTGGCTATGGGACTGGGGCTTCCTGCCCCTGAAGGACTCGAGGATGGCCATCATATTCTTTCCCAACTCCATCTGCTGGAAAGGTCTAGCAGTCGGAGGGGAAGGAATGACATCCTATAGAATGACTACCTGTGGGGGCTACACAGAATTAATGTTTATATTAGGGTTAGCCTAACTCATTGTTTTAAATGGAATATTTTCTGTGACTTTTTACACATGAGCACACCATTGCTTTCGCTGCATAGTTTGTCCACAAAATAATGCACGAGTTGGGTGTTCCAATGTTGTGGACTTCTTTCTTAATGATCATTTGTTTAGTGATACCAGTTTTTAAGACCCCCCAGTACTCAGGAGGTTACCCAGTCTTATGCCCAAAACCGCCGGCTTTCGGTGACACTAGCACACACGGGCTAGTCCTCACCACAAGATGTCGTTCCTTCCTAATTGTACGATCATTTACCTGTAGGCCAATTGGGAATAAAAGTATATCGAGCAGTTATGAAATAACTAGCAAGTCCACTAGTCACATTAGAAACATCATAATAGATATAGATGAAAAGTACAACAGTCCACAATGAGTACAAAAATGAGAGAATGGCTTATGCCCGGTATATGCCAAATAGTATCAAGTCTCTCTCACTCACAAACACTAAGTGGAATCAAAACTAAAACACTCATCATCTCCTGATGCTGAACTGCAATAGTAGTAGTGCGTGGCCACTACTCCTCAGGTCCTGCCACCTCGTCCTACTGGTCGTGCTGGCGCTCAAACTCCTCGAGCTCAAAAAATGATACGGTCATAACCAACCATTATTCATAAAGACTAAGCCATTTTGTCCTCGCCTCACCCCAGCGACTCCCAGACACCGATTAGGAGGACGAAAGAGGAGGACAACAAAGCAATATCAAAATGGAAGGAGGTGACAATAGTTCTACTCTAACAAGATAGAATATACGCTAACAGTTCTATATAATACACGTAAGGAAGTAAGAAAAGTAGTACTGGAAAGAAGTGTTGAAAGGTAAGTAAGAAAAAGTACTGAGCAGAAATGTAAATTATCTACCACTACACTATAATCACAGGAGTACCTTAACTTATATGAATGCCCATAAAAACTTATAAGTTGAGGTTTCAGGAATATAACTTATCATATAAAAGAGTGCATACTAATTTATAAGACAAGGATCTGCAGTAATTACCTAAGTATGTATGTATTCTATGATGTGTTATGCGGTTTATGATTCATACAAGTGCAACTCATACACACTCCTCTGTGATCATATACCTTTAGTTCCCATATTTGGTGTTAGCTAAACTCTCTGGTACCACCATTGTGGCTACGGCAGCAGTGGAGCGGGCGTCTCCACTTCCTAGGCAGGAATACACACTACTAGGCCTAAACTCTTCATATGCCTCTGTACGCGTCCGAGGTGCACTCTTGAGTCTCTACGTACTAATTTGCTTGTAATCCCCACCATTCTTTTTGGTTGTGTGTGCGTTTTTTGGGATTGTCTTTTAGATCATTGTATAAACAACCTACTGGCCCCTTAAACCTACACACCTTACTAGAGTCTGATGGACACGATGACCCTTAACATATTGAAGACGGTGGCGGTGCGCTTATAAAAGAACTTTCTCCGCCTTCAAAGAAAGATTTACGGTGCCGTGATGACCATTTGGAGCGTCACCATAATATCCGCCCGGGGCGCAAACCAATTTATTAATAATTATTAAGTCATTTTTATGTTTGTTTTAATTTTAATTTCATGTGTAATGATGAGTGCATATAACCATCATGTGTTGTTTTAATTATTTCAATTCATGTGCTATGATGGGCGCATATAACCATCATATTTTCAATTTGAATTTTGAATGGAGGGAGATTGAGTGGGGTAGGCTATATATTGCCATGTTATGAAGGATTGATTAGAGCGAAGAAGAATAAGAAAATAATCACCCCTAAAATCTTTTGAGATCTTTCCTTTCCCCCTTGGCAAAATTTGGCCTCCTCCCTCCTCTCCCTCTCTTGGCCGCCAACCCTCTCTATCTCCCCCCTCTTAGTGGCTCGGCCACCTTCCCCCATCACCCTCTCCAAAAACCGACATCCAACAAAGCAACCATTCAACCCACCTCCTTGAAGAAATCGGCCTAGGAAAAGATTTCCTTTGAGGATTCCAACTCCGATATTACGCGAAGAAGGCAGACAAGTTTCTCTCCAACCGGCGTGACTCCGGTAAAGCCGTTGAAGAACGATCCAAGTAGAGAAATTGGAATCATCCATTCTAATAGGGTAACAAATCCTTTCTACCGATTGTGTGTTTCTCTTCCTAGATTAATTCCTGTGGTGGTAGATTCTTAGTGTTGAATTTTTGATAGCAATAAAAATTATATCGTGGTGATCTTTCAATTGCTTTTGTTGTCCCACTTAATTTCCTTTAATTTCAAGAAAGGCTTGGTGAACCATCATTTTCTTTTGTTGGGAAAGATCTACCTTTTTTGCATCGTATTTTATTTGATAGATCTCTTTTGGTACAACACGCTCTTTCGGATCGGGTAGGTCCTTTTAGCCGGAAAAAATATTGGCCTACCGCCTCTATTAAATCCTAATCAGTTTGGCTACCCGTACGCTAGCATATAATTGATAGAATTAATTAACGTGGTGTCGCATAGAGTGATTGTGCGAATATAGGATTTGGATTGTGGAGAGGTATTCATGCTAGTCCGTAGACCTATTCATTGTCAAATGTGTGAGCCTGCATCAATTTGGTATCATATGCTGAGGGCCATCGTCTCCATCAGAGTCACCTTACTGACGTCGGTGGGAGGACTAGCCAGTACCGCATAACACACCACTAATATGTTATATGCACATGCAAGTTACTTAAAACCCGAGCTTCCAAATCGTAGGACCAACCCGTCCTGAAGTAAACCTCCGGAGCCTCTAGGTAGCAGGACTAATCCCATCCTGTATCAAACACCCGATCCTCCAACTCGCAGGAGTAAACCCGTCCCGAATCCCTCCAACCCTATACGGGTGAGTTTATCACATCATTCCCTTAACCTATTAGACTAATATTGTACAATTCTTATTATATGTAATTGATAGAATAAATTTCAAGATAACCCAAACACCTAGACGGGGGGGGGGGGGGTGAATAGGTTGTTTTCCTTTTTTTACTTAAGGCAGAATAATTATTCAAATCTTAAACTAGAATCTAACTGATCTACAGCAATCACAGCACAGAAATCACAATCACACACACATCACAGATTGCACACAGGTTTATAGTGGTTCCCCAAGATCTGGGTACATCCACTTTCCCCCTTCACCTATCTAGCAGTGTGCTAGATTCGGCCTAACTTCTTCCTTCTTCTCAGATCCACAGATCTTACAGCTTAGAACCCTGAAAGGTTCCTACAACAAAAAACCCTATAAGGTTCTTACAACTCAGGCTAACAGCCCTACCTCAGCCTTGCCACAAGGACTACAACTCAGAGAAAAATTTCTCCTACACTCAGGCTCAAAAGCCCTACCACTCAGAGATCTATATCTCCTACACTTAGCCTTTATAATATAGGCTTACAACTCAGATCTATGAAAAGATCCTATAAAATTTGATGAGTGTTTAGATGGACTCATACCCTTGTTGAGAGAGAAAGGTTAAGAGATTTTTGATCAGTTTCTTAAAAAGACTGATGGCTGAAATAAACCTGTTCTTAGCTTTCTTCAAAGCTTCTTGAATCTGAACTTAGTAGGGTTGATCTCCTTTGAAGTCGACTGACTGCCAACTTCGTTCTTAGAATCTAGAAATAAATCTGAATCCTTCTTAGCAGATTGGTTCAAGATCTGCTTCTTAGGAGACTTGTAAATGTCTCCTCCTTTACTTCAACAGCTGAAGATCTCTCTCACTCTTAAGAACTTTTGATGTTTCTGAAGAATTCTTGCTTGAATTCTCCTTAGATCTTCTCACGAAAATCTTCTTCAGTGTGACGTGCACTTACTTGATCAATGATAAATACTTCAATAGTTGTGTCTGTTGTTGTTGTTCATTATATTTTGATTTAACAGAATCCATCTATATATATAGACTTCATCCATGGTAACCAAATGATCCGGTTTCTAACCAACTTCTGACAAGTCTGACACCTTCAGTAAACTTGTTGGAATGCACAGCTATCAAGTCTCCAGTCAGTTCTTGAACCTTTGTCTTTGTCAGCAAAGCGTCGAGACTGATTGTCATTATGTGTCGACATAAGTAGATAAAGTGTCGACATAAGCTTTGGTGATGTCGACATAACTCCTTTGGTGTCGACACAGCTTCTTGACACTGCATCTGTAGAATGTGTCGACACTGCCTCTTTGTGTCGACATAGACACTTCTTCACTACACAACAATCAACATTGTTGAAACTCTGCTTAGTGTCGACACAAGTCCTGTGTGTCCATATAGTTGATATAGTCTCAGAATTTGTGTGTCGACACTGCCTCCAGGTGTCGACACAGTTGATGTCGACTAATACTCCTGTGTGTCGACACTGCCTCCCGGTGTCGACACAGTTGATGTCGATTAAGATTTCTGTGTGTGGACACTGCCTCCTGGTGTCGACACAGTTGATGTCGACTAATTTTTCTGTGTGTCGACACTGCCTCCCGGTGTCGACACAGTCGATGTCGACAAATAAATTCTGTGTGTCGACACAGTTTCTTTAGGTGTCGACACAACTTTTCCAAGTGTCAACACAGACTTCCTTAAGTGTCGACACATGGACTTAGAAACTTTTTCTGCATTTTAGCCAATACTTAAACTGCACATATAAACTCAAAATAACATCAAAAACACCCTGATGTATATCATTGAGCTGTGTGAGGCTTCTCCAAATCAGGTACACATTTTCAAATATACCCAACAATCTCCCCCTATTTTGAGAAGTAATAACCCTTTAGTCAATGATATACACAACTTAAAATAAACAAACAAAATGATGTATATAAGCATTATATGACAGGGCAACTTAGAAACAAAACATATATCAAAATCACATCACAGAATAAGAATGCAACTTGAATGAACATGAAACATTGTTTTGTTTATATTAACAAAAAGTTTCTTAACAACTGATTACATAGATTTATTTTAAAAACTAAAAGTTACATTGTTCTTGCAAAATTTAATAAATCTATCCTAAGGCTGATCAGGATCCCTAATGACTATGCCTTTTCCTGGCTTAATCTGAGCTTGCACAGGAGGTTCTGCATCATCAATAGGCTTTTTTTCCATTCAACTCTGCCTTTTTTTGAACTTTAGCCTTAATACTTTGCCTTTCAAAATAATGAAAAGGCTTAGGAAAGTACTTGCTAGGCTCCTAAGCATTAGGAGGTAGCTTCCCAATCTTAGCCTTTCTTCTATGTTGTACAATGGCTTCTTGTCTTGCCTCATACTTCTGCCATTCTTGTTCATTATACAACTTGCCCCTTTCATGAACTTGATCTTTCACAGCTTTCTAGGTAGTCAAAATTTTATTTCTTGAAGTGGGGCTCCACTGCTCAAAATCAGACTTTAACTAAGCCTGTTCTCTGAATCTTTTCTTTGAAAGTTGAGCTTCCTGCTGAGCTTTCAAGGCAGCTTCTTGCATTTCAACTTTCTCTATAATTACATTTTCAACATCCTGTGGAGGACTATACATTGTCTGAACCTATTGTTGAATCATATCAAAATCTGCTGGAGGGTAAATGATCCGAGCAACTTTAGGTTGATCACCTTCAGCATAAGCAGGTTGCACACCAGACTCAGCAACATTGTCATCATCACAAAGGGGTGGATATCCCAGAGTGGCTCTGATGCTATTAGATATAAATTTTGCATGATCTGAGCCTGCATTGACTAACACTCTCTCCCCCTTTATGGCTTCTCTTACAATATGATCTCTTAAGTCATCTTTTTGAAAACTTATTTGGCCATCAAGAAAATTGACACCATCTTTATAAAATGATTTTAACTTAAGAAGCTGTTCAGAGATTATTTTCTGAGAAGAATTAATGGCTGTCTTAAATGAATCCAAGGCTTCTTGTAACTTTTGATCAAATTCCTCTTTCTCCTTAGCCCTTACTTCAGTCATTGCAATAACTATTTTCTTTACTTCAGTGACTATCTCATTGTGAGATTCAGTAAGATTGTCATTCATTCTAATCTGATTTTCTAGAACATAGCCTTGTTTGACAACAATATCATCCACTTGTTTCTTTACTTCTGCTTGGTGGTTAGCCAAAAAACTACAACAATGCCCCCTTATGGAAACAATATTTCATCTCTTTCTTATGAAGATTAACATCAAATCTGATGGATTTGATATCCTGAGCCAGTTCAGATTGAAGTGACTTATGGCTTTCATCCACATACTTTTCTAGAGCCATTCTCTGCTCATCCAATTTAACTTCCAAAGCTACCACTAATGAGCTGTAATCAGCTTCTTGGGCAGGTTGTGAAGTAGGAGTTTTCAATGCCTTCTTATAGTTCTGGCTTCTTCTCTTAAATACCATAAGTTTCCTTTTCTTTGCATTTCTGATCTCTTCATCTTCTGAAGCAGATGAACTGGGGATGTCTTCTCTTTCCTTAGGACGAGGAGGCAGCTCCTTCTCAGTCCTATGCTGCACCCCCTCAATGTTAGCCTGCTCCCCCTCATCTGCTGCTCCCTCTATGTCAGGAAAAAATTCTTCCAGAGTGAACTCTTGTTGAGTGTGAACTGGTGATACTGCTTTCTAAGGAGCATCAGTAACCACAGATGTATCCTCCATGATCACATCTAGTGTTGGACTGTTGATATGAGGTCTCTCAAGAATAGATTGTGAATCCATTTCACTTGCCAAGTGCATTCTCAGTCAGGTCCTGTAGTTGTACACTATCAAGCTCCCCCTGTACTTGTACACTAATTGTGTCCTTCTGCACTTGTGCAGTCTCAATAAGGTCCTGTTAAGGAAATTTCTCAGCAACTTCCTCTCTTTCTATATCTGGTAGGTCCTTTATTTGGACTCTATCCCATCTTGAGATGATCCTGATGTCCATTCTTTTCATATGATTGATTTTAGAACCAGGAATCAGGTTCATTACTTCTGGAATGGCTCCAGCCAAGTATAGACTCATTATTCTAGCCAAATTAGGCTTCTTGATGCCTTCCTTAATCTTCTCAAACAGTTCTACAGACCAATCTGTGTTGAGTGTAAAGATTATCCTTGTCATGAGGCTGAACCTATAGGCTGATATCCTATCATGTCCCCCTGGCATACACAGAACCACGTTTCCAACCACTTCAGATAGAAATTTACCTTGCTGATTCATCCCTTTACTGTTTATTGCTGATCCAATCTTCATGGTGGGATCCAATCTACACCATTATAGTGCCTCCCTTGTTCTTGATACTTGTACTTCTTCTTCATCCTGAGTTCTTGGAAGATGAAGAATTTTTCTCAAGCTTTTCAAGGTCACTTTGACTCTTGCTCCATGAACTGTTGATCTAATCTGAAGTCCTGTCTAGTCTATTGCAGCCGCGCCATAAAACTCAAGAATCTCCTTCTTCCATATCTTGGTTGGTTCGGATACCAGAAACTCCAAACCACTGTCAGTAATTAGGGTAATTACTCCTTTAATCTCTGAGTCAGCATCATCAAAGGCATGGCGAACCAACTCATATCCTTCGTTAATGTTATCTTCAACCTTTGGCGCCATTGGGATGGTGAGAAAGCTGGGATTGAGAGAAGAGAGTTTGTCGACACAAGGGTTTAGTCTCGAAAATCTTGAGAGCGTGTCGACAGAATATGTTCTTGACCTATTTATACCCTTCTAACCAAAGAAGGTCAAAAGGCGGGGAAAATTGTCTAAAGTGTTGACACTGTTGAAATTTGTCGACACATACTTCTATTGTCTCGACAATGGCATTGACTACTATGTGTCGACACCAATTGATGATATGTCGACACTAGACATACTTAATAGTTCATCAGAAATTCAGTGTCGACTCTTATTGCAAGTGTCGACACAATTTCTGGAATTGTCGACACCATTACTCTTGTTGTGTCGACACCACTACTGAAGTGTCGACACCACTTCTCTAGATGTGTCGACACAGATTTACTGAAGTGTCGACAACACTTCTCTGAATGTGTCGATACAGATTTACTTAGCCAAATTTGTTAAAATAGTCTATGTTCAATATTCCTAATTCAATTTTAAATTTTATTGAATTTAGTTTCGTCTAAAGGCTTAGTAAATACATCTGCAATTTGATAATCTGTTTTGACAAATTCTAGTGAGATGTCCTCTTTCTCTACATATTCTATAAGAAAATGGAATCTTATTTCTATATGCTTAGTCCTACTATGTGAAATAGGATTATTAGCAATAGAAATAACACTAGTAGACTCACAAAACAAAGGTGTTCTACTTACCTGAATACAATAGTCCTCTAGCTTGTGCTGAATCCACAACAGCTATGCACAACAACTTCCTGCTTCCACATATTCAGACTCAGCTGTGGAAATTGCAACACTAGTCTGCTTCTTACTACTCCAAGACACCAATCTTCCTCCTAGAAATTGACAGGTACCTATAGTACTTTTTCTATCTTCTTTGTAACCTGCAAAGTATGCATCTGAATAGCCTGTCAGTAGAAAATCTCAATTCATAGGGTACCAAAGGCCTAGATTAGGTGTGCCCTTTAGATATCTCAAGATCCTTTTTACTGCAGTGTAACGAGATTATTTAGGGCATGATTGGTATCTAGCACAAACACATGTTGCATATATAATGTCTGGTCTACTTGCAGTTAGATATAGAAGAGAGCCAATTATTCCTCTATATAAAGACTCATCTACTGGTTAACCTGCATCATCTTTGTATATAGGCATACTTGTTCCCATAGGAGTTCTCATGGTGGAGGATGATTCCATACCATATTTCTTAATTAACTCCATGGTGAACTTAGACTGGGATATGGACAAGCCATCATCAGTCTGTCTTACTTAAAGGCCTAAGAAGAACTTAAGTTCTCCCATGGTGCTCATCTCAAACTTCCTTTGCATATGTTTTGCAAACTTCTTGGAAAGGTTTCTTTCTGTAGACCTAAATATTATGTCATCTACATAAATTTGGACTAAGATTATATTTCCTTTGGATTCCCTTAGGAATAGAGTTTTGTCTATTTTTCCCCTTGAGAATTTTTTCTCAATAAGGAAAGTACACAGGGTCCCATACCAAGCCCTTGGGGCTTGCTTTAACCCATATAAAGCTTTCCTAAGTCTTTAAACATAATCAGGTTTAAGAGAATCAACAAAACCTGAGGGCTGCTCTACATAGACTTCTTCTTTTTGATTTCCATTTAATAATGCTGATTTTACATCCATTTGTAATACCTTGAAGCCTTGAAATGCTGCATAAGCAAGGAACATCCTAATTGCTTACAGTCTTGCTACTGGGGCAAAGGTTTTATCAAAGTCAATACCCTCTTCCTTCCTGTATCATTTTGCAAAAAATCTTGCTTTATTCTTCACAATGATTCCATTCTCATCCAGTTTGTTCCTAAAGATTCACTTTGTTCCAATGATGTTGTGGTCTTTTGGTTTAGGAACTAACTTCCAGACCTTGCACCTTCTGAACTGATTCAGCTCCTCTTGCATGGCATCAATCCAATGTGTGTCTAGAATAGCTTCTTCAAATTTCTTTGGCTCCAGTTGAGATAGGAAGCTTGAGCAAAGCACTGTATTCAAGTTCCTGCTTTTGGTTTGCACTCCATGTCTTAGATCACCAATTATCTGATTTGCTGGATGATCCTTTAAGTGTCTAACAGCTGGAGTTAGACTATCTTCTGGTTGAACACCTCCAGTCTCTTCAATATGTTGCACCTCTTGGTGTACATCTACATCTAGAGATTCATGTACTCCTCCTGTACAATAGCCACCATTTTCCACTTCCTGCTCTTTAGTTATTTCTTTTGTAATGGTAAGCTTGTCCATTTTCTCATGAATACCTATAGAACTACATGAGCTATAAGGCAACTCACTGTTAATCAGTCTTGTTTCATCAAAGACAATATGTACAAACTCTTATACAACTTGAGTAATCAAGTTGTAGACACAATAAGCCTTACTATTGTTGTTGTACCCAATAAATATCCCATCTTGGGATTTGGCAACAAACATAGTTAGATAAGACTTGCCATTGTTAAGGATATAGCACTTGCAACCTAAGATCCTAAAATAGGATATGTTTTGTTTTCTACCCTTCATGATCCCATAGTGTAAGACCCCCTTTTTTTTTCTTTTTTAACCACCGAGGTCATAGCCCAGAATTGCTGCTTTGCGGTGGCACCGACTCACGGGAAGGCAACCACTACAAAACGCCAATTCTGCCGGCCCTTTTCGATCACAAGAAAGAGAAGCATTTATACAAAAATGTGAACAAGTCCACAGAAACATGTAAATAAAAGTGAAATCATAACCAGTCCATCAATAGTAATAATAGGAAAATAGATAATTGGGCTCGAGCCCAGTACATCAGAGTCCTCACTACAAGTCACTCATCGCGGAAGCTAAGAAAATACTAATCACTCACGGAGCTGGTCGCAGGTGCACCGGTGCTAGACTGTCCCACCTCCATGCGCACCGTACTCCGCTGGTGCTGGTCCCTGTCTCCCATCCGGAGCTCCTGTAATGTTGTGGTTCGAAAACCATTAGTCATAAAGACTAAGCCCTATCATCCCCTACCCCTCCCACCACGGCTCCTAAGCACCGGGCGGAGAGGAGGAAAGGGAAGCTACAAAAGTGGAGAATAATCAAGCAGGTGACGGTGGACCTAACTAGCAAGTTATAACATGTGAACAGTATAAATGTTGTAATAGGTAGAGCAATTAATAAGTAGCAAATTGTATATAAAGGCAGCTAGAGAACAGTAAGTAAACAAACAAGTAAATAAGTATGTAACCTTAACTTACATGAATGCCCATACAAACTTATAAGTTAAGGGGTCTTCTGCAAGGCTCCCATCGTATAAAAAGTCCCATACCGATTTATACGTTGGGGTGTCGGTTGTATGCAATTATGAGTGTAGTGATATGCTATGCCATGATTCATGCAAGTGCAACTCACGCACACGACTCTAGGCGCACAGACCTTTAGTTCCCCCTGTTCGGGCAGCTAGCTTCACTCCCAGGAACCTCCGTAGTGGCAAACGGAGACAGTGGGTCGGGCCCCCCACTCCTAGGCGGGCATCCACACTACCAGGCCTAGCCCTCCCGTACGCCCCTAGAAGAACACAACCTAGAGTATCCGCGTACTGCTGCTGGATGTACCCTCCAGACTTTCTTTGGCTAAGTGTCCCACACCGCCGAGTCAGCGTACTGATGTCGGTGTGAATGACGATCAGGTACCGAAGACCCACCACCTTTATTCTGTATTCCAACCCTCGAGCCCTCGGCCCCCCGGACAGTCCTGTCTGTGCATCTACCTTCAGAGCTACTGTCTGAATGGCAACAAGTCCTATTATTCTACTTTCCTAGCTATCGGGGAGTGAGTGTGTGCAACCCTAGTTATACTAGTTGCTCTTTTAATTTATTATTCCTATGGTTTACGTTAGCCCAGGACTGCCCCCGGTATACCCCGTGAAGGGCTCTCAAGGGGCACTAGGAACCAAGACGGCGGCATTACGGCCCGAAGTTCCCTTTCGCAGGGCACTTATTATTATTGGTTGATCTCCCTTAACCCGATCCTCTTTTAGTTACTTTAGTTCTAACCCTAGAGTATTAAGACTCTTCCTCTTCTTCCTGGGATGGACGATCTTTCGTCGTTCCCGTACTCCCTTATCCTAACCAGTCCCACACTCTACTTATCCTGACTTCTAATGATGAACTCAATCTTAACTTGCCCTACCAGCCATCAATTACCAGAATTCCGTGGCTTTACCATATGCAGACCATCCTAAACTATATGAGGTACTCAAGGGGAGGTACACCAAGTTATCTTCCAAATCTCCTATAATATTTACTGGAGGTCTACCATATCATACTTTGCCTAAAACTAGAAACTTATAATTTTCCTAATTAATTTGATATTTATTTAATTTTCCCAAAGGACGTGCCACGGGTCATTTTAAACATGAACTACATGCTCTTCCTAAGTAATGGCTACTCAAAAATCATGATCATTAAATAACAGCAAGATAACCTCAAATACAAATTCTCAGAATTTTATAGAAAGTATTTAACCTCTAAATAATTTATTCAGTATAATCACGTTAATTCTACGTAATGAAGGAAGTACTGAAATTATTCATCTAAAAATTATAGAAAAATCACTAGTCAGTAGTATGATATATAAAAGATCTTTGTGCAGAGAATCATAATTTTACTAGCTTGCTAAATACCACTAAAGATTTAATCAAATAATCAAGGTAAAACATACTTAATGAAGCAAGCCTTACAATTAATCTTCCAAAAATCCCATAAAAATTCACAGAGATTTAAAATCATAATAAACGTTCTCTGCTTAAATTTCATCACTTTCCAGAGAGTGTGTATTCCCTAATAAATTTTCTAAGCAAATCATACAACTACTAAATCATTAAAGGAAGTATCCAAAATAATGATCATAAAATTCATAGAAAAATATCCAGAGCTTGTACCATCCCTATAATTCACTCTACCCAAATATCACCACTTTTCAATGTGATTTAGTGTCATTTCCTATCTCTACAAGTTTTGCGCCCTAAACTAGGGTTAGATTTTTAGGTATCCCAACGGTCTCCAAATTTACTAAGATTTCATCCAGAGAACTATATTGGCCCTATAGTTCTCTTCACCCAATTTCGGGTCAATCCAAGGTCATTTGACCACATGACCTTCACAAACCACCAAGATCCATCCTTAGGGTTTGGCCTTGGTCCTTAGGGCAAACTTACCCCGATCCACCTCAAACTCCATGAGGGGGTGATAGAGAATATTACTAGCCAGTGGTAAAAATCTCAGCCTCTGTTGAGGTGATCTGACCACCCAAATTTCAAAAGTGCACTTTTAACCTAAGACCCCTTATTAGGGCAAAACTTAGGGTTGATCATTTTTAATCCAAACCATCTACAAATGAGATGAAAAATTATACAGAACCTTATGGTGACCCCAGGGACCACTCACCATAATTTGGGAGGGTTTGGAAATTATTTAACTATCTAATTAAATTCGGCTAGGATTATTGAATTTTTTTAAAAACTATAGAAAGATATTCTACAAAAATTCTCATTTTTGGATAGCACCTAGATATATGTAAGATTAGACCACACCCCAAATTTCAAGTCATTTGGATGACTGGATTGGAGTGGGGAATTTTTCTAAGGTCAAGGCAGTCCTCTGGATAGACCTCACCAAAAAGGGTGTTGTGGTCTAACCAGGATTCCAAATCGAGTGAAATTAATTTTGAATTAAAGTAGACTTCAAGGGCTACATTTTCTAAGTTGATCATTTTTCCTGTAGGAGAATCTAGGTATTTTTCCCAACTTATTTAACATGACAGATATTTCATTCAGAAATTGTTTTAAAAATAAAATCTAATTTGACGGCACTGTTCATCTTCTTCTACAGCCCGAACCAGAAGCCTGAAAACCTAATTTCCTGTAGCTTTTCCAAGCTATTTCCCGGCCATCCAGCCATCTCCCTGGCCGGCCACCACCACCACCACCTTCGTTGAGGCGAGGGCTATCGTCGGGCGGCGGCACGGCCGCCGGAGAGGCGGTTTCCGGCGAACCCGCCACCATGAAATTTTCGGAAAACCACGAATACGCTCACCCGATCTGGCTCTTTTGAGCCCGATATCTCTCCTAACGATTCCTAAGATCTATCCGTAGAAGAAGAGGGAGGGGAGGACCTTGTTCGCGGGTTGGAGGCGTGCAGAGCGTCGGGAAGCCATTTGCGCGGTGGTGGCGTCGTCGGAAATTCTTCAACAGTAAGGGGAAAGTCTGAAACAGTTTGAGGGAGTGTAACCTTTTCCTCTTGCTCTTAGGAGTCTTTTATTGATCAGCAAATGGGGAGGGGAAAGGATGAAACGTTGGCGGCCATTAATAATCCCCTTAATGACGTTTCGGTTGTGACGAATGGCAGTTGAAACGTTGGAGATGAAGAGGTGTTTGCCAGGTGGCAATTTCCTATTGGACCCACTTTTCCTTAATTATTAACATAATTAAAGTAGGGAACGACCCATAAACACTCTTGATTTTCATTCCCATAGTCAGAATTTATTATGGCGTCGGTTACCGAAATTTCCAGTCTAGCTGACGTTTCGGCCTTGGTCACGGGCGTGACACATAGGACACGGGCGTGACAGGCCCGGTTAGCCAGTTCTGGGTTCGGCGATCATCGAACTGAGATCGACGATCGTCGAAGGGTGGTCACGGGCGTGACACCTGGGTCACGGGCGTGACAGGCCTGTGCGGCCAATTCTGGTTCGACGACGTCGAACTGAAATCGACGATCGTCGAGCGTGTCACGCCCTATGTCACGGGCGTGACATTGTGGGTCATGGGCGTGACATGCCTGGTGACTAATTCTGGTTCGACGACGTCGAACTGAAATCGACGATCGTCGAGCATGTCACGCCCTATGTCACGGGTGTGACATGGCGGGTCACGGGCGTGACATGCCGTGGGGCCAATTTTGGGTCGACGACCGTCGACCTAGAATCGACGATCATGGTCACGCCCTATGTCACGGGCGTGACGGGTCGGTCACGGGCATGACCAACCCGTGACCCGATTTCTTGGTCGATTTATTTCAAGTTTCTGGGCTCCCCGGGGTTCTACCACAACCAACCGACTCCTAGGGGTCTAGCCGGAAATGGGATGTTACAAATCCCAATAAACAAAACAAAGATTTCGTCCCCGAAATCAAGGTTAAGCCTACGGGACTCAAATCGGGAAAAGAGGCTTGTAACATCCCATGAGAATTAAAGAAATTACATCCCTATGTTATGTTCGCTTTATGCGGTTTCAAGTCTAAGATTAATTTGCCCACCTAACTAGGTTTATTCACCCCAATAAACAAAAGATTAGCCCCTATTCTTGAAATTTCAGTCCCATTGGTTTAAAACAGGAAGGCAAATTGATTGTCCAGAGGGGTTGTGAGGTATACCTGACGAAAAAGTTCCGGGTATTTTTGCCGCATCAAGTCCTGTGGCTCCCATGTATGCTCCTCCTGCCCATGATTGTTCCACAGAACCTTGACCAACGGAACCTTCTTCCGTCGCAAGACACGCACTGCCGTGTCGTCAATCCTGATAGGCTCCAAGTTGACTGACCTATCCGAGGCCACCGGACCATCTACCGAGGAAATCAGTTGCTCAGGGCGTAGCAGAGCCCTCCGAAGTGAGGAGACGTAGAAGACGTCATGCAATCCCGCTAACTCCGGCGGTAGCTCCAGTCTATAGGCTAAGGGGCCGATCCGCTCCAGGATCCTATAGGGCCCCATATATCTCGGACTGAGCTTCTTCCGCCCACGCACCCGCGAGACTCCGTGCATCGGCCGTATCTTCAAGAAAACTCGGTCCCCCACCTGGAACTCCACTTGACGATGCCTCACATCGTAGTATTTCGCCTGTCTACTCTGGGCTTCCAATATCCTGTCTCGGATCAATCTAATCTGAGCATCTGTATCTCCCACAAACTCCGAGCCCAGTGCCTGCGGATCCTCGTCCTGAACCCATGATATTGGGGTTCTGCACCTCCTTCCGTACAACGCTTCGTATGGAGCCATGCATATGCTGGACTGATGAGCGTTGTTGTATGAAAACTCGACCAGTGGCAACAATCTCTCCCAAGGCTCGCCACGGTCCAAAATACACAGTCGTAACAGATCTTCCAGTGTACGGTTTGTGCGCTCTGTTTGTCCGTCGGTCTGAGGGTGGAAAGCTGTGCTGAATGTCAACCGAGAACCCAGATGGGCCATGACTGACCTCCATTCCCTGGATGTAAACCGCCCATCCTGATCCGAGACGGTAGTTTTGGGCACCCCATGATAACGCACAAACTGCTCAATGAACCTCCGTACTAATACACTGACCGGTGTGTTCTTTGCCACTGGGATGAATCTGGCCACCTTTGTCAGCCTGTCTACTATCACCCAGATCGAGTCGTTCCCCGCACAGGATCTAGGTAGCCCATGTATGAAGTCCATGGCTATATCCTCAAACTTCCACTCCGGTACTGGAAGCGGCTGCAGCAAGCCTGCCGGGTTCCTACACTCCGCCTTCACGAGCTGGCAGGCCTCACAATGCGTCACAAAATACGTAATATCTTTCTTCATACCCGGCCAATACATCGTCCTCCTTAAATCCTTTACCATCTTGGTGATCCCCGGGTGTACCGAATACCGGCTGCAGTGAGCCTCCGTCAAAATATCCTCCCGGATCCGTCCTCCTGCTGGTATGTAGACTCTGCCCCGGAAACACCGGAGCCCATCCCTCAAAGAGTAATCTCCTGTCGTGCCTTCCTCCAAGGCTCAGAATATCGGCTCAGCTCTCTCATCCAGCATCTGCCCATCTCTGATGCGGTCTCGAATGTCATCAGTAGTAGCCATCGACCCCAGGTACTCCATATACAGCTCCGGATCATCCTCAGACACTAGCGAAATCTGCATCTCCTCGAATGATCTAATCAACTCCAAAGCCATCAGCTGCGGGCCTACTCCAGCCGTACTCGCTCTCCGGCTCAGAGCATCCGCAACCACGTTCGCCTTCCCTGAATGGTAGTGCATGGTATACTGGTAGTCCGAAAGAAACTCCACCCAGCGTCTCTGCCTGATGTTTAACTCCTTCTGGGTGTCGACGTACTTCAGATTCTTGTGGTCGGAGAAGATATCACAATGTACCCCGTAGAGATAGTGCCGCCAGATCTTAAGAGCAAAAATGACTGCCCCATCTCTAAATCGTGCACGGGGTAGTTCTGCTCGTGCTGCTTCAACTGACGGGAGGCGTAAGCTATTACGTGCCCGTTCTGCATCAGAACGGCACCCATCCCCTGATAGGAAGCATCTGCATACACCTGGAATCCCTCCTTCCCTGATGGAAGAGCAAGGATGGGAGCCGAGGTGAGACGATCCTTCAGCTCCTGGAAGGCAGATTCGCATCGCGGCGTCCAAATAAAAGGGGACTCCTTCTTCGTCAGAGACTTAAGAGGGAGGGCAATCTGAGAGAACCCCTTTACGAACTTCCGGTATTAACTGGCAAGTCCTAAGAAACTTCGAACATCCGTGGCCGACTTTAGTGGTGGCCAATCCCGTACTGCCTGGATCTTTGCCGGATCAACTGCCAGACCTGCTCCACTGATGACATGGCCCAGAAAGGCCACCTCCTTTAGCCAGAACTGGCACTTGCTGTACTTGGCATACATCTCGTGCTCACGCAGCTTCTCCAAGGTCAAGGCTAGATGTCTCGCGTGCTCCTCCCCCGTCCTTGAATAGATGAGGATGTCGTCGATGAATACAATGACGAAGACATCCAGATACTCCTCAAACACCCGATTCATCAAAGTCATGAATGCGGAGGGTGCATTCGTGAGCCCGAACGGCATCACGGTAAACTCGTACAAGCCATATCTGCTGCTGAAGGCCGTCTTCGGGATGTCCTCCTACCGAATACGAAGCTGGTAGTATCCTGACCTCAAATCCAGCTTTGAGAACCAATGAGCTCCCTCCAGCTGGTCAAATAGCTCGTCTATCCGTGGTAAGGGATAAGTATTCCGGACTGTCAACCTGTTCAGAGCCCGGTAATCGATGCACAGTCGAAGGGTCCCGTCCTTCTTCTTAACGAACAGCACCGGAGCTCCCCATGGTGAAGAGCTAGGCCGAACGAACTCGGCCTCCACTAACTCCTAAAGCTGGCTCCGGAATTCCACCAACTCCTTTGGGGCCATTCGATAGGGAGCTCTGGATACCGGCTTAGCCCCCGGTACGAGCTGAATCTGAAAGTCCTTCTCTCGGTGCGGGGGTAACCCTGGTAGCTTCTCTGGAAACACGTCGGCTAAGTCCCGCACCACTGGAATGTCCACAATGGAGTCCTTGGCTACGACAGCCTCAAAGAGGACCTGATAAACCTCTTCCCCCTGTAGGTGGGCCTTAACGGCCTGCATAGACGATAGTAAGGTACGGGGTGCTGGTATAATACCTTCGATGATGATGAAGGAGTCGCCGTGCCTCAGGGTGATCCTCTTCGCCACGCAATCGATCTGGGCATGGTTCTAGTACAGCCAGGTCATGCCCAGAATCAGATCGTAATCTGGCATCCTCAAAACCGTCGCTGGTGCCTCAAACGCCTTTCCGCCGATCCTCGCTTCCATATCACAATGAGTAGAGGTCAATATCTCTGATCCATCGGGTAGGCGCACCCTCAGCATCTTCCCGGTGCTTAGCTCCACTCCTGCCAGTCCTTTCAAGAAATCCTCCGACACGAATGATTGCGA
This sequence comes from Platanthera zijinensis, assembly GCA_039513925.1. Classification (NCBI taxonomy): domain Eukaryota; kingdom Viridiplantae; phylum Streptophyta; class Magnoliopsida; order Asparagales; family Orchidaceae; genus Platanthera; species Platanthera zijinensis. The sequence continues at coordinate 148,419,349 of CM077086.1, forward strand.
CGCACCAGTGTCGAAGAGGGTGTGAGCGGGCTTGCCGCTAACGAAGACTATGCCTGGGGTGATTAAGTGTCTTAGTATTCTTGTTGTAGTTTATCTTCTCTTAATTTCTAACCAGGTTACGTCTAAAATAGTAGTTTATATGAAGAAAATTTAAAAATGCTGCCATACATGTGATAACCTGCTCCGGGTTCCGGGGCTGTGTCAGGTCTAGAGCATACACCTGCTCTCTCTCTGGCCTACGGCCTCGATCCTGAAATCCCCGTCCTCGGTCCTGTCCTCGTCCGCCAAACTGTCGGGGAGGTGGAGCGCCCTGATGTGCTGGTGGGGGTGCTCGCCTCACAGGGCAGTTCCTCTTGATATGCCCCGGCTGGTTGCATTGATAGCATACCGGTGGCTGCTCTGCTGTCCTGGGCATTTCCAGCATCTGTATAGGCTGGGGAGCCAATACCCCCTGACTCCTCTGCTCCTGCCCAAACTCTTGACGAGGCTGATCCCCGTTCCTTCTCTCTCCAATAACCTGGCCTTGAGGACGGTCTCTACGTCCTCCAATCACTGTATCATCAGCCGGTCTCTTCCGGCTCCTCACTGTAAGCTTACCCACCTCTCTCTTCTTATCCATCTCCAGAATCCTGGCCAGACTCCCCTCTGAAATGAAAAGGAGGGCCTACCTCATGTCATCCAGCAGCCCCTTATAAAACCTCCGGGCGTAGCCAGCATCGTCTAACTGGTAAGCGTCCGCATAACGGGCCATGTGAGTGAACTCCTGATAGTACTCCACCACAGTCCTGTTCCCCTGCCTCAACCGCAGGAACCTATCCTCCAGGTCATCTCTCGCCGACTGAGGTACAAAATGTCCCAAGAGCGCTGCTCTGAACTCCTCCCAATTAATGTCAGCACAGTCCATCCCTGCAAAGGTGGTGTCCAGCTGAGATTTCCACCATCTCTTTCCGTGTGACTCTAAGCAGGAGACTGCCAAAGCGACTGCCTCCTCCGTGGGGCATCGAATCCCTGCCAGCATCTCATAAATAGTGTCCAACCACTCCTCCGTACGTACTGCAGACTCCGTCCCCTGGTAGGATGGAGGGGAAAGTCCTCGGAAGACCGTCATCCAATTGGCCCCGGGGTTTGGCTGTGGGGCCGAGGCTTGCTGAGCTCTGAAGGCCTCCAGGATAGCCGTCATTGTTTGCCCCATCTCCGTCTGCTGGAACGGAACTGGTGCTGGCGGAGTCGGGACCACATTCGGAGCCTCAGGTGTCCCCTGCTACGATGTAGGGTTCGTCGCAGGCTATAAGCAAAAATTCCATTTGTTAGAGAGCGAATGAATGGAATTTAAGAAGAGTTATGATGGACTTTCATATCTGATTTCCCTTATGGGCACACCGCTGCTTCCGCTGCTAGTTTGTACGCAAACTAAGCTCGCGCGGGGGTGACCCAAGATTTTGTGGACTACTTCTCTTCGATCGAGGTTTCCACAAATACCACTTGTAAGACCCCCCATTTTTTTTTCTTTTTTAACCATCGGGGTCTTAGCCCAGAATTGCCGCTTTGCGGTGGCACCGACTCACAGGAAGGCAACCACTACAAAACGCCAATTCTGCCGGCCCTTTTCGATCACAAGAAAGAGAAGCATTTATACAAAAATGTCAATAAGTCCACAGAAACATGAAAATAAAAGTGAAATCATAACCAGTCCATCAATAGTAATAATAGGAAAATAGATAATTGGGCTCGAGCCCAGTACATCAGAGTCCTCAATACAAGTCACTCATCGCGGAAGCTAAGAAAATACTAATCACTCACGGAGCTGGTCGCAGGTGCACCGGTGCTAGACTGTCCCACCTCCATGCGCACCGTACTCCGCTGGTGCTGGTCCCTGTCTCCCATCCGGAGCTCCTGTAATGTTGTGGTTAGAAAACCATTAGTCATAAAGACTAAGCCCTATCATCCCCTACCCCTCCCACCACGGCTCCTAAGCACCGGGCGGAGAGGAGGAAAGGGAAGCTACAAAAGTGGAGAATAATCAAGCAGGTGACGGTGGACCTAACTAGCAAGTTATAGCAGGTGAACAGTATAAATGTTGTAATAGGTAGAGCAATTATTAAGTAGCAAATTGTATATAAAGGCAGCTAGAGAACAGTAAGTAAACAAACAAGTAAATAAGTATGTAACCTTAACTTACATGAATGCCCATACAAACTTATAAGTTAAGGGGTCTTCTGTAAGGCTCTCATCGTATAAAAAGTCCCATACCGATTTATACGTTAGGGTGTCGGTTGTATGCAATTATGAGTGTAGTGATATGCTATGCCATGATTCATGCAAGTGCAACTCACGCACACGACTCTATGCGCACAGACCTTTAGTTCCCCCTGTTCGGGCAGCTAGCTTCACTCCCAGGAACCTCCGTAGTGGCAAACGGAGACAGTGGGTCGGGCCCCCCACTCCTAGGCAGGCATCCACACTACCAGGCCTAGCCCTCCCGTACGTAGAGCTGTCACTTAAAACCGAAAACCGCAAATCGAACCGGAACCGCAAAGAACTAAACCGGACCGTTCGAAAATTATTCGGGTTCCGATTTGAATTTTGGAATCGTGAACAACATTGGTTCAGGTGTGGTTCTTACATTTTATTATCCGGACCGGAACCGGAACCGGAACCGCAACATATAAGTCTCAAGCGGTTTCAAGATTTTTAAACCCGATCCAAACCGGACCGAAATAGAACTGAACCGTAACCCGTTTATTATTATTATTATTATTATATTGTTATTATTTTATATTTTATTTATAATATTTATACTTACTATCACGAGTGAAGCTGGTGCAGTTTGAACTTAAAGCGCAATCGCACTAAAGGAGATCGATTTAGGACCGAACAAAACTTCACCGCATAAAAACCGTATGATATGGTTTGACATTGATGCAGTTTGGAGTCAATTTTTGCAGTGCATTCTTGATTTGTATAAAGTTATATAATATATTTTCAATTTTATTTACATATTTTTTAAAAATATTTTATTTAAAAAATATAGAAGATATACAACTACTATTTATTAGTAATCATGAAATACAACTAATTGTAAGCGGTTGTTACGGTTGAGCATGCCGATGAGACGTGTGCAAGCCAACTAGAATTTGTGACAAGTCTACACGCATAGGAAGGCAATTGATACAATCTCACCGATCTTGAAAAATACCGTCGAGAAGTGCGCAACATAATTATTTCTATTTCCATGTTATTTTTATTTTTACTATTTGTAGCCCGCTTTTATTTCATTCCGCCAAATTTGATTTTGATTTTAGTTGGAACCGGTTGGAACCGGACCGAACCGCATGGAACCAGACCGAACCGATAGTGACCGGTTTGGTTTTGGTTCTTGTTGAACCGTAACTGGAACCGTTGACATGACGGTTCCAAAAATTAAGCTGGAATCGGAACCAGAACCAGAACCGGTCAAACCAAATAAGATTTTGGTTCTAATTTGAAGAATCGTTACCTTAGTGGTTCGGTTCATGATTTTAGTAGAACCGGAACCGAACCGGAACCGTGACAGCTCTACCCGTACACCCCTAGAAGAACACAACCTAGAGTATCCGCGTACTGCTGCTGGATGTACCCTCCAGACTTTCTTTGGCTAAGTGTCCCACACCGCCGAGTCAGCGTACCGATGTCGGTTGTGAACGACGATCAGGTACCGAAGACCCACCACCTTTATTCTGTATTCCAACCCTCGAGCCCTCGGCCCCCGGACAGTCCTGTCCGTGCATCTACCTTCAGAGCTACTGTCTGAATGGCAACAAGTCCTATTATTCTACTTTTCTAGCTATCGGAGAGTGAGTGTGTGCAACCCTAGTTATACTAGTTGAACTTTTAATTTATTATTCCTATGGTTTACGTTTGCCCAGGACTGCCCCCGGTATACCCCGTGATGGGCTCTCAAGGGGCACTAGGAACCAAGACGGCGGCATTACGGCCCGAAGTTCCCTTTCGCAAGGCACTTATTATTATTGGTTGATCTCCCTTAACCCGATCCTCTTTTAGTTACTTTAGTTCTAACCCTAGAGTATTAAGACACTTCCTCTTCTTCCCGGGATGGACGATCTTTCGTCGTTCCCATACTCCCTTATCCTAACCAGTCCCACACTCTACTTATCCTGACATCTAATGATAAACGCAATCTTAACTTGCCCTACCAGCCATCAATTACAAGAATTCCGTGGCTTTACCATATACAGACCACCTAAACTATATGAGGTACCCAAGGGGAGGTACACCAAGTTGTCTTCCAAATCTCCTATAATATTTACTGGAGGTCTACCATATCATACTTTGCCTAAAACCAGAAACTTATAATTTTCCTAATTAATCTGATATTTATTTAATTTTCCCAAAGGACGTGCCACGGGACATTTTAAACATGAACTACATGATCTTCCTAAGTAATGGCTACTCAAAAATCATGATCATTAAATAACAGCAAGATAACCTCAAATACAAATTCTCAGAATTTTATAGAAAGTATTTAACCTCTAAATAATTTATTCAGTATAATCACGTTAATTCTACGTAATGAAGGAAGTACTGAAATTATTCATCTAAAAATTATAGAAAAATCACTAGTCAGTATTATGATATATAAAAGATCTTTGTGCAGAGAATCATAATTTTACTAGCTTGCTAAATACCACTAAAGATTTAATCAAATAATCAAGGTAAAACATACTTAATGAAGCAAGCCTTAGAATTAATCTTCCAAAAATCCCATAAAAATTCACAGAGATTTAAAATCATAATAAACATTCTCTGCTTAAATTTCATCACTTTCCAGAGAGTGTGTATTCCCTAATAAATTTTCTAAGCAAATCTCACAACTACTAAATCATTAAAGCAAGTATCCAAAATAATGATCATAAAATTCATAGAAAAATATCCAGAGCTTGTACCATCCCTATAATTCACTCTACCCAAATCTCACCACTTTTCAATGTGATTTAGTGTCATTTCCTATCTCTACAAGTTTTGTGCCCTAAACTAGGGTTAGATTTTTAGGTATCCCAACGGTCTCCAAATTTACTAAGATTTCATCCAGAGAACTATATTGGCCCTATGGTTCTCTTCACCCAATTTCGGGTTAATCCAAGGTCATTTGACCACATGACCTTCACAAACCACCAAGATCCATCCTTAGGGTTTGGCCTTGGTCCATAGGGCAAAATTACCCCGATCCACCTCAAACTCCATGAGGGGGTGCTAGAGAATATTACTAGCCAGTGGTAAAAATCTCAGCCTCTGTTGAGGTGATCTGACCACCCAAATTTCAAAAGTGCACTTTTAACCTAAGACCCCTTATTAGGGCAAAACTTAGGGTTGATCATTTCTAATCCAAACCATCTACAAATGAGATGAAAAATTATACAGAACCTTATGGTGACCCCAGGGACCACTCACCATAATTTGGGAGGGTTTGGAAATTATTTAACTATCTAATTAAATTCGGCTAGGATTATTGAATTTTTCTAAAAACTATAGAACGATATTCTACAAAAATTCTCATTTTTGGATAACACCTAGATATATGTAAGATTAGACCACACCCCAAATTTCAAGTCATTTGGATGACTGGATTGGAGTGGGGAATTTTTCTAAGGTCAAGGCAGCCCTCTGGATAGACCTCACCAAAAAGGGTGTTGTGGTCTAACCAGGATTCCAAATCGAGTGAAATTAATTTTGAATTAAAGTAGACTTCAAGGGCTACATTTTCTATGTTGATCATTTTTCCTGTAGGAGCCTTTAGGTATTTTTCCCAACTTATTTAACATGACAGATATTTCATTCAGAAATTGTTTTAAAAATAAAATCTAATTTGACGGCACTGTTCATCTTCTTCTACAGCCCGAACCAGAGGCCTGAAAACCTAATTTCCTGTAGCTTTTCCAAGCTATTTCCCGGCCATCCAGCCATCTCCCTGGCCGGCCACCACCACCACCACCTCCGTTGAGGCGAGGGCTATCGTCGGGCGGCGGCACGGCCGCCGGAGAGGCGGTTTCCGGCGAACCCGCCACCATGAAATTTTCGGAAAACCACGAATACGCTCACCCGATCTGGCTCTTTTGAGCCCGATATCTCTCCTAACGATTCCTAAGATCTATCTGTAGAAGAAGAGGGAGGGGAGGACCTTGTTCGCGGGTTGGAGGCGTGCAGAGCGTCGGGAAGCCATTTGCGCGGTGGTGGCGTCGCCGGAAATTCTTCAACAGCAAGGGGAAAGTCTGAAACAGTTTGAGGGAGTGTAACCTTTTCCTCTTGCTCTTAGGAGTCTTTTATAGATCAACAAATGGGGAGGGGAAAGGATGAAACGTTGGCGGCCATTAATAATCCCCTTAATGACGTTTCGGTTGTGACGAATGGCAGTTGAAACGCTGGAGATGAAGAGGTGTTTGCTAGGTGGCAATTTCCTATTGGACCCACTTTTCCTTAATTATTAACATAATTAAAGTAGGGAACGACCCATAAACACTCTTGATTTTCATTCCCATAGTCAGAATTTATTATGGCGTCGGTTACCGAAATTTCCAGTCTGGCTGACATTTCGGCCTTGGTCACGGGCGTGACACATAGGTCACGGGCGGTAGCCAGTTCTGGGTTCGGTGATCGTCGAACTGAGATAGACGATTGTCGAAGGGTGGTCACGGGCGTGACACCTGGGTCACGGGCGTGACAGGCCTGTGCGGCCAATTCTAGTTCGACGACGTCGAACTGAAATCGACGATCGTCGAGCGTGTCACGCCCTATGTCACGGGCGTGACATTGTGGGTCACGGGCGTGACATGCCTGGTGACTAATTCTGGTTCGACGACGTCGAACTGAAATCGACCATCGTCGAGCGTGTCATGCCCTATGTCACGGGCGTGACATGGCGGGTCACGGGCGTGACATGCCCGTGGGGCCAATTTTGGGTCGACAACCGTCGACCTGGAATCGACGATCATGGTCACGCCCTATGTCACGGGCGTGACGGGTCGGTCACGGGCGTGACCAACCCGTGACCCGATTTCTTGGTCGATTTATTTCAAGTTTCTGGGCTCCCCGGGGTTCTACCACAACCAACCGACTCCTAGGGGTCTAGCCGGAAATGGGATGTTACACATAGGGAGTCTTTTTGTGTCTTTTGGTTATAGATGCCCTATTGATCACATGACATGTAGTGTTTACTGCCTCAGCCCAGAAATACTCTGACAGAAAAGTTTCACTCAATAGTGTTCTACCAGTTTCAATCAATGTTATATTTTTTCCTTTCAACAATACCATTTTGCTGTGGTGTTCTAGGGGAGGAGAATTCTTGAAAAATCCCAAATTCTTCACACAGTCTTGTCATACTTTCAGATTGAAATTCAGTGCCATGGTCACTTCTTATTTTGACCAATGTACTGTCAAGTTCATTTTGAATTTGCTTGACAAAACTATATAAAACACTTGGGGTTTCTGATTTTTGTCTCAAAAAGAACACCTAGGAATATCTAGAATAGTCATCTACCACCACAAAAGTGTAGACCTTCCTACTTAGACTATGAACTGACATAGGAACAAAAAGATCCATATGTAAGAGGTATAAACACCTCACTGAATCCTTGTTTTCTAGGCTATGATAAGAGGATTTTGTCTGCTTGCCTTTTTGACAAGCTGAGCATATCCCATCCTTTATATACTTAACTTTTTGACCATTCCTTACTAGCTCTTTGCTAAAGAGTTGGCCAATTATTTTGTAGTTAAGATGGGCCAGCCTCTTGTGCCATTTGACACAATGAGAGGCTCTCTCATCAGCTACAAGATAAATAGGAGAACCTTTGTTGTCACACTCAAAATTAAGATAATACACATTCCTTTTTCTATATCCAGTCAAAATTACCTTTTATTCACTTGATCTTTTGATATAACATCCATTCTTAACAAATGAAATGTCATATCCTAAATCACTCAGCTGACTTATGCTTATAAGGTTGTGTTTAAAACCCTTCACATAGGCCACTTGAGTGATAGTAATCTGGTTACTAGAAATGTTACCAAATCCTTTGATGATTCATTTTTCAGAGCCACCAAAGATTACTGTAGGCCCATTTAAGATAGGTAAATACTCCTTCAGCAATCCCTTTGTTCCAGTCATGTGCCTGGAACATCCACTGTCCAAGTACCATATAGGGGCATGGTAACTTGGACTCACCTGCAATAAAGAATTACCTTCCCTTAGAACCCAAGTAAGTCTTGGGTCCTTGGTTCAAGTTAGCTTCATACTTTCCAATTCTACCTGTAGCTCTTCTAACAGGTAGACTGTTGTTCTTCCTGACACTAGTGTTGTGCCAGGCATCTATGGCATAATGACCTGTCTTGCCATAACACCAGCATTCATACTTGTTGTATCTATTTTTAGATACATTCTTGACAGTCTGGTTGATAACAAATCTTTTGTTTTGTGCTGCTACTGCTGCAGCTACACCCACTATTTTCTTAGGAACATGGGGTTTATCAACAAGGGCTGCCTTATTGACATAACCACCCTTGTCATTCAGAACTTACGTCTGACTATGACTATGAGTATTCTCAAGGTCATACTTGTTAGAAGGCACTTGTACCTTTCTAAAAACTACAGGGACTTTAAAATTCAGTGGCTGGACTTAGGCTTTGCCCTTTCTCTTGAATTGGACAGCCCTGGTGTTACCCTTAAAGCCTATTCAAGCCTTACCCTTTTAAGCCACAAACTCATCAATTAAGGGTAAAACTGATTTTGGCTTGGAATAACTAGCCACCAAATCTTTTTCCTTTTGAAGTCTTGCTTCCATAATTTTAATTAGATCATTTTTGTATGTGATTGTGCCCATCTGAATAACAGATATAGTTTTCAGTTTGGCAATCTCATTCAATTTTTGATCCAACTCTTTCTCTAAGTCAGATGCAGCCATCTTAAGATCTGCAATTTCCTTAGCCTGAGTTTTGGCCCAGTTTTGCTTTTCTTTAGTGCCTGCAACAAGTCCCCATATTCATCTATCAGCTGATGAATATCACCTTAAGACTCAGACCCATCCACATCACTTGATGCAGATGTAACTGACTCTGTGCCAGTACTACAATCTGAATTACTAGAAAAACATTGTACCTTACTAGGACCAGGCTGATCCTGGCACTTGTCTTCTTCTGATACAGCTATCAGTCCCATGCACTGATGGTCTTCTTGTTCATAGATAGAGTTCAGCAATTGCATAAACTCATCTTCTTCATCTGCTGCAAATAGTCCAATGTTTGCCTCATCTTCAGATTCAGACTCTGAAGATGATGTGTGTGTCATGCTCTTCTCCTTCGTAGCAACAAATGATTTCTCCTTCTTGCTCTTTTGTTGAGTCTTCCTTTTATCAGCAAACTCATTTCTTTTGTCTGGACACTCAGCCACAACATGTCCAGGCCTATTACATTAGTAGCAAACTATCTTTGATGTTGTAGATTTGCTAGGCTTTGACCTGCTCTTGTCCTTCCTTGATGACTTACTCTTTTTATAATAGTCATCAACACGCTGAGATGTGGAGGGCCTTGACTTCCACTGCTTCTTCTTCAGGAATCTCTGAAACTGCCCTGTGAAGGCAACAAAGTCTTTATCTGAGTCACTGCTGTCTGAACGTTGGTTGTCTGAATTATCTTAAGTAATTTCAGCAACTATCTCAGGAGGTGATGGAGACATCCTCCTATTCTTCCTAGTGACTTCCACCTTGAAGGCCATAAACTTTTCCTTATGCTCCCCTTTAGCACTTTTCTCTTCCTCATTCCTAGCCATCAGCTGCATCTCATATGACAGAAATTTTCCAAATAAAGTTGGAGGAGAGATATCTGCAAGTTTGGCCACTTCTCTAATGGCACAAATCTTAGTGTCCCAATCCTTTGTCAAGGATCTTAGAAATTTATCATTCAGTTCATATGTACTGAAGATCCTTCCATATGACATCAGCTCATTTACTATTCTATAAAACTTCTTATAACACTCAGTTATACCATCTGACTTTACCTATCTGAAACTTTCATATTCCTGGTTCAGTATAGATTTTCTATCTTGTATGACTTCTTCAGAACCCTCCATGTAGACTATCAAAGTGTCCCACATTTCCTTGGAGGTCTTGCAGTGAATCAAATTTTGAAAGGTTGAATCATTTATGGCACTTACTATGATATTCTTGGCTCTTTTATCCATAGTTGCCAGGATGATCTCATCCTTAGTCATCTCAAAAAAATCTTTGGGAGTTCTTTGATTTGCATCTAGAACTGACACCTTCATTGGAACATAAGGACCTTCCATTACAGTAATGTAAATCCTTGGATCAAAAGCCTCAATGAAAAGCCTGACCCTTTCTTTCCATATTCCAAATATCTCTTTCCTGCATATGGGTAATTTCATAGAACCTAGTTCCTTATGATTTTCTCCTGAACCCATTTACTTGATCTTTAATCTGCCTTATGGATCTTACTCAGACTATTAAGTCCTTCTTTGAGTAACCTCGCTCTGATACAACTTGATAGAATTAATTTCAAGATAACCCAAACACCTAGAGGGGGGGGGTGAATAAGTTCTTTTCCTTTTTTACTTAAGGCAGAATAATTATTCAGATCTTAAAATAGAATCTAACTGTTCTACAACAATCACAGCACAGAAATCACAATCACACACACATCACAGAGTACACACAGGTTTATAGTGGTTCCCCAAGATCTGGGTACATCCACTTTCCCCCTTCACCTATCTAGCAATGTGTTAGATTCGGCCTAACTTCTTCCTTCTTCTCAGATCCACAGATCTTACAACTCAGAACCCTAAAAGGTTCCTACAACTAAGAACCCTATAAGGTTCCTAAAACTCAGGCTAACAGCCCTACCTCAGCCTTACCACAAGGCCTACAACTCAGAGAAAAATTTCTCCTACACTCATGCTCAAAAGCCCTACTACTCAGAGATCTATATCTCATACACTCAGCCTTTATAATATAGGCTTACAACTCAGATCTATGAAAAGATCCTACAAAATTTGATGAGTGTTTTGATGGACTCTTACCCTTGTTGAGAGAGAAGGGATAAGAGATTTCTTGATCAGTTTCTTGAAAAGACTGATGGCTGAAATCAACCTGTTCTTAGGTTTCTTCAAAGCTTCTTGAATCTAAACTCAGTAGGGTTGATCTCTTTTGAAGTCGACTGAATGCCAGCTTCCTTCTTAGAATCCAGAAATAAATCTGAATCGTTCTTAGCAGATTGGTTCAAGATCTTTGAAAGTGAAGGGATAGATACAACTCTAGAGGGGGGGTGAATAGAGTAATCAAATTTTGCACAATACAAAACTTAACTGTCTACCCAACTCCCTTGGAGTGAAGTGCAGAATGAAGAGATTATAGATTTTGTTTTAACCTTAAAGCCTAACACAAGTGATGTGCAAACACAAGCTAACTGTAATTACAGTTAAAGCTTGGAAAACCTAAACAGCAACTAGCAACCTAGTTATAACTATTCACAGCCACAGTACAGGAATTAAACAGTTGAATCCAGACGACACAAGGAAATTTATAGTGGTTCCCCAAACAACTTGGGTACGTCCACTCTTCTACCCACACGGTAGGAATCCACTCAGGTTTTTGATCAGGTGCCCTGCCACCAACAGAATCTGCTTCAGGTAGATTCAGAAACCCTTTAGACTTTTGATCAGGTGTCTAAAAACCAAGCACAGGTTTTTGATCAGGTGCCCTGCCACCAAGGGATACTTTTGAAGGGAGTAATAACCCTGTACAGGAGGGGGAAGAAGGTTAAGATGTCTTCTCTATTTTACAATAGATTAGAGAAGCACAAAGGCTTGCACTGAGCTAGAATGCTCTAAAGAATCAAGGCTCCCCCTGGCTCAAAGATGTCCAGGTGAAGTCTTGCTTCAGTGCAGAAACTCTTCAGAAAAATTCTGAAGGAAAAGCTACAGGAAGAAAATAAATAACAAAAAGAAATCTCTTCAAGCAGCTATCTTCTTCTTCTTCTTCTTCAAAGAGACTCTGAGTTTGAACTTCCTGAAAGCAGGAGAACTCAGGTGAAGAAGAGATGAGGATCTTAACACTTCTCAGGTAGATGAAGATTGCTGAGAGCAGGAAGCTTGAGCTAGATGAAGGCTTGAGTGCTTTTGAATATGTGTGTAACACTAGCTTCAATCCTTCTGCAAAGGGTTCTTTTTATATCATCATCAAGCAACGGCTCTCTTCCATTTGAATTAATTTGTCTTCTTCTAAGCCTTGAGACCTGGGCTGTAAATATCAAGAAGACAGAAATATCTCTGCAGCAAAACATTCTATAAAAAGGAATAAACCTCTTTCTAAGAAGCTGCAGGCTTAAATCAAATAATCAGATAGACTAAATAAAGTCACATCAGAAACAATCTCTTTATAGCAAAAGAAGACTTTTCAGTTTAACGGCTATAAAGGGCTGACAATAGATAAAGTAATTTAAAGAGACAGCTAATAAGACAAACAACTTTATCTTAAAAGATTTTAACTCAGGCAATAAGAATAGAGCAAATAATGCCTGGAAACTTTATCATACAGCTTAAAATAGCGTGCCAGAAAATGTATTAAATAATTAAATATAATAAATAAATACAAAATACAAAGGCAGACAGAAAGCGTCGAACGACCTTCGAAGATCGTCGAACGACGCCAGGAGATCGTCGAACTACCGGGCAGATAGTCGAACGATCCAGATAGTCGAGCTATCAAACAGATAGTCGAGCTACCGCAGCAGATAGTCGAACTATCAGGACAGATAGTCGAACTACCAGATAGTCGATCTATCTAGGACAGATAGTCGAGCTATCAAGCGCACAGAGATAGTCGAACTATCAAGCAGATAGTCGACCTACCTCAGAAAACAGATAGTCGATCTATCAAAAGATAGTCGAACTATCAAAACAAACCAGATAGTCGATCTATCAACAGATAGTCAAACTACCAGCGCAGAACAGATAGTCGACCTATCAACCGATAGTCGAACTACCAGCGCAGAACAGATAGTCGACCTATCAACCGATAGTCGAACTACCAGCGCAGAACAGATAGTCGACCTATCAACCGATAGTCGAACTACCAGCGCAGAACAGATAGTCGAACTATCAACAGATAGTCGAACTATCAGCGCAGAACAGATAGTCGAACTATCAACAGATAGTCGAACTATCAGCGCAGAACAGATAGTCGAACTATCAACAGATAGTCGAACTATCAGCGCAGAACAGATAGTCGAACTATCAACAGATAGTCGAACTACCAATGTAGAACAGATAGTCGACCTATCAACAGATAGTCGAACTATCAGCGCAGACAAAGCGTCGACCAACTGATAGACGATCGTCGATCAGCCGATAGACGATAGTCGAACGGCGTTCGACTATAGTCGAACGAAAAACCTACTTAACCAAATTCTCAATTTGGAAAAGCGAGGACCCTACAGCTAGACTCCTAACCATTGACCATAGATATTTCTTGGGTCAAGGGCACAAAGAAGAGGACTAAACTCAAATCAAACTAGGGTACCAACAATCTCCCCTATTTGAGTTAAGTCTCTCAAAAACTAGAACAGCTAGCAATAAAACAAACAAAATAATTCATCAAATAGTTAATCAATAAACTGGCAGATTATCAATCAGATAAACAAATAATCAAGTATATCACAGCAGTTTAATCAAACTATTAAGAATCTTTAGGGTCAGGTAATGGATCAGAAGAACTAGAGACAAAAGAAATTTTTCGAAGAGGGTCATCTGATTCCTTCTTTGACATCTTCAGATCCTGAGCACCAATGATCTTTAGTTCTGTAGCTCTGGGGACAACAGCTTCAGGATGTTTTTCCATGTACTTTGCTGGATCAAATATCTCAGGATTGACTTGGAATTTTTCAAATTCTTTCTTTCTGTACGCTGACATGGTAGTAAGGCCAGACGTATCTTTACCTTCGGCTCTTGCTTTTCTTATTTGGGCTGCTCCTACAAGCTCTTGAAAGCGAGCCATCCTAAAATTAGGATCGAGCTCAGGATTTTCATATACGGGCTCTGGAGAAGCAGCATCAGCTATTATATCTAGATAAAAACATTAGAGAACTTAGCAAAAGGGACTTGCTAGAAGGTTTTAAAACACTGTAAACTATTTACCTTTCGAAACACTTTTCTCAGATTGAACTGGAGAAGGAGGTGGGGAAAAAGTTGGTCTTTGGGCCACAACCTCCTTCATTGGTCTTTGAGAACCATAAGATGATTTGCTTTGTGAACTTTGATGACCTTGTCTAGGTTGGGGCTGAGCAGACGCAGATTTTCCATAGGCGGCAGATTGATTAGCAGGTAGATTCCCAGAGGCTCCTGCACCTGGAGGTGGAGGAGGACCTTTGGGAGTTTATCTGGAGACTGGACTGTCATACCTCTTAGTTCTCTTCCTTTCTTTTTGCTGATTTCTCGAAAGCCACATCCAATGCTTAAAATCCTTGGATTTGGGGTCAATGCCCTTCAAAATATAATAGGGAATGTCATTATCCTTATTTGGAGGTGGAGGAGGAGCAGCTTTTCTTTTCTTTGCAGCAGATTTCTTTTTCTTTGACTTTTCAGACATATCAGAATCATCATCATCATCAGAATGGGATGATGGAGGGTTCTCATACGGATCATAGGCTTCAGAGACAGCCTTTTCTTTAAGCTTTGAAGCAGATTTCTCCCTTTCTTCTTCCAGGGCATCCAAAGCCAGAAGGGAGTCTAAATCTAAACCAGGAGAGTCATCCCAGATGGATGACTTTTCACATTGCAAATCTTTCTCTTTCTCTTTTAATGATTGAATTCTTAATTCCCATGCTGCTCTTGCTTGAGCTTCTTCCAAGCTCAGAACAGAAGAGTCAACTTGACTTCCTCTTTCTCAGACTCATCTTCTTTATTATCTAAGAAGGATTCCAACTCAGGGTCTACTTGAGTAGCAGGAATACTTGGGTCAGCTTCAGAAACTACTGCTATGATTTGAGCAGTTAAATCTTCTTTAATAATATCTGTAAAATTATGAATATAGATCTGCTAAATAAACAGAGATCATTCCTTCAAGGTATTCACAGACTATCAAATTAATAGACTCATCAACAAAACGAATGAAAGAGTTACCTTCATATTTAACCATCTCCCAGCAGTCATTCAGATATGAGGTTATAATTCCTTCCAGGAATCTGACTATCACAGGAGATGTTAGATCTTCTAAGCAGACCTTAACAGCAATCTCAGATAACAATATTCCATCTGCTATTTCCTTCTCAGTCAAAACTGGAGCTACAACTTGCTCAACTGGAGCAATCTCTTCCTCAGCTGGAGTTACCACTTCCTCAGCTAGAGCTGTCTCTTCCTGAACAGTCATAACAACATCTGGAACTTCTTCTGGCTCAACTTGAGCAGATTCTGGCTGGGCAGATAAGACTGAATCTTTCACAACTGGAGGAGAGGCAGGAAGGCCTGAGACATCTTCATTGAACATCTCCCCCTGCCTGATTTCAGTGGGTACTGAAACCAGGCCCCTAGAGGAAGATGGCTCAGCTGATTTGGAGAGGGATTTGATGGAAGCAGATAAGAGATCAATGGAGGCAGCAAGGGGAGCGATTGCCTCTTCAATCATGGTTTTGATTGATGGGGTAATCAGCTCCACAATGCGCGAGATGAAATCAGGAGTGATTTCAAAAGATGATGGATGAGAGGAGGATGGAGCAGCAGCAGATATGGTAGATGTGCTGGGATGGAGGATGGTGTGAACAGGGGATCGAGCAGGAGATGGAGCAGGTGATGGAGCAGGAGAATTTTTTGGGGAATGAATTGGAGATACAGGAGGAGTAGGAATCTCTCTGATCCTAACAAATCAAAGCTAGGAGCAGATATCCTAGCCAGATGAGCAGGTAGAGGAGAGGCTGGAGGAGACAGAGGAACAACCATAGTTGTTTCAGGTGCAGCAGAAGAAGAAGGTCGTACCTCAGCTGAAGTTGATGGTACTTCAACTGAGGCAGACGGCAATGCAGAGGAGGAGGAAGGGAGAGCTGAGCCAGCTTCAATAGGTTGAGGAGCGACTGATGCAGTCCTTGTGTCCTCAGATTGTGCTGGAGCAGATTTCACAAATGTCCTCTTCCACTTTGAGAACAGATGGGGATCCATCTTCTTGCTGGCATTGATGGTAGTTGCGGCAGAACTCAGCAGCTGGGGAAATTTCTCCTTAAGGAAAATTCCAATAACCCTTCCCAGGGTGACTTCCTTCTTTCCTGTCTTCTTCCTGATTAAATCAAACAGAACTGCAGCCCAATCGATCCTTTTCGATTAACAATTGCACACATAAGTGCGAATTGCTGCCTTGTTATGTTATCATGGGCAGAGTGCTTGCCCAGAAGCACTTTTCCGACTACCTCAGCGAGGAACTTGATCTTGAAGGGGAAGTTTACCTTGAGCAGCTTGGTGGGAATGCCCTCGGCATGTCCCAGCTCGACCAGCATTCTTCCAAACTCCTGAGCATCTTGCTCATAATTTTCATCACCAATAACTAAACCAAAAACATCAGAAAGAACGGCCGGAGTCAGGATAACTTCTACTCTGCCGATGGTACCGATCATCGATTCGTCTGTGGAAGACGACGTGAAAGCCCATTCTTTTATTTCTGGAATGTTGATCTTGATCCTTTCAGACATCAGCTTCTCTAAACCTTGATCCCTGCAGAGCTGGAGAACTTCCACGATTCCGGCATCGCAACTGCTGAAAGCTTCGAAATCCACACTGAATCCGGCATCAAACTTTACTACGGCTAGAACAGCTGGGGAAATCGCCATGGATTCGCCGGAGAAAGCACGAGAAAGCTGGAGAGAGAACGAGAAAGACGAAGCGCCAGAAAATCGCAAGCGGGAAAGCAGAATGCGAAAGGGCACGCTCCGTCGACGATAAAGCACACGATCTTTTAACCTAGGTCGACTATCGGCTTTATATTGGACCGGAAATAGTCGATCTATTAAAAAGATCTTGAACCGATAGTCGAACGGCCGTTCGACGATCGGCTCAGAAGCAGAGTAGTCGGACAATCGTTCGACTATTTCTGGCTTCTCAAACAACAGGCTGTCGTCGTCCGGAGATCGACGATGAGCTCAGCCTGTTCGACGATGGTCGAACGTCGATCGACGATCTTCAAACAGATAAGCTATCATTAACCAGAGGTCGACGATAGGCTCAATCCGTTCGACGATCTTCGATCATCGTTCGACGATCTTCAAGCAGACCTCAACATAGGCAGATATCGTCACACTTAGTCTCGTCCATTGATCATGCCTAGTTGGACTAAAAAGAACAGATGCTTCTGTTCATCTAAAGGCTTGGTGAATATATCACCTCTCTGAAACTCAGTGGATATGAACTCAAGACAGATCTTGTTCTTTTCCACACAATCTCTCAGGAAATGGTGCCTAATCTCAATGTGCTTCGTTCTAGAGTGGTGCACTGGATTTTGTGCAATTGAGATAGCACTGGTACTATCACACATGATCTTGGTGTTCTTGTGTGAGTAACCATAATCCACAAGCTGGTTTTGAATCCACAGGATCTGTGAACAACAACTGGCAGCTGCTATATATTCAGCCTCTGCAGTTGAAGTTGAGACAGAAGCCTGCTTCTTACAGAACCAAGAGACCAATCTCTCTCCCAGGAACTGGCAAGTTCCTGAGGTGCTCTTCCTGTCAACTCTGCAACCAGCATAGTCAGAATCAGAATATCCAATTAATTCAAACTCTGACTCAGCTGGGTACCAAAGTCCTAGATTTGGACATCCTTTCAGGTATCTCAGGATTCTTTTTAGAAGAATCAGATGAGATTCCTTGGGGTTGACCTGGAATCTAGCACAAAGGCATGTAGCAAACATTATATCTGGCCTACTTGCAGTTAGATATAATAGGGAACCAACAATGGCCCTATAATTCTTTTGATCAACTGGCTTGCCGTGATCATCAGAATCAATAACTACATTAGTAGCCATGGGTGTAGGCATTGCTGAAGCATCAGCCATCCCAAATTTCTTTACCAATTCCTTGGCATATTTGGATTGGGAGATGAAGATACCATCAGCATCTTGCTTAACTTGGAGACCAAGAAAGTAAGACAGCACACCCATGCTACTCATCTCAAACTTAGAGTGCATCAAGTTGGAAAACTTTTTGCATAGTTTGGGATCAGTGGAGCCAAAGATAATATCATCTACATACACCTGAACTAACAGGATTGTGTCCTTGTGATGCTTGACGAAAAGGGTTCTATCAACTACTCCCCTAGTGAAGTTGTGCTCTAACAGGAAACTAGCTAAGGTCTCATACCAGGCCCTAGGAGCTTGCTTTAGTCCATAAAGAGCTTTTTGCAACTTAAAAACATGAGAAGGCTGAGTTGATGAAACAAACCCTGGTGGTTGTTCAACAAACACCTCTTCCTTAAGCTCACCATTTAGGAATGCACTTTTGACATCCATTTGGAACACCTTAAACTTCATGAAGGCTGCATAGGCCAAGAAGATCCTTATTGCTTCTAGCCTTGCAACAGGAGCAAAGGTTTGGTCATAGTCTATACCTTCCTCCTGTCTGTAGCCCTGAGCTACAAGCCTAGCTTTATTCCTTACTATTATTCCATTTGCATCTAACTTGTTTCTATACACCCACTTGGTGCCTATGATCAGTTGGCCTTTAGGTCTTGGAACCAAAGTCCAAACTTTACATCTCTCAAACTGATTGAGTTCCTCTTGCATTGCAATGATCCAGTGGGGATCTAGCTCTGCATCTTTAAAGGTGAGGGGCTCAACCTGTGAGAGGAAACAAGCATGCATCACATCCTGTCTTAATTGATGTCTTGTTTGCACACCAGCTGATATGTCTCCAATCACTTGAGATGTGGGGTGATCTCTAAGTGTGACAATATCAGCAGGTGGGATGTGATCTTCAGCAACAGTTGGGATTAATTCCTCAGGAGGAATTTGATCTACTGTTGGTGGTACAACAACAGCTTCAACAGCTTCAGCAATGTCTTCATCACTGTCTGATTCAGTGATCTGAAGAGTTGAAAGTTGAAGAATTTCTTTAGGGGCATCATGTACCTGCAAAGAACTAGAGGAAGGAGAATTTTCTTTCTCCTTGTAAAACATCTGAGACTCATCAAAAGTCACATGCACAGATTCTTCTATCTTACAGGTTGATTTGTTATAAACCCTATAAGCTTTGCTTACTTGGGAATATCCAAGCATGATTCCCATTGAAGCTTTTGCTTCAAATTTTCTAATATATTCTTTATTATTGTTATGAATATAAACAGTACAGCCAAAAATTCTAAAGTAATTAATTTTTGGTTTCTTTCCTTTAAGCAACTCATAAGGAGTTTTACACTTAAGTTTGTGTATCAAACTTCTATTCAAGACATAGTTGGCTGTACTAACAGCTTCTGCCCAATAGGATAGAGGCATGTTAGCATCTGCCAACAATGTGCTAGCAGCTTCAATTAGTGTTCTATTCTTCCTTTCAACTACCCCATTTTGTTGGGGAGTTCTAGGAGCTGAGAAGCTATGTTTGATACCTTCTCTCTCACAGAATTCTTGCATGAGAAGAGAGTCAAACTCAGTACCATGATCACTTCTGATCAAGGCCACATGAGTAGAGTACTCAGTCTGCACACAAAGTAGAAAGTCTGTAAGGGCTTTGAAGTTATCAGACTTAGTTCTCAAAAAGAAAACCCAACTGAACCTAGAGAAGTCATCTACAATTACTAAAGTGTAATACTTCCCTCCTAAACTCTGTACATTTATTGGGCCAAAAAGGTCCAAATGTAATAAATACAGGATTCTAGGAGAATCACTTTTATTTACAGATTTAAATGAATTCTTGGTTTGCTTGCCTAGCTGACAAGCCTTGCATAGACTCTCCTTCTTGTAGGGGCAAGAAGGTAAGCCTCTAACAAGGTTGTGCTTAGATAACCTAGATATATTCTTAAGGTTTACATGACTAAGCCTTTTATGCCATAAAGAATTATTATTAAGGGTTAATTCATTAAACAGGCAGATTTCAGAGTGAGATGAATTAAAATCTACTAAATATATATTGCCTATTCTATTACCTATTAAAACAACATTATTATTTAAAGTAATATTGCAAGAGGAGTTAGAAAAAGAAACCTGGTAGCCAGCATCACATAGCTGGCTAACTGAAATCAGATTATGCTTCAGTCCATTGACATAAGCAACTCTCTTGAATGTAACAGCTCCAATCGTGATCTTGCCATATCCTTCTGTCTGACCACAGCTGGAGTCTCCAAAGATAACCTTTGGGCCGAGCTTAGCTTTGTACTTTGACAGAAGCTCTTTGTTTCCTGTCATATGCTTAGAGCATCCACTATCCAAATACCACTTGTTTTGAGTGATTGGATAGGCCTTCACCTGCAAAACAATTATTTAGACAGAGTGGACCCAGGTAACCTTGGGTCCCTTGTTTTTCACATAAGAAAAACTGGAAATATAAGAGAATGCAGGCTGAGGGTGATAACCTAGTGGGTGAGATCTCCTAGGTGGGATTCTCCATGCAGATGATGGGTCAACAAACCTAGGGTTTCTATTTTCATTTAGGTTTCTATGATACTGATTATGATTTTGAAAATCATGTTGAAATCGTCGATCGACGTTCGACGATGGGCGCTCAGATCGTCGAGCTTCGTTCGACCATGGAGCATCCGATCGTCGAGCGGCGTTCGACGCTCTTTGCATTTCTTTGAAAAACTTCTTTCTCTTTTCTCTCTTAGCTTTATTTAGGGTTTTATTTACAAGGTTTACTTGCTCAGTGTTCTTCTTTCCACTAGCTGAAATGAAGTTCACTGGAGTTGAAAGATTATTTTTAAGCAAGACTGGGGGTTCACTGGGAGAAGCTCCTAAGCCTAATTTATCATTACCTGACCTAGTGTTAGTCATGCTGGTAATTTCTAACAGCTTAAGGCTTCTACCATTAAGGGATTCTTCTAATCTCTTAGACTTAGCTAATTCTATTTAAGAAATTTGATTTCTTCACTACAAGTAGTGAGTTCTTCCTTTAACCTAACATTTTCAGAGGCTATTGATTCAGAGTCAGCTAGCCTATTTCTAAGTTCTTTTATCTCCTTTTCTGAACTAATTAAATCTAAACATAAAGATTTAAAATCTAACTTAAACTCTTCTGAAGTAAAATCATAAGATGAAAGTACCTCATCTTCAGTAGGCATCTCTTCATCAGAATCAGAACTCTCTGCAGCAGAGTGGTTGCTGCAGGCATCTATTGCCATTAGGCAAATTTCTTTGGCCTTCTTCTCTTCCTCATCTTCACTGGAGCTTGATGAGGAGGATTCTTCATCAGAATCACTCCAGGTTTCAGCAATGAAACCTCTCTCCTTCTTCTTGTTTTTGTAGGAGGATGGCTTGGAGTGCTTCCTGTGTTGTTCTTTGTCTTTTCTCTTTCTCCTTGTTCTTCTCCTCTGGACACTCTGGCAAAATGTGTCCAGGCTTCCTGCAACCATAGCAAATAATTTCTTTAGCAGGAGATCGATCATACCTTGGTTTGTCTTCATAGCGTGAAGACTTCTTTCTGAACTCCTTTCTCCCCATTTTGAGAAACCTCTTGGCAAACAGTGCCATAAGTTCCTCATTGGATTGGCTGCCTTCAGAAACATCTGCAGCCTTAAGAGCTAGAGATTGCTCTTTTCTTGTTGGAGTGGGGGTCTTGGCTTCAGCTTCTGCTTCTCTGGTCTTCAGCACTTGCTCAAAAGACTTGAGCTTGCCGAGGAGAGCTTCAGTTGAGATCTCATTGGTACTTCTGGCTTCTTTGATGGGCCAGATTCTTAGATCCCATGTGCTAGGGAAGCACATAAGAATCTTATCATTGACCTCTGTCAATGATATGTCCTTGTCCAGGGTCCTCAGCTCATTGATGATTGAGCTGAGCCTGGTGTACATAGCTTCAACTGATTCAGCATCAGTCTTCTTGAAGTTCTCATACTGTGAGATAAGGTTGGACCTCCTGTCCTTCCTTTCATCAGCTGAACCAGCTACAATCTGGTTCAGTGTGTCCCACATGGCCTTTGCTGAAGAGCAATCAGCAACCTTCTGGAACACCTCATCAGACATAGTCTGAGCCAGTATGTTCATTGCCTTGGCATCAGCAATTTTGGCCTTCTTGTATTCATCATTATAGTCTGGAGGAGGCACTGCACTCATATCAGATGATGAGGCAGTGGCTGCAGCAGGTGCTCTTGGGGGACCTGACAAAATAGAAGCAAAAATACTCTCATCAATAGAGTTCATATAAAGTTTGATCCTTGCCTTCCAGATGCCAAACTTTGCTAAGTTGCATGCTGGAGGTCTGGTGCTAGAATAATCCTTAGACTGGGCCATGATAGTGAATATCTATAAACTCTTGGTATCTATCAGGATCTTGTGACTTAGGTGTTAGCCTATACAGTCAGTCAACCTCCCTCTGATACCAATTGAAAGTGAAGGGATAGATACTACTCTAGAGGGGGGGTGAATAGAGTAATCAAATTTTGCACAATACAAAACTTAACTGTCTACCCAACTCCCTTGGAGTGAAGTGCGGAATGAAGAGATTATAGATTTTGTTTTAACCTTAAAGCCTAACACAAGTGATGTGCAAACACAAGCTAACTGTAATTATAGTTAAAGCTTGGAAAACCTAAACAGCAACTAGCAACCTAGTTATAACTATTCACAGCCACAGTACAGGAATTAAACAGTTGAATCCAGACGACACAAGGAAATTTATAGTGGTTCCCCAAACAACTTGGGTACGTCCACTCTTCTACCCACACGGTAGGAATCCACTCAGGTTTTTGATCAGGTGCCCTGCCACCAACAGAATCTGCTTCAGGTAGATTCAGAAACCCTTTAGACTTTTGATCAGGTGTCTAAAAACCAAGCACAGGTTTTTGATCAGGTGCCCTGCCACCAAGGGATACTTTTGAAGGGAGTAATAACCCTGTACATGAGGGGGAAGAAGGTTAAGATGTCTTCTCTATTTTACAATAGATTAGAGAAGCACAAAGGCTTGCACTGAGCTAGAATGCTCTAAAGAATCAAGGCTCCCCCTGGCTCAAAGATGTCCAGGTGAAGTCTTGCTTCAGTGCAGAAACTCTTCAGAAAATTCTGAAGGAAAAGCTACAGGAAGAAAATAAATAACAAAAAGAAATCTCTTCAAGCAGCTATCTTCTTCTTCTTCTTCTTCAAAGAGACTCTGAGTTTGAACTTCCTGAAAGCAGGAGAACTCAGGTGAAGAAGAGATGAGGATCTTAACACTTCTCAGGTAGATGAAGATTGCTGAGAGCAGGAAGCTTGAGCTAGATGAAGGCTTGAGTGCTTTTGAATAGGTGTGTAACACTAGCTTCAATCCTTCTGCAAAGGGTTCTTTTTATATCATCATCAAGCAACGGCTCTCTTCCATTTGAATTAATTTGTCTTCTTCTAAGCCTTGAGACCTGGGCTGTAAATATCAAGAAGACAGAAATATCTCTGCAGCAAAACATTCTATAAAAAGGAATAAACCTCTTTCTAAGAAGCTGCAGGCTTAAATCAAATAATCAGATAGACTAAATAAAGTCACATCAGAAACAATCTCTTTATAGCAAAAGAAGACTTTTCAGTTTAACGGCTATAAAGGGCTGACAATAGATAAAGTAATTTAAAGAGACAGCTAATAAGACAAACAACTTTATCTTAAAAGATTTTAACTCAGGCAATAAGAATAGAGCAAATAATGCCTGGAAACTTTATCATACAGCTTAAAATAGCGTGCCAGAAAATGTATTAAATAATTAAATATAATAAATAAATACAAAATACAAAGGCAGACAGAAAGCGTCGAACGACCTTCGAAGATCGTCGAACGACGCCAGGAGATCGTCGAACTACCGGGCAGATAGTCGAACGATCCAGATAGTCGAGCTATCAAACAGATAGTCGAGCTACCGCATCAGATAGTCGAACTATCAGGACAGATAGTCGAACTACCAGATAGTCGATCTATCTAGGACAGATAGTCGAGCTATCAAGCGCACAGAGATAGTCGAACTATCAAGCAGATAGTCGACCTACCTCAGAAAACAGATAGTCGATCTATCAAAAGATAGTCGAACTATCAAAACAAACCAGATAGTCGATCTATCAACAGATAGTCGAACTACCAGCGCAGAACAGATAGTCGACCTATCAACCGATATTCGAACTACCAGCGCAGAACAGATAGTCGACCTATCAACCGATAGTCGAACTACCAGCGCAGAACAGATAGTCGACCTATCAACCGATAGTCGAACTACCAGCGCAGAACAGATAGTCGAACTATCAACAGATAGTCGAACTATCAGCGCAGAACAGATAGTCGAACTATCAACAGATAGTCGAAATATCAGCGCAGAACAGATAGTCGAACTATCAACAGATAGTCGAACTATCAGCGCAGAACAGATAGTCGAACTATCAACAGATAGTCGAACTACCAGCGCAGAACAGATAGTCGACCTATCAACAGATAGTCGAACTATCAGCGCAGACAAAGCATCGACCAACTGATAGACGATCGTCGATCAGCCGATAGACGATAGTCGAACGGCGTTCGACTATAGTCGAACGAAAAACCTACTTAACCAAATTCTCAATTTGGAAAAGCGAGGACCCTACAGCTAGACTCCTAACCATTGACCATAGATATTTCTTGGGTCAAGGGCACAAAGAAGAGGACTAAACTCAAATCAAACTAGGGTACCAACAATCTTCTTCTTAGGAGACTTGTAAATGTCTCCTCCTTTACTTCAACAGCTGAAGATCTCTCTCACTCTTCAGAACTTATGAAGTTTCTTCAGAATTCTTGCTTGAATTATCCTTAGATCTTCTCACGAAAATCTTCTTCAGTGTGACGTGCACTTTCTTGATCAATGATCAATACTTCAATAGTTGTGCCTGTTGTTATTGTTGTTCAATATATTTTGATTTAACAGAATCCATATATATATATAGACTTCATCCATGGTAACCGGCTGATCCGGTTTCTAACCAACTTCTGACAAGTCTTACAACTTCAGTAAACTTGTTGAAAATCACATCTGTCAAGTCTCCAGTCAGTTCTTGAACCTTTGTCTTTGTCAGCAAAGCGTCGATACTGATTGTCATTATGTGTCGACATAAGTAGATAAAGTGTCGACACAAGCTTTGGTGATGTCGACATAACTACTTTGGTGTCGACACAGCTTCTTGACACTGTATCTGTAGAATGTGTCGACACTGTCTCTTTGTGTCGACATGGACACTTTTTCACTACACAACAATCAACATTATTGAAACTCTGCTGAGTGTTGACACAAGTCCTGTGTGTCGACACAGTTGATATAGTCAAAGAATTTGTGTGTCGACACTGCCTCCAGGTGTTGACACAGTTGATGTCGACTAATACTCCTGTATGTCGACACTGCCTCCTAGTGTCGACACAGTTGATGTCGACTAATATTTCTGTGTGTCGACACTGCCTCCCGATGTCGATACAGTCGATGTCGACAAATAAATTCTGTGTGTCGACACAGTTGCTTCAGGTGTCGACACAACTTTTCCAAGTGTCGACACAGACTTACTTAAGTGTCGACACATGGACTTAGAAACTTTTTCTGCATTTAAGCCAATACTTAACCTGCACATATAAACTCAAAATAACATCAAATACACCTTGATGTATATCATTGAGCTAAGTGAGGCTTCTCCAAATCAGGTACACATTTTCCAATGTACCCAACAATAATAGTTTAGGGTTAGTCCTTGGACTTCCCCGGGCATGCCTAGTGAAGGGCTCTTGGGGGAACTAGGGCCTACGATGGGTTGAATCCCAAAGCTCCCTTTCTCAAGAACACTTACTTTTATTAGTGACTACCCATAATGGATAGCTCAAATCTCGATGTTGCTCTTGAGTGAACCTAATGACTTAAAGAACTTATTGAGGAAGCGACGATCTTTCGTCGGGACCCCCTCATATTTGTTCTCCTTATGGCTTGCACTCTAACATTCGTTACTATGTAGTGACATACTTGTGACACCAAGAAGGGTTTGACCTTCTCAATACATCTCTCAATTTAAACACCAATAATTTCCCTATGAGTCATAGTGTTACACGACACTTTTTGCTGAGTGTAACCCATAAATGAATTCTAACGTGTAGGAGATGACTTCCAATTCCTTAGTCCATAGGCCTCCAAATTTTTATCATTGGTTTGTCATGTGTATAATATTGATCATTCAGAATTTCATCATTTTTCTAATTATTTTGGGCAATAATTTAAATTGTAATAATTAAGTGAGCTAGGTCACTTTGAACATGAGCTACTATAACCAGTGGTCCTTTAGGTCTAAATAAAGTATTTGATGTTCATCAAGGTTAAAAATATCTGCGAACCAAATAAATTAATTTTCCATCTCTATTTGACCCTTATTTTCCATTTATGATTGAAATCCCATTATCTTCCTTTTTCAAATGAAGTGCTAAAAATAATCATGTAAAAATTAAGGGAAAATTTCTACTAACTAATATTAACAGGATAATGGTCAAAACAAATTTTCATACTCTTAGTTAGTGATTTGACCTAAGATCTTCACATGTTAACATAATTACAAAAATGCCACTATTATAGTATTCACCATAAATAATCATCCAAAAATCTTGATAAAATTTATAGGGGTTCATAATAAATAAATAAGCACCTAGACATTTTCTCATAATTTTCCATGAAACACTGCTCATGTTTTTTATCAAATTCCGACAAGGGTAAAAATGTAATTTCACTATTTATACATTGAATAATTCTCTAAAGTGCTCATAAATGTTTCCAGAGAAGTGAAATGACCTATTAGGGCTTGGATCACAATTTGGAATTTTCTTAGTTCAGTAGCCCTATTTTGCATTTTAACACCTAAATGTGCTAATTTTGAAATAATTCAAACTTATGGGATTTTTGATTCCAAAAATCCCAATTTTCTCATGAAAGGAGTGTTTTACGTCCATAAGTCTCTGTCCAAAATTTCATAGACATACATTAGGGCAAATGGGCTAAACTCCCATTTTACCATTTACACATTATTTACAAATCTTCCTTCACCATACATGTGGGATCTTTAAACATATAGAGATCACAATGGCTCCAAATAAATAACAAGGCCATAGGATGACCTTAGAGCCTTGCCACCCAAATTTGGGTGCATTTGGAATTAGGAATCTTCCTAATTTCCATTTGATTAATAATTAAAATTTGTATTAAAACAATAGGAAATTATTCTCAAAAAATTGTAATTTTTGGACATAGTCTAAGTATGGTATACACACATACATGACATAAATTTCATATAATGTGGACTTATAATTTAGCCTAGGCATCCATTTGAAATTCTACCCTGGTCTACGAGCAGTCCTAGGGGATTGTCGCTACAAAGAGTTACATTGCTCGAAATTACAAGTTTAGGGTGTCAAATTAAAGGTAAGACATAGATCTACAAGTTTCATGTTGGTGTCAATTTCTAAATTTGCTTTCAAGGGGCCTAAGATTAATACGCAAAACACGGTAATAAATGAGACAAAAATAATTAATAACATTATAGTTTAATTCAGCTTTAATCAACAACATCCCATTGTCATCTTCATTGAGCCGACGGCTGATGAGTACAATTATATAAGTCCTTTTTACTATCATATTTGTAATCATGTCCACTATTTTCTACCACCATTCATTATAATTGCACGAACATAATTAAGAATTTGAATTATCATGAATACAAGAGCACAATATAGATTTTCCTTTATTTCCTTTATTAAGTTATTTATTTATTTATTCATTAATCTTCTTAATGCATGTATTGAAAGTCCTTGGAACTAAAAGTCTTGGAGCAAACAGATATGTTCATGGATCCAACATGACTGATGACAAAGGTCTTGGATTGGGCACGCACGGGTAGGGACACGCCCATGTTACTACCCATGTCCTTCTATGAAAAGATCACAAAGCTTAGAAGAAAAGGCGTAAAAATTTACAAGAGCACCACATGGGTTGGGACACGCCCGTGTAACTACTAGTGTCCTTATTGGGAAGAATCAAAGGTCTGATGCAAAACCAACCCGTGTGTGGAGCCATAAAGAACACACGGCCGTGTTACCAGCCGTATTAAATGACACGGCTCATGACCAGGAGCACCTTTTCATACCGAACAGCCCAGACGCACCGTTTCATTCCCTACACAGCCTATGATACGGTAGTGTTGGAACCCGTGTTCAACATCTATATGCAAGAAGACTATAAAAACCTGAACAAAAAATGGAAATGAGGACTTTTGGGATTCAAGGACTTGGAGAATTTTTGGAGGACGAAAGTAGAGCACTCAAGCGAAGGGGAAGTCGAAGGAGATAATCCGTATGGTTTTAATTTTTATGTATCTCTTTTAATTTCCCCCTTCACTTAATGGATCTAATTTTTTTTACATTTCGCATGAGACTTGTTTTTCTGAACCAATTCAGTAATCATGTATGTTGGTTTTCATTTCAGATTTGTGGTATTTTATTCATATGTGTTGTTTCAAACAAATTGTTTGATCATAGATTTGAAGTTAGTATTTGTTTTATATGAATCCCAAATTTCTAGATTGAGAAATTGGATGGTTGTGATGATGGTTTATAATCCATTCTCTGGTGTTCATTCTCTTTGTATTTCAAATTTCATGAACGAAAGGTATGTTGTTCTGATAATGGCAATACGGATAATCAGATTCATGGTATCTTAGAGATAGGATTTCATAAATTTATGTATTAGACATGGTTACTTTATATTAATGCAAATTTGAGTGTTATGAATTGTTCGAGAGAAAATTTACTCGACTTAAGTTTGGGTATTGAATTGCTCGAGAGAGAATTCGATAAAGATTGAACCCATATAATACAACGAATTTGATAATATTGTTAATACGTGGTTACATTGAATTGAATTAATGAGTGAATATTCTCATTTGATTACTCTTAGACTATCTTCTTTTTACCATCCTTAATCCTCCAATGTCACCTTATCCAATTAGTCCCAGTAATATTAATTTAGAGTAACAACCAATTTTAAATATAGGTATGATAATAGAGTGAGAGTGAGTACGAGTACTTTAAAAGACCCCGAGGAATATGACATGAGATGTAAATTTCTCCTATAATATGATTGATAGGTGCACTTGGTTGATATTAAAATCAATTAAGCTTATACCTATCTACTGCCTTAGCTATTCAAGTGGAGAAGCTTCATCATAAGATGGATAACCTATCATTAGCATCACCCTCCATGCTACCTCAACAATAGGACCCTTCATTTAGTGGAATGTCTGGTTGTGCATCTCAAGTGCATGAACATGTTGACTATATGGGCAACAATACCAGACCTCCCTTCAACCAAGCAAACAACCCACATAGTTCTACATACAATCCGGGGTGGACGAACCACCCCAATTTCTCTTGGGGAGGACAAGGAAATTAAGGCAAGCAACCAGTATTTGGACAACCACCACAACTAGAGAAAAGGAAGCCATCATTAGAAGATGTACTAACATTGTTCATGCAAACAGCTGATGTCGCTTTCCGGAATCAAGAGGGCTCTATTCAGAATTTGGAGAATCAGATAGGTCAGCTCGCAAGGATGGTATTTGTAAAACAATAAGGAACACTTCCGGGTAATACCGAAACAATCCCAAAGGAGCATGCAAAAGTAATCCAATTGAGGAATGGAAAGGAATTTCAAGACCAAAGGCTTACAAAGGAAGCACCCCAAGAGGAGTCTAGTGGCGAAGGACCGAACGAGATGAATTCGAAATCAAAGGAGTATCAACCAACAATACCATATCCAGTGAAACTGAATAAGGCGTGCATGGATGAGCAATATGGTAAATTTGTATCTATGTTTAAACAATTACATGTTAATTTACCTTTTTCTGAAGTCATTCAAATGCCGAAGTATGTAAAATTTCTAAAGGACTTGATTTAAAATAAAAAGAAAATAGAAGAATTATCTTTAGTAACACTTAGTGAAGAATGTTCCGCTATTTTATAGAACAAATTACCACACAAACTTAGGGATCCTGGTTCATTTTCAATTCAATGTTTAATCGGTGATTTACATGTGAATAAAGCTCTAGCAGTCTTAGCAGCTAGTATAAACTTAATGCCTTATAAAATATATTATAAACTCGGTCTAGGAGTACTTAGCCCTACTAGAATGAGTATTCAATTAGCAGATCGTTCGGTTAAGTATCTTAGAGGAATAGTAGAGGATGTATTGGTTAAGGTTGATAAGTTATATTTTTCGCCGATTTTGTTATTCTAGATATGGACGAAAATGTAGAAGTGCCACTCATACTAGGTCGTCCATTCTTAGCCACATCTAGAGCTCTTATCGATGTTTTGATGGTAAATTAGTTTTGCGAGTAGGGGAAGCTGAAGTTACTTTTCAAATCAACAATACAATGAAGCAATCTTTGGATAATGATGATTGTTGTTATTTTTGTCATGGTGTTGATAATATTATGACTTCTATGAATTCTGGAATATATTATAGAGATCCTTTAGAGATTTGCATCACTGATAGTTATTTAGAAGAAGACAAAATCAAGATATTATTGAACATTTATATTATCTAGATAACTCTATTTCGATGAATAGGAAGATTGAGTATAGTTTGATTACACAAGGAGATCTCGAAGTTCTTAAGAATAATCTTAAGGATCCACCGATAGAAGAACTTAAAAAATTACTGGATCATCTTGAGTATGAATTCTTAGTATCTAATTCTACTTACCCAGTTATTATTTCTTCTAGTTTTTCCGAAAATGAAAAAACAAAAGTTAATAAATGTGCTAAAGAAGTATAAAGGTGATATAGCATGGCAAATAACTGATATAAAAGGTATCAACCTTAGTTTTTGCACCCACAAAATCCTTTTGGAAGAAAACTATAAGCCTTCTATTCAACCGCAACATAGGCTAGATTAAAATATGAAAGTGGTAGTGAAAGCTGAGATTATTAAGTTGTTAGATGCTGGAATGATATAACCTATTTTAGATAGTTCATGGGTTAGTCCTGTATAAGTCGTTTTTAAGAAGGGTGGTTTAACAATAGTAGAAAATGATAAGAATGAATTGATTCAAACGTGAATAGTAACAGGTTGGTGTGTCTGTATTGATTATTAGAAGTTAAATGATGCTACTAGGAAAGACCATTTCCCTCCAACATTTATTGATCAAATATTAGAACGATTATAAGGCCATTCTTATTATTGTTTTCTAGAAGGATTATCTAGATATTTCAAAATCCATATAGCACTAGAAGACCAGGAGAAAACAACATTCACTTGGCCATTTGGTACCTTTGCCTATATATGTATGCCATTTGGTTTAGGTAATACACCCGCCACTTTCCAAAGGTGCATGTTAGCTATATTTAATTAGTACGTTGAAGATATAATGGAAGTCTTTATGGATGATTTTTCTATGTTTGGTAATTCTTTTGATTTGTGTTTAAGAAATTTAGAAAAAGTTCCAAGGAGATGTGAGGAAATAAATCTAGTACTTAGTTGGGAGAAGTGCCATTTTATGGTGCAAGATGGGTTAGTACTTGTCCATAAGATTTCAATCCAAGGACTTCAAGTGGATAAAGCAAAGATTGAAACCATAGAAAATTTTCCACCACCAACCTCCGCTAAGGCAGTGAGAACCTTTTTAGGTCATGCCAGATTCTATCGCCGGTTCATTAAAGACTTCTCTAAAATAACAAAACCACTTACTAGGCTTTTAGAGAAAGACGCACCTTTTATTTTTGATCAAGAGAGTCTGCAAGCCTTTGAGTTTTTGAAAGAAAGATTAATTAATTCTCCTATTATGATCGCACCTGATTTTGCTCAACCCTTTGAGATCATGTGTGACGCTAGCAGTTTTGCGGTAGGGGCTGTTTTAGGACAACGCCGAAACAAACACTTTCACCCTATATATTATGCTAGCAAAACACTTAATAATGCACAGGAGAATTATAAAACTATGGAAAAAGAACTCCTAGCAGTGGTATTTTCCTTCGATAAATTTATATCCTATTTAACATTTTCTAAGGTGGTAGTATACACAGATCACTGTGCCCTAAGAAATTTACTTGCTAAATAGGAAGAAAAACCTCGTTTAATCTTTTGGGTTCTTTTATTGCAAGAATTTGATTTGGAAATTATGGATAAACGAGGAGTAGAAAACTTTGCGGCAGATCATCTCTCATATTTAGAAAATCCACTATGAACAATGTTAGATGAGTCTGAGATTAGTGATACATTTCCGGAGGAATCGCAGTTTACATTAACTACAAATATAAATACTAATTATTCGTGGTTTGCCGACTATGCAAACTATATTGTGGCTAAGGTCCTTCCAAAAGTTTTTTCATATCAGTAGAAAAAGATATTTTTCTCTCACTTGAAATATTACTTTTGGGAGCACCCCTATCTTTATTGGATATGTGCAAATTCCATTATACGTAGATGTGTATCAGCGGAGGAGGGATTGAAAATCTTGGAGTAGTGTCATTCAGGCCCTATAGGTGGTCACTTTGGAGCAAACCGCTCTGCTAAAAAGGTTCTTAATTTGGGTTTTTTTGGCCCCTTCTATTCAGGGATGCCCAAAGGTATGAACTTTCATGTGATTCTTGTCAAAAATCAAGTAATATCTCTAAATTACATGAAATGCCACAAAACTTTATTCTTTAATGTGAAGTGTTTGATGTGTGGGGAATTGACTTTATGGGACTGTTTCAAATTTCTTATGAGAATAAATATATTTTGGTAGGTGTAGATTATGTATTGAAGTGGGTAGAGGCTCAAGCTTTCCCTACTAATGATATTAGAGTAGTAATTCAATTTCTGAAATCCTTATTGGCACAATTTGGCACACCACGTGTGCTTATTAGCGATAGGGGTACACATTTTTGTAATCTACAGTTAGATAAAGTCTTACAAAAATACAGGGTCACACATAGGATAGCCACTCCTTATCATCCACATACTAGTCGTCAGGTTGAAGTTTCAAATAGAGAACTTAAGAGAATCATAGAATAATCTATAGAAGGGAATAGGAAAAAATGGTCTAAGAAACTAAACAATTATTTGTGGGCATATAGGGCCACCTATAAATCACCTATAGGGACCACTCCCTTTAGACTAGTCTATGGTAAATCATGTCACCTGCCTAAAGAATTAGAATATAAATCGTATTGGGCAATACTCTCTTTGAATTTTTACACCAATTCTATAGGGGTGAAACAAAAACTTCTATTTAATGAATTAGATGAGTGGAGAACCATCGATTATGAAAATTCTTGGATATATAAGGAGAAGACTAAATTGTTCCATGACCGTCACCTTCGAAACCCAAAGACATTCCAAAAAGGTGACCAAGTCCTCCTTTACAATTCTCGTATTAGTTTATTCCCAGGGAAGTTAAGGTCTAAGTTGTCTGGACCTTTCCAAGTCAAATAAGTTTTTCCCTATAGCACCATTGAACTAACCCACCATTAGAAGAGAGATTTTAAAGTCAACGTACACCGATTAAAATTTTAATAATGGAGAGTTTTCTCAAGATTTCACTCATCAAGAATCATGCCTCTGACTAGACATGGATTAAGTGTAATTCAGTAATTTTTCTAAGTTTTTATTATCTTTGGTAAAATTTTTGTTAAATTTTAGTATAAAACATTATAAAATCACTTAGAAAGTAATTCCATTTCAGAGGAGCACACGGGTTTTCACTCGCCCGTTTGCCAAGCCACGTTCATGAAAAAAATTTAACCCAGCCGTGTTCAATTTAAACCCTGAGTAGGAATTATTTTTCGTGAGCATCTAACGGGTGGACACCCACCCGTGTGCTTTGCCATGTTGCATTAGCTCCATATCTCTCATACTCATCCCAAAAACCACATGGGTGGACACACACCCGTGTGTGTGCAGCCGTGTTAAATCACCCCGAGAACCACACGGATAGATACACAGCTGTGTGCACACCCATATGTAGGGTAATGAGTTGACGATGAAATGTTCCCGAGCAGGACACAGGTCCACACATGTGCATATTATTGATCGTGTTCACCTGGCGCACTGCTTCCCCATTAGTTTGACCACATGTTATTTCGAGACCCGTGTATTGCGCGGTTATTAATTAGTGAACACGGTCAACACACACCCGTGTCGCAACCCATGTTCGAAACATTATATAAGGTCGTGTGTGCTGCCGACAGTCATCTTCCTCCTCTCTAATCCCTTGTTAAAACCCTAGTTTCCAGCACCCCCTTCACGCCACAAACTCAGTTTGGAATTTTTTCCTTCAAACTTCGCGGATCCGTCTCCTCTAATCTCGATCTATATTCCTAGGTAAAATTTATATCATTTTCTTATTTTTCAATTCCTAGTTTAATCATTATCTTCTCATTCTTCTTCATTCTCTTCTCATTCTTCTCTTTCTCATTCTTCTAAATTTTATTTCTCATCTCATTCCTCTTCAATTTCTTCTTTCCCCAAGAAAAC
The DNA here is from genome assembly GCA_039513925.1 of Platanthera zijinensis. NCBI lineage: Eukaryota > Viridiplantae > Streptophyta > Magnoliopsida > Asparagales > Orchidaceae > Platanthera > Platanthera zijinensis. Next base: position 148,454,036 of record CM077086.1, read on the forward strand.
TTAATTCATTTCTTCTTCCATTTCTTAACACATTGGTTTTTCTTTTTCTTTTCTGTGCATCCGAAATAGTTTTGTTTGAAAAATTCAACTAATTTTAATCGTTCAACATATCTACAGATCATGTCGACGATACAATCACAAGGGAGATGTCGTCGTCGTCCGAATCTCACAGCGTTATCTATAGAAGGGCGTGAAAATTCTATGCACCTGGAGTTTATGGATCTAACACAAGTTAATCATTTTAATAGCCTCAACTCCAAGAAATTTCAGGATATTCGTACTATCGATTGGAGCATTTTATCGGAGATCCATTTGGCTGGCATAGTACGAGAGTTAGTTTCTGTAGGGGGGTGGGCACAATTTTTTAATATTGATGAGTTGGGGTTTAAGGAACTTACGTTAGAGTTTATGTCATCTTTCTACCTCAATCTTAGGCTGACCATCACCGATACGACCAATACACTGGAAGGGATTATTTCATTTTGAGTCACGGGGACCACCTATACTCTTTAAATTATCCAGTTCACCTAGTATTTAGGGGTGTATGAGGGCTTTTTCCTCTATAGTGCTGCATATTCTGACCTTCACCTTGATCTCCCCTCTCATGACCACGCCGCCAATATCTGGTCTCGGCTTGCTTTCGATCTGTCCCCATATGAGGCTTAGAGTTCTACGGCCTCTATGTTGCGTTCTCCTGCTCTTCATTACATCCATAATCTACTAAGTCATACTTTGAGTGGCCGAGGTGAAAGCTCTGTTGTAGTGAGTAAACAGGATATTCTTTACCTCTATAGCATGTCTTCGCGATAACAGATTCACATGGGATATTTGTTAGCACATTTCATTCTTCATCAAGCCGACAATTCCGGTATTGGGTCTATCTGTGTAGCACCCTACATCACACGATTGGTGAAGAATATGAATATCTTTGATTCCCTTTCCTCGATGACAGTAGTGGTGAGGAAAGTTCCTATCACTATAGCTAGTCTTCGATCACTCCACCTTGTCACTGTATGTCAGGGTTAGGGTGGACATGTTTAATCTATTATGAGGTGGGGGCCTCAGCTTGCTTCTAATTCCGACGATGACGACCATGACCTCGACGAGCCTCTAATTCCTCCATCCCAGTTTACTTATCATCTTGGAGAGTCTTCTGCCCCGCCTCCTCGATCGCGCTCTCAGTATTCACGTGATTTCCATCACCTTTATGAGATCGTTATCTAATCGCGCTTACATCAAATAGAGGAATCACATCAGCGGATAGAGGTCGTCGTAGCTCAGATCAGCAATCACTTGAAGATCTCTCATCCATGACTGACAGCTCCCTGCTCCCCTCACCTCCCTGACGATCCTTCAGATCCTGCCAACCCAACAGTTTATTTTTGATTTCTTTATTGTATATTATATTTGGATATATATCATCAGATATTATATGCTATCACTTTTGCTCCTATTATACTTCTTATGCTCTTCTATTTTATTGATGCTTAGTTCTTTACATATTGTTTTATTTGCTGTATTAGTTCTTTACGTTGCATTGAGGACACTGCAAATTTTAAGTCTGGGGTTTGATATTCTTAAATTCTAATATTTAACTACTGGACATGATTACAATTTGTTAAGAAACAGGCCAAAATAAAAAAAAAATTAATAAATTTTTTACTCAATATTGTTAAGCCCCCTTAATAAAATTGTTTTTGCTTATTTTTAAGCTTTCATTAATTCACTCACTTGAGATTATAACTAGTTAATCTACTTTGGCAAGATGATTAAAATGAATTAAAGTAGACTCATTGAGTGTACAAATTTGTTGTTAGTAATTATGTATAGAAATTCATTTTCTTAATTTCTCTATATAACTAATTTTTAAGATTAGTCCCCTATATTATTAACTAACAATCACTCTATTTTAGAAAATATAATTATTTATAATAAAGTGAGTCGAAGAGTGTAACATTTTGATAGTTTTGTATTCGGGAATCAAAATGAAGATTACTCTTTATTGGTGTCTAGAACTTGCACCTAGAGATCCTCAAAACATTCACATAAGTTAATTAGTTAGGGCGGAAATGACTTAGGCCTCCCATTGGATAGCTTGAGCCTTGCGAGCCCAAAACCCTAAACATTATACCCTTGCACTCCCAATTTTGACCTAATCCTTATTTCTTTCGATACACCGCTACTAAAATTCACAACGGACAAAAATCCTTACCTATTTGCACATCTATCATTGAGTTTACACCTTTTGCTATTTTAATTACAAAATTTAAACAGATGTTTTAAAGCACTTTAATAAGCTATTTATTGGTGAAGAAAAAAAAGAGAAAAAATATGAGTATGCATCAAAAGAAAGAAGAAGAAAAACAAAGGATTGAAGAAAGAAAAAAAATACAAAAAGGGGAAGTATAATAATTGTGAAGTCTGGGGGTGCTTTTATAATATTGATGTATGTTAGGATAATTACATAGCAAGAGGCTCAATCATGATCTAGGTGTGATAAGAATCATCGAGTTTATCTTTGATTATCCCACCTATAATCTTTTATCCTAATCCAAAATGTTACATCCTAATACAAGCCTTAAGGTGAAAGGAGGGAGTTATTCAGATCTACTCTAGAGGGGGGGGGTGAATAAAATGTTTTAAAAACTTTAGGCTATTTTTAATTATTCTATCAGAGTACACAAATAGTTGATACTAATAAATATTTAAGTAGAAGGAAAACTAGAGAACTATTCTAAATATCACAGGAACAAGCAAGAGCAATAAAAAAAGGTGCAACCAGACGATACAAGAAATTATATTGGTTCCCAAAATCTGGGTACATCCACTCTTCAACCACACTGGTAGGAATCACTCTCAGGTTTTTGATCAGGTGACTGCCACCAAATAATATCTATTTCAAGGGAGATATTGCAACCCTTCTGGCTTTTGATCAGGTGCCAGAAAAACCAACTTGAAGTCTTTTGATCAGGTGACCTCACAACCAAGAATTACTTTTAAAAGGAGTAAAAACCCTTTACACAGAGGAGGGAAGGAAAAAAAGTTGAGTTGTCTTCTCTTTTCTCAATCAATGAGAGAAGACTTGAGAGTGATCCCGATGGAATCAAGACTTGTCCTGTGATTTGAATGGTTCATGAAATCAAAGCCTTGTACAGGGTGTAGGACTTGAATTCCAGAAAGCTGAGATAGATTGAAGATGATTGTCTCCACAAGCTTCCTGAATGAACTCTTGTTTTGGAACTAAGAGCTATTCTTCTTCTTTTTTTGCAGCCTTGTGATTTCTTTCAAATGTCTGTCGACTGCATCAAGAAGTGCTGAATAATAATTCTCTGGGTCTTCTTTTTTCTGAGTCCCTTTTCTTTGAATAATTCCAAATTAAATTTGAAATCGTCCACATTGATTGACTACCGGAATCACAGAAACTTCTTAAACGGCTATAAGAGAATTAACTCATTTCCTTAACTATCCCAAGAAAGGCTGTATAATAACTCTGTAAAAATAATCAATTAATGCTTGCCAAGCAACAACTATATTCAGAGAATATATGCATTAATCACTCAGAGTCATATAAACAAAAGAATAAACGGTCAATAAGGAAAACAAATAACTCCAGGGAATAAAATGTTGATCTGTCAGAAATCGCCAATCTGGTCCTGAGATCGTCGAGCTCTAACATCCTCTATCGTCGAGCTTGGCCCTGTGATCGTTGACCTAAAAATCTGCTTTCCAAACTGGGCTTCAAGATTATCGAACTTAGATGGTTTATTGTCGATCTCAATCATGAAAGTAGATCATAGATCGTCGACCAGAGTTTAGCAATCGTCGATCTCATCATTTAGAGATTTAACTCTGAGATCGTTGAGCGCAGAACGAAGATTGTCGATCTCTCTTCAGAGATCGTCGATCGACTTTTTACTTAGAAACATTTCTGCCTTGTTCACTCTCTGCTGTATTCTAAGTCTATGATGTCTTGGTCTTGTCTCACTGAGTTCTTGACCTGACTGACACCTAAGACACTGGACTAGACCTTGGTTATACAATATGGGTCTGACTTATCCTAGATTAGTGAACCAAGCACAAATCCAAACTAGGGATCCAACATAAGGATCAGACCTTGCTAATCCAAACTAGTGTCATGGAGAGGGCGTGAAAAGGCAAGCTTATGGCTATCAATATTGATACTTATAAGTTTTGAAACACTAATGTTTACCTTATTAAGATTGTTATTTTCTCCTCACATATGTTATGGATGATTATAATTTTATTTCTAGGAAACAGTGAAAGATAGTTAAAAGATATTTGGAAGGAATATTAAGATAAAGTTATATTTAGAAAAGTCTGCTATACTATTTCCTATACAATTACAACATCAAATTTCTTTTGGAATTCATAGCTACCAGCTTGCGGAAGAAAAATTAATTATTGGTAATCAAAATGATTGAATTAGTTTGCTTAGGAACGAACAAACACTTAAGTGTGGGGGTATTTGATGAGTAAAATTATATAAGTCCTTTTAACTATCATGTTTGTAATCATGTCCACTATTTTCTACCTCCATTCGTTATAATTGAACAAAAATAGTTAAGAATTTGAATTATCATGATTAGAAGAGCAAAATATAGATTTTCCTGTATTTCCCTTTATAAGTTATTTATTTATTCATTAATCTTCTAAATCCAGGTCTTGCAAGTCCTTGGAACTAAAAGTCTTTGAGAAAACAGAGGTGTTCATGGATCAAACATGACTGATGGAAAAGGTCTTGGATTGGGCACGCATGGGTAGGGACACGCCCAAGTCACTAGCCATGTCCTTCTCTTGAAAGATCACTTATGCACGTGCGGCAAGTGTACCGATCGCTGTCAAGTAATAATTATTGGCAGTAGCTTCCCTGAGTATCGATTTCTCGCATAGCACAATTAGGGATCAAGGGTTTTAGTACTTTGGAGGAATGAGTGCAAGTGCAAAGTGAGCAAGGGGGGTTTCGATTGGTGTTTACTAAATTAAACAACCTACAATTACTGCGGGTCGCCTTCACCGCTTTGCTCGGGTGAATCACTATGGAGAGTGATAGCAGAGTGTGAGTACTAGTGATGGTCAAAAACACCTCTTCACAACGCACACTTCTAGCAAATGCTAGAATGGCCAAAACACATACTCTAGTAAGAATAATGAGCTTAACAAAGCATAGCAAGTTCACAAAACACCTAAGCAAAAGCATAAAGCATTCTAGAACCACAAATGCATATCACACCACAATATTCAACAAGAGTTTAGCAATGAGTAAATAAAAGAGGAGGGAAGAGAGATTACAACCAACACAAAAAAGCTTTCCAAGATTCTTGGCCGGAAATTAGGGGTATCAACCCTTGTCCGTGCTCGGTCTTAGAAAGGAGTACAGGATCCAAGAGGAGCTATCACTTCCTCCGTCGAACCCATCTTCGTATTGCTGAGGTTGCTGAGGCGGTATGGAACTTGGTGGGCTATAACGAGTAGCTTAAACCGGAGCTTCAAACATAGCAATATATATGACGGTGGAGGATGAAGCTTTCGCAAGCTCTATGGAGTGGAATGTGTGGCTGGATCTTCCCTCCAAGGAAGAGAGAGATAAAGGGGGCAGGAGAGTGATTTTCCCGCTCAAGAGAGCCAAAAAGGCGGGCTGGCTGGTCTCCCCTCATAAATGGCACAGGCTGCAACTTAAATAGAATTTTATCAAAAAATTGGTCTCGCACGGTTCGACGCACGACCGTGCGCGAACCGTGCGATATTATAATAAAACATGCGACTGCGAAGAAGAAGCGTTGACCCATGCGTTTCCTTCGCGCACTGGCAATCCGCTCATGCGTGAATAAATTTGCACGGGTAACCACTGAACGAAGAAATTTGCAGGCAAAAAAATGGAACCGTTCGTTTTACTCGCGCATGGGCGCTTCCGCCCATGCATGAAGTAAAACGCACGATAAACAACAGAACAAAGAATGACAGGCAAAATCCAGAATGCTACAGGAAAACCGTGCATTTCCTTCACGCACAGTTTGGGTGAAACCGTGCATGAAGGATTCCCACGAGCTGGTCATTTCACCAGATTTACCGGTGGAAAATGCATGACCAAAACTAACCATGCGCTAAGGAAATGCATGACCATGCGTTTCCCTCAAATTAGAATTTATAAAAGGGGAAAACTAACCACCTACAAGCAAGGAAAAATAAGGCAACAGAGGACCATCCAACAATACAGAAATGAAGAGAAAACTACTATAAGAAGCCCTGGGGAGCAACACGTGCTTACCCCCAACAAATAATTGCGCAATTGCGCACGCAAGGGGAGGAAAAGCACACAAAGCATGAATGTCAAGAAGGATGAGATAAACAACGAAAACATCTAATAAATGAAGTGCAAAGGAATGAAAACAAGCCCATATGAGCCCGCAAAACCCTATATAAACGGGACTCATCACACCCCTACACTTAACCATTTGTGCGTCCCGAACAAAGATGATCCTCGCAGACCAGAAAAAGTACTAGCTAACATAGCAATTTTGATCCGGAGTACCATGCAAAGTTGCATGCGCACGGGCGTAAAAATTGAGCAAATAAAATTTCTAAGCATACTGATGACTAGTTTTAGTCATCGTTTTTGGGGTAATTTAGTTGCTTAAATTCCTAAGTATTATTATAATTTTATGTTTTTTTTATGCTTGTATGTTGTTGTTGTGTTATTTTTATAAATCTATAGTTTTATTTTATGTTTGGTTGTTATTTTATGTTATGTTTATGTTATTGTTATGTCTAGTTTTATTTTTAAATATTATTATCTTTGTTATAGTTTAGTTTTACAATGACATGTTATTATGATTAATGTTATAATTATTTGGTTTAGAATTGTTATATGTTCTATGTTTAGTTATATTTTGTTATTATAAATTTAGCTAATGTGTGTTGTTTTGTTTTATTTTATAGGTTCAACAAGGAGCAGCCCAACCACAAGCACAACCATTATTGGAGCAGCCCGGCCACCTATCACATCCAACCTGAGCCTCACAATAATTGGAGCAGCCCATGTGCAGCCGGCCTTCCCTTGAAGCAGCCCAACCCGAGCCTACAAGTGCAGCCGGCCTACTACATGCAGCAGCCCTCTCAAGAAGCCCAAACCCGAGCCCTTGCATGTACCTTTTCCATTTGGAGCAGCCCATACAAAGCCCATAATGGCCGGCCACCTTTTGCTCTCCCCCTCTCTCTTTCTCCTTCATCTTTTATTACATGCATTAACATATCCCCATGTTTGTGGCCAGCCCCCTTCACACCATCAAGAGCAGCCCCCTCTTTCATTAAATGCCATGCATGAAAATTTTCATGCATGGTCGGGCACCTTTTCTCTCATGCATGCATCTCCCTCTCTCCTCATTAAATCCAAATGCATTCATTCCCATATGCTTGGCCGGCCACTATTCTCCCTCTCTCTCCATCTACATTAAATTCTCTTTCTCTCTTTCTCCTCTTCATTACTACATGCATGAATCTTCTCCCCATGAAGTGGCCGGCCCCTCCCTTGTGCCCTTTCATTTTCTTATGTTCTAGAATCCTCTCCATCCCCTATATAAGCCACCCCAACCCTCAAGCCAAAGGATTATAAAAATTGTTGGAGTGAAGTTCTAAGCAAGTTTGAGTGTTGAGTTGGAGATTTTGAGTGTTTGTGAGTTGTAATTCTCTTTTCATTATTGTCATTGTTTTTCATTAGTGCAAGCTTTATTTTTTTATGATTTCATGTTATAATTTTCTTTTCCTTGTAGTGCCATAATTTGGCCTTTTTATTTCCTTGTTTTGTACACTTTCTTTGTTCAAGTAATAAAACATGTTCTTCTCTTATTTTACTTTGTCTTTCCTTTCGAATATGCGTAGCTAATTTTCCTTTAGCATTCGATCGTGAGGATCCATAAAATGAGATGAGGGTTTCTTGTATTTCATAGTTTTATTTTTTCTAAATTCTACTCGGTCCTTCTTTGATTTTTATTTCGTAGACTCCGTATTTCCGTATACGGTAGTAGGCTTAGGATCTCATATTTGAGTAGCCGAGAGGCTCGTGAATATGAAAGATCACTCAAAGAAGGATGGAGTTGAACACAACCCTAGAGATAGGACGACGTAAATCTTCCGGATTGGAGTCAAATCCAATAGTGCGGATCACATCGATAATGCAACTTAAGGCTTCTTTGGTTTGTAAAGAGATTTCGATCAAAGAGTATATAAGTTAGGAGACCTAATGCTCCAGCGAGATTTTGTCTCATTTTCGGATCCGTCACAACCGAGTTTGATTTGCAAATTTAAAACTATACCTTTTATCTCTCTCGTTTCATTTTATGGTGAATCAATGATCGAATGCTAGCTTTTTAATATAAGTTTTTCGTCTCGCAAATTATTATTTATTTCACTTTTAAAAATTCTCAAAATCCAATAATTTTCCGATAGGATAATAGTTCAAACGTGAGTAGCAGTACTTGACAACCCCGTGTTTAAATACGACCTTGATACTACGATTCGACAGGTACGCTTGCCTGTTCGGGTTTTGGCCCATCAAGTTTTTGGCGCCATTGCTGGGGATTTTTTTGTCAATATTTTGAAAACGCTTGCGCTATTACTTCTGCAAAAAAAAATCAAAAAAAATTATATATATTTAAATATTTATAATCAACCCACTTCATCTTATTTTCTACCCAACCTAAAATCTCTCGAAAAGGGTAAGAGACTTTAAGCGCCGCCTTTTACCTAGTACCTTGTGAACCCTTCACCAGGTAGTCCTTGGGAAGTTCGAGAGCCAAATCGTAAAAAATCTATTTTCAAAAAAAAAAATCCTTTCTTCTCTTTTCCTTTCTTTTTCAAGTTTTCATTTTCATTCCCCTTCGTCTTCTTTGCTAGTGCATGACTCGAGCGAATCCGTCACTACTTGTTGATTTGTACCCAGAAATCGAACGCTCCTTTCGGAGACAACTACGATTCGTGGCTTCCACTTCTCAAACAGCGGTTGAGGATTCCTTCGGGGATTGCAATTTTAATTCTGTAATGGGAGACCCTAACCCAGGAATGGCTCAGCAAAGGACCATGTCCGATTATGCTCGACCCAACTTGAAAGGGATAGAGATAAGTATTGTTAGACCTGCGATTGCGAACAATAACTTCAAGCTTAAGCCTAGCATCATTCAAATGGTGCAGCAATATGTATAGTTCGACGGATTACAAGATGAAGATCCGAACTTGCATATTGCTAATTTTCTTGAAATCTACGACACCTTTAAGATTAATGGTGTTTCAGATGATGCTATAAGGCTAAGACTCTTCCCATTCTCCTTAAGAACTAAAGCCAAACAGTGGTTGAGTTCTCTTCCAAGAGGATCAATCACTACTTGGAACATTTTAACTGAAAAATTTCTTTCTCGTTATTTCCCCCCCGCCAAAACTGCTAAGCTACGAAATGATATAACTTCATATTCTCAAATTGATTCTGAGACCCTCTATGACACTTGGGAGAGGTTCAAAGAACTTTTGAGAAGATGCCCACATCATGCTCTGCCTGTATGGTTGTAGGTCCAGACATTCTACAATAGGCTAAACCAAGAAACTATGCAGATGATTGATGCCGCTTCCGCTGGTTCTTTGGACCGCAAAACTCCAGAAGCCGCTCTTGAGCTTATCGAGGACATGGAGATGAACACCTATCAGTTGAATTCGTCTAGGACTCGCCCATCTAAACCTGCAGGTATATATGAAGTGGATTCGGTGACGCAACTGGCGATGCAAGTGGAAATGCTGAACAAGAAGATTACGGAGATGACTGCACCCTCCGCCGCTAAGGTATATGAAAATGCTGCTGCTGCTGAGCAGGTGGATTATCTGGGGAACATACCCAGGCCTGCTCAAAATAATTCTGCCATTAATTTTTCCTTTTTTTGAAATTTTCTTCTCCTCCTGGTTTTTCTTCTTCTTCTTCGAACACTTATCATCCTGGATGGCGTAACCATCCTAATTTTTCTTGGAGTAATAACGCTAATGTTGTACGCCCACCGCACGATTTTACACCACCACCACCACCACCATAACAAAATTTTCAAAAACCTTCCTCTTTGGAAGAGATCCTCGCTAAGTATATAAGCTCGAACGATGCTACTATTAGAAACTTAACGGGATCAATAAAAAATTTAGAAAATCAGGTCGGCCAACTCGCCAAGGCTTTTTCTGAGAGACCACCTGGAACTCTTCCCTCGAACACTGAGCCTAACCCAAGGGAACACACAAATGCAATTTCCCTTCGGAGCAGTAAGGTTGTTAACGAGCCCACCACAAGGGAAGAGCCAAGGGTGATTGTCCCTCCTATTTTTATCCCCATGGAAAATGAAAATCAAATCTTGAAAATGAAAAATCTGCTTTTGAAAAAGATATCTCTATTTTTTCTGATTCTGAAAAAGAAAAAGATGATTTTCAAAATGATGCTCCAGTTATTATAAAGGAATCTCCGCCACCTCCTTATCCGGCTCGACTTAGGAAGGAAAATTTAGACGATCAGTACAAACGCTTCCTTGAAATGTTCAAAAAAATTCACATTAATTTTCCATTTCATGAAGCGATTAGTCAAATGCCTAAGTATGCGAAGTACCTTAAGGATCTATTAACAAACAAGTCGAAATTGGAAAATTTATCACATATAACATTTAATGAAGAATGCTCGGCGATCGTTAAAAACACTAATCTTCCTAAAAAGATAAACGATCCGGGTAGTTTTTCCATTCCTTGCGTCTTTGGTGATTTATTTGTTAAACATGCATTAGCAGATCTAGGAGTGAGCATCAATTTGATGCCTTTTTCTTTATTCAAGAAACTAGGATTGGGCACTCTTAGCCTACAAGAATGAGTATCCAATTAGCTAATAGGTCCATTAAGTACGCATTAGGTATCATTGAGGACGTGCTAGTGAAGGTCGACAAATTCATCTTCCCGGTGGATTTTGTCATTCTTGATATTGAAGAGGACATCGAGGTCCCTCTTATCCTTGGCCGACCCTTCCTAGCCACCTCTCAAGCGATCATCGATGTTAGTAATGGAAAGTTTTTCTTGCGTGTGGGAGATGATGAGGTCACATTTTCTATTAATCAATCAATGAAAAATTCTTTAAAAAATGATGACTCATGCTTCTTTATTGATGTTTTAGATGAGGATTCTTCCCATTCTCTTTCTAACATCTCTTTTAACGAATTTTCCTCTTCTTTTTCTGAAATTTCTTCAAATGATTTTGAAAACACGGTGATGTCAATACAAGAAAATTTTGAAAATAATTCCGTCTTTGGTAGAAAAAAGTATGAAAATATCATTTTTGAAAAAGAAAAGAATTTAAAAAACTCTTATGATGAACCAACTCATCTTGATTTAAAACCACTTCCTGAGCATCTCAAATATGCCTTTCTTGCAAAAGATTCTAAATTGCCCGTTATAATCTCGGCCTATCTTTCTAAATCCGAAAACGATCAGTTGATCGAAGTACTACAAAAACATCGCCGAGCTATAGCGTGGAAAATTTCTTATATTCCTAGCATAAGCCCCTCCTTCTGCACCCACAAAATATTTTTTGAAAATAATTCTAAGGGTGTAGTCCAACCTCAACGTCGTCTTAATCCTAACATGAAAGAGGTTGTGAAGGGTGAGGTTCTTAATTTATTATGTGCGGGAATAATATATCCTATTTCGGATAGTCAGTGGGTAGTCCAGTCCAGGTTGTTCCTAAAAAGGGTGGAGTCATGGTAGTATCGAATGAAAATAACGATCTAATTCCCACTAGGATGGTGACGGGATGGAGGATGTGCATCGATTACCGTAAATTAAATGATGCCACTCGTAAAGATCACTTCCCCCTCCCCTTTATCGATCAAATCTTAGAACGCCTATCCGGGCATAGTTTTTATTGTTTTCTCGACGGTCTTTTGGGATATTTCCAAATCCATATTGCACCCGAAGACCAAGAGAAGATAACATTCACTTGCCCCTTTGGAACCTTTGCCTACCGTAGGATGCCTTTTGGGCTATGCAACGCACCAGCTACCTTTCAACGGTGTATGCTAGCCATCTTCGATAAATATGTAGAAAATATAATGGAAGTTTTTATGGACGACTTTTCAGTTTTTGGCGACTCATTTGAATTGTGTTTAAATAATCTAGGAAAAGTTTTAAAACACTGCGAACAAACGAATCTCGTTTAAAATTGGGAGAAGTGCCACTTTATTGTACGTGAAGGTTTAGTCCTTGGCCACAAAATTTCCGCTAGGGGAATTGAAGTGGACAAGGCAAAAATTGAAATAATTGAAAAGTTACCGCCACCTACAACTGTTAAAGCGATTAGAAGTTTTTTAGGGCACGCTGGTTTTTATCGTAGATTTATTAAAGACTTTTCAAAAATCACTAAGCCTCTCACCCACCTTCTCGAAAAAGACACTCCTTTCGATTTTTAATGAATCTTGTCTCGAGGCATTTGAATTAATAAAATCAAAACTTATAAATGCTCCTATTATGATCGCCCCAGTTTGGGGTTTACCATTCAAAATTATGTGCGATGCGAGTAATCATGCGGTAGGTGCGGTTCTAGGTCAGCGAATTGCGAAGAACTTTCATCCGATTTTCAATGCTAGTAAAACTCTAACTTCTACTCAAGAAAATTACACCACGACGGAGAAAGAACTCTTAGCGGTTATTTTTGCTTTTGATAAATTCCGACCGTATGTTACTCCTTCTAAAGTTATTGTTTTCAGGGATCATTCTGCTTTGAAGTACCTCCTTTCTAAACCGGATGCCAAGCCGCGTCTTATCCGTTGGATCCTCTTACTTCAAGAATTCGACTTGGAGATTCGGGATAAGAAAGGAGCGGAAAACTTAGCAGATGATCATCTTTCGCATCTTGAAAATCCCAATCTTGATATTTTAAATGAAACGTTTATTAATGACTCTTTTCCAGATGAGCGTATTTTAAAAATTTCTTCTTCTACCCCCTGGTTTGCCGATCTGGCCAATTATCTTGTGGTCCGGGTCCTTCCAAAAGAATACTCAACTCACCAAAAGAAAAAAATTCTTTTCTGAGTTGAAGTATTATTTTTGGGAAGACCCATTTCTATTTCGCATTTGTGCGGATCAGGTGGTAAGGAGATGTATTTCCCGGGAAGAGGGTCAACAAATTTTAAAACATGTTCATGAAGGTCCGACTGGCGGGCACTTTCAAGCAAACCGCACCGCACACAAAGTACTTAGTGCTGGCTTTTATTGGCCAAGCATATTTAAAGATGCAAGAATCTTTGTGGGAGGATGTGATCGATGCCAGCGGACTGGTAATATCTCTAATAAAAATGAAATGGAACAAAACTATTTTCTCGAGTGTGAAGTTTTTGATCTGTGGGGCATAGAATTCGTCGGCCCATTTCCTTCCAGTTTATGTAATAAATATAATTTAGTCACAGTTGATTACGTTTCCAGGTGGGCGGAAGCCCAAGCTTTACCAAATAATGATGCTCGCGTTGTTGTTGCTTTTCTTAAAAAATTATTTTCTCGTTTTGGTTTTCCTCGAGCGATCGTTAGTGATAGGGGATGTCATTTTTGCAACGCCCAACTCGCTAAAGCTTTAACTAAATATGGCATTATGCATAAATTATCCACCACTTATCACCCCCAAACTAACGGTCAGGTCGAGGTAGTTAATCGAGAACTTAAACGAATTTTGGAAAAAACCGTTTCTACTTCTCGTAAGGATTGGTCTTTAAAATTAGACGATGCTCTTTGGGCCTATCGGACAGCGTACAAGACCGCCATCGGTTGTACTCCTTTCCGATTAGTCTATGGAAAATCGTGTCATCTTCCGGTAGAAGTAGAACACCGTGCGTTTTGGGCATTAAAATTATTTAATTTCGATCCGCACTCGGTCGGCGAGCATAGAAAACACCAACTAAATGAGCTTGACGAGTGGCGAGCATACGCATATGAAAATAATAAAATTTATAAAGAACGCACGAAATTGTATCACGATAAGAACCTGCGCTATCCTAAAACGTTTAAACCAGGCGATCATAATCTTCTTTTTAATTCACGCTTACGTCTCTTCCCTGGAAAACTTAAATCTAGATGGTCTGGCACTGTTTACGGTCAAGGACGTTTTTCCTTACGACACGGTGTTACTTTCGCACTCCGATAAGGGGGATTTTAAAGTAAATGGCCATAGACTTAAACTTTATTTTTCTAATGATTCTGTGTCTTCTGCACTAGAGAATCTTATTCTGGACTCTTAGATTGTTATTTTATTATGGGCATTTTTATTTTTGGACTACTACTTATTATTATTATTATTATTATTATAGAACTTTTATTTGGATTGTTGTAATAAAGAACACTATTGGGCATCTGCCCATAGACTCTATTATTTTTCTGCTTTTATTTTGCTCTTCTCACCGGAGGCCAATCAATTACAAGTTTGTGGTCGCCGCTCTGCCACTGCTGATATCAAATGGATCACGTCAAACCTGCTGACGAACAAGTGCACTAAAAAGCAAGCATGGGGGAGCGACATCCGCCTTCATCTCACAACCCCAGGGAAGTCCTGTTCTTTGTTTTTATTTACTTTACTTTCTGCATTTTTTTCTTTTTCTCTTCTTCTCAGTCCCCTTCTCTTTTTCTTTTTGTTTCCTTCATTGAGGGCATTGAAGAGTTTAAGCATGGGGGAGGGTTTATTTTCCTTCTTTCTTCTTTCTTTTTTTTTTAAAAAAATTATGTTCTAAATTAGTATAGTACTTTATTTTAACTTCAAAAAAAATAAAAAAAAATCTAAAAATTATAAACTATAAAACCCAAAAAAATTAGAAAAACAAAAATCAAAATAATGTGTGCTAAAATCTATTTGAAAAACAAAATCTAAAATTATTTTTATCTTTCTTTTTATGTTTCTTCTAGTGATGTGTAGGCCCGTGCGGTTTTTGTAGTTTTATATAGATTACTTTGAAAATGTTCTCTAAACTTATCATTTTAACATAGTTTAGTTCTACTAGTTTCTCTTTCTTAAATATAGGCGTCCGCTTTTTTACGTTATAAGTTAGCAATTTGTAGTTATGTCTTTTTATTCGGTTAGTTTCTTATGAATGGTTGATAGGTATCATTAGCTCTTTTTCATTTACGAGGTAGTCTTTCTTGGTGTCTAGAACTTGTCCCAATCTACTCTCGAAACATTTGCGTCGTTTTTACGTTCTTTAGAAATGATTTAGGCCACCGTTTGACTAGTTTGAGCTTTTCTTGCCCACCAAAAACATCACCATTGCTAAACAATTTTGGGCCTTTTCATGTTTTCTTTGTTTTTAGCTCCACCTTTCATTTCATTATATTCACCAAAGCCAAAATGCCCTTCTTATTTTTCACACTATAACCTTGAGCTTAAAAATTATTTTGTGAGGGGTATTATCTTTGAAATGAAAAGGACATTATAAAGCATATTTTTGGAGCTTTCTTATCCAAATGTTATTAAAAAAAATGAAAAAATAAAAATCAAACAAATGAATGAATGAATGAAAGAAAAAGTTTTTGTTTGGCCAAGTTTATAAAAGAAAATTTCATGGCCTTATTTTGTAGTATAAATTGGAGAAATGACTTGCTTGTAATTTCTCATTTTGCTATCATGTTTTTTACTATTTTTGAGCTCACTTTGGTTTAGTGTTTAAGCCCTCATGTTTATCCTTGTTTTCACTTCCTAATTATTTACCTAAGCCAAGTCTTAACGCCTATTAGAAGTCCTATTGATCTTAGAACGTAAATTCGCGTAGTGGAGAAAGTGTGAACGTACAATCCTATGGCCACCATCATTGATGGATTTCTTTGGAGGTTACCTTGGAGTGTTTTAGGGTTAATGTTTATCTAGCAACCTAGTAGTTTGTTAATGCGCCGTTTATTTAGAACCTCTACTTTTGTTTTCCTTATTTTCATTTATTTTGGATGCCTTGTTTTAAGATTTAGAAATGTATAGACTTTTTTTATGTTTTAATGAAATTTTTAGGGTTCCACTTTCAAATTTTCTATTGTGAACTTCTCACCCCACTAGTTGATAACATGGAAATTAGGATAGTTTAAATTTTCATATTTTGCTTTTCTTAACTATGGAACCTAAAATATATATATATCTTTTGCTTTCTTTTTGTTTTTCCCTAGTCTTTATTTCTCTTTGCTTGAGGGCAAGCAAATGTCTAATCATGGGGAGAATTTGATGACAAGTTTTAGTCATCATTTTTGGGGTAATTTAGTAGCTTAAATTCCTAAGTATTATTATAATTTTATGTTTTTTTTATGCTTGTATGTTGTTGTTGTGTTATTTTTTATAAATCTAAAGTTTTATTTTATGTTTGGTTGTTATTTTATGTTATGTTTATGTTATTGTTATGACTAGTTTTATTTTTAAATATTATTATCTTTGTTATAGTTTAGTTTTACAATGACATGTTATTATGATTAATGTTATAATTATTTTGTTTAGAATTGTTATATGTTCTATGTTTAGTTATATTTTATTATTATAAATTTAGCTAATTTGTGTTGTTTTGTTTTATTTTGTAGGTTCAATAAGGAGTAGCCCAAGCACAAGAACAACCATCATTGGAGCAGCCTGGCCACCTATCACATCCAACCCAAGCCTCACAATAATTGGAGCAGCCCATGTGCAGCCGGACTTCCCTTGGAGCAGCCCAACCCAAGCCTACAAGTACAACCGGCCTACTATATGCAGCAGCCCCCTCAAGAAGCCCAAACCCGAGCCCTTGCATGTACCTTTTCCATTTAGAGCAGCCCATACAAAGCCCACAATGGACGGCCACCTTTTGCTCTCCCCCTCTCTCTTTCTCCTTCATCTTTTATTACATGCATTAACATATCCCCATGTTTGTGGCCGGCCCCCTTCACACCATCAAGAGCAGCCCCCCTCTTTCATTAAATTCCATGCATGAATATTTTCATGCATGGCCGGACACCTTTTCTCTCATGCATGCATCTCCCTCTCTCCTCATTAAATCCAAATGCATTCATTCCCCTATGCTTGGCTGGCTACTATTCTCCCTCTCTCTCTCCATCTACATTAAATTCTCTTTCTCTCTTTCTCCTCTTCATTACTACATGCATGAATCTTCTCCCCATGAAGTTGTCGGCCCCTCCCTTGTGAACTTTCATTTTCTTATGTTCTAGAATCCTCTCCATCCCCTATATAAGCCACCCCAACCCTCAAGCCAAAGGATTACAAAAATTGTTGGAGTGAAGTTCTAAGCATGTTTGATCGTTGAGTTGGATATTTTGAGTGTTTATGAGTTGTAATTCTCTTTTCATTATTGTCATAGTTTTTCATTAGTGCAAGCTTTAATTTTTTATGATTTCATGTTATAATTTTCTTTTCCTTATAGTGGCATAATTTGGCCTTTTTATTTCCTTATTTTGTACTCTTTCTTTGTTCAAGTAATAAAACATGTTCTTCTCTTATTTTACTTTGTCTTTCCTTTCGAATATGCGTAGCTAATTTTCCTTTAGCATTCGATCGTGAGGATCCATAAAATGAGATGAGGGTTTCTTTTATTTCATAGTTTTATTTTTGTTAAATTCTACTCGGTCCTTCTTTGATTTTTATTTCGTCGACTCCGTATTTCCGTTATACGGTAGTAGGCTTAGGATCTCATATTTGAGTAGCCGAGAGGCTCGTGAATGTGAAAGATCACTCAAAGAAGGAAGGAGTTGAGCGCAACCCTAGAGATAGGACGACATAAATCTTCCGGATTGGAGTCAAATCCAATAGTGCGGATCACATCGATAATGCAACTTTAGGCTTCTTTTGTTTACAAAGAGATTTTGATCAAAGAGTCTATAAGTTAGGAGACCTAATGCTCTAGCGAGATTTTGTCTCATTTTCGGATCCGTCACGACGGAGTATGATTTGCAAATTTAAAACTATACCTTTTATCTCTCTCGTTTCATTTTATGGTGAATCAATGATCGAATGCTAGCTTTTTAATATAAGTTTTTCATCTCGCAAATAATCATTTATTTCACTTTTAAAAATTCTAAAAATCCAACAATTTTCAGATAGGATAATAGTTCAAGCGTGAGTAGCAATACTTGACAACCCCGTGTTTAAATACGACCTTGATACTACGATTCGACAGGTACGCTTGCCTGTTCGGGTTTTGGCCCATCACATACAAACTAATATATAGTTTTCAGCCTGAGTAAAAATAAATTCTATAACTACTATAATAATAGAATCACGGTCAATCCTTCAGTCGCTCGTAGGGAGAAAATAAACTAGCCGCTAAGATGAGTATTGCCAAAGATCGAGAATCAGGACAACCCCCAAAAGAATCCACCAATGTCGGTGGCCATAAGCTTGCCCTTCCGCACTCTCTCAACGATACTAGTTCGACTTAAGCGCAAGTCAGTTGGACTTTAGGAAAAGTTGGGGCTTGTGTTTCGGTGAGGTAAATAAGGATAAAAAGGGTGGTTAAGCTCAAAAACCCAAATGAGCTAGCACAAAAAGGATCCAATCCGCTATCCGCTAAACGAATGAGTACACCACAACCCCAGACTTAACTTTTAACATATGGGTGTGCGCACCGTCTACTCCACATACAATCACATTTTCAAAAAGATTTTCAATCAAACATTTTCTTCTTTTTTTTTCTTCTTTACAAATATTTTTTTCTTTTTAATTTTTATTTTCACAATATCAGCAATTATAGACTTGGGCGCACTTCCACATTTTCACAAATAACAACACCACATCACAACCCAACATAAAAATAGGAAAAACTAAAGCTCAACTTGGGCGTGCGACTAGGATAGGCTATGAGGCTTTTGTAAAATCATAGTGGCGCTGAATCAAAGGAAAGGGTAGGCACAACGGGGCTAGCGAAGATATGACGTTAGTAACGGTACAAAGCTCAAACTGGCCAAAAAGAAGGCCTACATCTTGCTCGCCCTTAGTTAACCATGTACTCATGCTTCGAGAGTAGCCTGGGGAAAGTTCTTAGCCAACAAGAGAGACTACCCTTTCTCTCGACTCGAGAAATACAAATCTAACGACCGTCTAAACACATCCCTAACCTACCGTCGGATTCACAAAAAATTTTTTGAGTAGTATAAAAAGAATTTACGCAGCTAGAAAAAAATATAAACTAGCAGTATGCAAAAAAATTAATCTTACAATAATTTCTACAAGAGACGGGAGCACTTGACTAGGAACACAGCGAGGCCAACATTTTACTCCATCGAATAATCCTAAGTTAGCACAGTAATCTTCCCAATTCTAATGAAAGAAGATCGCTTGACTCGCAACTCGCAAAAAGATAAGAACGCGCTCAAGTGGGTGCATGGGTGCACAAAGCAATGACTACGTAATCCAAAAATAACAACTACTGGCAAGAAAATTAAGTGCGAGTGCAACGAGTAACAACTACATGCTATCCCCCAAACTTAATCTAACAAAACAACAATGATGATGAAAATGTAATCTAAGAGGTGATGGAAGAGGTTACCCAATTCTCAAAGATGAGCATACAAGAAGTTAGGCATTGAAACTCGATCAACAACCCTACGGCCCAAGAAATCATTACCTGCAAGAATAAACAATCTCCAACCACGCAAGATAATAAGAAACACAAGAAAATAGAGAAAATAGCAAGAAATGCAAGCAAGGCAAGGCAATAGCCTTATACACAATATAGAGGCAGCAAAATTGGGTTGTCCCTTATAAGCCCTTGTCTTTACCGTCCTAAAGGTGGACCAAATACCTGTATTAGCACTTTATTAAAATTGTTCATAAGATTTAGCTTACAATACAACAGAAAATAAGAACTAGGTAGTAGAGAAGAGTGAATCATGTAACATCATTGGCGGGGTTCCCTAAGTCTATAACTTCCCCTTGATCAACAGCCTCCCCTTGAATGTAGTGCTTCAGCCTTTGCCTGTTAACCTTGAATGTCCCAAGCTTTCCTCCAAAAACTTCAATCGCACCAAACGGCGACACACCGTTCACAATGAAAGGTCCGCTCCATCTTGACTTTAACTTACCTGGGAACAGTTTCAAGTGAGAGTTTAATAAGAGGGCCTTGTCTCCAACCTTGAATTCATTAGGTACAATATGTCGATCATGCCATCGCTTAGTTCGTTCCTTGTAGTTGTGTGCGTTATCATGAGCCAGTAATCTGAATTTAATTTTTTTAACCTCTCTTTGGTAGTAGTGGTGAGATCCATATTTAGAAGATTGGTTGCCCAAAGAGCCTTGTGTTAAAGCTCAACCGACAGGTGACATGATTTGCCAAAAACAAGTCGGTAAGGGGACATCCCAATAGGGGTTTTATAAGCTGTCCTGTATGCCCATAATGCTTCATCAACTTTCTTCGCCCAATCTCTTCTTTTCCCGAGAATAGATTTTTCCAGAATCCTTTTTAATTCCCTATTGGATACTTCCACCTGACCACAGGTTTGCGGGTGATAGGCCAAAGCGACCCTATGATGTACTCCAAATCGCTTCAGAAGAGTAGAGAATTGTCGGTTGCAAAAATGGATTCCATCGTCCGAGATGATAGATCGCGGGGTACCAAAGCGTGTAAAGATGTGCTTATGCAAGAATTGACGCACAGTGCGGCCATCATTGTCAGCAATATCTTCCGCTTCAACCCATTTGGAGACGTTGTCAACAACCACAAGGATATATTTTTTTGCAAATGAAGGAGGGAAGGGCCCCATGAAATCAATAACCCAAATATTTAAAGGCTCACACACTAACATATTATTAAGGGGCATTTCATCCTTTCTCGAGATATTCCCAGCTCGTTGACATTCATTGCATTCCTTTATATGAACATAAGCGTCCCTGAAAAACGTTGGCCAGTAGAACCCTCATTGTAGAACCTTATATGCAGTCCTCGCTGCTCCCATGTGGCCTCCTGCCTCACGATTGTGATAGTGTTGAAGAATTGATCCGTGTTAAGATTATGAGACACACCTTCTGATGATGTCGTAAGCGCAAGTGCGGAATAACAATGGGTCCTCCCAAATGTAATGCTTAGCATCTGAGAGGAACTTCTTATTTTTCTAGAAGGAAAGGCTGGGAGGCAATTTTTCGCAAACAAGGAAGTTAGCAAAGTCAGCAAACCAGGGAGCCTTACAATCATCTGCAGTTAACGAGAAAAGAGTTTCATCGGCAAAAGAGTTGGAAATTTGATAGTCATCTAGTTGTGAAGCATCAGGCGTTTCTAACCGCGATAGATGGTCCGCAATAACATTCTCAACTCCCTTCTTGTCTCGTACTTCCAGCTCATATTCTTATAACATTAAAATCCATCGGATCAGGCGTGGCTTGGCATCCTTTTTATGCATCCGGTACTTAAGAGCAGCGTGATCAGTATATACCACAACCTTTGATAACACATTGTATGGGTGAAATTTCTCCAAAGCGAAAACCACTGGAAAAAACTCTTTCTTAGTGGTGGTGTAGTTCTACTGAGCATCATTCAAAGTTAGACTAGTATAAAAAAATATATGGAACACCTTATTCTTCCGCTTCCCCAGGACTGCACCGACAGTGAAGTCACTACCGTCACACATCAATTCGAAAGGTAATGTCAAGTCAGGGGACGTAAGAATTGGGGAACTAGTTAAGCAGTTCTTCAAATTGCAAAAAGCTTGCAAGCAATCATTATTGAACTTGAATTCCACGTACTTACCCAGAAGATTGCTTAGTTCTTTCGCGATAGAAGAGAAGTCTTAAATGAATCCCCATTAGAATCCGGCATGACCCAAGAAAGCTAGGAATAACCATCACAGAAGAGGGATCAGGCAGTTTCTTGATAACTTCTGCCTTAGCGTGGTCCACAACAATGCCTAAGCTTGACACCTCATGACCAAGGACTATTCCCTTATCAACCATAAAGTGACATTTCTCCCAGTTTAGCACCAGATTAGTGTCTTCGCATCATTTAAGAATAGTTGCGAGATTTTCCAAACATGCATAAAAATCTGCACCAAATAGAGTAAAGTCATCCATAAATACTTCTAAATACTTCCTCACCATGTCGTGAAATGTCGCCAGCATGCATCGTTGAAATGTTGCGGGTGCATTGCACAGTCCAAAAGGCATTCTATTTAATGCAAAAGTTCCAGCAGGGCATGTCAATGTAGTTTTTTCTTGATCCTCAGGGTCAATGAGAATTTGGTTGTACCCGGAGTATCCATCAAGGAAGCAATAATATTTATTTCCAGCAAGCCTTTCCAAAATTTGATCAATGAATGGAAGTGGAAAATGGTCTTTGTGCGTAGCTTTGTTTAGCTTCCTGTAGTCAATGAGCACTCTCCATCCCGTGATCGTGCTAGTAGGGAGCAGCTCGTTGCGTTCATTTTCTATGACCGTAATCCACCCTGTCTTGGGCACAACATGAATAAGACTAACCCATTTGCTGTCGCTGATGGGATAAGTGATTCCAGCGTGTAACAACTTGATCACCTCCTTATGCACTACCTCTTGCATCTTAGGGTTCAGCCGTCGCTGGTGTTGCACCGAGGGCTTGACGCAGTCATCAAGTAGGATTTTATGCATGCAAACCGTTGGGATAATTCCCTTCAAATATTGTATGTTCTATTCGAAAGCCCTTCTATGTGACCTTAAAACATCATCGAGACGATCCTCTTCGACCGGAGAAAGCAACGCTGAGATTATGACAGGGTATGCCCGATTTTCTCCCAAAAATACATACTTTACGTTGGTGGCAGCGGTTTAAGGGGAAGGTTTTGGTGGAATTGATGATGCTCAGCAGATATACACGAAGACTACTCTGATCAACTTCTAATCTATCAATGCCCGACTGACACTCCACAAAGTCGCCCGCACCAGACTGTATAATGTGTTCCTAGACAGCATTGCATATAAATTCAACATCCTCCTTCTCCCTAAGGAAGTCTTCCCTTGCCACCTTATACATACCGAATGTGGTCTTGGAGTTTTTGACACGCAAGGTTAGCATACCCTTTTCGACATCAATGATTGCACGTGCCGTGGCTAAGAAAGGCCTTCCCAAAATAAGCGGAGCAACAGAATCAGGTGAGACATCCAAAACAACAAAATCAGCAGGGAAGACAAAACCATTAACTGCACCCGTGAGATCCTCCATGATTCCAAAGGGCTTCTTTCTTAACCGGTCAGCTAGCTGAATTATTATGTTGGTATGTTTCAAAATTCCCGTTCCAAGTTCCAAGAAGAGGTGGAGCGGCATCAAATTAATCGAAGCACTAGAATCACATAGTGCACGATGACAACCAGATTTCCCAATCGTGCACGGAATCAAGTAAGTCCCCGGATCCCGTAACTTATTGGGCAATGATTCCAAAGAGAAAAAAACTTCCTCACCAATAGTTGAAAGCACATTTATCGACTCCACTTATTTCGTCTGGGCAAGCAGATCCTTCAGATATTTAGTGTACTGCGGAATTTGGATAAGGGCGTCAATTAATGAAATGTTCACCTGAACTCCTTTAATCAATTCTTGGAATTTCAAAAACCCTTTTTCCTTCCTTCTATCCCTTAATTGATGAGGAAAAGGGGGGGGGGAATCTTGTTGGAAACAGAGGTTAGAATATCTGTAGGCTGGGTCGTAGTTCTATCTTCATCTTTTTGTTGTCCGATTGGTTCATTACATTGCCCTTCAGTTGGCTCCAATTGCGGCTTATAAGTTTCGGCAGACCTTCCACTCTAAAGTTGCACGACATTCACAGTTTCGGTGGATTGCACAAAACACGCGGAGATGGCGGCTATAATGCTGACCACCTTGGCTTTAAATTTCCGGAATGCCCCAGTCTGAGCTTCCAAGCATTGCAAAATGCATTCAGCAAACTTTCAAAATTTCTTTACGGTGAGATCTAGCGAGTGTCCTCCCTTCTCACTGTTCTCACTTCCGAATGAACTCAGCTCCTCAACATTCTCCATAGATACGCTCCACAATCCACTAGTTCACGATATTCTATAAATAATTTCCCACGCATCGACGCAGCTCTTACTGAGCAATGATTCTCCTGCAGCTAAGTCAAAATAGTGTCTATACTGCATCGAAATCCCAAAGTAAAACATTTGGAGTTGCGCAGAATCAGACGACCCATTCCCAAAAAAGAGTTTTTGTAATTTCATAAATCGCTCTGAGGCTTCCAACAGTTGTTCACCATTCCGTTGCAAAAATAGAAGCAGCTCATTGTGCAACTCCCATAGTCGCTCGCGGGGGTAAAATCTTCTTAAAAATTCTTCTTCAACCTTGCTCCATGTCACCATCGGGTCGTTGAGGAATTCGCGATACCATATCCTGGCCTTTCCAACAAGGGAAAAGGTGAATAATCGCGTTTTAACCCAATCCGACTTCTCCTTTTCGTCATCGAGCGTGTAGCAAACTTCACGAAAATAATGCAAATGACCGAGAGCGTCATCCTCCGAGGCTCCAGAGAAGTATCATCTGCAAAACAAAATCTCAACTAATTCTGCAGAAATCTGATGGCAATCCATAAGATTACAGAAAAACGATTGATTAATTTACCCGCATGAATTCAAGTTTGACACCAAGGTTCAAATCAGTCATAAACTCACAAAACAAAAAGATAAAAACGCATCAAAGCACCTACAAACTTTTCTCCAAAAATAAAACCACAAGCAACGATTGCACTCCCCGTCAACGACGCCGAAAATATGATGCACGTGCGGCAAGTGTACCGATCGCTGTCAAGTAATAATAATGGGGAGTTGCTTCCCCGAGTATCGATCTCTCGCGGAGCGCAATTAGGGAGAAAGGGTTTTAGTACTTTGGAGGAATGAGTGCAAGTGTAAAGTGAGCAAGGGGGGTTTTGATTGGGGTTTCCTTAATTAAACAAACTACAATTACTACGGGTCGCCTTCACCGCTTCACTCGGGTGAATCAATCCGGAGAGTGATAGCAGAGTGTGAGAACTAGTGAGGGTCGAAAACACCTCTTCACAACGAACACTTCTAGCAAATGGTAGAATGGCCAAAACACCTACTCTAGTAAGAATAAGTAGCTTAACAAAGCGTAACAAGTTCACAAAACACCTAAGCAAAAGCATAAATCATTCTAGAACCAAAAATGCATATCACACAATAATATTAAACAAGAGTTTAACAATGAGTAAATAAAAGAGGAGGGATGAGAGATTACAACCAAGACAAAGAAGCTTTCCAACATTCTCGGCCGAAAATTAGGGGTGTCAACCCTTGTCCGTGCTCGGTCATAGAAAGGAGTCCAAGATCCAAGAGGAGATGTCACTTCCTCCGTCAAACCCTTATTCGTATTGCTGAGGTTGCTGTGGCGGAATGGAACTTGGTGTGCTGCAATGAGTAGCTTAAATCGGAGCTTCAAACGTAGCAATATCAATGGCGGTGGAGGATGAAGCTTTTGTAAGCTCTATGGAGTGGAATGCGTGGCCGGATCTTCCCTCCAAGGAAGAGAGAGAAAGTGGGTTGGAGAGTGATTTTCCCGCTCAAGAGAGCCAAAAATGCGTGCTGGCTGGTCTCCCCTCAAAAATGGCAAAGGCTGCAACTTAAATAAAAATTTATCAGAAAATTGGTCTAGCACGGTTCAACGCACGACCGTACACAAACCGTGCGATATTATAATAAAACAAGGGCCTGTGAAGAAGAAGCGTTGACCCGTGCATTTCCTTCGCACACTGGTAATCCGCCTGTGCGTGAAGCAATTCACACAGGTAACTACAGAACGAAAAAATGCAGGCAAAAATAGTGGAACCGTGCGTTTTACTAGTGCACAGGCGCTTCCACCCGTGCGTGAAGGAAAACGCACGATTAACCACAGAACGAAGAATGACAGGCAAAATCCAGAATGCTATAGGAAAACTGTGTGTTTCCTTCGCGCATGGTTTGGGTGAAACCGTGCGTGAAGGATTCACACGAGTTAGTCTTTTCACCATATTGACTGGAGGAAAGCGCACGACCAAAACTAACTGTGCGCTAAGGAAACGCATGACCGTGTGTTTTCCTCAAATCAGAATTTAGAAAAGGGGAAAACTGACCACCTGCAAGCAAGGAAAAATAAGACAACGGAGGACCCTCCAGCAATATAGAAATGAAGAGAAAACTACAGGAACAAGCCCTGGGGAGAATCACGTGCTTACCCCCAACCAACAAATGCGCAATTGCGCACACAATTGCAAGACAAGCACACAAAGCATGAATGGAAAAAAGGATGAGATAAACACTGAAAACATCCAATAAATGAAGTGCAAAGGAATGAAAACCAGCCCAGATGAGCCCGCAAAACCCTGTATCAATGGGACTCATCAATCACAAAGCTTGGAAGAAAAGGTGTCAAAATTTACAAGAGCACCACACGGGTAGGGACACACACATATTACTACCCGTGTCCTTATCGGGAAGAATCAAAGGTCTGATGCCAAACCAAACCGTGTGTGGAGCCATGAAGAACACACGGTCGTGTTACCAGCCATGTCAAATGACACGGCTCACGACCAGGCGCAACATTTAATACCGAACCGCCTAGACGCACCGTTTCATACACTACATGGCCTATGACACGACCGTATTGGAACCCGTGTTCAACCTCTATTTGCAAGAAGACTATAAAAACCTGAACAAAAAATAAAAAGGGGACTTTTGGGATTCAAGGACTTGAAGATTTTTTGGAGGACGAAAGTAGAGCACTCAAGCAAAGGGGAACTCGAAGGAGATAATCTGTATTGCTTTAATTTTTATGTATCTCTTTTAATTTCCCCCTTCTCTTAGTGAATCTAAACTTTATTTTACATTTCGCATGAGACTTGTGTTTCTTAACCGATTCAGTAATCATGTATGTTGGTTTTCATTTCGGATTTGCGGTATTTTATTCGTATGTGTGGTTTCAAACAAAGAGATTATCATAGATTTGAAGTTAGTATTTGTTTTATATGAATACTAAACTTCTAGATTGAGAAATTGGATGGTTATTATGATGGTTTATAATTTCATTCTCTAGTGTTCTTTCTCTTTGTATTTCAAATTTCATGATTGAGAGGTATGTTGTTTGGATAACAACAATACTGATAATGAGATTCATGGTATTTTAGAGATAGGATTTCATTAATTTATGTATTAGACAGGGTTACTTTATATTAATGCAAATTTGAGTGTTGTTAATTATTCGAGAGAAAATTTAGTCAACTTAA
Organism: Platanthera zijinensis; assembly: GCA_039513925.1. Taxonomy (NCBI): domain Eukaryota; kingdom Viridiplantae; phylum Streptophyta; class Magnoliopsida; order Asparagales; family Orchidaceae; genus Platanthera; species Platanthera zijinensis. Next base: position 148,481,288 of record CM077086.1, read on the forward strand.
GTTTAGGTATTGAATTGCTCGAGAGAGAATTCGATAAAGATTGAACCCTTACAACACAACGAATTTGATAATATTGCTAATATGTGGTTACATAGAATTGAATTAATGAGTGAATATTCTCATGTGTTTACTCTTAGACTATCTGCTTTTTACCATCCTTAATCCTCCAATATCACCTTATCAAATTAGTCAAAGTAATGTTGATTCAGAGTAACAACCAATTTTAAATATAGGTATGATAATAGAGTGAGAGTGAGTACGAGTACTTGAAAAGAACCTAAGGAATATGACATGAGATTTAGATTTCTCCTATACGATGATTGATAGGTGCACTTGCCTGAGATTAAAATCAATTTAGCTTATACCTATCTACATAGTTTATACTAGAGTAGAAATTATCGCACCAACGACCGAGATAATCCCGAGCTAGGAAATAATGATCTCTCATTTCTAGCCACTTGGGACGTTGCCACCGCCGGTGATTATCACTGCAACCTCAGTTGTGGTGGCAGCTTGCATTTCCTAATGACATGGCCGCTGGAGGCCGCTCCTCTGGCAAACTCGAGCAATAAGAAAAGCTCGGAAAATTCCCTCTCTCATGGCATCGGGCTAACTTTAGCCCGATATCTCTCCTAGTGGATCTAGAATACTAGCACCAAGGGAGGGGAGGATAAACGGACCTATATGCGAGCTTGGCAGCAAGTACGGTAGTGGTGAGCCATGGACGATACTTGGTCCTGCGAGTTATCTCCAAAGTTTGATTCTCTGGCTAAAGCTTAACTCCAGAAGTCATTTCCCACTCCTCTAGCTCAACGAAGGTGACAGCGGGTTTGGAAGAAATGGTAGTAACTTTTTTCTTGTTTCTTCCCTTTTTATAAAAAGAATTAGTGTTTAAGTTTATTGCCACATGTCACCCATTAAATGGACTGCCAATCATTTCCTTAAAAAGGTCTTCTTGAGAGATCAATGTAATAAATAGGTTTATTGAAGAGATCAGGTTTAAATATGTTATCATAGTTTTATCTAGAAAACTGGGTTCAGGCCAATCATATAAACCGACAAACACATCTTAGACTGAAAAAATACACTAAGTCCAAAAGCATCGAGATCGCTCGACGCTTCTTCGAATGACATCGAGTTCACTCGACGCACTCGATGCTTCGTCGAATAGTATCGAGTTTACTCAACACACTCAACGCTTCGATGAATTGCATCGAGTTCACTCGACGCCTATTGATCCATAATGATTTTTCTAAGTTTAAGATCATGGCATTAAGTCCACTCAATGCACTCGATGCTTTGTCGAATGGCGTCATGTACATACAATGTATGTTTATCCAGAATAATTTTTCTAAGATAATGAGCATGGCGTTGAGTCCACTCAATGCACTCGACGCTTTGTCGAATGGCGTCGTGTTCACTCGATGCCTGTTGTTCCAGAACAATTTTTCTAAGGTAAAGAGCATGTCGTGATGTCCACTCAATGCACTTGATGCTTTGTTGAATGGCGTCGAGTTCACTCGATGCCTGTTGATTCAGAAAGATTTTTCTAAGTTAAAGAGCATGGAGTTGAGTCCACTCAATGCACTCAATGCTTTGTCGAATGTCGTCAAGTTCACTAAATGCCTATTAATCCAGAATGATTTTTCAAAGTTAAAGAGCATGCCGTTGATTCCACTCAATTCACTCGATGCTTTTTCGAATAGTGTCGAGTTCACTCGACGTTTGTTGATCCAGAATGATTTTTCTCAGTTAAAGAGCATTGCGTTGAGTCCACTAAATGCACTCGATGCGTTTTCGAATGGCTTCGAGTTCACTCGATGCCTATTTATCCAGAACAATTTTTCAAATTAAAGAGAATGGCATTGAGTCAACTCAATACACTCGATGCTTTGTCGAATGGCGTCGTGTTCACTCGACGCCTATTGATCAAGAATGATTTTTCTAAGTTAGAGTTGATTGAACCCTATAATTGTCCCTATATGAATCCACCCTAACTCCTTGGGTCAAACCTAGCCCAACCGCATTCACTCACCACATGTTCTACGCTAAACTAATTTAAGGGGTCTAGAAGGAAATGGGATGTTACAGATTGCAATTAGAAGAGCCTCAGATTAACCGATGAATATTTGTTTATTGCAAGGATCGAACACAGTCGAGGAGTACTTGCATGCATTTTTTATGCTAAGGAACTATGCAGGATTTATGTTGGAGGATAAGAAGATAAAGATCAATAGATTTATATTGGTTTGCGTGATGAACTACAACTTTTATGTGTGGGGCCAAAGTTATTTGGATTCTAGATATTGGTGGAGTCGGTTATATCTTTGGAGATAGATTTGGCAAAGTACGCCGGATGCCAATGCTTAAAGTACCGAGCTTTTCATAGTCTGGGTATTGAATGAGGAACAAGAAGTCAAAATCTTTCCGGCCAGCTTCCTTATTTACTATTTTTAGAGAAACTCCAATTATTTGATATACTTGTGGCAAGCCGGGACACATAGCCTGAGAGTTTCAGAGTGATGTTTCGCAGATGAAGAAGACAAGGTCTGGAGCTGGTGCAGTAAGGGGTCCACTTACTTGCTACTCATGTGGCAAAGGGTGGAATTATGCTCGAGGCTGTCGTAATGGCCCTCTAACGAGAACAAACTGACATGACGTTACAAGTGTGAACAATGGAGTAACTGTAATAGACTACAGTACTTTCTACTTTATGTAAGAATGAATGATATAAAATTATGAACCTATAGATCACCACACAGATAAAAAGTCTTTCTATTTAGCACATCGTGTCCTTTTTGTCCATGAAATTGTGTTAGTTCTTATTATGCTATTATTCAAACTAAATATGAGATTGGGATAACACTACCTTAAGTGTATAGGCTGAACACGGGTAGAGAGTTTTGTGTTAAGGTACAGATAGAAAGTCATGATTTTGGCTAGTAAGCATCTATGCTGCTAATTTATGAGTTTGATATAATATTTTGTATGGACTGACTCTCAGATCGGCGTGCATGTATTGATTGCAACTCAAAGGAAGTCATACTGGGGGTAAAACACTGAACGCGAGACTTATTTCACGGGTATGCGAGGATCAAGAAAGATATTGATGTGTGATATCCAAGTAGTCAAGAAGGTTTAGAAGGGCATGAAATTATTTTTCACGTTATTAGAGGTTGTAAAGCCAAAACCCAGTTTGAGTGACGTTCTTATTATGTCGGAGTTTGGGATGTTTTCCTAATTATTTCCCTGGGATTTCAATTCAGCGAGAGCTCGACTTTGCTATTGAGCTGGTGTCAGGTGCAAAAACTGTGTCCCGCACACTATACCGAGTTGTGCCAATGGAGATGGTGGAACTGAATGTTCAGTTGCAAGAGTTGTTAGAGCATGACTATATATGCCCATGTATGTCACCTTAGAGTGCACCAGTTCTCTTTGTGAAGAAGTAGGACGGAAGCTTTCATCAATGCATTGAATATCGTAAATTGAAAAAGCTGGCAAAGAAGAACAAGTGTCTAATTTTGCGAATCGATGATTTGTTTGATCAGCTAGTTGGATCGACTGTCTATTCGAAGTTGAATTTGAAGTACGGCTACTGGCAGTTTAGAATTAGGGAAAGTTATATTCCCAAGGCAATGTTGGATACATACTATGGGCATTATGAATTTAATGTGATACCTTTTTGGGCTCACTAGAGCGTTATCAATGTTTATGGACTTGATGCACGAGACCTTTTGAGAGTTTGTGATTGTCTTTATTGACGACATACTAGAATACTCTAGTCAGAAGATGATCATGTAAATCATTTGAGATTGGTTCTGCATACCCTGAGTAGGATCGCCTATATACAAAGCTCTCTAAGTGTGAGTTTTTGCTATCTTCAGTGGCTTTTCTTAGTCATGTCATTAGTGTAGAGGGTATTGCTGTATATCCATCCAAGATAGTTGCAATAGGAGAGTGACCCATACTTGTTTTTGTAGCAGAAGACAGGAGTTTTATAGTACTTGCAAGCTACTATAGGCGCTTTGTAGAGAACTTTTTGAGTCTTGCTTTACTTCTCACTACATTGATAAGGAAAAATTAGAACTTCAATTGGGGGCCAGAGTGTGCGTGAGCTTTTGAGGAGTTAAAGAGTCATCTCACCACGACGTCTGTATTATGTTCTCCATGTGGAATAAAAGGCTTTAAAATCTATAATGATGCATCAGGGACAGACTTAGGCTGCGTTCTTCTACATTTTGGGCATGTGATTGCTTATGTCTCTCATGAAATAAAAATGTACAAGAGGAACTATCTGGTTCATGACTTGGAATATAGCATACAGGTTGACATCTTTACAGATCAAAAGAGTTTGAAGTACTTATTATTTCAAAAGGATCTCAATATGGGACAACGGAGGTGGATGGAGTTCCTTGGGGACTACACCTTTGAGATTCAATATATTCCTGGGAATGCAAATTTAGTCGCGGATATGCCAAGTCGCAAGGATCCAACACGAACAAATTGGTTATAAATGCATAATGAGCATTTGATTCGTGTGTTGGAGGCTTTGGACATCTCTTATGTTGACGAGAGGACGAGCGCGGAGGCATGCTTGAACTGGATGAAGGTGCAATATGACCTCGTGGGCAGGATTCGATAGGCGTTCGGGCTTGATGAGAGAATGAAGCGCTATATGGCGGAGATAGTGGATTGGTCAAATTCCTAATTCTCGCAGATCGACGGGCTTGTGTAGAAGGATGGTCGGTTGTGCATCCCGAATGTTGTCAAATTGCATGAGGAGTTTATGTACTAGGCACATTTTACCAAGTACTCAAACTACCTAGGGAGTACAAAAATGTTTAAAGACATGAAGAGGTTTTTTTGGTGGCCAGTTTGAAAAAAAACATAGCACTTTATGTGTCGAAGTGCCAAACATGTGCCTCAGTGATGGCTGAATATCAATACCACGACATTTTCCTGCAGTATTTACCCATATTGGAATGGAAGTTTGATTATATATCGATGGATTTCTTGTACAGTTTGCCGAGATCGCTATTCAAGAACGACTTCATTTGTGTGATCATGGACCGGTTGACAAAAGTAGCACACTTCATTTAGAATCGAATGGACGATTCAGTGGAAAAGTTAGCTAAACTTTATGTTGAGCAGATCGTATGATTGCACGGTGTGGCCCGTAGAATCATTAGTGATCGAGATGGGTATTTCAGGTCGAATTATTGGAAGCTTTTTCATCAACTATTCCGTACCAAGTTGAAATTTTGTACAACCTTTCTTCCCTAAAAGGATGGTCAAACTAAGAGGCTAAATAGAATGATGGAAATATGCTTCGCATGTGCGCCCTAGATTTCAAAAAGAGGTGGGAGGACCATCTCATTATGATTGAATTTTTGTACAATAATATCTACCAAGCAAATATTCAAATGACACCCATTTGAGGCCTTATATGGTAGGAAGTGTCGTACTCCATTGGCTTGGGCAGAAATAGGTGAATCAAATCTTTTTAAATGTAAGGACGTTGTGATTCAAATTCAACGATATGTTTGATTTGAAAGAGATTTCTGATTGTGCTAGATAGACATATAAAATACTACAATGCCAAGCACTAAAATGTAGAGTTTGCGGTTGGCGATTGGGTTTATCTTAAGATACAACTATTTAAGGGTGTATAAAGTATCTCACGCTTTAAAATGCTGAGTCTAAGATACCTTAGGATGTTTTAAATCATTGAGCAGATTGTACAAGCTGCCTCTCGGCAGAGCTTTCAACCGAACTTAATGGTTTGTACGATGTGTTTCACATATCAGTGCAACAGAAGGCTTTACAAGGGCCTACGCAAGTGGTTGTTGTGGAGAAAATTCTTATCAATAGTGGGTTGATGATGAAAGTCAAGCCCATTTTTATCAAGGACACAAAAGTAAAGAGACTGCAAAATAAAGAGATAAGAATGTTCAAAGTCCATTGGGACAATTTTTGCTAAGAGGAGCTTTCATGGGAGTGCAAGTAGACCATGCTAGAAGAGTTCCCTGAGCTGTTTCGTTGAGGTACATTTTGTTATGTTTTGTACTTCTGTAATTTCGGGACAAAATTTCTTAAAGGAGGCGACATTTATATTCCCCCAAGTTTCCTGAAAACATCAAGTAATTAGTCACTGGAGGTTAACTCCATGTGGTTGAGCTAGCGTCGGCGCTATCCAAATGAATTAAAAGACAAGCATCTCGGGAAGGTACCGCGCGATGGTAGTGTGTTACCGCATAGAGGTAGCCAACTAATTAGAATTTTGTTTCTATACAGTACTGCTCGGTGGTAGCGGTACAGCTGGCGGTAGGTGCCATGTGTCAGATAAGATTGAGGTGGGATTTGAGCGATAGAATGACGATTATTGGGCCAAGCAGCCACCGCATGAACAACCGCACGACGGTAGCCAGTTATCGCATGGCAATAACATTATGTTAAAAGCTTGGATAGAAAAAGAGTTCTCATTTACTCTCTTTCTCTCTTAGATCCTGAGGAAGATAATGAGAAAGAAAAAGTAGAAGGCTAGGAGTGGAAACATAAAGCTAATTCAGTCCTACTATGGAGACGTTCGTTTGATAAAAGTTGCGAGTCACAGCCAGATCCATTGAGAGTAAAGTGTGGTGATCATTTTCATCCGGGTAAAATACAAGATCATGGATCCTAAGCAATCGACAAGGGTAATGACCTTTCACTTTGTACAAGTGAAGTCCTTATTTGTCATATACATGGAAATCCTCACTAAATGGAGAAGAATGATAAATTTCCAATGGGTTGATAATTGATATCCCCATTATGAATCCCATCTGGACAGGTTGGTCTGGATTGGTGATGTTTGATTTGTATGCTAAAGAAGACTCTATGGTTAAACATGTAGTCAATGGAGTTATGGGGTGTGTAGGATGATGCAGTGAGAGTACTGGAAATTATCTCTAAGAAAACACCCAAATTGGGGAAAAAACTAGATTCTATCCCCTACCGCACAATAATAGAGATACCGCTGGTGGTAGCTCCCAGAGAGCCATTATTGTGATGATTGCGAGCCCAGGTCCTGGGGACAAGAGGGTTGGTAATTAAAGTTGTTGAGTCTGAAGTTCCCATTTGTAGTGGCCATGAGTGCAAGCCTTGAACATAACATGGTTATGTTTTTTAATTACGGGAAAGGGGAGGCTGACTCGCATTCTGTCTCTCGCCATAATTACTTTGGCTTTCAATGTTGGCATGACGATTTGAGCAATGGAAAATAGCTGATCTGTACCTGCATTTTGTCATTATTTTGCTAGATTGCCTAAAGTACTTAGTTGTTATTGTTGGCATAATGAGAGTCTTAGGAATCGAGCCAGAAAGACTAGAATGATCAAGTTTGGACCATCAAGTCTCGAACAACGCATGGTGGTGGGACTCTGAGAAATCTGTTACGCCGATAATGTGCCATGAGAGCATGGGGCATATGGCCGTACTTGCCAAAGTCTATGATGAATAGTTCTTAATTGCATGTTTTGTTGCCAAACTAGAATATACTGTTTATTTCAAGGAAGGAGCACCACCGCCCCGAATAAGGGGCGCGATCATTAAAATTTGGTCAGCTAATGTTGATCATTGCTTTTTTTCCACATTTTGGTGGGTTGTGCTATTGTAGGTGTTGGAAAGCTAAGTGGAAAGTAGCGGGCTAAAGTCCTCCATGCTGCTTTGGTTGGCCCTCGAAGGCCCAAATGCAAACTTGTATTATTTTCATGTGTGGTCGGCCTGTATGTCGATGTATGGAATATACATTTGTAAAGAGAACAGTTGTAAGGCCTTAAGGCCAATAGATTTTGTATATTTTCAAATACATTCCTATGGTGTGGTTAGTAGACATTCCAGGTCGTTGGGTTCTAAGTTAAAATAAATACTTCTGCTAGAATGCACTCTAAGTTAGGATGCGTAAGTGTTATGGTTTCAATGCATAACTCCGCTTTATATTTATTTAATATTGAGTGGGGCCCTGGCCGGACCTTCTACTATTTTCTATGAGATGAATGGAGGTGTTACAAGTCTTAAAGTGTTTATTCTATTTGGAATCATACCTTTATCCAGAGGGGTCTTTTCTAGACTTCTCTAGTGTGACATATGGCTTCTTAGACCTAGAGCTATAAGATCCATTGTTCTTCCACTATCTCCTCATTCTTAGAATCTTCTTGAACTATTTGGAGAACAAGGTAAGTTCTCCATCTGACCTCTCATCCCATGAAGTGCTGGGACCTGAGCATTCTAACTCAGCATCCCTTCTTAAAGGAGAAGGAATCTTCTCCCTGCTTCTTCTTGTGGCCTCATCTTTGAAGGTCATAGTCTTCTCCTTATTGAGGGACTTGACAGCATCCTCTTCAGCTCTTCTGGAGTTTACCCGTAGCTCATGTGCCAACAGCTTCCCAAACATATTTTGGGGCAGTGTATTGGAAATGTTGACAACTTCCATGATGGCACATATCTAGATATACATTCTTTGGTGAGAGATCTCAAGAACATGTCATTCAGGTCATAGTTGGTGAACTGTCCACAATAAAGGATCAGACTGTTCACAATCTTGAAGAACTTCTCATAACACTCAACTATAGAATTCTTCTTGCTTTGCTTGAATGCCTCATACTTCTAGTTAAGGAAGGATTTTCTGTCAACCCTCACTTCCTTTTTCCCTTCCATATAAATAATCTATGAATCCCATATCTCCTTGGCAATTTTGCAGTAGACCAAGTTCTGGAATGTGGAGTCATCTATTCCACTAACAATAATACTTTGGGCCCTCTTATCCATGGTTGCCAGAATCACTTCATCTTTACTCATCTCTATTTATTTCTTGGGTGTCTCATTATTGGCATCTATGGTAGAGACCTTCGTGGGAATAAAAGGTCCCACTTAAATTGCAATGAATATACTAAGGTTTGAATCTTTCATAAATAGCCTCTCCCTCTCCTTCTAGATACTAAAATTATCCTTCTTACAAATAGGAAGTTTTATAGAACCCAACTCCTTGTGGTTCTCACCTGAAGCCATGATGATATACTTGCTACCCTTGGAGATCTTGTTCAGACTGTTAGGCCCTTTTTGAACAACTTTGCTTCGATACAACTTGAAAGTCTTTTTTAAGGGTAGTTAACACCTCGAGGGGTGGGGGGTTGAAAATACTTCTTTTAAATCTTTTGAATCTTTTAAACATTGAGCTTGGTGTGTGTTTGAGTTAGTAGTTAGCTTTCAAGATCACAAAATAATACACAAGATTTATAGTGGTTCCCCTATCTTGAGTACATCCACTTTCCCCCTCCACCAATCTAGTAGTGTGTTAGACTTGGCTAACTCCTCCTTTATACTCAGCTCCTTGAGCTTACACCTAAGATCCCTTAGGATCTAACAACTCAGAGTTCAACAACCCCTACAACTCAGATCTTAACCAAGATCCTACCTCAGATCCACTCCAGGATCCTACCTCATAGTTCAACAACTCGAACCTCATATTTCAACAACTCCTTCCATAGACTACTTCACAGTCCCACACTCAGCCTTTATAAATCAGGCTTACAACTCAGATCTCCCAGAGATCCTACATGTTTGAGTACAAGTTTAATTAAACCGACTTTATATAAAAATCTATGAGTCTTCTTCCTTGACTGTAGAAAATGGTCTTCCTTCATCACAATAATTAGAAAGTTTATCTTCAATGTTATATCATCTTGCGCGGTGATGATATTTTGTAGAGCTCTGCTCCATCAAGCTTGAGAAAATTTGAGTTCTGTATAGCAGGCTTGATGATGAACAGTGAAAATGTCTTGAGCTTTGCTAGCTGACTTTTCCAAAAATAAATAGGGTTTGTAGAAATTGCCAAAAATCCTTGCCCAAAAGATCTTGTAAAGTTGGACCCTGCTCAACTTTTATATGACGGCCAGGGAAACCGCTCTATGCTTTTTTTAGAATGCGGCATGGGTAGCTTTAAATTTTTCTTTATCCTCGATAACTCAGTTTGAGAAGTACGACGTTCTATCTTTTAGTGATCTATCTACTTTAAAATAAATTTAAGAATTACGTCAGCATATTTGACGTTCCCCCTGTTGACATAGAAAAAATCTTCCTGACAACTGGAACAGGCATTGAATGTAGTTGTGTGACTCAAAGAATTTGTTATTAACGGATAAGTCCATAAGCATTGAGTGAACAGCCTTCACTCGATGCATTTACCCTTAGCTTAATTCTGCCTTACTGAAGAGGCGTTGAGTGAACGTTAATCACTCATTGCTTTTGAATTCAACTCCTTTTCTTTAGCAAGTGTTGAGTGAACTGCCTTCACTCTTTGCATTTGCACTTTGACAGCTTCCTTCTATAGGCGTTGAGTGAATGGCCTTCACTCAATGCATTTACACTTAGTTGAATTCCTGAGTAGGCGTTGAGTGACCTGCCTTCACTCAACGCATTTCTACTTAGACAAAATTTCCTGAGTAGGCATTGAGTAAACTTCCTTAACTCAACGCATTTGTACTTAGCTGAATTTTTTGAGCAGACGTTGAGTGAACCTTCTTCACTCAATGCATTTGTACTTAGCTGAATTCTTTGAGCAGGCGTTGAGTGAACCTTCTTCACTCAATGCATTTATACTTTGCTGAATTATTTGAGCAAGCATTGATTGAACCTTCTTCACTCAAAGCATTTGTACTTAGCTGCATTTAAGTCCCGCTCCACTAAGTCTTCGAGTGATTGAATATATGTCGATAGTTTTTGGCCTTTAACATTGAGTGATGTGTGATCACTCAATACATCTGTACTTAATCAAATTACTGACTCTCCCAAGTGTTCTGTTTTATGTCCAGCCAAACCTATGAACTATATAGCCTGTCTAATCATTGAATAGTAGGCTTCCTACATATTTGAATTTGAACACATACCAAATATATGCTTGTGTATATTCTTGACATATGGCCTTCTTCAAATCAGGGCCATTGTAGTCAATGGACCAAACACATAGCCGACAAATTAGAAACTAAAATAGGAGGAGGAGGAGAGAAGTGCCATGGGTTTGTCCTTTTTCAAACATGCCTCCTTTTCGCTGTAGAGGGTGATTGCATTCACGCTTTCCCTTTGATTTGGTTCATTATTTACAAGAAGAGCTCCTTGTTGTCGCTCCGAGAACATTTTTTCTAGCTTCCCCACTTAATTATCTAAAGTTTTGATCAATCCGATGATGTTCATGATGTTCAATTATTTTATATCAATGTATTTTGAAAAGATCTCTTCAAGCGAAGAGGGCTTCAGTGGTTGTCGTGGAAAATTGAGAGGATTTAAATTAAGAGGTGGATTAAGATTTAGGGGGGATTATGATTAAGAGGGAGTTGAGCATTTCCTTGGTTACTCCATTAGAAAATTGGGTGATTTCTATTACCCGTATTATAGGTGTTGTTGTACGTAGCGGTGTTCGGGTTATAGGAAGGTTGAGAGCGATTTCCCATGAAGTCAACTTGTTCTTCTATTAAATTACTATTTGACCAAGGAGGAGTGGTGGAGGAAGTTGCCATCTCTGCCACTTGCTTAGTTAGTTGCTTAAGTTATAAAGCTAATTTTGTATTAGCATCGATTTAGAAGATACCAGATGGCTTGCTAGGTTGCGCACGAGGCACAATCCACTAATTTGCACTCATTGCCATTTCCTAAAAAAGCATTTAAGAGGCCTCTATGGTCTTGTTATTTAACATACCCCCTCCCCCCACTACTACAACAATCATCTGCCTTATTTGAAAACGCAAGCCATTATAAAATATTTGCAGTTGTTTCTAAGTGGGAAGTGCATGTTTAGGGCATCTATGCAATAGTTCCTTGAAGCGCTCCCACGTGTTGTAGAGAGCCCCTGAGTCTATTTGCATATAAGAAGCAATATCTGTGAGTAATTTAGCAATCTTCGCATGCGGGAAGTACTTAGTAACAAATTTTTTTGAAATCTTGGCACATGTAATGATGGACCTCTAGGGAGAGAGCACAACCACTGCTTGTCCTTTGACCACAAAGAAAAGGGAAAAATCCATAATCAAATGGCATCATCAGCGACACCATTGATATTAAATGTATAATAGATTTCAAGAAAATTAGAGAGGCGACAATTTGGATCTTTGTCTGGTAGAACATCAGAGGCCACTAACTGTTACACCATTTGTATAATGCTAAACTTGATCTCAAAATTATTGTTCGCCATTATAGGGCAGACAATATGTCATTTTGTACCCTCCATATTTTGTCGCGCATATTAGGATCTTGTCCTTTATTGGGTCTCATTAGGAATGGGCTTATATAGGTCCATATTTGCGATTGTAGTGTCCCCGATTTACTCTTCAATACCTAAATGCAAATATTATCACGAGTATGTAGGTGTCATAAAATGGTACGCTCTATCTCAAAATCAAAAGGAATATTCAAAGAATTACCTGGGTTCATACACCAAAAAGGGAGAAAGTGGAGAGAGAAAATGAGAATGAAAAGAGAGAGTGGGAATATAGAAGAAGACATAAAATGAAAACTTTGGAAAAAATATTTCTTAGGTGGATTGAGTAATTCTTGGGCTTCCCAAGGTCTACCTTGATAAGGGTTTGTACTGGTACTAGGAGATATGCGGGGATGATAGCCCAAACCGCCCTTTCCAAGATTTAAGTTATAGCTACAGTATTTTTTTAAAAAAATAAAAAGTGAGTAAGAAAGAAATGATAAAACTAATATTTATCCTCTTTTCAAAATATTAAAAAAATTCCCGGAAATAACGCCAAAAACTTTATGTTAGAGTTTAGGGTTTAGAAGAAGATGTGGATGATGTGTTCCAACTTTATATTTGATGATGGCAAGTGTATCTTATCATCTATAGAATAGGATAGCGATGATAACTTCTACTTCAAGGAGATCACTACTATCGTTTCCACCGAATTTTTAGAGTTGTTTTTACTTAGCTAAAAGGAGAACTGAATTGAAAATTATGAAAGTATGTAAGTAATAGATAAAGAATTAGTACTAAATCTTGAATCACCCTAGCATGAGATAATAAAATGTAAAAAAAATCTAATTCTCTTCAATTAAGCACTTTCACTATGGAGGTTCTTGAACCATGAACACATCTCACTTGAGGAAGTGTCAATCTAACTTTAGGAAAAACCAACTGAACTCTCGTTCTGAACCTGCTTTACGTTGTTAACCCCTCTATTCGAGTTGACTCCAATCTGGGAGATTTACATCATCCTCCCTCGAGGGGTGCATGCAACACTCTGTACCCTTAAGTGATTGATTCAAACATTGAGCCTCTCGGCTAACCAAGAAGGAAAACCTAATAGAAAACTATATATCGATAATATAATCCTACTACTTTAAAAATCAAGGGTAAATCAAACGTGATTTTATTATAGAGAAAAAGAGAACTAAGGCATCATAACTTGATTATCTCATCCTCACATCATCGCGATCGAGTACTAATGAGAGTTTATTTAATCATGGTAGAGGGGTAAGAGGGAGATAAGTAAAAAGTTTGCATGAAAATTAAAGTAAGGAAGAAGGAGAAAGAGATTAAGAGAAAGAGAAGTAATAAAATTTTATTAATAAGCCAAAGTGGATTACAAGTGATAAAAACTAAAGGACACTACAACTAGAGCTACAAATGCAAGATTTCAAGTACTAAAGAAGTGCCACTTAAACTAAAAAGAGAAATCTTAGAAAGAGAAGAGAGAGATGTACATGAACAAGTGAGATAAGAGCTCAAAAAGACTAAGAACTAAAACTAGCAGCACCTCCCAACTCACAAAATCTGATGCCTGGACCCTTCGAGCTTCCTGGAATTTATAGGAAATTTTTCGGGAAAAACACGCTCTATTCGATATCGGTGCCACAAACTAATGTGTGTTGGCAGATTTCATTAAAGACCTATAAGGAGTGCAATACTTCATCGGTATTACTCGGAGAGTATGTCTCCCGGATGGCTCTGAGATGACTGCATCTGCAAAGTGTGAATTAGAGGTACTTCTTGGAAGAAAGATCTTAGAAACCCCTGCAACAGTGTTGAGAATTCCAGAATTCGACCTCATTTTGGAAATGAAATGGTTAGATTGGCACGATGCCAAGATTGATTGTGCAGAGAAACAAATTTCCTTGAGGAATGGCAACTCTGACGCCATCTTACAAGGTATTAGACTCGCACCTCGTACGTTGTTATCCTCAATCCGGACCTTAAAAGCCCATATGAGAGGGGATGAAATATATATATGAACTGTTTTGAACTAAAAGAGATGGTCGTTGATTTGAAAGATTTACGAATAGTAAGGGATTTATCTGAGGTATTCCATGAGAAATTGGGAGGATTATCCCGGCATAGAGAGGTGGACATTCAAATTAAGTTAGTGTCAGGTGCAAGGCCCATCTCTAGGACCCCTTACTGAATGACTCCAAAGGAACTCGCCGAATTTAGTGTTAGACAGGGTTTGTTCTCCCCATTTCATCACCCTAGGGAGCCTATTTTCGATTTGTTAAGAAGAAAGATGGAACCATATGTTTGCGTATAGACTATCGGGAGCTCAATCGACTAATGGTGCAAAACACCTATCCCCTACCCCGGATCGATGTGTTATAAGATCAGGTGGTGGGAGTGCATTTGTTCTCCAAACAAGATCTGCGCTCGGGGTACTATCAGTTGAGGATACGAGAGAAGGAAATTCAGAAACAACTTATAGCTCAAGGTATGGTTTGTACAAGTTCACTGTGATGTTGTTTGGGCTCACAAATGCCCCTTCTGCATTCATGAGTTTGATGAACAAGGTGTTAGAGCCATATATAAATGTATTCATCATCGTCTTCAACGCTGACATTTTGGTCTATTCAAAGACAGAGGAATAGCATGTTGAACACTTTACCTTGGTGCTGAAGAAGTTAAAGGAGCATACCTTGTTTGATAAGTTCAGCAAGTGCAAATTTTGGCTTCGAGAGGTTGCCTTCTTGGGCCATGAGATAAGTGGTTCTGGTGTAACACCTCTACCCGTCACGTGTAACATAATAGAGGGTCCGGTCGGGTACCCACACCATATTCCACAAACAGGCGGAGAAGTTACTAAATAATATCAAAGACCATCGAACCCTAACACAAAGCATTCTAGAGGAAGCATCATGTTTGAAAACTTGAACTCAAAAATCACAAAGATTGTCCACTAATAAGAAAGTAGGATTGTATACAAAATACACAAAGTACTTGGTCTTATGGCCTTACAGGTTTCTATTACCAAAAGTGTTGTTTAGAAACATCGGCGTGCAGGCCGGCCACACATGAACAGGAGTAAACAAAAGATAGCCTTCGAGGGCCAGCAGCGCAACCAGGGCTTCAGCCTGTTATTTCCCGATTGGTCCTCCATTACCTGCAAAAGTACAATCCACCAAGCGGTGGCAAACAGGGCAACGGTCAGCATTCAGCTGACCAATTATCACGACCCTTCCCCCGGCAAGGGGCAACGGAATTCATTCCCTGCAAAGAATTTTATTCACACAACATATATGTATAACAATCCACCAAGGAAATGCACAACCGCACAGATAAATACATATCACAAACGCCGGCACGATGGCCCGATGTTCCGTGCACTCAGGGAACATTATAGGTGTACTGGATCCATTATGAGCATTCCTATTCTTTATGGTGTGCAAGACAAAGTCTCTCGATATTTGATCCTAACAGAGCATTAAGCACCCACGGTTAGACAACCATAACATGGGTACAGATCCGCATTTCCCGTTGCTCAAATTTGTCAAACTCAAGCCTAGACTGATGCAGGTACGACTTCACCTTTCCCGTTCGCCACAAAGGCATTTCACAGTTGCTTCCCAATGGCTCAACTTCACACAGAATGGCACTCATGACCATAAGAGTTGAACACCAAGTACCAACTCTCAATGCTTTTTCCTAGATTTCCTCCAGTACTTCTTATTGCACCATGCCACAGGTATCCACCAAGGATTCCATACAGACAATCAATTTACTCAGAGTTTTCTCTGATTTGCAAACAAAGCATCACCAATACATACTAACTCGTCCGGATGGGCTTCACACATCATGCTTAACCGTACTACTCACTTCCGGTTCTAATGCAACATAGCAAGGGATGAAACACAATATCCCAAGGGAATCACCTCAATTTCCACCTTTTGGTGGAGGATTCCATGCATATGCAGGAAATAAGGACTTCACTTGTCCAAGAAGGAAATTGTTACCCTTGGAAGATGTTTCGGTGCCATGGAGAAAAATTTGACGGATGAAAGTCACCGCAACGGCCTTGCCTTCGCAGATCTTGACTCGGCTCGCGATTTGGACCACCGTAGCACCACCGGCGGCAAGATTTCTCTTCTTCTTCCTTCCCATGCTCTCCTCTCTCTCTTCTTATTAGAAAGAGAATGTTAAGTAAAGAATGAGAAATAACTCATCAATTCCCGCACTTTTCCCTTCAGGAAATACCCAGGGCCATTAGATCTTCATCAAAGGAAACGAACGGCTCAGATTTGCTCTGAAATGCATATTCCCTGGGCTGATATGGCCTGTGACACGCCCGTTTCACAGGCCGTGTACCTTAAGCGGCATAGAACCGACTCAAACCAGACCAGAACACATGCTTAGACACGCCCGTGTCAAGCTCCGAATACGCCCGTGTCACTAAGTACACACCCGTGTTGAGGGGTGTGTCGCTCAATCAATACAGGACCAACAAATCCTGAAAGGGACATGGGTCCCCAACATGCCCGTGTCAACTTTGATATGGCCGTATTGACTAGTACATGCCCGTGCTCTAGGCCGTATACTTTAGTCGGCACCGCCCGACACAACTAGTGCAGGACACGGGTATGTGACACGCCTGTGTCACCAATCAACATGCCCGTGTCAGCACTGTTCATACCCGTGTTTCCAAACGTGTTCCACATTCGACACAGCTAGGCTAATACAGAGTAGGACATAGCCCGGGACATCCCTGTGTCCTAGGTCGTGTGACCTAATTTGGGTTTTGGGGCATTATAACTCTCCCCCCTTAAGAGAATTTCATCCTGAAATTGATAAAACACGTAGTTCGCAAAAAACAAAATATTTTACAAAATATTCACTTTGTTCAAATCATAAGGTTACAACTGCATCACATAAATAGATTGGGAAATTCAGTACGCATGGTTTGTTCCTGCTCCCATGACAACTCCTCAAGACTAAAGTTGTCCCACAGGACCATGAACATCCCGATAGTTTTGTTTCGTAGTTGTTTAACCTCTGTATCCTCGTTCCGATTAGGCCTAACCCTCATCGTTAGCCCATTATCGACTGATACTTGATCTGCAAAAACCACCTGTGATGGCCCTTTCACCGCTTTCCGCAATACCGAGACATGAAACACATCATGTAAACATCTCTGCTCTAGAGAAAGTGCTAACCGATAGGCAAGTTCACCAACACGCTCTACCACTTCAAATGATCCCAGATACCCCGAGCTCTGATTTTTCAGATGCTGTATCCTGGACACACCTTTAAAAGGTTTAATCTTCAAGTATACCCAATCGCCCACCGCAAATTCCACGTTTTGGTGTTTGGCATTGTAATACTTAGCCTGCCTGTCTTGAGCCACCAACAGCCTTTCTCATATTAATCGTATAATTGAGTTGGCATCATCCATCTCCTTTCGCTTGTACAACTTTGTTTCGCCCGTCTCCGCCAAAGCCAAAGGTGTACGACATTTCCTACCCTATAAAGCCTCAAAGGGCGCCATCTAGATACTAGCTTGGTAGCTATTGTTGTAGGCGAACTCAATCATAAAGAAAAGATCTTCCCAACTCTTCCTGAAATTCAGCGCACACATTCAGAGCATATCCACCAACGTCCTGTTGGTCCTTTCGGTCTAACCATCCGTCTGAGGATGAAAGGTCGTGCTGAAATATAATTTCATACCCAACAGTTGGTGGACTAATCTCCAATCACCCGAAGTGAAATGCCCATCTCGATCACTTACGATGCTACGGGGCACACCATGAAATCGTATAATAGTATCCACATATATCTTTGCCAACTTTTCAACTGTATCGTCCTTCCGGTTCGGTATACAGTGTGACACCTTAGTTAACCGGTCCATAATCACCAAAACTGCATCATTTCCACGCTGTGATCTCGACCATCCATGCACGAAATCCATGAAAATATTATCAAATTTCCACACAGGGATAAGCAACGACTTAAGAAAACCACCCAGTTTTTTTGATTCAGCCTTTACCAAGGCACAGGTTTGACATTTAACAACATAATGCGCTATGTCCTTCTTCATCGCAGGCAACCAGAAATGTTTCTTCAAATCCTTATACATCTTCGTGCTCCCGGGGTGAATCGAATACTTTGTGAAGTGGGCTTCATACATCAATTCTTCACGAAGTTTACCCCTATCTGGGACACACAAACGACCATTCTTCCGAAATAGGCCGTCATTAAACGAAAACTGAGAATCCGCACTTTCCGCTGCATAGCTTTGTAGACTTTCATAAAGTTTTGTTGCTTGCCGAACTCAATCCGCCAGGTCACACTGTACCTTCGTCCAGTTTAAGCACGCATTTGTAGTGGAATTATTTTCAACACAAGAAATATCTAAGGCTTCCAGTTCTCGAATTAGGCTTTCATCATGCCTTAGAAACCAATTTTATAATACCCCAAAACCCAGTTTTTGTTTTCAGGCCAAGTGATACGGCCTGGGACACGGGCGTTTCCAAGGGCGTGTTAAGCAAATACTCGAGCTTGTCTCGAGTAAGTTTCAAAGTTGGGTTTCGGGTGTTTTTGGAGTGACACGGCCTGAGACACGGGCGTGTCCCAGGGCGTGTCCTCCTCGGGTTACTGCAGGTCATGCGTTCGATGATCGTTGAGCATCGTGATCGACGATCGACGAGAAGAGGCGACACGGCCTGTGACACGGGCGTGAAACAGGGCGTGTCCTTCTCGACGATCGGCGAGATCATGTCGACGATCGGCGAGAATAATCTCGGCGATCGATGAGATTCATCGAGAGAGGCGACACGGCCAGAGACACGGGCATGTCTCAAGCCGTGTCAGGTTAGACAGTGGTCACGGGCGTGTTCAACTCGTGTGGTGAGGCGGTTCTTTGCTGCTTAAGGGCCTCTTAAGAGACACGGCCTGTGACACGGGCGTGTCACAGGGCCTGTCAGGGCCGAAAACGTCTTTTTCTCCAGATCTCGGCCATTTGTTTCCCTCTTTCCAGATCTGGTGGTCTTCAGTTTTCCCATCCCCTTTAAGACCCCGAACCAGCAAACTTATCCTCACTTTATCTTCTTAAGTGAGAGAAGGAAAGAGGAAGAAGGAAGGAGGAAGAAGAAGGAGGAAGGAGAGGGAGATACACCTAGTCAAAGCTCGGATTCGCGATCGGAGGCCATATTCGGGAAGGCAGAGCTCCAAGCAGTGCATGCCATGGCTCCAAAACGTCCTCCAAGGGTAACGACTTCCTCCTTGGATATGTGAAATCCTTTCTTTTTGCATATGCATGAATCCTCTACAAAGGTAGAGTTGAATTCTCTTGGGATGTTGAACTCCATCCCTTGATTCTTGTTGGAGTAGTCCTAGAAGTGAGTAGTATGGGTAGGCATGCTGTGTGAAGCCCATCTGGACAGGTTGGTCCGGATTGGTGATGATTGTATGCATATCAGAGCAAAACTCTATATTATTGTGATGCGTGTGATGTTCTTAGTGGACACCTGCAGCTTGGTGCAGCAGGATAGTATGTGGATGGGTTGATGCTGTGTGATCTAAGCCCATGTAGCTGTGAGTGCTACTTTTTGGGGGTTGATGCTGTGTGATCTCAACCCTTGTAGTTGTGATGCTACTTGTTGAGCCGGTGGGGCTGTAACTGTGGAAAAGCCTGTGTGGCGAACGGGCAGGGTGAAGCTGTACCCGTGTCAGTCCTGATCGACGTCTGACGTATATGAGCTACGGGGAAGGCTGATCTGTACCCGCGTTCTGGTTGTCTACCAGTGCATGCTTAAGGCCCTGTTAGGATCACAGAATGAGAATCGCTCCGGCTATTTGATCCATGGAGGATTGGAATTCTCATGAATTGTCGTCATGTCTGGAACCTCTGAACGGTGGTGGGACTTTGGTTTTCCGGTACACCGATAATGTGCCCTGAGCGCACGGAACGTCGGGCCGTCGTGCCGACGTTTGTGATGGATGATGACTTGTACGGGCGTACAAGTGTGATGTGCTAAAGCATACCCTTTTGATTGTATATAAGTGCTATGCAGGAAAGGAATTCCGCTGTCCCGTGCCAGGGACAGGGTCGTTATAAATGGTCAGCCAAATGCTGACCGTTTCTTTGTTTGCCACTGCTTGGTGGATCTTTTGCGTGCAGGTCAAGAAGGGCCAAGCAGGGATGAGGGTTGAAGACCCTAAGCTGCTGCTGCTAAGTGCTTGCCCTCGAAGGCTAGTTTTGTACTTTGTGTAAGAACTCATATATGGCCGGCCTGCGTGCCGATATATGGAAGATACCTTCTTGTATAAAGAGAAACACTTGTAAGAGGCCATAAGGCCGTACTTGTGGTTTTATATTTATATTATGGCATGTTTGGTTTAGCTGCGGACTTCTGTGTTAATGTTTGAGTTCATTCTTGCAACCCTTTAAACTTCCGCTAGAATGCTCTGTGATAGGATGCGTATTTGATATTACTTAGTAACGTCTCCGCCTGTTTGTAAGACATGGTGTGCGGCCCCGGCCGGACCTTCTACTATGTTGCACGTAACGGGTAGGGGTGTTACAATTTGGTATAAGATTCCTTGGTTCCCTCCTCTTAATTCATGGACGAATTCTTTTGTGGGGTGGCGAGCTCGTGTGTGAGTGTATTAAATTTAACTCAAACATGTCCACAAAGGATTGAAATGCACTGGTTTGTTACACTTGTGTGTTTGTTTTAACTGTTTGTTGTGTGGCTTGTCGCTGAATTGTGTGGTTTGACACATATAGGTGACGCAAAGTGTTGCGGGCCAGTCAGAACCTCAGCATTCTATTGAGAGTGCGGCACCGGCAGAGGTGCCCACCCCTCCTCCATCAGCTGAAACTGTACATTTGATTACAGAAACGGTAATTGCGGTGATGAATGCTCAACAGGCAGGGCAAGCTCGGCCTGAGGCTCCCGTGCCTGTGGTAGTGCGTCAAGAACCGGTGGGCCTAGCGATTGATCAGCGTGCCGCAGATCAGCAGTTGAAGCGGTTTATGAGCTTTCATCCTCCGACATTTATCGGGGCGGGTTCCCCAGCTCAAATAGAGGATTGGCTTGCTCGGATCAAGCGTATCTTGACCGCCCTTCGGGTTGAGGAGGAACAGAAAGTCACGTTAGCAACTTTTCTTCTTGAAGGATAAGCTCGGCTGTGGTGGGATGAGGTAGAACTGCACCACATGGCAGGTAGACAGTTGACGGGAGTCTCTATGGACGAGTTCTCTCGGTTGTTCTTGGGCAAGCATTTGTCGTTGCAGTAACGGATTGCTTTGGAATTGGAGTTTCAGCGGTTGACTCAAAAGGAGAGCAGCGTGGATGAGTATCTGCATGAGTTCATGCGTTTGGGGCGTTATGCGGGCACTATCTTTGCCGAGGAAGAGCGCAAGACCAGACAGTTTTATGCGGGACTGCGGGATGAGTTGCGACATTTACTCTCGAGTTCCGTGAATCAGGGATTTCAAGCTCTGGTCTGCACCGCGAGGGCATTGGAAGCAGATTTGAAGCGAGGACAATCTAAAGGACCTTTGGCTGTTGTAAAACCGGAGTTCAAACCGCCGCGTCCAAAGAGAAGTGGATTTCGAAAGAAATGGGGTAAGAAGTCCAGACATTCTGGGCAAGCTCCTTCATTAGTTACTTCGGAAGCGTCATCGGGCTATGACTCCCGCACTTGCTATACGTGTGGCAAGCCGGGACATCTTGCTCGGGACTGTCGGGTTGGTCCTCCGAAAGGTGACAAGAAGCCAGGCGCGTCCTATGCGGATAAAGGGAAGGCGGTGGCGGAGTCTTCTGCTTCGCAAGTGCAGCCTCGAGTTTTCAATCTGCGATAACAGGAGGCCATTAAGCAGGCCAACGTTGTCACAGGTGTGCGTGATCTCTGCATTCTTTTCCCTTTGTGTAGTGCTGCTATATTTTTGGTGTTTATTGTGTTGTTGCTATGTTAGGCTTCGTCCTAATTTGGGAGCATCCGACACGAGCACTGTTTGATACTGGTGCGTCACATTCATTTTTGTCAAAGGATTTCGTATTGCGCATTGGCGCGCCGATACGAGGCATGACAGAAAGTTTGAAGGTACTCTTACCAAACGGATGTGTTTTGTGCGCGGATCAGTCTTGGTGTGTAGAAGGGAAAATATGAAGTTGGGACTTCAGATTGGAAGCACTTGTGTTGCCGATTTCGGAATTCGACATAATCTTTGGTATTGATTGGTTGTCAGAGCAGCATGCTCGCATTGATTGTAATTCTAAGGAAGTTGTGTTGGGACAGAACACCGAACAAGAAATAAGGTTTAGCGGCATGCAAGGGATAAATGAGATGTTGATATCCGCTCTTCAAGTTCGGAAGGCCGTTAGAAAGGGTGCCGAGTTGTTCTTCACGCTAGTAGCAGCGGTAGAGCGAAAGGCTAGTGTGAATGAGGTACCTGTTGTGTCGGAATTCCTGGATGTGTTTCCAAAAGACCTTCCAGGGTTACCACCCCAAAGAGAAATCGACTTCACGATAGAACTGGTACCGGGTGCAAAACCTGTGGCCCGTTCCCCCTATCGTGTAGCGCCAAAGGAAATTGCGGAGCTGAAGGTTCAGTTGCAAGAATTTTAGATCAAGGTTTTATAAGGCCAAGTCAGTCACCTTGGTGTGCGCCGGTTCTCTTTGTAAAAAAGAAGTACGGCAGCTTGCGTCTATGCATAGATTATCGAGAACTGAACAAGCTGACAGAGAAGAATAAGTATCTGATCCCACGGATCGATGATTTGTTTGATCAGCTTGTGGGCTCTTCGGTGTATTCTAAGCTGGATTTGAAATCAGGTTATTACCAGATGAGGGTTCGGGAAAGTGACATACCCAAAACGGTGTTTGGCACACGCTACGGGCATTATGAGTTCACGGTGATGCCCTTTGGATTGTCTAATGCACCTTCGATGTTTATGGATTTGATGCACCGAACGTTTAAGAAATATTTGGATCTCTTTGTGATCGTCTTTATTGACGATATCCTGGTGTATTCCTGATCCAGAGAAGAGCATGCAAATCATTTGAAGATGGTATTGCAAACCCTGAGGGAAAAGAAACTCTATGCCAAGTTTGCAAAGTGTGATTTCTAGTTGCCATCCGTTGCTTTTCTGGGCCATATAGTTAGTGGAGAAGGCATTGCTGTGGATCTTGCCAAAATTATTGTTGTGCAGGAGTGGCCTATTCCTTTGTCGGTAGCCGAAGTCAGGAGTTTTCTTGGACTTGCGGGCTATTACAGGCATTTTGTGGAAAATTTATCAAGAATAGCATTGCCTCTCACTACCCTAACGCGGAAAGAACAAAGGTTCGTTTGGTCGCCCGAGTGTGCATGAGCTTTTGAAGCGTTAAAGAGTCGGTTGACTACGGCCCCAATTTTGACAACACCTTGTGGCATAGATGGTTTTATGGTGTACAGTGATGCATCGGGTTACGGCTTAGGCTGCGTTCTCCTTCAACGTGGTAAGGTGATAGCATATGGTTTGCACCAATTGAAAGCCCATGAACGGAACTATCCAGTCCATGATTTGGAATTGGCCGCAGTCATCTTTGCACTTAAGTTGTGGCGTCATTATTTATATGGTGTAAAGGTGGATATCTATACAGACCATAAGAGTCTGAAATATCTTTTGGATCAAAAATACTTAAATATGCGACAAAGAAGGTGGATGGAATTTCTTGGTGATTATACCTTCCAAATTCATTACACCCCGGTTAAAGGGAATGTAGTCGCAGATGCCCTGAGTCGTAGGTCTCCGGCAAGGGTGAATTGGTTGTCATACCATGATGAACGGTTGATCCACGAGCTAGAACGGATGGATATTACTTGTGTGGAGAAAAACACTGCTGCGACCATGTGTTTGAATTGGACAGAGGTACAGTATGACATAATGGATAGGCTCCGCCAATCGACCGAATTGGATGATAGTTTGCAGTGTTATGCAGCGGAAGATAAGAGCTCTCGGTTTTCTTTTGACACTAGACTTTGGAGAAAATACGACCGAGTATGTGTTCCTTGTCAGAGAAATCTTCGTGAAGAAATCATGTACGAAGCCCATTTTTCAAGGTATTCGATTCATCCTGGGAGTTCAAAAATGTATAAGGATCTGAAAAAGAACTTCTGGTAGCCAGGTATGAAGAAAGATATAGCACGTTATGTTGCTAAGTGCCATACATGTGCTATGGTGAAAGCGGAATGCCAAAGACCAGGAGGATTCCTGAAGTCATTACCAGTCCCATTGTGGAAATTTGATGATATTTCCATGGACTTCGTGCATGGATTGCCGAGATCTCAGCGGGGTAATGATGCGGTTTGGGTGATTGTGGATCGGTTAACAAAAGTTGCTCATTTTATTCCAAATCGAAGAGATGATCCAGTCGACAAATTGGCTAAAATGTACGTAGATTCGATCGTACGACTGCACGGAATTCCCCGTAGCATTGTTAGTGATCGAGATGGCGCTTCACATCAGGAGATTGGAGGCTAATTCATCAACTGTTGGGCACAAAGTTGCATTTCAGTACGGCCTTTCATCCCCAGACGGACGGTCAAACTGAAAGAACCAACAGGACGTTGGAAGATATGCTCCGGATGTGTACGTTAGATTTTGGAAGTCGCTGGGAAGATCATTTGTTCATGATTGAATTTGCCTATAACAACAGTTACCAGGCCAGCATTCAGATGGCCCTTTCAAAGCTTTGTACGACAGGAAGTGCCGCACACCGTTATCTTGGGCGGAGACGTGTGAAACGAAGCTTTACAAGCGGCAAGATGTGACTGATATGCATGAAACGGTACGTACAATTCGTGAAAGGTTGTTAATTGCTTAAGATAGGCAGGCCAAATATTATAATGCCAAGCACCGAGACGTAAAGTTTGCGGTGGGTGATTGGGCATATTTAAAAATCAAGCCTTTTAAAGGTGTGTCCAGGATACGAAGTCTTAAAAAGTTGACCCTGTGGTATCTAGGACCTTTTGAGGTGATTGAATGCATCGGAGAGGCAGCCTATCGGTTACTTCTACCACCTGAGTTAAGTACTTTACATGATGTGTTTCATGTATCGGTACTGCGGAGAGCAATAAAAGAGCGGTCGCAAGTGATAGTTGCAGATCGGGTATCAGTCAATAGTGGGCTAACTACAAAGGTTAGGCCCATTCGGATTAAAGATGCCGCCGAGAAGCAATTGAGGAACAAAACAATCGGGATGGTCAAAGTCCGGTGGGACAATTGTGGCCGAGAAGAGCTTACTTGGGAGCGTGAGCAAACCATGCAGACAGAATTTCCCGAGTTATTTTTGTAATTGGTAGTGTATTGGACCTTGTAATAATCAATAAATATGGACTTTATTGAGTTTTTCAGTCATTCAAATTTCGGGACGAAATTTTCTGCAAGGAGGGAGGATTGTAATACCCCAAAACCCAGTTTTGGTTTTCAGGCCAAGTGACACGGCCTGGAACACGGGCGTGTCCCAGGGCATGTCAAGCAAATACTCGAGCTGGTCTCGAGTAAGTTTCAAAGTTGGGTTTCGGGTGTTTTTGGAGTGACACGGCCTGAGACACGGTCGTGTCCTCCTCGGGTTGCTGCAGGTCGCGCGTTCGACGATCGTTGAGCATCGTGATCGACGATCGACAAGAAGAGGCGACACGGCCTGTGACACGGGCATGTCACAGGGCGTGTCCTTCTCGACGATCGGCGAGATCATGTCGACGATCGGCGAGAATAATCTCGGCGATCGACGAGATTCGTCGAGAAAAGCGACACGGCCAGAGACACGGGCATGTCTCAGGCCGTGTCAGGTTAGGCGGTGGTCACGGGCGTGTTCAACCCATGTGGTGAGGCGGTTCTTTGCCGCTTAAGGGCTGCATAAGGGACATGACCAGTGACACGGGCGTGTAACAGGGCGTGTCATGGCCGAAAACGTCTTTTTCTGCAGATCTCGGCCATTTGTTTCCCTCTTTCCAGATCTGGTGGTCTTCAGTTTTCCCAGCCCCTTTAAGACCCCAAACCAGCAAACTTATCCTCACTTTATCTTCTTAAGTGAGAAAAGGAAGGAGGAAGAAGGAAGGAGGAAGAAGAAGGAGGAAGGAGAGGGAGATCCAGCTAGTCCAAGTGTGGATTCGCGATCGGAGGCCATATTCGGGAAGGCAGAGCTCCAAGTAGTGCTTGCCATCGCTCCAAAATGTCCTCCAAGGGTAACGACTTCCTCCTTGGATATATGAAATCCTTTATTTTTGCATACGCATGAATCCTCTGCAAAGGTAAAGTTGAATTCTCTTAGGATGTTGAACTCCATCCCTTGATTCTTGTTGGAGTAGTCCCGGAAGCGAGTAGTACGGGTAGGCATGCTGTGTGAAGCCCATCTGGACAGGTTGGTCCGGATTGGTGATGATTGTATGCATATCAGAGCAAGACTCTGTATTATTGTGATGCGTGTAATGTTCTTGGTGGACACCTGCAACTTGGTGTAGCAGGATAGTATATGGATGGGTTGATGCTGTGTGATCTCAGCTTATGTAGCTGTGAGTGCTACTTTTGGGGGGTTGATGTTGTGTGATCTCAACCCTTGTAGTTGTGATGCTACATGTTGAGCCGGTGGGGCTGCAACTATGGAAAAGCCTGTGTGGCGAACGGGCAAGGTGAAGCTGTACCCGTGTCAGTCCTGATCGACGTCTGACGTATGTGAGCTACGGGAAAGGCTGATTTGTACCCGCATTCTGGTTGTCTAACCGTGGGGTGCTTAAGGCCCTGTTAGGATCATAGAATGAGAATCACTCCGGCTATTTGAGCCATGGAGGATTGGAATGCTCACGAATTGCTGTCATGTCTGGAACCTCTGAACGGTGGTGGGACCCTGGTGTTCCGGTACACCGATAATGTGCCCTGAGAGCACGGAATGTCGGGCCATCGTGTCGACATTTGTGATGGATGATGACTTGTACGAGCGTACAAGTGTGATGTGCTAAAGCATACCCTTTTGATTGTATATAAGTGCTATGCAGGGAAGGAATTCCGCTGTCCCGTGCCAGGGACAGGGTCATTATAAATGGTCAGCCAAATGCTGACCGTTGCTTTGTTTGCCACTGCTTGGTGGATCTTTTACGTGCAGGTCAAGAAGGGCCAAGCAGGGATGAGGGTGGAAGACCCTAAGCTGTTGCTGCTAAGTGCTAGCCCTCGAAGGCTAGTTTTGTACTTTGTGTAAGAACTCATGTATGGCCGGCCTGCGTGCTGATGTATGGAAGATACCTTCTTGTATAAAGAGAAACACTTGTAAGAGGCCATAAGGCCGTACTTGTGGTTTTATATTTATATTATGGCATGTTTGGTTTATCTGTGGACTTCTGTGTTGATGTTTGAGTTCATTCTTACAACCCTTTAAACTTCCGCTAGAATGCTCTGTGATAGGATGCGTATTTGGTATTACTTAGTAACGTCTATGCCTGTTTGTAAGACATGGTGTGGGGCCCCGGCCGGACCTTCTACTATGTTGCATGTAACGGGTAGGGGTGTTACCAATTTACCCTTGTCGGAGTCCTACGACTCAATGCATCCGCGACTACATTCCCTTTACCTTGAGTATAATGAATCTGGAAGGTGTAGTCACCAAGAAACTCCATCCACCTTCTCTATCGCATATTGAGATCTTTCTGGTCCAACAGATATTTCAGGCTCTTATGGTCCGTGAATATATCCACTTTCACGCCATATAGGTAATGATGCCACAGTTTAAGTGCGAATATCACCGTCGCTAACTCCAAATCATGGACGGGGTAATTCCGTTCATGCACCTTCAACTGGCGTGAGCCATATGCTATCACATTTCCGAATTGTAGAAGAATACAGCCTAAGCTTCTCCCTGAGGCATCACTATAAACCTCAAAGCCATCCTGACCACATGGCGATTCCTTTAGCTCTTCGAAAGCTCGTGCGCACTCGGGCATCCAAACGAACTTCTGATCCTTCCTCGTCAGTGTTGTGAGAGGTAATTCTATCCTCGAGAAGTTCTCTACGAAGCACCTGTAGTAGCCCGCAAGCCCAAGGAAACTCCTGACTTCTACTATTGTAATGAGAACAAGCAACTCCCATATAACAACTATCTTGGAAGAATCCATCGCTTAATGCCCTCTCCACTATCAACATGGCCAAGGAAAGCCACTGAAAACAGCCAAAACTCACACTTAGAGAACTTGGCGTAGAGCTTGTTCTTCCTCAGGGTGTGCAACACCATCTGCAAATGATTTGCATGATGTTCTTCAGATTGGGAGTATACGAGGATATCGTCAATTAAGACGATCACAAAAAGGTCCAAGCATTCCCTAAATGTCTGATGCATTAAGTCTATAAAACTGATGACGCATTTGACAGCCCAAACGATATTACTGTGAACTCATACTGACCATAGCATGTTCGAAACGCTGTTTTGGGTTGTCACTTTCACAAACTCTCAACTGACAATAACCTGACTTCAAATCCAACTTGGAGTAAACAGTCGAGCCAACTAACTGATCAAATAAGTCGTCAATCCGTGGAATTGGATAGTTATTCTTTTCTGTCAGCTTGTTCAATTCTCTATAGTGAATGCATAGACGGAATCTACCGTCTTTCTTTTTCACAAAGAGAACTGGTATGCACCAAGGTGACTGACTTGGGTGTATATAGGCTTTCTCTAGCAATTCTTGCAACTGAACTTTCAGTTCCGCCTTTTCCTTTGGCCCTAACCGGTAAGGCGAGCGGGCCACAGGTTTTGCACCTATCAGCAACTCGATAGCGAAGTCGATTTCCCTTTGGGGAGGTAACCCCGGAAGGTCTTTTGGAAACACATCAGCATATTCCAATACAATCGGCACCTAACTTACACTGGCCTTCGGCTCCACTGCCTCTACGAGTGTGAATAATAACTCTGCACCCTTCCGAACTGCCTTAACGACTTGGAGAGCACATATCAATATCCTACTCATCCCTCGCATGCCATTGAACTTAGTCTCTTATTCGGTATTCTACCCCAGTGTAACTTCTTTTGAAGTGCAATCTATAAAGGCATGCAGCTCTGAAAGCCAGTCCATACCAAAGATTATATTGAACTCTGATATCGGCAATACTGATGTTTCCACCTTGATATCCCGACTTCCTATCTTTACCTCAACACAATAAGATTTATCCGCGCAGATCAAACATCTGTTTGGTAGTAACACCTTCATACTATCTGTCATGGTCTGTAGAGGAACCCCGATTCGCAAGACGAAATCTTTAGATAGAAATGAATGTGAAGTACCTGTATCGAACAGTGCCCGATAATACGTTTTGTAGCCTAAACTATTATCGTATTTTCTATTTTATATTGTACAAATTATGTCTATTATTAGTTTATTTTTATCATTTTTTGTAAATATTATTGCCACTGACTTTTTCTTGTCTTTTTGCAGGTTTCCAGAAAATTGGCCAAAATGACCTGACACGCCCCCCTGTCACGCCCTCCCTGGGCGTGACCTAGGGCGTGTCACCCGATCCCGAGGACTCCTGCTGGAAGGGACAGAAAAACGGTCAAAACCCGCTGTCACGCCCCCTGACACGCCCTCCCTGGGCGTGTCAGTAGGCGTGAACATGGGCGTGTCGCCCTCTACCGCAAAGCCTGCCGCCGCATTAAATGCCGTTCCGCCACAGCATGCAAACAGTACTGACACGCCCCATGTCATGGGCGTGACTTTGGGCGTGGCATCAACTTTTCCGACGACTGACGGATTTCCGACCAATGATTTGGATATGACGTGCCTGTCACGCCCCCCTGTCACGGGCGTGACCTAGGGCGTGACCACCGACATACCGAAGCAATCATCCCTCCTGCCAGAATCCAGAGCCCGAGGTCAACATAGTACTGTCACGCCCCCTGACACGCCCCCCCTAGGGCGTGTCGGAGGGCGTGACCGACCCGAGAAAAATTCTATAAATTGAGGCCCCCCCCCTCTCCATTTCAGCAAGCTTTGGTTGAGAGGTGCTGCCCCTTTGTTTCTTGATCCTTTCTTATGCTTTCTCTCTCTCTCTCTCTCTCTCTTTGTAATTTTTGTTTAACCCTAGTTTAATCTTAGCTTGTTTATGCTTTCCTTGTAATCTTTAGTGTTGCTTAGTGCTAATTGTAGGGCTAGAATAGGATTTAATTTTCATGCACTTGTAATTTCAATTTCAATAGTGTAAATTGCTCTTTTTCATTAATAAAAGTGTTCTTCCTTTACTTGTGTTCCTTTATATTCTTTTCTACTCATCTCCCCTCCTCCACTCCATTATGATTAACTAATCCTCCTTGTACTCGATCTTGATGATCCGAGGTTAGAGCGATTATGTTATGATGTTTTAATTAATCTTTTCTTTTTAGGTTAGGGCCTTGAATTACTCTTGATTAATCACGGGTTGGAGGTATATTTTCGATATATACTCTCCGCCTTTGCTTTCATTCTGGGCTAGCCGAGAGGCCGAAAGAATGAAGTGAGCATTCAAGAGTAAAGGGAGTTGTACGCACCCCTCGAGAGAGGCAGACGTCCAAATCTCCCGGATTGGAGTAAAATCCAATAGTGGGGTTCACCGCGTAAAGCGAGTTTTAGGCCTCCGATTTAGACGAGAGTCGGTCGGACCTTCCTAAACTCAGTTGGGCACGACTTCGAGAGAAGCGTGTTCAAGCTTTAGGAACCTCCACGGTCAAGGACCTTTATCCTATTAAGTTTAGATTTTTATCGCATTTTCTTAATCGTCTTTAGCCGAGGTGAATCTTGATCGAGTGCATTTCCATTTCATATTTTCTACCCTTCGTAGTAATCATTTTACTTAATAGCTTTACTTAATTGCGGTGTTTCTCTTTCTAGTATAGCTTTACTTTCTCCCTTGCACTTAGATTTTCTAAAACCCTAGTTTTTTCCTTCGATAAGATAATAGCGTTCGTGTGAGTAAGCATAGCCAACAGTTCCCGGATTTCAATACGACACTTGTGTCCCCTAGCTACAATTCGATAGGTATACTTGCCTCATTAGGTTGCTAGTTCGGTTGCGTTTATTTTCTTCGAACCCTAGCACGCAACAAGTTTTTGGCGCCGTTGCCGGGGAGCTAACTTCCGTTGATATTTTGAAAACACGAACCTATTAATTTTATCTCTTCTCTTTCTCATCCTCCTTCTTTAAATTTTAAAAATAATAATAAAAAAAATTTATCACCGCTCTTAATAGTAACCAACCTCACAATTTTTCTACGCCACCTAATTCTCTCGAAAAGGGCAAAGGGCTTTAAGCGCCACTGTCTTGTCTAGTACCATGTGAACCCTTCACGGGGTAGTCCTTGGGATGTTCGGGAGTTAATCTATAAAAAAAAAATCTATTTCAAAAGGAAAAAATTTCTAATCTTTTTTCTAGTATATCCTTTTTCTCTTCCTCTTCTTCTTTTCTGTTCTTTTAGTGCATGACCCGCGGGAGTCCGTCGGTCATTTTGGACTTGGACCACGAAATTGAGCGTACTCTTCGGAGAAGATCGCGATTTCAAGGTCCTACTATCCAAGTGCCGGTTGAGGACTCCGAGTCATTTGCTACTTTAAGAATGGAAGAACCCAACGTAGATGAGGCCGTACAAAGGACTATGTCCTATTATGCACGACCGAACCTCGAGGGAATAGAATCAAGTATAGTCCGCCCTGCTATAGCAAATAATAACTTCGAATTAAAGCCTAGCATAATTCAAATGGTGCAGCAATATGTGCAATTTGACGGACTTCAAGATGAAGATCCGAACGCACATATAGCTAGCTTTCTTGAAATTTGTGACACCTTCAAGATAAATGGTGTCACAAATGATGCGATCAGGCTGAGACTCTTCCCCTTCTCTCTAAGAACTAAAGCTAAGCAGTGGCTGAACACACTTCCGAAAAATAGCATAACCACTTGGAATGAATTAACTGAAAAATTTTTGGCAAAGTATTTTCCGCCAGCTAAAACTGCAAAACTTAGGAACGACATCTCTGCCTTCGGACAAATAGACTCTGAAACCCTATATGAAACCTGGGAGAGATTTAAAGAATTATTAAGACGATGCCCACATCACGCGCTGCCGGTATGGTTACAAGTGCAGACGTTCTACAACGGGCTAAATCAAAATACAAAGCAAATGATAGACGCAGCTTCTGGCGGTACTTTAAATCATAAGACCCTGGAAGCAGCTCTTGATCTTTTCGAGGACATGGCCATGAACACTTATCAGTGAAATGTGCCTAGGTCCCGCCCAAACAAGCCTGCAGGTATCTATGAAGTGGACAATGTCTCCCAGCTCGCTCTGCAAGTAGAAATCCTAAGCAAAAAAATCACGGAGATGACTGCTGCCTCCGCCCCTCAGGTATGGGAATCTGCAACCCCTACTCCAAAACATTTAGATTATGTTAATAATATGCCTAGAACTGCTTTTAATAATTTTTCTGCTGCGAATTTTCATCCGCCTGGTTTTAATTTTCCGAATAGTTATAACCCTGCTTTAAGAAATCATCCGAACTTTTCATGGAGTAATCCATCGAATGCGATACGCCCACCCCCGTAAAATGATTTTTCTGCACCACCACCACCACCACCACCACTTCTTCAAAATTACCCTAAACCTCCAAGCTTGGAGGAATTACTTTCTAAATATATCAACACAAATGACGCTACCATAAGAACTTTATTCGGAAGCGTAAAAAGTCTAGAAAATCAGGTAGGACAGCTCGCGAAAATAATTTCTGAGTGACCCGCAGGGTCTCTTCCTTCCAATACCGAACCCAACCCGAGAGAGCAAGCGAAAGCTATAACTCTTCGGAGTGGGAAGCAAGTCTCCGGTTTGGTAAGTGAAGAGCCCGAGGCAAGCTCCGCTCTCGCCTCTAAAAATCAAAGCACCGCTCCCTGTTTTAAAAATTTCACCCTCTGTTGAAGAAGTAATCACCCCCGCTTTAGAAAATAATCTCACTCCACCACCCATCTTCAAAAATAATTCAACTCCTCCATACACCTCTGAACTTAATAGACAACGTCAAGATTATTAGTACTCCCGCTTCTTAGAAATCTTCAAACAAATCCACATTAATCTTCCCTTCCACGAGGCTATTTCGCAGATGCCGAAATACGCCAAATATCTTAAAGACCTCCTCACAAACAAGAACAAGTTAGAGAATCTTTCGCACGTCACGCTAAACGCTGAGTGCTCCGCCGTTTTAACAAACGGTTTGCCGAAGAAAATCAGTGACCCGGGTAGTTTCTCTATCCCGTGTGTCTTCGGTGATCTTTTTGTTAAACACGCGTTAGCCGACTTAGGCGTGAGTATAAACCTGATGCCCTTTTCGTTGTTCAAAAAGTTATGGATTGGTAGCCTTAACCCCACGCGTATGAGTATCCAGCTAGCCGAAAGATCCGTCAAGTACCCGTTAGGAATAGTGGAGGACGTTCTAGTGAAAGTCGACAAGTTCATCTTCCCGGTAGACTTTGTTATTTTGGACATCGAAGAAGACTTCGAGGTTCCCCTGATCCTTGGCCGACCCTTCCTTGCCACCTCCCGAGCCATCATTGACGTAAGCAATGGTAAGCTCTTTCTTCGAGTAGGCGACGACGAAGTCACATTTTCTATCACCCCTTCGATGAAGAACACCTTGGCAAACGATGACTCATGCTTTTTCGTAGACGCCGTGAGTGATGATTCTTCCTACTGCCTCTCCGACATTGAAAAAGAATTTTCTACTTTTTGCTCCTCTTCTCTTACAATGGAATCACTGCAAGGAAGTGATGAATCTTCTTATTGTCTTTCTGAGTTTGAAAAAGAATTTTCTGATTTTTGTTCTTCCTCTGTTCTTCCCACTGAATCGCTACAAGAAGCCGTCTTGGCTGCTAGCCCCACCCCTTGTTACGTTCCTTATAAAAAAGTTTATGAAGATATTATTTTTGAAAAAGAAAGAATCTCAAAATCCTCTTATGAAGAACCCCCTACCCTAGAACTTAAAGAACTTCCCGAACACCTTAAGTATGCTTTCTTAGAAAAAGACTCCAAGTTACCAGTTATCGTTTCGGCCTACCTCACGGATACGCAAAACGATAAACTTCTTCTAGTTCTACGTAAGCATCGCCGGGCTATTGCTTGGCAAATTTCTGATATCAAGGGCATAAGCCCATCTTTCTGTACCCATAAAATTTTAATGGAAGATAATTCGCGTAACTCTATCCAACCTCAGCGCCGTATAAACCCGAACATGAAAGAAGTAGTTAAGGGCGAGGTTATGAATCTATTAGACGCAGGAATTATCTACCCTATATCGGACAGTAAGTGGGTTAGCCCCGTTCAGGTAGTTCCAAAGAAGGGAGGGATAACCGTAGTTAGTAATGAGAATAATGAATTAATCCCGACGCGGACGGTGACGGGTTGACGTATGTGCATAGATTACCGTAAGTTAAATGACGCCACCCGCAAGGACCACTTTCCTTTACCGTTTATCGACCAGATTTTAGAACGTCTCTCCGGCCATAGCTTTTATTGTTTTCTCGATGGCCTCTCGGGGTACTTTCAAATACCCATCTCTCCCGAGGACCAAGAGAAAACTACGTTTACTTGTCCTTTCAGCACCTTCGCGTACCGAAGAATGCCATTTGGATTGTGCAATGCGCCAGCTACATTCCAGCGATGTATGCTCGCAATATTTGACAAGTACGTGGAAAGCATTATGGAGGTATTCATGGACGATTTCTCCGTGTTCGGCGATTCCTTCGATAGATGTTTAGAAAACCTAGAAAAAGTCTTAGAACGATGCGAAGAAACTAACCTTGCCCTAAATTGGGAAAAATGCCATTTTATGGTGAGGGAAGGGTTAGTTTTGGGTCATAAAATTTCTGCTAAAGGTATTGAGGTAGACGTTGCCAAGATAGAAGTTATTGAGAAGTTGCCGCCGCCTACAAACATAAAAGCTATAAGAAGTTTCCTAGGCCACGCTGGTTTTTATTGTCGTTTTATAAAGGACTTCTCCAAGATCACAAAGCCACTCACCCATCTCTTAGAAAAAGGCGCTCCATTCATTTTTGATGACTCTTGTATTTCTGCATTTGAATCAATTAAAGAAAAGTTAATTAACGCACCGATTAAGATAGCTCCGGTGTGGGACCTTCCATTCGAGATTATGTGTGATGCGAGTAGTTTTGCGGTGGGGGCCGTATTAGGTCAACGCATATCTAAAAACTTCCACCCCATCTATTACGCTAGTAAAACCCTCACATCTGCACAAGAATATTACACCACAACCGAGAAGGAGCTCTTAGCTGTAGTATTTGCGTTTGATAAATTCTGCCCTTACATTACACTTTCAAAAATCATTGTTTTTACGGACCACTCGGCCCTCAAGTACCTTCTTGCCAAAATGGATGCCAAGCCTCGCTTGATTCGCTATGTCTTACTCCTCCAGGAGTTTGACTTAGAGATCCATGATAAGCGAGGAGCCGAGAACTTGGCCGCCGACCATCTATCCAGATTAGATAACCCCTTTATAGAAAAATTAAATGAAAAATCTTTTAATGACTATTTTCCTGATGAGAAGCTGCTTTTAGTTAATACATCTACTTCTCCTTCGTTCGCGCACATCGCCAACTATCTAGTGGCCCGGGTGCTCCCAAAAGAGTTCTCCTCTCAGCAAAAGAAGAAATTCTTTTCTGAGCTGAAGAACTACTTTTGGGAAGACCCGCATCTTTTCAGAATTTGTGCGGATCAAGTGATAAGGAGATGTGTTTCTTATGATGAAGGAATTGATATTATAAAACATTTGCATGAAGGTCTGACAGGTGGGCACTATCAAGCTGCTCGCACCGCTCATAAGGTGCTTTGCGCGGGTTTTTACTGGCCTAGCCTGTTTAAGGACGCGCAAGCCTTTGTGAGCAGGTGTGATAGTTGCCAACGGTCGGGCAACATCTCTAATAAAAATGAAATGCCGCAAAATTATTTCTTAGAGTGCGAAATTTTTGACCTCTGGGGAATTGATTTTGTTGGCCCCCTTCCTTCTAGCTTCGGAAACAAATATATTTTAGTTGCTGTTGATTATGTTTCACGATGGGCTGAGGCCCAAGCTCTTCCTACGAACGACTCCCGAGTTGTAGTCACGTTTCTAAAAAGATTACTTTCTAGATTCGGTATGCCACGCGCAATCGTTAGCGATAGGGGTTCCCATTTCTGTAACGCACAATTTTCAAAAATCCTTACCATATACGGCGTTACACATAAGCTTTCCACTGCCTACCACCCCCAAACTAACGGTCAAGTCGAAGTAGTTAATAGAGAAATAAAAAGAATTTTAGAAAAGACTGTTTCAACTTCTAGAAAAGACTGGTCAACCAAGCTTGACGATGCTCTATGGGCCTACCGAACAGCGTACAAAACCGCCCTCAGATGTACGCCGTATCGGCTGGTCTATGGAAAATCGTGCCATCTGCCCGTAGAGTTAGAACACCGCGCCTTTTGGGCCTTAAAATTTTTAAACTTCGATCCCCACTCATTCGGGGACCTTCGAAAATTTCAACTAAATGAACTCGATGAGTGGCGCTCTTATGCTTATGAAAATAATAAACTTTATAAAGAGCGGACGAAGCGTTTACACGATAAACACTTAAGGCACCCTAAAAACTTTAAGCCGGGCGACCAAGTCCTTTTATATAATTCTCGTTTACGTTTATTTCCGGGCAAATTAAAATCTCGCTGGTCTGGCCCGTTTTCTATTCTAGAAGTATTTTCTTATAGAACTGTTTTAATTTCTCACCCCGATAAGGGTAATTTCAAAGTGAATGGTCAGCGTCTTAAACTGTATTTCTCTGGTGATGATGATGTCAGTCCAAACATTATTAAGTTTCTGCTTCACGAACTCTAATCTTGAACTTTTAATTTTTTTTGCTAAAGACAATTTTATTTCGGGACAACAATATTTTTTTTTGGACAAAATTATTTTTTTGATGCGTCGAGCTCAACGATGCTTTAACCAAAGGGCGCTCTTGGGAGGCAACCCAAGTTATCTTTTTCTGTTTTCTTTATTTTACAATTTTTGCCTCGGACGGCTCCGACAAGCTGAAGCTTCTGCGATCGCCTGCTACAACATTGCTGAATCCATCACAAAGTCCAAAGAAGACATTCGGAGGAGCGGCATTACTCAGCTTTCGCAGCAAATAAATCCGGGGAAGTACCTGTCTTTCAATTCCATCTTTCAATTCTGTACTTTACTTTTCTCTCCTTCTCCAATCCCCTTCTTTAGCCATTGAGGACAATGTCTGTTTTAAGCTTGGGGGAGGACTTCCTCCTTCATTTTTGCTTAGTGTAAATATTTTTCTTTTTGTATATATTTTAAATATTTCCAAAAAAAAAATGAATATCTTAAAATTCCAAAAAAAAAATATATATATATATGTGTTTTTGAATAGTTTAGACATTTTGGTATTTCAATAGTACCCCTAGTTTTTGTTTTTGTTTTACTCAAAATCTCCTATAAACAACTTAGTTAATTATAATATTTCTAATCGTCCTTTTTAATTATATTTCACAAGTAAAATGTTGGCCATACTGTGTTTCTAATTCACAGTAGCATGTTAAGGTGAAATATTTTTTCTAAAACTCGCATTTCTATTATGGTTTTTTTGTTTTTTATTTCCTTTACTTTCTCAAAAATTCATCATCCACTATTTTCTTTTTCGTTTTTGAATAATTTTTGTAAAGTCAACTTTTGAATAACGTAGTAGATGTGAACGATCCAAGTCACCTATTATTTCTATTTTCAAGTTAATTTCATCAATCTTCTTTTATTATCTAGGACTCGCTTTTTGAAAATTTACAAACCTTTGTTTTAAATAAATTCAAAAGCGTGAAAATGATTTAGGCCGTTTTTGTTTTCGTTTGAGCTTTCCTGCCAACCTAAAAAACTTTTACCGCTAGTTAGCCGTTTTTGAGCCTTTTTCTGATTTCATTTGATAGCTCCTCCCTTCATTTCAGTTTCACCAAAGCCAAAATTTCCAACCTATCGAATCACACTAGCCTTTTTGAGTTTCATAAATTATTTTGACGATTTTGATAGGGTATTTTGTGATTTTTATGGGAGAAAGGTTTTCGAAAAAAAAAGAAGTATGTTCAAAAGTGATGTTTATTTTTGTTTTGTTTGGCCAATTCAAAAAGGAAAATAAAAATATTTATGGCCTTTGTTTTGAAAAAAGAAAAAAAAATGAAAAAAAAAGAAGAAAAAGAAAAAAATGTGTATATATTTTTATGAAAGTTTTTGAAACTCTTTGCTTTGGTTTAGTGTGATTTTAAAAACCTTCACGTTTATCTTTGAATTCCACTCCTAATCATTTTCCTAAACCAAACATTTCTGTCCTATTTAAGTCCTTTTGATTCACGTTTTTTGATTTTTTATTTAACAACTAAGAAAAGAAAAAAAAGTAAATCAGTTTTAGTTTTGGATTTAAACCTAGATTTTTGTTAATTAAATTGATATAATTATAATGCGTTGCTTGGATCTAGTAACAACTCAATGCGTGTTTTTCATTTTTGTTGCTTTGCTTAAGTCCATTTAAAAAATCTCGTTAAAATTTTGGATGATTTGTTTTTATTGAGTAAAGATTATAAAAGTTTTACCATACCTAAATAATTGTTTTAGACTTACATTTCACCTTTTCCCTACTAAGAATTTCGCATAGTACTTGTGTAGTCATAATTAGAACTTTTTGATTAGTCCTTTTTATAAATATCTAGTTTTTATATTTTTGCTTGGGGACAAGCAAAGCTTAAGCTTGGGGGAATTTGATAATACGTTTTGTAGCCTAAACTATTATCGTATTTTCTATTTTATATTGTACAAAGTATGTCTATTATTAGTTTATTTTTATCATTTTTTGTAAATATTATTGCCATTGACTTTTTCTTGTCTTTTTGCAGGTTTCCAGAAAATTGGCCAAAATGACCTGACATGCCCCCCTGTCACGCCCTCCCTGGGCGTGACCTAGGGCGTGTCACCCGATCCCGAGGACTCCTACCGGAAGGGACAGAAAAACGGTCAAAACCCGCTGTCACGCCCCCTGACACGCCCTCCCTGGGCGTGTCAGCAGGCGTGACCATGGGCGTGTCGCCCTCTGCCGCAAAGCCTGCCGCCGCATTAAATGCCGTTCCGCCACAGCACGCAAACAGTACTGACACGCCCCATGTCATGGGCGTGACTTTGGGCGTGGCATCAACTTTTCAGACGACTGATGGATTTCCGACCAATGATTTGGATATGACGTGCCTGTCACGCCCCCTGTCACGGGCGTGACCTAGGGCGTGACCACCGACGTACCGAAGCAATCATCCCTCCAGCCAGAATCCAGAGCCTGAGGTCAACATAGTACTGTCATGCCCCCTGACACGCCCCCCTAGGGCGTGTCGGAGGGCGTGACCAACCCGAGAAAAAATTCTATAAATTGAGACCCCCCTCTCCATTTCAGCAATCTTTGGTTGAGAGGGGGAGGTGCTGCCCCTTTGTTTCTTGATCCTTTCTTATGCTTTTTTTCTCTCTATCTCTCTCTTTGTAATTTTTGTTTAACCCTAGTTTAATCTTAGCTTGTTTATGCTTTCCTTGTAATCTTTAGTGTTGCTTAGTGCTAATTGTAGGGCTAGAATAGGATTTAATTTTCATGCACTTGTAATTTCAATTTCAATAGTGTAACTTGCTCTTTTTCATTAATAAAAGTGTTCTTCCTTTACTTGTGTTCCTTTATATGCTTTTCTACTCATGTCCCCTCCTCCACTCCATTATGATTAACTAATCCTCCTTGTACTCGATCTTGATGATCCGAGGTTAGAGCGATTATGTTATGATGTTTTAATTAATCTTTTCTTTTTAGGTTAGGGCCTTGAATTACTCTTGATTAATCACGGGTTGGAGGTATATTTTCGATATATACTCTCCGCCTTTGCTTTCATTCTGGGCTAGCCGAGAGGCCGAAAGAATGAAGTGAGCATTCAAGAGTAAAGGGAGTTGTACGCACCCCTCGAGAGAGGCAGACGTCTAAATCTCCCGGATTGGAGTAAAATCCAATAGTGGGGTTCACCGCGTAAAGCGAGTTTTAGGCCTCCGATTTAGATGAGAGTCAGTCGGACCTTCCTAAACTCAGTTGGGCACGACTTCGAGAGAAGCGTGTTCAAGCTTTAGGAACCTCCACGGTCAAGGACCTTTATCCTATTAAGTTTAGATTTTTATCGCATTTTCTTAATCGTCTTTAGCCGAGGTGAATCTTGATCGAGTGCATTTCCATTTCTTATTTTCTACCCTTCGTAGTAATCATTTTACTTAATAGCTTTACTTAATTGCGGTGATTCTCTTTCTAGTATAGCTTTACTTTCACCCTTGCACTTAGATTTTCTAAAACCCTAGTTTTTTCCGTCGATAAGATAATAGCGTTCGTGTGAGTAAGCATAGCCAACAGTTCCCGAATTTCAATACGACACTTGTGTCCCCTAACTACAATTCGATAGGTATACTTGCCTCATTGGGTTGCTAGTTCGGTTGCGTTTATTTTCTTCGAACCCTAGCACGCAACAGTACCCTTGCCAGATAGTCCCGTATAAGGACAAAACCTATAACACCAATCTTAAAACAAGCACAACACAAAGCATAAATTAAAACTATAAACTACTTGCACCTGTGACGACATCGGCCTGCATGATGGCCTCCTGTTGTCCAAGATTGTAAATTCGGGGATGCATCTGCGATGTAAAAGACTCCGCCACAACCTTCCCTTTTTCCGCATAGGATGCACCCGACTTCTTCTCGTCGTTTGGACGACCAACTCGACAATCCCAAGCATAGTGTCCCGGCTTACCACAGGTATAGTAAGTGTGAGGACCATAACAAGAAGATGCCTCCAAAGCAACCACTGAAGGAGTTTGTCCAGCAGATTTGGACTTCTTACCCCATCTCTTTCGGTACCCAGACTTCTCCGGAGCGTTGTGGCTTGAACTCCGGCTTTGTAACAGCCTAGTTCCCCTTGCCCTTCCCTCTTTTCATGTCCTTCTCCAAAGAACGAGCCGTATAGACCAATGCTTGGAACCACTGGTTCACAGAACTCGAGAGCAGATATCCTAGCAAATCCCTTAGTCCCCCATAGAACTGACTGGTATTACGCTCCTCTTCAGCGAAGATTGTACCCGCATACCGTCCCAAACACGTAAACTCATGAAGGTAATCATCCACACTATGTTCTCTTTGAGTCAACCGTTGGAAATCCAACTTCATAGCAATTCTCTGCTGCATCGACAGATTCTTCGCTAAGAACAACTGAGAGAACTCTTCCATCGAGAACTCTATCAACTGTCTGCCTGCCATGTGATGAGGTTCCACCTCATCCCACCATAGCCGTGCCTCTCCCTCAAGTAGGAAAGTGGTTAACGTTACTTTCTGTTCCTCCTCAACTCTGATAGTTGTCAAGATTCTCTTAATCCTTGCGAGCCAATCCTCTGCTTGGGCTTGGGAACCTGCCCCACTAAATGTAGGAGGATTGAAGCTCATGAACCGCTTCAATTGTTGATCTGCTATCCACGGATCAACCACCACTTCTACCTGTTCTTGCCTTATCCCAGCTTGCATTGGCACCATTATAGGCCGATCCTGCCCAGCCTGCTGAGCATTCATAACAGCAAGTACTGTCTTTGTAATCAAACATACAGTTTCAGCAGATGGAGGAGGTGTTGGAACCTCAGCTAGTGCCACACATTCAATAGAACGTTGAGGTTCCAACTTACCCGCAACACTTCTAGTCACCTATATGTGTAGAAACACAATTTTGCGACCAATCAAACGACAAACATACAAAAAGGAACACACAGGTTCTGTAAATAAGTGTATTTTCATTCCTAACTGGACATTCTTGAGTTCATTTTATGTGTTATAACGGCAGCACTTACACATGCTCGCCACCCCTCAAAAGAATTCGACCACGAATTCGGAAGAGATAGACCAACATGCTGATACCAAATTGTAACACCTCTACTCGTCACGTGTAATATAATAGAGGGTTCAGCCGGGGCCCCACACCATATTCAACAAACAGGCGGAGAAGTTACTAAATAATATCAAAGACCATCGAACCCTAACACAGAGTATTATAGTGGAAGCTTCATTGTTGAAAACTTGAAATCAAGAATCACAAAGATTGTCCACTAATAAGAAAATAGGAATGTATAAAAATACACAAAGTACTTCGCCTTATAGCCTTACAGATTTCTCTTAACAAAAGTGTGGCTTACAAACATCAGTGCGTAGGCCGGCCCCACATGAATAAGGGTAAACAAAACATAGCTTCGAGGGCCAACAGCGCAACCAGGTCTTTAGCCTTCTATTTCCTGCTTGGTCCTCCATTACCTACAAAAGGACAATCCACCAAGCGGTGGAAAGCAGGGAAACGGTCATCTTTCAGTTGACCAATTATAATGACCCTGCCCCTGGCACGGGGCAGCAGAATTCCTTCCCTGCAAAGCATTTTATTCACACATCATATATGTATAACAATCCACCAAGGACGTGCACAACCGCACAGATCAATACATATCACAAACGCAAGCATGATGGCCCGACGTTCCGCGCACTCAGGGCACATTATTTGTGTACCAGATCCATTATGAGCATTCCTAGTCTTTACAGTGCGTATGCCAAAGACTCTCACTATGTGATCCTAATAGGGCCTTAAGCACCCACAGTTAGACAACCATAACGCGGGTACATATCCACTTTTCCCGTTGCTCAAATTCGTCAGACTCAAGCCTGGACTGACGCGGTTATGACTTCACCTTTCCCGTTCTCCACAAAGGCATTTCATAGTTGCATCCCAACGGCTCAACTTCACACAGGATGACAGTCACGACCATAAGAGTTGAACACCAAGTACCAACTCTCAATGCTTTTTCCTTGATTTCCTCCACTACTTCTTATTGCACCATGCCACAGGTATCCACCGAGGATTCCATATAAATAAAAAATTTACTCGGAGTTTTCTCGATTTGCAAACAAAGCATCACCAATCCAGACCAACTCATCCGGATGGGCTTCACACACCATGCTTTACTGTACTACTCACTTCTGGTTCTAATGCAACATAACAAGGGATGAAACACAACATCCCACGGGAATCACTTCCATTTCTACCTTTTGGTGGAGGATTCCATGCATATGCAGGAAAGAAGGACATCACTTGTCCAAGAAGGAAATCATTACCGTGAAAACGTTTCGGTGTCATGGAGAAAAACTTGATGGATGAAAGTCACCACAACAGCCTTGCCTTCGCAGATCTGGACTCGGCTCATGATTTGGACCACCGTAGCACCACCGGCGGCCAGACTTCTCTTCTTCTTCCTTCCCTTGCTCTCCTCTTTCGCTTCTTCTTAGAAAGAGAATGTTAAGGAAAGAATGAGAAATAACTCATCAATTCCCGCACTTATCCCTTCAAAGGAAACGAACGGCTCCGATTTGCTCTGAAAAGCATCTTTCCTGGGCTGACATGGCTTGTTACATGCCCGTGTCACAGGCCTTGTACCTTAAGCGGCACACAACCGACTCAAACCAGACCAGGAAATGGGCTTAGACATGCCCGTGTCAAGCTCCTGACACGCCCGTGTCACTAAGTACACGCCCATGTTGAGGGGCGTGTCCCTCGATCGATACAGGACCAACGAATCCAAAAAGGGACATGAGTCCCCAACACGCCCGTATCAACTTTGACACGGCCGTGTCTACCAGTACATGCCCGTGCTCTAGTTCGTGTGCTTCAGTTGGCACCGCCCGAAACAACCAGAGAAGGACACGAGTATGTGACATGCCCGTGTCACCAATCAACATGCCCGTGTCAGCACTGTTTATACCTGTGTTTCCAGCCGTGTTCTACATTTGACACAGCCAGGCTCACACAGAGAAGGACACGGCCATGGATACGCCCATGTCCCAGGCCGTGTGACCTTATTTGGGTTTTGGGACATTACAGCTAGACTAGCTGTGGATCCGACCAAAGTGTGTGTCGTAAAATAATGGTCACCTTTGATGTCAGTGGTTGAGGTATAGAGTTTTATTGGACCTGCTTGATATTATCCCAAGTTCGTGAAAGTATTCTCAAAGTTTGCCCTTCCTCTCCTGCTCTGACAAAGAAAGGCGTGTCATTTGAGTGGACACCATAGAGTGAAGCTACAATCCGAGAGCTGAAAGATAGACTTACCACCGCACCCATCCTAGCCCTTCCATCTAGGAAGGAAGGATTTCATGTTTACCTAGATGAGTAATATCAAGGGATGGGAGCAGTACTGATGCAGCATGGGCATGTGATTGCTTATGCTTCAAGGCAACTGAAGAAACATGAAACCAATTATCCAGTTCATGATTTGGAGTTGGGGGCAGTGGTGTTCACCTTGGAGGTTTGGAGGCACTATCTATATGACATCCACTGCTAGATCTTCTTAGAACATAATAATTTAAAGTTTGTTCATACTCAAAAGGAGTTGAATCTAAGGCAGCGGCGGTGGTTGGAATTTTTGTGTGATTATGAGTTTACTTTGAACTGCCACCCCGGGAAAGCAAACTCCGTAGCTGATACGTTCAGTAGAAAGTACTTGGGTTGAGCCCTGAGTCTCGGTTGATGAGTATTGAATTATCTCAAATGCTCGAGGAGATGGAGATCATGTTGGTGTATTAAGATTGTTCTAAGACATATACTGAC
This sequence comes from Platanthera zijinensis, assembly GCA_039513925.1. Taxonomy (NCBI): domain Eukaryota; kingdom Viridiplantae; phylum Streptophyta; class Magnoliopsida; order Asparagales; family Orchidaceae; genus Platanthera; species Platanthera zijinensis. The sequence continues at coordinate 148,526,287 of CM077086.1, forward strand.
CATTTAACTACTATGAGTATAGTTTGTGATATTCGAGATTGAATTTGGTAAGAGCAAGGGAAGGATGCTGCTCTGGCCCCTATGATTAAGTCAATTCAAGATGAAACCACTGAGGAGTATACACTAAAGGACGGCCTCGTGCATTTCCGTGGCCGACTCTACTTTCCCAAGGGCGGGGAAATCCGAGAAGAAATACTGAGAGAGGCATATTATTCCAGGTATTCGGTGCACCCCGGGATTCCCATGATTTATAGTGACTTGCAGAAGACCATGTTCTGGCCGGGAATGAAGAGTGTGGTTGCCTCGCTCGCGCTCTGGGAATGATTCAGTTTGGGTGATTGTAGATCGCTTAACGAAGGTGGCAGATTTATTCCTATGAAGAAGGAAGCACATGTGGATATTTTAGTGCGACTCATTGTGGAGCAATTTGTATGGAACCATGGCGTGCCTAAGAAGATGGTCTCTGATCGTGATAACCTCGTTACCTCCAAGCAGTGGAAGGCCGTACAAGCATATCTGGGCTCTTGCCTTACCTTCTGAACAACTTTTCACCCTCAGACGAATGGTCAGTCTTAAAGGACCATCAGGATAATGGAAGACCTTTTGAGACTGTGTATTGGATAGAGGGGAACCGTGGGAAAGGCTCTTACCATAGGCAGAACTTTCATACAACAATAGCCATCAAGCTAGCATCGGGATGGATCCCCACGAAGCACTTCATGGGAGAAGGTGTAAAACTCCATTGTCAAGGGTGCAGGATGAAGATCCAAAAGTTTTGGTGATAGAGTACATTGTTGACACTGATGCGCTTATTAGATTGATACGAAACCGCTTAATCGAGGCTCAAAGTTGGCAGGAAAAGTACTATAATGTAAAGCATCAGATGGTAGAATTTTAAGCTGGTAATAAGGTATTCTTGAAGATCAGGCCAATGCATGGATTATCGCGAGTGCGTAGTATGAAGAAGCTCAGCCCGAGATATGTGAAGCCCTATGCTATATTGGAGAAATTAGCCCTTTAGCCTATCAGCTGGTGAAAATCTTTATTTCAAGGATAGCTAAATCACCTACAGGGAGGTGAATAGGTTATTGGGCTCTTTTCTAGTTTCTTAAATATTTCAACTTTAAGATATTTGGCTGTTAGTTGTTTTATGCTTTCAATATGTACACAACCTGCACAAAGAAACAACACAACAAGCACATACATATTTATAGTGGTTCCCCTAATAAGGGTACATCCACTTTCCCTCCCACCTATCCAACTATCTTATTGGACTAGGCACTTCTCCAAAACTTGCACCAAACAGCTTACACCTCAGATCCCTTAGTATCTTTAAGTCTCCTCCAAGACTTACTTCTCAGGCCCAAGGCCCTACAACTAAGTGATCCTAAGATCACCTATCTCAGGATGTTAATCCATACACTCAGGCCTAGGAGGACAGCCCTACCATAAATACAAGAAGGATCCTACACTCAGAGAACAGTACTCTCCTACCTCAGGGTATTAATCCCTACAGCTCAGATCCACACTTGGATCCTGCAGGATGAAAGAGGGTTGGTGTGATGATTGGACACAAGTGAAATTTCACTCTGCCAATCTACCTGGACTGAGATAAACTCAGCCCAACCTTGACTTCAGGAAAATATATTTCTTGAGTCTACAATTAATGAACTAAGAAGTTCTTAGTCCTAACTACTTCCACAACAACAAGTAAATATTTACTTGAGCTGGAAGTGACTTGCAGAACAATGTTTTGCCTTGAAAGATGAGGGATCGATCTTAATTTACACTTGCAAATTTATAATGGTTCCCCAGCCTGGGTACATCCACTCTTCTACCACCCTGGTAGGAATCCACTAGCAGGTTTTTCATCAGGTGACTGCCACCAATGAGGTTTTATTAGGTGCCCAAAAACCAACCCAATTCTTTTGGAAGGAGACTTGTGAACAAGAATAATTTTGAAGGGAATTAAAACCCTGTAAAGAGGTGGGGATGAGAGAGTGATGAAAGTCTTCTCTTTTCTCAAATCAACTTGAGAAGACTATCTGGATTTTGATATTGTCAAATCTCCCCCTAAGATGTAGAAAGGTTCAGGAGTGGAAGCTTTGCTTTAGTGTGTAGTACTTCAGATTGATGTTGTCTCCAAAAAACTTTCTAGACTGATATTGATTGTTGTCTCTTGAAAGCCTAGAGCAAATTATGAAGAACACTTTATGAAAGAGTACTGTGTTGTGTTCTTCAGAATCTCTATTCTGACTGTTGTATGGTCTTATTGTCAGTCACTTCTTCTTATTATTCTATTATCTGCAGAACTCTAATCTGTATATATTCTCCTGAGCCGTATTCAAACATTTGAATTAACTCTATCTTAAAACGGTTGAAGCATTCCAGAGAGAGAAAGATGCTTGGGGAATTAATCAAATTAACTAATGCTGTTGAACGGCTATATGCATTAAATCTGAGAGATATTAAATTCCTTAATAAAATTTGCTAGCTATTAAAATCTCTGTATGAAAAACTGCACAGGAAATCATCGACCTCAGTTCAGAGATCGTCGATCTGAATAACCTTTGCGTCGAGCTGAGATTCTTAATTGAGATCAGCGATCGTCGACCGGAGCTTGGAGATCGTCGAGCTCAACTCAAAGATAGAACTCTAAGTTTCGTCGACCTGAGTTCGACTATAGTCTAGCTGAGTTCGACTATCGTCGAACTGATTTTCTGCTCTTTACAAAACAGATTTCTTCATGATTTCTTTTGTGCAATATTTCTCTGGAGTTCTTTTGAGGCAGACCTAGAAATAATCCTATGACCCTGAATATACATTTTGGGTCAATCTAAAAGCATCCTAATAGTATTCTTTGCACAAATCCAAACTAGGGTTCCAAAAATCTCCCCCTTTTTGGGTGAGGATACTATTTACATAAAAAGAATACAAAACAAATTTAAAGTGGGTGCTTTGAAACATAAAATAAACAACAACAAAGTTTTTGAAATATAAATATGAAAAACTTCTGATAGGCTCTGTAGTTGTTCTTTTCTTGTCTTTAACTGAGCATATTTCAGATATGTTGCTCCTGCTGTATTCAACAGTTTTCTTATTATCATCCTCCTGATTTCTGACTAATTGAAACTGCTACTCCTATATCCTTTAAAGTAGCCTCCCCCTATAATACTACCGCTGTACTGAAGTGTCTTTTCCTGAAATAAGGGGTTAGGAGTTCTGGACCCAGATTACCTTGGGTCCTTGTTCTTTTTCATAATAATTAGATATAAAAGAACATACATGTTGATTTTTGTAACCTAGAGGGTGAAATTTCCTAGAAGGGATGAGCCATTGGGTAAAATGATTGAAAAAGTTTGGAGTTTGATTATAATTTTCAAAAGGATAAAAATTTCTGTTTTGAAATTCTGAGTTGGATGATTTATGTTGAGATCATCGATCTGCGTTCGACGACCAGTATTTATCTCATCGATCTCGGTTCATAGAGTAATAATGACTACTATCTGTGTTCCCTGATCGTTGATCTCTGCTCGACGAAAAGTGATAATATCGTCGATCCCCTTTTGCTGAGTATTTAAACCCAACCTCTGGGTTGAGGGATCGTCAATCGCCGTTCGATGAGTAATATTGAGATCGTCGATCTTGGTTCGACGACTTATTTTGAACAAAAATTTTCTGAATATTTTTAGTTTGTTTTGGTAAAAATTCAGTTTTTTTGTCTAAATCTATTATATTTTCTTTGCCTTTAACTGATTCTAATGAAGCTAATTTTTTTGAAGTAATTGTTATGTCTTCTTTGAGTTGAATGTTTTCAGAAGCGAAATTAATTACTTTCTCTCTGAGAAGTTTTATTTCCTTCTCAGATTTAATTAAATCATTGGATAAAATTTTAAAATCTTCTTTAAAATATTTTGAGGAAAAATCAAAAGAAGAGATAACCTGATCCTTTTTTGATTAACATTCTGATTCTGATTCTTCATCATAGCTACTGCAAGATAAATTGACTTCCATCAAGCAGAATTCTCTTGCTCTTATTTCTTCTTCGTCCTCAGTTGTACAGGATGAATCTTCAGAATCACTCTAAGATTCAGCATTTAATGTTCTTTATTTTATTGATCCGGCAGCCATTGCTATGAGGGAGTCCCAAATTTCCTTTGCCTAAGTACATTCTGCAACTCCTTCAAAAAATTCATCAGACATTGATTGAGCATTGATGTCCATTGCTCTTGCATCAACCATCTTTAGAAATTTTTGGGCTTCTGAGTCTACAGATAGAGTAATGGGACCTGACAAAATAGAGTTGTAAATGGCTTCATCAATAGAATTCATAAACAGCATAATCCTTGCCTTCCACAGTGCATGCTTATCCAGATTGCACTTAGGAGGTCCAGTGCTTGAACATTCTTCATTTTGTTCCATGAAAAACTCTTAAGAAATATAAGATCTATTAGATTGTTTTGGTTCAGGTGTTAGCTTGTACAACCAAAAAAAGACCCTCTGATACCAATTGAAAGATGAGGGATAGATCTTAATTTACGCTTGAATAATATATATATTATGTAACATAAAAGGCACAACACAAACATAATGAAAAAGAAGAGCAAGCAATCCAGACAACATAATGAAATTTATAGTGGTTCCCCAACCTGGGTACATCCACTCTTCTACCACCCTGGTAGAAATCCACTAGCAGGTTTTTGATCAGGTGACTGCCACCAATGAGCTTTTGATCAGGTGCCCAAAACCAACCCATGTATTTTGAAAGGAGACTTGTGAACGAGAATAATTTTTAAAGGAATTAAAACCCTGTACAGAGGTGGGGATGAGAGAGTGATGAAAGTCTTCTCTTTTCTCAAATCAACTTGAGAAGACTGTGTGGATTTTAATATTGTCAAAGCTCCCCATGAGATGTAAAAAGGTTTAGGAGTGGAAGATTTGCTTCACGGTGTGGGCCTTCAGATTGATGTTGCTCTCTAGCAAACTTTCTCGATTGATTTTGATTGTTGTCTCCTGAAAGCTTGGAGCAAATGATGAAGAACAGTATATGAAAGAGAACTATGTTGTGTTGTTCAGAATCTCTATTCTGACTGCTGCATGGTCTTGTTGTCAGTCACTTCTTATTCTTGTTCTAATATCTACAAAACTCCAATCTATATATATTCTCCCGAGCCGTATTCAAACATTTGAATTAATTCTATCTTAAAACGGCTGAAGCATTCCCGAGAGAGAAAGAAGCTCTGGGAATTAATCAAATTAACTGTGCTGTTGAACGGCTATATGAATTAAATCTTAGAATATTAAATGCCTTAATAAATTTTGCCAGCTGTTAAAATCTCTGTCTGAAAAACTGCACAGGAAATCGTCGACCTACGTTCATAGATCGTCGACCTGAATAACCTTTGCGTCGAGCTGAGATTTTGTATTGAGATCAGCGATCGTCGACCAGAGCTCAGAGATCGTCGAGCTCAACTCAGAGATAGAACTCTGAGTTTCGTCGACCTAAGTTTGACTATCGTCGACCTGAGTTCGACTATCGTCGAACTGATTTTCTTCTCTTGACAAAACTGATATCTTGCTTGATATCTTTTATGCAACATTTCTTTGGAGTTCTTTTGAGGCAGACCTAGAAATAATCCTATGACCCTGACTATACATTTTTGGTCAATCTAAAAGCATCCTAATAGTTTTCCTTGCCCAAATCCAAATTACGGTTTCAACACGCCTCTTTCTAGACTAAGCCTAAAGCTTAGCCCTAACTACTTTATAGCACCAGGGATTTTTCCTGCTGGAACTGTGAAGTTACTGCAACTTATTGCTGCTACTTGAGCTGATATAATATCAGCTCTAACATTGCAAAAAAAGATAGCTCTGCCTCTTGTTCCATTCCTGGGCTGAGGTGATTCAGCCCTTACTTTGAATCTTGAGGAATAGTCCCCTGAGCCTTCTTTCAAATCTTTGCTTCTTCAAGCTTCTTCTCTTCACGGCTTCCAGATTAAGATCTTCATGATGTTGCTTGTACAGCTATATCTGTGAAGAACTTGCAGCAAGGGTCATCCCTTGGCTGCTTCCTCTTTCCTCCGAGAAATACTCTGAACAACTAAAGCCATGAAGATGACAACAGCTAACTTATTCTTAGTCTAGCTGAATTGAGATTCCTGTTCTTCATCACAACAACAATAGCGGTGAAGAGGAACATCATGATTGCTTTTATCCAAAAGCTCACGTTTCTCTGTAAAGCCTTTTCCCTTTTATTGATTATGATCCAACGGCTCTTTGAGTAGTGGTCCCCATGCCATTAATGGCCAGCAGCAACCTTGCTTTAATGCCAACTATCGTACAGTAGGTTTGCGATAACATTCGTCGCGTATTGTAGCCATCCTGCCAATAATTTTAAATATGTTAACTATTTGACTTGCTGACGTCATAGGCTGTGGACTTAGCCAAAAATCAAACAACATTAGCATAGGCGTTGAGTGAGTAAGCATCACTCATTGCCCAAACACTTAGACAGATTTCTTTCTATCTAGGCATTGAGAGCGTTGAATGAACAAGCCTCACTAAATGCCATTTTCCTTAGCCAAAATATTCCTGCTTCTTTGGCGTTGAGAGCATTGAGTGTGTCTTTATCACTCAACGCTTTTTTTGCCTTTGAAAATCTTTCTCCATCTTAGGCATTGAGAGCATTGAGTGTGTCTTCATCACTTAAAGTTTTTTGCCTTAGCCAAATTTTTGCCTCTGCAGCATCTTAGGCGTTGAGAGCATTGAGTGTGTCTTCATCACTCAATGCTTTTTGCCTTAGCCAAATTTTCTGTGTTTAAAAAACTGGATTTGACTATGATTGTTACTAAACACTTATGAGGTTATGGCGTTGAGTGAATGACCTTCACTCAACGCCTGTGAACTTAGACACTTTTTTGCCTCTTAACCTTAGGCTTTGACTGACTCAGTCTGCCTCAATCTGAACTGAGTTCGATGAATGGTGAACTAAGTTCGACGAATGGTGAGCTAATCTCAACAAACTCTGAACTCAGTTCGACAAATTCTTAACTGAGTTCGGTGAACTCAGAATCTCAAACTCTGAATTTAGCTCAACGAATGGAGAGCTCAGCTTGACGAACTCTGAACTGAGTTCGATGAACTCTGAACTGAATTCGATGAACTCTGAAGTCAGTTCAACTCACAACATTTTGCTTTATGGCGTTGAGTGTGTCTTCATCACTCAACGCCAAACTACTTAGCCATATTTCTGCCTATAGTTGTATATCATTGAGTGAATGAACTTCACTCAATGCCTGTGGACATAGCCACATATCCAATTTGCCAACATTATTCCTTACCTCTAGCGTTGAGTGAGCTTGCTCCACTCAACGCCTGTGGACTTGGCTGCATTATCAATTGCTCCTTAACTTCTAGCGTTGAGTGAGCTTACCTCACTCAACGCCTATATACATAGGCAATTTCTTTCCTTTCCAGCATCTTGACTTTGTTACCACCTATCAAATCACTTAGACAATCTGTCTAGACTTGTTCCATGGAACATCCAACACATGATGAGCTTTAACAACAACAAATTCAACTATGCTCTTAGTGATGATGGAGATGCCTCCTTAAATTCAATCTATGGTACATTATGGGCAAGGGACCCAACAATCTCGCCTTATTTGAAGAAGGCAGAACACCAAGCAATACTAAGAGGCATTAACATAATAGGCAAAATAAATTCATGCAGCTGTATATTATAATCTACTACAACTCCTAGCTTATTCTATATTAATTAAACGTGCTCCATTTAATTGTATTAACTCAAAAAGTTAAGTCAATGTATCCTCATACTACTTGAGCAATTGCTCAAGTAATATACACCCTCCTTTATACCACTTAATATTTAAATGGAGCACCACTAGAAGCATTTACCTCAAAGTATGCACTGACACAATCATGGCTCAACATATGGTCAGTCATTGCTTTTTTCATATTACTAGAATGTTTTAAAGTAATATGAACTGACACAACATGACCTAGTCATGGCATGTATTGCTTTATATCTCCCCCTTGTGTATTGCCACACGTCTCCCCATTTCTTTATTCTTGAATAGGTATATCTATTCAAGGAGGAGAAAGGATCATGGGAGATATTATCTCTTAATCCTAGTCAAAGTCCTATGTTAATAACACTTATGAAATTTTCTTAGTGATCAATCAACTAGATTAGGAGTCATACCTTTTGTATTGATACATTGAAACAACACAACACTGCATCACTTGAACTTGCTGTACACATAGTACCACCTACTGATGTTGTATCTACAGAATCAGCATCCACTTGTCGTGATATCATTGATACACCACATCACTACAACCCCTTGGCACTTGATTGAACCATGAATCCACTTGAGCTAGTTGGTAGTTGTCTCTCTTCTCATAATCTCCCCCTTAGTCTGTGCAATGTCCTTAGGAAAAACTGGTCAGCAGTGAAGATCTCTGATCTACAACACTAACTGCTTGCTCCTTCTCAACAAGAGGTTTGTCCTGTTCTAGTAAGTGCTGGACATGCTCCCCCTTAATAGTAGCATCCCTGTCATTCCCTCTACTGGACACTTAAGTCTATATTAGTCTTAATACCACTTAATGGTATTTATAGTCTTGATGTCACATCAAGGACTTATCTACCTGGAAGAGAAGTGAATCCTGCAACACATGTATAACAGGGAGCAACTGAAGCTATACCAAGTTCAACATACCCAATTTCAACCCAGAGGGTGTTGAAATTGACTTCATCTAGTGGTATGATAAACATATCAGCCACTTGTCATTGAGGACAAACTCAGGATTGAGATTTTCCATATGCTCCCAACTAAATTGATACTTAATCTACATATGCATAGTCTTGTTCTGAAAGACAAGATTCCTAGCAATTTATATTATACAAGTAGAAAGTCAATATAAGGTAGTTCTACTTATCTGGAGGATGGGGTACTTATACAATGGAGTTGATATTGCAAGACTAGTATCTTTCTTGCCGCTCCAAGTAGTCAGTATTCTTCATAGGATTTGATAGCTTCCATCTTTGCTTATCCTATCTACCTTACACTCTGTGGTTGAGGTTCATCTTCTCACCAGCTCTCCTTTCATCTGACTTGGCAGTCAGCTCTGCCAAGCCCAACCTTGCTACAACAGTAACAGATTATGTTAGGGAAATATGTTCTCTGGGATTAGGATCATTACCTGTCTCATTTGGAGAGCATCGTCCCAGAGTTATTGTGTTCTTCCTTGTACTGACTATTTGAGTTTGATGAATACCACTTGGACAATTTTTGTAGGGTTTTTTATGCTAGCCTTGATACAAATTAAGGTATGCCACTAGAAAACTCTTCAAACAACTGAAGGTATTTTCCACCACTTAAGGCCTCATGAATTTTTAGGATATGTTGGCCTTTTACTCTTGTCTTACAACAACATATTATTATGGCAATAGTACTACCTGTACAACAGTATCCATCTTTTAGGGTTGATCTCCCACTCAGACTGTGCATAGTCCTAAGTACCTACTGATCAGCTGTGAAGTTCCTTGACCCATTTCAACTGTTGGCTGCCTCATAATAGAAAGTTGAACATGTTCCTGCAACTTCTTTCTGCGTTCGTCGAACAGCTCTCTGCGTTTGTCGAACTGAACATTTCTAGAATTCCTTCTGAACTAACTCTTGAGGTTATGGTCCTAGACCTGTAATTGGATTCTCATCAGTTGATCATAGTAGCTCCCTTGCACTATGATCACTTCTTGCTAAGTTAGGTCTTTTCCTTTCCTTTAGAAATTGATTTGCCTCTGGCATCAGCTTCTTCTTCAAGCCCCAATGACCTTTTTCCATTGGCAACTCAGAATTCATTCTCCTCCTTGATTATTCCTTTATCCTTAATCATTGCAAGTTACCACTCCCATAGTGATTGCACCACTTGACTAGAGAGCATATCTTTATAGTAGATACATCTGACCCAACTCTCCTATGACACTTTATACCACTTGTATCATCCTTCTCCAGGAATGTAGATAGCATCATTATACTTAGAGAATGATCCATAGGATAACTTCATTGTTCTAGTTCTAGTTTTGGAACATCTTCTATCCAAGTACCACGTGGGGGAAGGGCACGTAGACTATCCTGCAAAACATGTTACCTTACCTTAGAACCGCAATAGGTATTGGGTCCTAGGTTCTAATTAGACTGAAATCTAACTTGCCTACCTGCAGGATTTTTGACAGGTAGGCTAACTCTTGCTCTAGACATAGAAGGATTGTGCCAGCAATCTAGGGAAAAATGCCCCACCTTACCACAACACCAACACTCATGGATATTATATCTTTTTTTTGAGCAGGTCTTGCAGTGTGGTTAACTGTTGACTGAATAGAAGGAAGAGGAGAAGTAAATTTCTTCAGGTTCCTTTCAGCAAGGATCTGACTGAAGTTTATTCTTCCAGCAGGCTTCCTTTGATTACCCTGAATGGTATTTACCGTTGTCTTCTTTGCAGATGACAAGCTGTTTATATCATCAGAACTAGCCAAGTCAGGCTTACTGGTATACTGACCATTTGTTTTATTCCTTGCCGGATGGGCTTGAGTTAAAGCCACTGCCTTTCCCTTGTGAGTTGGGGCCGAGGCACCAAATATAAATGGTCCAGCATGGGCCATTTGTACTTTTCATGGGGAGCCTTAAAGGCACTCATTCTGATGTAGGCATATGTGTTGACACTGGAAATTTATGGACTAACCACGATCGCCTCTCTACGACTCGAATTCGACACTCACACAAAATCTCACGCATCGCACACGCAAAGAAGTTATATCACTTTTATACTAATGTACGGGTAGTCAAACCGTTTAGGATTGAATAGAGGCGATAGGCCAATATCATTTCGGCTAAATGGACCCACCCGGTCCGATCGAGCAAAGTTTGTACCAAAAGAAATCTACCAAAAATTATAATTCGAAAAAGGTAGATCTCTCCCAACAAAAAGTTAAGAGGTTCGCCAAACCTTTCAAAAATTAGATCAATCAAGATAAACACAAAAAAGCAATCGAAGAAACCTCGATTATTCAATTATTCTAAATTCAACGCCAAGAATTTCCACCACAAAAATATCTAGGGAAGGAATCACACAAAGGTACAAATTTTGTTACCCAAACCGGAATAGATGATTCTGATTATCTAACGTGAATCGCTCTTCCACGGTTCAGCCCGAGTTACGCCGGATGGAGAGGAAACTCGTCCTTCTTTGTTGCTTCATGCCTTGGCTGAGATCCACGAGAGCTTGTGTCAAGCACCTTAGTCCAACCACCAAGAGAGAGGCGGTGGCCTGGTTCCTCCTTGAATGAGGGCTGCTTGGTTTGTGTTTGGGTGAGTGTGGTCGGCCGGCTTAGGGTGGAGAAGAGGAGGGCTTGGGTAGGGAAGAGATGACAAGGGTGGTGGTTCTCTTAGAGAGAGGAAAGGTGGAAGTTATGGTTGAGGGAGAGAGGAGGCTTGGATTTGGCGGCTTAGAAGGAGGGGAGGGGGGGTTAGGGTTGGCTGAGAGAATGAGGGAAGGAGGGGGTGTTGTTGGCAGCTAGGAGGAGGAATGCTTTGGGCCGAAATGTAGAGAGTGGGAGGAGAAGAGAATTCTCAGAAGGAGTTAGGTTTTTCAATTTTCATTCAACTTGTCTAAAAGAAAACATCACATGCCTATATATAGGCATACATATCATGCTCTGGCTACATGCAGCCCAACATCAAAATAAACTCTAATATTTTTCTAACCAAAAATGAAATAAAAAAATTGCACCAAACAAATAACATCATAAATTCAAATAACATAAAAATTAATCAACTAAATAATATTAAGTGGTCTTGCGCAGTGGGCGGAGGTTGTAGCGACGCTCCACACGATCACCATGACGACGCAAGTCTTTTGTTAGAGATGGAGAAGGATCCTCCGCGAGCAAGCCTCCATCATCTTCAACATGTTGGGGGCCGTCGTCTCCATCAGTTCTCCCCCGCTCGAAAGTACTCATCACCGATGAGTTGTCCTGAAGGTATCGCCACAGAAGAGCATCATCTAAGAGAGCCACCTCCGATTTCGGAAGCCAAGAGTCATCGAAGGCTGGATGTTAACGCCAATGAATCAAGTAGCGGAGTACATCACCACCTGGATAGTAGAGCACTTCATCCTTGATGATCCTGTCTGGCAAATTGTTTCAACTGGGAAACCTAGTAAACGCATTAGGCAATAAAGGAGGAAAACTTTCTTCATCAACCAACGTACCTCCATTAGAGACCGATGGAGAGAACGATCCAGAAATAAGCTCACCCCCCAACCCATTAGAAAATGTAGTGGCGCTAAACGGACAATTAGATAATTCAAGCGATGGAGAAAAATACGGCGTTAAATCAGAAACATTAAAAATAGGGGAAATACCCCAATCAGTGGGTAGCTTCAAAAAATATGTGTTTTCTCCAAATATCTTTAAGATCCGAAAAGGTCAAGCTCGTCGATTCTCCATCTTTTTTATGGTGCCCGAAGGAATCCGTTCAGGGACGAGACGCACCAAGACTAAATCGCCAACCTTAAAGTGAGTTTCTCTTTTATGTACGTTAGCATGAACTTGATAAGATGCGTATTGTGTGGTTAGCGTTTCATTTATGTGCTTATGCAAATTATGAATATGAGAGGCAAAATCCGTCGCAAATTGACTTGATTTATAAGATGGCGGTAATGGAATCAAGTCAAGTGGCACCGGTGCTTTATAACCATGCACGATCTCATTCGGTGACAAGCCAGTGGACCTATCTTTGGAATTATTATATGCTAACTGAGCATGAGGAAGGATAAGGTCCCATGTACCCTTATGGTCTCCCATAACGCATCGTAGAAAACTACCTAAACTTTTGTTTACCACATCCGTTTGCCCATCCGTCTGTGGATGGTAGGCCGAAGAATACAAAAGTTTGGTGCCCATAATCCTCCACAAGGTCTACCAAAAATAACTAGTAAATTTCACATCTCTATCGGTCACTATCGATTTTGGAACGCCATGATGTCCAACTACTTCCTTAAAATATAATTTAGAAACATGTGATGCATCATTGGTCTTATTACACACAATAAAATAAGCCATTTCGGAAAACCGATCTACTACTACCAGAATAGAATCATGACGTCTAAACGTGATAGGCAGGCCTAGAATAAAATCCATACTAACATCTTCCCAGGGAATGGAAAGAATCGAAAGAGAGTTTTAAAATCCCGCATTAGTTTTGTTTCCCTTACCAAATTGGCACACTCTATAACCGCGCACGATTTTATTAACCATCGATTTAAGACCGGGCCAATAAAATTTGTCTTCTACTAGTGCGATGGTCTTATCACGGCCAAAATGTCCACCCAATCCACCGCTATGCAATTCCTAAATGATGAAGTGACGTAGTGATGAATGTGGAATACATAGCTTCGAATGATTGAATAAATAACCGTCATAGATATAAAAGGACGAAATAGTCGTGGGCGAGTTGTATTGAGTGGATAAATAGATATCTTTGAAATCCAGACAATGGACATGCTCATCCTTAAATCTATCGAACCCAATCACCTAAACTTCTAGTGTAGATAATAAAGATACACGACTCAGAGCGTCGGCTACGCGGTTGAGAGTACCCTTAAGGTGTTTTATGATAAATTTGTACTCCTGAAGATAGGAGACCCATTTGGTATGTCTTGGGCTCACGTTAGTTTGGGAGTTAATAAACCTCAAGGCCTCATGATCGGATAAAATAACAAATTCTTTAGGAAGTAAGTAATGCCGCAAATATTGGAGGCACCTAATAACCGCATAAAACTCTCGACCATAATTAGAATAATTCAATTTTGGCCACGCGAGTTTCTCACTGAAGTATCCAATTGGATGACCTTCCTGACTTAATACACCACCAATACCAACTCCAGACACGTCACACGATAACTCAAATACCTTAGTAAAATTCGATAATCTCAAAAGGGGAGCTTCCCACATTCGTAATTTAATTATTTGAAATGCTTTAGCGGCCGATTTCGTCCAAGTAAAATCACCCTTTTTCATACATTCTGTAATTGGGTCCATGATACTACCAAAGTCTCTAATAAATCGGCGATAAAACGTAGCTAGACCATGAAAACTCGGAACATCCCGAATATTGGCGAGCTCTTGCCAGTCCTTAATGGCTTGGATCTTCTTAGGGTCTACATGTATGCCCTTCGAACTCACAATATAACCAAGGAACTCTACGGACGACACATGAAAAGTACACTTTTTAAGATTAATGAATAATTTCTCTGACTTCAATGTAGTAAGGATAATCTTCAAATGTTACTCATGATCGCTCGTAGAAGTACTAAAAAAAAGAATATCATCAAAGTACACTACTATGAATTTTCCCATATAAGGTTGGAAGACGTGGGTCATCATCCTAGAAAACGTGCTCGGGGCATTGGAAAGCCCAAATGGCATAACTAACCACTCGTAGAGCCCTTCCTTAGATTTAAAAGCAGTCTTCCAGTCATCACCTTCCCTAATTCGGATCTGATGGTAGCCACTCCTAAGATCCAATTTTGAGAAAATCGTGGCACCATCAAACATGTCCAATAAATCTTCCAAGAGAGGGATGGAAAATTGATATTTAATAGTAATTTTATTTATGGCTCTACTATCCACACACATCCTCCAAGAGCCGTCTTTCTTGGGAGCAATTAAGGCGGGTACGACACACAGACTCTTGCTATGATAGATTAACCCCTTTTGTAATAAATCAGAAATTTGGGTTTGTAACTCTAAGTGTGCGGATGGATTTAACCGATATTGAGGAAGGTTGGGCAATGAGGAACCCGGGATGAAATCTATCGTATGTTGGATGTCCCGCATGGGGGGTCGATAGCTCGTCCGGATACACATCCTTAAACTCTTCTAAGAGTCTCCTCAATGTCGTTGGTAAACTTTCAAATGACGGCGCATCTCCCTTAACTTGCAAATAAACTAACTCATATATGACACCATCCATAAAGGCATTACACACAAATTCCTTCTTACCTATCAGACTTAACATTTTCTTTTCGACCGGGACAATCGTATCCTTAGAGGGGACCGAAGGATCCTTAGGCGGAGTGGGTTTTAAAATTATGGTATTACCATTAAATTTAAATTCATAAGTGTTAGTTAGACCAAAGTGTGTAACATCACGATCATAAAGCCACAGACGACCTAATAAAATGTGACAAGCATCCATAAGGATGATGTCACACCAAATCTTTTCAAAATAATCTTTGATGGTAAGGGGTACTAAACATCGCTTTGACACTGGGAGGGATGACTTATCTACCCTTGCCACCATATAAGGGTGAGTGTGCAGCTCAGTAACTAACGACATTCAGGTCACCACAGTCTCAGAAATTTCATTCATGCAACTACCATTATCTTTGATCAACCTACACCATTTCTCTCCACTCTTATAATTCAACGAAAAACTATCCGTCCTATTCAAGTCATATAACACTAGTGGAGTTGCCAGAATACACCGCATGACCATCATATGAGATTTGTCCTCCATATCACTAGGCACACCTTCCGACTCGCTATCCTCTCTCGCCTCATACATAAGGTCATCTGACTCACATGTGGAATCTAACAGGGCGAATGGCTTGGGCTTTGTAGGACACTCACTAGCGTACTGACCCTGAATCCCACAAGCGAAACAAGTAGCGTTCGTTTTGTTTACTCTTCCTACAGGCACTCTCTCACCCATTGGGTTTTTAATTTTCCTGGCAGTCACTACAGTGGAGTTCGAGTCTGTGGACAAGAACTTGCCCTTATCCTTGTAGGTAGAGGTGGGAGGCGGTGCTAAGTTGGACTTTCCCTTGTGATACGAACCTGACTTATTCTTAAAAACATTGTGCTTTTCGATATCTAGTGCAACATTGAAAGTGGTGTTCAGGTCGGTGTGACCATAACACAACAGCTTGCCCTGGATGTCGGGGTTTAACCCCTTGCGAAACCTAGAAAGGGTGATCTCAGGCATCGCACTTACACCGCACCTAACCATCATGTCCTTTAGAAGACTCATGTATTCCAAGACCGACCGACTCCCTTGATTAAGGGTGGCCAAATAATCAAACATCTGCGTTCGATGGTACGAAGGGACGCATTGGTCTGTCAGCATGGCCTTCATGCCTGCCCAATAAATAAGTAAGTCACCATTGTCAGCTCTCAGATGACGTTCCTCATTTAACCAAAAGATCTTGGCTCTACCTAGAAACTTCATTCGCTCCACTCGCACCTTATCCGCATCCGTCAATTTTTGTCACTCAAAGTAGCTTTCTGTTTCCATCACCCAGTCCAGGAAGACTTTGGGTTCACCCAATCCATCATATGATGGGGGTTGGACCCAGAAGGCTCTAGTTATGTCAAACTCATACGGTGCATGTGGGGCTCATTTGATGTTTTGGATGTTATTTTGATAATTATTCCCTTCGTCAAGTGGATTGGCGGCTTGATTATAGGGAGCCGTGCGATTCAGTCTTAACTCGTGTAGCATTTCCCTAATTTCTGTCAACTGATTGGTGAACTCCTGACGGAGTTCCTCAATCGGTGCAGTAACGTGACCCGCTTCCCGCTCGCCCACCATTTGAGAGGAAGATGGGGAATACTCAGTGCCCAATCTAGTGCGCATGCAGAAATGAAATAAACTGACTCAAGAACTACCATAGATGGAATTGTTCCCACTTAATAACTAGGTTAAAAGAAAATTTTGGTTTTTCTTGCAAAAAATTTGAATTTGGCTTAAAAATAAAAGATTTAGACCGCTATTGCCAGACCAACAAATTTTTTTTGGCATTTTTGACTAGTAAACGAGCAGGAAAGGTCCGTGCCGACATAAAAAAACTAGGGGGAGGGTGACAATTAAGAAACTGACGTGAACCTCCCTCTGATACCAAATTGATGTAGGCCTATACATTTACACCGAAAATCAACGGACTAACCACGATCGCCTCTCTATGACTCGAATTCGACACTCGCACAAAATCTCACACAGAGAACAAGCCAAGTAGTTATATCACTTTTATGCTAACGAACGGGTAGCCAAACCGTTTAGGATTGAATAGAGGCGATAGGCCAATATCCTTTCCAGCTAAAAGGACCCACCCGGTCCGATCGAATGAAGGTTGTACCAAAAGAAATCTACCAAAAAATAAGATTCAAAAAAGGTACATCTCTCCCAACAAAAAGTTACGAGCTCCGCCAAACTTTTTTGAAATTATTTCAATCAAGATAAACACAAAAAATCAATCGAAGAAACCACGATTATTCAATGATTCTAAATTCAACGCCTAGAATTTCCACCACAAAAATATCTAGGGAAGGAATCAAATAAAGGTAGAAATTTCGTTACGCTGGATAGAGAGGAAACTCGTCCTCCTTTGTCGCTCACGCCTTGGCCGAGATCCACGAGAGC
Organism: Platanthera zijinensis; assembly: GCA_039513925.1. Lineage (NCBI taxonomy): Eukaryota > Viridiplantae > Streptophyta > Magnoliopsida > Asparagales > Orchidaceae > Platanthera > Platanthera zijinensis. The sequence continues at coordinate 148,543,794 of CM077086.1, forward strand.
TTTTGTCAAACACCTTGGTCCAACCACCAAGAGAGAGGGTGTGGCCGGGTTCCTCCTTGAATGAGGGCTGCTTGGTTTGTGTTTGGGTGAGGGTGGTCAGCTGGCTTAGTGTGGAGAAGAGGAGGGCACGGGTAGGGAGGAGATGACAAGGGTGTTAGTTATCTTGGAGAGTGGAAACGTGGCAGTTATGGTAGAGGGAGAGAGGAGGCTTGGATTTGGCGGCTTGGAAGGAGGGGGGTTCGGGTTGGCCGAGAGAATGAGGGAAGGAGGGGGTGTTGTTGGCGGCTAGGAGGAGGAAAGCTTGGGGCCGAAATTTAGAGGGAGGGAGGAGAAGAGAATTCTTAGGAGGAATTAGGTTTTTCAATTTTCATTCAATTTGTCTAAAAGAAAACATCACATGCCTATATATTGGCTTACATATCTTGCCATGGTTACATGTAGCCCAACATCAAAATAAACTCTAATGTTTTTCAAACCAAAAATGAAATAATAAAAATGCACCAAACAAATAACATCATAAATTCAAATAACATAAAAATTAATCAACTAAATAATATTAAGTGGTCTTGCGCCACGGGTGGAGGTTGTAGCGACGCTCCATACGATCACCATGATGACACAAGTCATAAGTTGGATACGGAGAAGTACCCTCCGTAAGAAAGCCTCAATCATCTTCAACATGTTGGGGGTCGTCGTCTCCATCACATTCCCCTACCCTTTCTTCTCCCATTGTAAGATACATTTGTATTCTTACCAGAAGAATTCTTATTCTTACAGTGACCATCCATGCAGTCCTGGTCATACCTGTTATAAGGGAGGATTACCTTATGAAAGGTTGACTGTGGTACAATAGGATCTTGGCCTCTCCTCTGAGAAAGGATAACTTTAGAAATCCACTGAGATTTAGATTTCTCTTGATAGCATCTATTTAGAGAAATTGGCCACTATCTTCTTCTCCCTTTCAAGTTTCTCTTCATGAACCTTGATAATGGTGTCCTTATATTTAATGGACTCAACATTGGTAACTACCATTGTATTCAGATGACACACTTCCTTCATCTTCAGATATATCAAAGATGAAGTCTCATCTTGCTGGGAAGCAGTTAGCTGTAGGGAGGCAATTTCCTCTGCTTACTACCTAACAAGCAACTTGCTTTCCTTGAAAGCTTTCAGAAGTACAATATGATTCTCAATCATTTGATTTATATCATCTTCTGATAAGGGACTCTCATCATCACTTGATGTGGAAGCATCAGAATCCAATCTTTACTCTTGACCTGAGCAATAAGAAGAATTAGACAGAGATTGTACCTGATTTGGACTAGGTAGATCCTGGCAGGATTCTTCTTCATCTAGTATAGCAATCAACCCATAACATTTGCGTTCACCTTCGTCAACTTCATCCACCTCTAAGTAACTATCTGAATGTTACTGAGGGGCCCTGATCTCTAATATTGCATCTGTATAGACATCATAATCTACAAGAGCAACTAATAACCCAATGTGGTCCTTGCTCTCACTACAGACTTGAAACTTCATTGAGCTCCACTCCATATGGTTATCTTTTGAACCCACCAATGCAAACCTTCTATCTATCCTTAGAGGTCTACTTAGACTGTTTGGTCCTTTTTTTAGTAACCTCCCTCTGATACCACTTTAAAGTCTTTATTTAAATGATAGCTAAATCACCTAGAGGGGGGGAGGGTGAATAGGTTATTGGTCTCTTTTCTAATTTCTTAAATATTTATTCTTTAAGATCTTTGGCTGTTAGTGGTTTCATGCTTTCAAGATATACACAACCTACACAAAGAAACAACACAACAAGCACAAAAAGATTTATAGTGGTTCCCCTAAAAAGGGTATATCCATTTTCCCTCCCACCATCCAACTATCTTGTTGGACTAGGCACTTCTCCAAAAATTGATCCAAAGAGCTTACACCTAAGATCCCTCAGGATCTCTAAGTCTCCTCCAATACTTACTTCTCAGGCCCAAGACCCTACAACTCAGTGATCCTAAGAACACCTACCTAAGGCTGTTAAGCCCTACACTCAGGCTGGGAGGACAGCCCTACCTCAGATCTACAAAGGATCCTACACTCAGAGAGCAGCACTCTCTTACCTCAGGAAGTTAAGCCCTACTGCTCAGATCCACACTTGGATCCTGCAAGATGAAAGAGGGTTGGTGTGATGATTGGCCACAAGTGAAATTTCAATGTGCCAATCTACCTGGACTAAGATAAACTCACCCTAACCTTCACTCCAGGAAATATATTTCCTGAGCCGATAATTACTGAACTAAGAAGTTCTTAGTCCTAACTACTTCCATAACAACAAGTATATATTTACTTGAGCTGGAAGTGACTTGCAGAACAATGTTCTGCATCTTTCTGAACTGAGCCTGAAGCTCAGCCCTAACTACTAGTCCACAGTACAAGGGATTTTTCCTGCTGGAATTGTGAAGTTATTACAGCTACTTGCTGCTACCTGAGTAGAGAAAATCTCAGCTCTAACTTTGCAGACTAAGATAGCTCTACCACTTCTTCCTTTCCTGGGCTGATGTGATTCAGCCCTAACATTGACTCTTGAGGAATAGTCCCCTGAGCCTTCTTTCAAATCTTTGCTTCTTCAAGCATCTTCTCTTCACAGCTTATAGATTAAGATCTTCAGGATGTTGCTTGTACAGTTGGAACTGTGAAGAACATGCAGCAAGGCTCGGCCCTTAGTTGCTTCCTCTTTCCTCAGAAAAATACTCTGAACTGTTGAAGTCGATAAAGATGACAACAACTATCTTTGTCTTAGTTTAGCAGACTTGAGCTTCCTATTCTTCAGCACAACAATAATGGCTATGAAGAAGAACTGCATGATTGCTTTTCTCCAAAAGCTCACATTTCTCTATAAAGCATTTTCCATTTTATTGATTATGACCCAATGACTCTTTGAGCTGTGGGCCCCACACTATTAATGGGCAGCAACAACCTTTCTTTAACGTCAACTGTCGTACAGTTGGTCTGCGGCAACATTCGTCGCGTACTGTAGCCATCCCTCAAATAATTTGAAATATGTTGACAATCTGACTTGCTGACGTCATCAGCTATGGACTTAGCCAAAAATCAAACAACATTAGCATAGGCGTTGAGTGAGTAAGCATCACTCAATGCCAAAACACTTAAATATATTTCTGTCTATTTAGGCATTGAGAGAGTTGAGTGAACAAGCCTCACTCAACGCAATTTGCCTTAGCCAAAATCTTCCTTCTTCTCTGGCGTTGAGAGAGTTGAGTGTGTCTTCATCACTCAATGCTTTTTTTGCCTTGGAAAACCTTTTTGCATCTTAGGCATTGCGAGCGTTGAGTGTGTCTTCATCACTCAATGCTTTTTGTCTTAGACAAATTTCTGCCTCTGCAGCATCTTAGGCATTGAGAGCATTGAGTGTGTCTTCATCACTCAACGCCTTTTGCCTTAGCCAAATTTTCTATATTTAAAAACACTGGCTTTTACTGTGAGTGTTACTCAACACTTATGAGGTTATAGTGTTGAGTGAATGACCTTCACTCAACTCCGGCGGACTTAGCCACTTTTCTGCCTCTTAACTTTAGGATTTGGCTGACTTAGCCTACCCCACTCTGAAATCAGTTCGACGAATGGTGAATTGAGTTTGACGAATGGTGAGCTCAGCTCAACGAACTCTTAACTAAGTTCGATAAATTCTGAACTGAGTTTGACGTACTCAGAATCTAAAACTCTAAATTTAGCTCGACGAATGGTGAGCTCAGCTCGACAAACTCTGAACTGAGTTTGACGATCTCCGAACTCAGTTCAACTCATAACATTTTGATGTATTGCATTGAGTGTGTCTTTATCACTCAATGCCAAACTACTTAGGCTTATTTCTGCCTATAGCTATATGGCGTTGAGTGAATGACCTTGACTCAATGCCTGTGGACATAACCACATTTCCAGCTTGCCAACATTCTTCCTTACCTCTAGCATTGAGTGAGCTTGCTCCACTCAATGCATATGGACTTTGCTGCTTGTTCAATTGCTCCTTGACTTATAGCATTGAGTGAGCTTACCTCACTCAACGCTTGTGGACTTAGGAAAATTCTGCCTTTACAGCATCTTCACTCTATGACCACCTATCACATCACTTAGACAATCTGTTTAAACTTTTTCCATGGAATATCCTGCACATGATGAGCTTAAACAACATCAAATACAACTATTCTTTTAGTGTTGATGGAGATGCCTCTTCAAAGCCAATCTAGGGTACATTGTGGGCAATGGAACCAACAATTAGAGCTACCACCAAAGCTGGAAAATTTGCACGACGTCTTCCCTATGTCGTCGCTCCAGAAGGCACTACAATGGCCTGAACAATATGTCTCCACTATAGATGGAGCAGTGACAACTGATAGATTCGTCCGACTAGAGTCAGTGCAGATAGTGGATACCAAGACAAGGAGCTTGCTACGGAAAAGTGTACCATTGGTAAAGATCCAATGGTTTAATCACGGGGAAGAAGAATACACATGGGAGCCAGTGGACTTGATGCCGGAGCGCGACCCAGAGTAATTTTCCCAAGGTAGAATTTCAAGCATATTATATGTTCATGCTTTATCCCCCCCCCCCCCCGCCACAACCTTAGCCTGATTTCGGGGACGAAATTTTTTATTTTGTTTATATGATTTGTAACATCGCATTTTGCGCTAGGCCCCTAGCACGCACTCGTTTTGAGTCAAGAGAATTGACTCAGGCTTGGGAAGCATCGAGTGAGTCAACTAGACTCGACGAATAGAATAGATTTTTTCTTTGAATAATTCTAGAACCTAAAGGAGTCGAGTCCATTGAATGCACTCGACTCCACTCGAGAAATGAAGCTGAGGAATTGAGTGGACTCAACACCACTCGACGAAATTTGACTTAGAATGTTTTCTGGACTCGGGGCATCGAGTCTTATTAGTGTACTCGATGATATTAGATGATTTAGGCTGAGGCGTTTAGTAGACTCATCACCACTCAATGTATTTTACTTAGAATATTTCCTAGATGTTGAGGCGGTGAGTGAAGTCAATGCGGCGTTCAGTGGTCTCAACGCCACTCAACGCTTTTAACTTAGATCTATTCTGGCAGTGGTTGGCATAAAGTGGAGTGAACGCGGCGTTGAGTGGTTCAACGCCACTCAACGCTTTTAACTTGGAATTATTCTGGTGGTTATTAACACTGAGTGGAGTCAATGTGGCATTGAGTGATCTCAGTGCCACTCAACTCTTTTTACTTAGAGTTGTTCCGAAGTCTGTAGGTGTCGAGTGCATTGAGTGCACTCGACGACACTCAGCGATTCGTCGAGTGAAGGTTGAACACTCAATGATTTTTACTTTGTGATTTTTTGCTCAGTCTGCTTGCTGCCACCTACATGGTCTATATCAAAATTCCAAGATTGGCGCAAAACTACTTTAATTGGATGTTTCTTTTATAAAGGACATAGTTTATGTAATATTAGGCGGTCTAATATTGGGGTGACACGCGGCAAAGCAGTTCAACCCTAATTTTTCATTATAAAAGGGGACTTACGGAAAACGTAGCCGTCATTTTGACATTTTTGGCTGAGCAGTTACCTTTGTCGAACCCGATGGAGAAGTTTTCACCGGAGTCAGATTTTCTAGAGGGAAGTCTTCCCTTTCTCTTCCCCTTAAAGAACAACACCAACAAGGAGAAAGATGCCGCCAAGGAGAGTGATGAGATCCATGGCTGAAACTGTTGGAAATGAGGTGTGCTTCCTACCCCCTCCCTTGGTGCTAGATCTGTTGTTATTTTCTAGGAGAGATGTCAACTCAAAAGAGTTTGACTTGTTAGATAATGATATCTTAGGTAGAGACCATGCTAGGGCTTGTGCCCTAGAGATTTGATGTCTTCAAACTCTCCTCTCTTCTTTGTGAAGATGGTGGACTTGGTTTCGTGAAGATAAATGGTCTATTGAGGATGAATAGGGGAGGAGTAAGTTCTGCATATATTTTTGATTTAATGTCCGGTGTCGTTCGTCTTGCTTTAAGATGTGTGCATAAATTTGTTTTCTATGCGCAACGAACTTCAATGTCATTTTCGGGTATGTTACGGTCAGATATGGGCTTTGACAAAACACAAAAGCCTTAGCCCTTGGAAGGACCTTTCCAATGGATGGTTACCTATTTTCATACGAGTCCTGTAGACTCGGGAATGTCCAGTCAAAGTTGTTATATAGCCAAGTCTTATGTACATGTTTCTCTTGGGTTAGTGTAGAGCCGAGTTTTGAATTTAGTGGAGAATTCATAGTAAATTACGGTTGAGGTTTTGCATCAAGTTTGCTGGACTTAATTTATTTGTGATTGTGATAATTAAATGATTGTTGGCATTTAGTTGGTAGATATTAATGATGAAGTTTGCATGAAGTTTGTAAGACTTAACTTGTCAGTGGTTTTGATAAATAAATGATTATTGGCATTTAGTTGGAAGATCCTTAAGTAAAACAAATGGTTCGGGGAGACGCATTTGTGCAAACGAGTTGGCAGAGTTTGATAATCAAATGGATGGAAAAAATTAGTGAACCATATATGTGCATGTTAAGTATCATGATAGTATGTGAAATCTTGTGGAAGCATAGTTGTTGGTGAATGCTTAATTTTAGAAATGATAGTATAAGGCTAACGAATGGTTATTTGAGATGTTGATTAACGGAATGTGTATCGTAGTATACTTCTTAGAGTTGAGTATCCCTACGGGTAGCACTGCGGGATTGGTATGTTGTGTAAGGTGGCTTGCCACCTATGTAAATGATGACCCCTTGTGTGGTATGGAAATCTGGAAGGGTTAGAAGTACGTATGTGTTTGCCGCTCTAGAATGATATGTAAAAAGGGACTTAGTGTGGAGCCCTTAAGATGTGAAATTGCATGAAGTGTGAGTTGACACGTGGTGTCCTAATCCTGGGTTAAAGATAGTGTGGCAGGTCTACGGTCTCGCCTATCATCACACCGATGGGAGTTGACGGATAGACTTTGGATGGTTGGGCTTGCTCTTCGGTGCTCATTACCGGGGCTCCTTCCATGCCAAGTGCACGATTGGGCTTGGTCCTTTGGTGATACGCTCCAATAGGCTCCTCTAGTGCTACGATGATAGGCCAGCATTGGGATAAGTTCTTGGTGCACATCTTTCGGAGACCCCTCTGAGTCGTAGTACATATGTGAGCCCCGTTATTGGTTCTTAGCATTGAGGGGTACGGAGGCCTAGGCTTGGTAGTGCGGATTCCCTCCTAGTAATGGAAAAGCCCGTTTAACTATCACCGTCTGGCCATGATGGATGACGCCTGAGTGGTTAGGTACCTGCTCGAAAAGTGGTAAATTCAAGTCTGTGTCGACATAGAAATTGCATGTGTGTGCATGGGTGAGTCATCGCATTGCATTCATAACATTGCATTGCATTACATACACAAGATCCTTATCATATAAGTTTGTATGGTCACTCTTATATGATGTGTTACTTTACTGTTAAGCCAATCCTTAACTTATATATTTGTATGGGCATTCATATTAGTTTTGATAGTAGAAATGCTAATATATATTGTTGTAGTTTCTTTGATATACTTGGATATAGTTCAGCACTTTTGATGCAAGCTACGTCCCTCAACGAAATGCAACGAACAAATGGAACTGAATTACTCTCTATCGTTCCAATCCTACGCTTGGACAAACAAAATCCAGCACTCCCGAATTTGTATTATTATTATTCTTATGCTAACGTATGGGTTCGCCACTTCCTTAGAGATCAAATAGAGGCTATGGGCCAATATCCTCTAAGGATGAAAGAATCTACCCGATCTGGTCGAGCGTGTGTTGTGCCAAAAGAGATACACAAAAAATAATGATTCAGAAAAAGGTAGATCTCTTCCAACAAAAAGAAAATGAGGACCGCCAATCCTCACGAATTCAAATAGATCAAGAGAAACAACAATATTGTTTGGATATTAAACCATGATGAAATCAAAATTTCGCAAACCACGCCAAAGAAAACCACCACAAGATTTATCTAGAGGGAATCTCACAAAGGTAGAAATTTCGTTACCCAATTAGAAGATGATTCTGATGAACGTTTCTCTCTTCTACGGATCCGCCAGAGTCACACCAAATGGAGAGAAACTCGTCTGCTTTCTTCGCTTCACGCCGGAGAAGGTTCTTTATTGCAATAGGTCTTGTCTTTTGGCCGAAATTCCACTAAGAAGGAGAGTGCAAGGTTGGTCGATCCTATGGAGGGAAGCTAAGTGGTGGCTGAAAACTTTAAGGGAGGGGAGCCATCGGGTTGTAGGGAGTTGTAGAGGAGAAAGGGTTTGTTTGTGGTCGAGAAGAGAGGAGGGGATAGGGGGAGTGGTGGTGGCCGAACTCATGTGGGGAGGGAAGGAGGTCGGCGACCAAGAGGAAGAGAAATGAGGGGGGAAACTCAAATCCAGATTTAGTTTTTTTTTTCAATAATTCAATAATTCTCATTTCAACAATACATGGCCTTATATAAGGAAAATAAAAATCTGGGATATTTGTAGCTTAGTTTAAAACATAAAAATGACTAAACGCAGGACAAACTGAAAATGATAATCTGGAAAAATACAGACAAGATTTGAAAGTAAATAAACAATAACAATAAAATAACAAGAGCAATAGAAAACATCAAGAGAAAGTCTTACGCCAAGGGCAGAGGTTGTAGCGTCGATCAACAATGTTTCTACGGTGCTGCAAGTCTTTGATTCGAATGGAAGAGGGATATTCCGTAAGCATGCCGCCACCATCATTAACATGTCGAGGGTCATCATTGTTGGAACTGATGTTTCAGATTCCCAATGTTTGAGAATATCAACTCTCAGGTTGTATCTGATCACATATCCTATTGATAGAGTGTGCAGGTTGACAGGTGCAATGGAAGAAGAAGAAGATTCCTATGGACACTAATGCCGAGAGGTAGAAGTTACCGCTGAGCGGTAGAAGTTATCGCCGAGCGGTAGCAGTGAATTAATTGGACATAGCTCTCGGGAAACTACCGCTCCACGCTAGTCCCACTACTCGCGCTAAGGCAATGGATTATTATTACCAGGCTCTCGGGAAATTACCTCCAAGCGGTAGTGCTACCGCGCCTCGCTAGCCTCTCGACGAATGAAGGTTTTCTTGAGTAAACCAATCTACTAACAGGAGATAGGTGTTACCGCACTGCGTTTGCCTCTCGAAAATGCATGATTTCTCAAGAAATGACCTACCGCCAGGCGATAGTCGCTACCACGCCGCACTAGTCTCTCGACAAGTATCGAGACGAATTTCTCGAGTAACCAAATTACTACGTAGCGGCAGATGTAACCGCGCGACTCTTGATTTTTGAATAAGAAAGATTCGGGTGAAATATTATTCTAGATTTGGATGACAGCTTGTAGAACAAGTGCGCAAACCTACCGCCAGCTGCTAGTCTTACTGCTGACCGTAGCCTATTTTAATGAAGATGTATAAAAGGCCGCCTTGGTTTCTGTGCCAATTGATCGAAGTACTAAAGAGCGATGGGAGTTCGTGAATTCTATGGTTCAACTGCCATCTTATGCTCCGTTCCAAAATTCTCCGTCGAAGAAGAAGAAAGTCATCTCCCTCCAATTCATTAACGAAGAACTCCGGCGATCCAAGACCAACATCGAATATGAAGTGACGACCAATTGCTAGTAAACGAAGATCTTAAGCACCGAGTGTGGATCGCTCAACGGAGAAGTCGTCAATAGGGAGAACTTCAACTTTTAGATTATTTACATCATTTATTTTTGTAATCTTTTCTTTTTCTATATCTTGTGGTGAGGAAAATCGACAGTAAGGGTCGTCAGAATCTAGGTAGGATTCTTTGGGAAATTGTCCTGGGGATAGTGAGGTCTAGATCAAAGGATCTAACGGGACTCTAAGACCCTTCCTTGTGTGGAGGAGAAGAGTCAGCTCAAAGACTTTTCTTGGAGGGAAAGGGAGAGAGCCAACCGGTCTGTGGAGCGGCTCGGTATAGAAACAAAAATATTGTTTCTACTCATCGCCTTAGATCTCCAGCTCCATGGAGATCACCTTTTTTACTCATCTAGAACTATTGTTGTTTTGAAATCATGCAATGAAATCTGTTATTTCTGTGTTAATTACCTCTTGGTGTGTGTTGTGATTGTTTAGCGAGTGTGTGTGTTTTTGGGGTTGGAACTCAAATCTGCACAGGAAAACGGGCTCTGTGACTTACTAATGCACGTTAGCTACCTAACACCCTACGGTAACTTCCAGAACTTGCTTTTCTGAGGTGAAATATTTTAAATGGTATTTAACGTTACAACCTTTTTCATCCCCCCTCTAAGGTTTGCCACTAGATCCAACAAGTGATATCAGAATGAGGTTACTTCAAAAAGGCTTGAAAACCTGAAGTAAGATGTCTGTTGGGGCTGCGGTCCAAGTAATGGCTTAACTGGCTGCCCCGTGGATCCGCCCGAGGACCTTTGATATAAAGATTAAGAAGTGGTTGCGCTAAGTCCTCTCAATTGGTATCAGAGGACGGGTTCAACCCCGGGGTCGTTTCCGGGGGGGGGGATTGTTGGGGCTGCGGTCCGGAATCGCCCCCGCGCTGCGGTGGCGGTAATGGCTAACTGGCTGCCCCGTGGATCCGCCCGAGGACCTTTGATATAAAGATTAAGTGGCGCCGTCCTCCAACAGTCCGGGCTTTTGGTGCGAGTGGTTGCGTAAGTCCTCTCAATGTCCAACTCTATTCATACATTCAATGAGGGACAAGGTGTGAGTATACCTCCACTGTTTATGTAGAGTGACTATAGTCACTATAGGACTTGAATTAAAATCTTTCTGATGACTCACATCATGGATGTATGGGCCATGATAGAGACAAAGTACACTACACCTACTATCACAGTTTGGGATACCTTTGTAGAAAAAACAAGTGATAAGTGGGATTATGGAGATAAGCTTAGATATACGAATAATTCCACGGCAACGAACTAATTATTTTGCACCTTGGACAAAACTAAATTCAATAGAATATGTAACTCCAAGACTGCTTATGATATGGCGTCTTCTTGAGCTAACTCACGAAGGTACCTCACAGGTGAAGGAGTCAAAGCTGTTCCGACTCGAATCTGAATATGAACAGTTCCAGATGGAGATCGATGAGGATGTTTTTGGAACACCCTTATACTGATTTGGGCTAGGATCACTATTATATGTTTAGGATGTTTTATTTTACCCAACTTGTATAGACTAGGGTCATAGAATTATATCCAGGGTTGTTACTTCAGAAGTATTGCAGAGAAGTTCATTTTGATGAGTGCAGAGCTCAGTTCGACAAACGACGAGCTTAGTTCGACGAACTCAGGTTTATAACTCTGAGTTTATCTTGACAAATGCTGAGATCCATTCAACGAACTCTGATCTCAACTCAGAAGCTTAGTTCGACGAAAGCCAAGCTCAGTTCGACGAACTCTGAAATCAGCTCGATGAATGAGAAAATTCAATTCAACAAACTCCAGGCTCAGTTCGACGAATTCCTTACTGAGTTTTACGATCAGGTAGTTTCTATATTCAGAGGTAGAATGATTTTAAAAGCTTAATTACAATAAGTTACAACTCTGATATTTAATGTTAAATATTAAAAATAAATATAGTCGTTTAAGGTAGTATTAAATGTTGATTTATCTTAGAGTTTTAATTCTAATTAACTCCAGGGCAATTACAAATCTCAAGGATTCTTCAAGCATTTTAAAGAATGGTTTAAATTCAAATTTTTGATTTCTTCTCAGACATTATATATTCAGAAGATTGCTGCTTATTGGGTTTAAAGATTTAGGGGGTACAGATATAGATCAACTCATATAGAGATACCGATTTTCTTCTTCAGGCACTTTAAGTAAAAAGTCTTCAATCTGTCAAATACAACAAGGCCTACACCCTGAAGAAAAGTCTCCCCTCCTGATCTCAAATGTCTATTCAAATTAGGGGGAGCTTTTTGCATCATCATCCACTAAAGTCTTCTCAAATAAATTTGATAGAGAAGATAACATCGACTTCTTATAATTTATTTTTTAAACTGTGTACAGGGTTTTAACACCCTTCAAAAGTTAACTCTTGGTTTATAAGTCACCTGATCAAAATACTTAAGCTTTGTTTTTGGGCACCTAGTCATAAGCTTAAAGGGTTGCTAGATCACCCTTAGAAAATAGATCTTGTGGTGGCAGGGCGCCTGATCAAAAATATGTAGTGGATACCTACCAGGGTGGTAAAAGAGTTGACGTTCCCAGATTTATTGGGGAACTACTATAAAAATCCTTGTGTCGTCTGTGATTGTTTACTTTCTATTGTGTGCTATGATTTTCCTATTTATATATATATCGCTTACTTTAAATCCACTATAAAAATAAATTAAAGTTTTTAAAATACTCCATTTACCCCTCTCTAGAGTAAAGTTAGATCTATCCCTCACTTTCAATTGGTATCAGAGGTTGTTTTTTTTACTAACTAACACCTGAACCAACAGATCTGATAGATCTTATTTTATCTAGAAATTTATCATGACACAAAATAAAGTGTATTCAAGCACTAGACCTCCTGTTTGGAATCAAAATAAGTGTGCACTATGGCAGACAAGGATTAGATTATATATGAATTCTATTAATGAGGATATCTACAATTCTATTTTGATAGGACCACTTCTACCACTGACAACAACAAGCACCAGTGTTGTACCTCCACCAGAATGGAGGCTCAGAGAAAAGAAAAAACTACTGATGCAAAGGCTATGAATATACTAGCCTAGACAATATCTGATGATATTTTTCAGAAGGTTGCTGAATGCACCTCAGCAAAAGCTATCTGGGACTGCTACATAGCAAATGTAGTTGGATCAGTAAATGAGAGAAAAGATAGAAGATATCAGCTGATTTCTCAATATGAGAATTTCTAAAAGGGTGAAATTGAATCTGTTGATGAGATTTACACAAGTCTCAGTCTCATAATTAATGAACTGAAGACCTTAGAGAAGGATATTATATTGATAGAAGTCAATGACAAAATTCTCATGTGTTTCCCTAGCACATGGGATTCAAGAATCTGGATAATAAAAGAAGCCAGAAGTGTAAATGAAATCTCAACAGAAACTTTGTTGGGCATGCTAAAATCATATGAGCAGCTCATCAAAATAAGATAACGCGAACGAAAGACTTTACTCTCAGTAAAGAAAGAGAAAAGTATTACTTTCCAAACAACTGAAGAGGAAGAACAACTTCCTTAGAATGAAGAACTTATGAGTATTTTGGCCAATAGATTTTACAAAATGGCCAGGAAAGACTTCAGGAGAAGATCTTCCAGGAACAATGATAAACCAAGGTATGACAAAACAACAACTAAAGAAATTGTTTGTTATAGTTGCAGGAAATAAGGTCACATTCTTCTAGAATGTCCTAAGAATAAGAAGAAAGAGAAAAATAAGGAGAAAGATTTTAAGAAACACTCAAACAAACTCTCTTCCAGTAAATACAAACAGAAGGAGAGAGGATTTGTAGCTAAAACATGGAGTGAATGAGACTCTGAATCTTCATCTAGTTCAAGTGAAGATGAAGAAGAATCAAAAGCTAAAGAAGTCTGTCTGATGGCAATCAATGCATCAAACAACAATTCTAATTTTGAATCTTATTCTGAAGAAGACCAGGTAATTTCAACTTTTGATTTTACATCATATCATTTTAAAATAGATTTTAAATTACTCTGTAAAGATTTGATAAGATCATAGAAGGAAATAAAATTTCTCAGAGAAAATTTATCTGATTTAAACAATCTTTCTTCAGAAAACATAAAACTTGAAGAAGAATTAAAAATTCTTAAGGAACAAGTAGTTTGTCTAGAAAACAAATTATCTGAGGCAAAGAAGTTTGAAGATTCTCTTAATGGGAGAAGTATCAAACTGATGAACATCACAATTACAGTCAATGCCAGACTAAATGGTAAACTTGGCTTGGGAGCTTCATCTAGTCAACCTCACCATCTTCAGAATAATATTTTAACTACATCTGTAGAATTTTTTTTTGCTAAAGGAAAAGAAAAATTAGAAGATATAGATTAAATTACTGAAGTTTTACAACAGAATAAATCAAAAAAATAAAAAGCTTCAGAAAAATTATGTTCAACAAAATTTGTCGAACCGAGATCGAAGAAATCTATATTATTTGTCGAACAACGTTCGACGAACTCTGAACACAGGATTTGAGTATAACTATTCAACAAATGGTTCTCGATGAAATCAATATGATTCGTCAAACAGAGATCGACGAACTCTGAACACAGAAAATGAATATTACTATTCTCTGAATGGAGCTCGAAGAACTCACTATAATTCGTCGATCGAAGCTTAACGAAATCAGTATATTTCGTCGAACTCAAATTTTTCAAACATAAATTTTAATCCTTTTCAAAAGAATAATCAACCACAAAGATTGAAAAATCCTTTTACTCAATGGATCATTCCTCCTAGGAGATATAATGCACTTGGTTATAACGATCAACCTGATTGTTCTTATATTTCTAATTATTATGAAAGAAAATTAGGACCCAAGGTAATCTTGGTCAAGAACACCTAATTTATTTATATAGGAAAAGAACTATCCTACCACAGAGGAATAGTGTTATTAGGATAGTGGATGCTCAAAAATACTGATAGAAAGAAAAGCAAACCTAAGTGACTTCAAAGCAAATCTTGGACAAAAAGTGATATTTGGAGACTCCAACTATGACCAAACAGAGGGCTATAAAAATGTCAAGGTTGGAGTAGTTACCTTAAGAAAGGTAGCTTATGTGAAAGGTCTTAAGCATAACCTTATCTTCAATAGTAAACTATGTGATGAAGGTTATCATGTATCTTTTAATAAATCTTTATGCTCTATTATATGTAGTGATAACAAAAATATTTTATCTGGGGTTAGACATGGTAACATTTATTTAGTAAACTTTAACTCTACTAAAACTAAAATTTGTTTATTTAATAAAATAAGTAAAACTAATGAACTATGGCATAAAAGGTTAGGACATATTAACCTTACAACTTTTGCAAAATTGTCTAAGGACAACCTTGTGAGAGAACAACCTTCTGGATCTTACAAGAAGGAAGGACTATGCAGGGATTGTCAATTTGGCAAGCAAACTAAAAAAAGTTTTAAATCCATATCTAAGAGTGATTCACCCAGAATTTTGTATTTTCTACATATGGACCTTTTTGGACCTATTGCAATACAAAGTTTGGGAGGAAAGTCATACACCTTAGTTATTTTTGATGATTTTTCAAGATTCACTTCGGTGTCCTTTCTTAGAATAAGTCAGATAACTTCAAAGTTCTTACACACTTTCTTAGGAACTTCAAGATTAAATACTCTACTCAGATTGCTTTGATCCGAAGTGATCATGACATTAAGTTTGAATCTCTTCTGATGAGAGAACTTTGTGAGAAAGTAGGAATCAGGCAATGTTTCTCTGCTCCTAGAACTCCTCAACAAAATGGTGAGGAAGAAAAGAAAAATAGAACTATAATTCAATCTGCTAGAACATTACTTGTAGATGCTCACTTACTCCTATCCTTTTAGGCAGAGGCAGTAAGCACAACAAATTATGTTCTTAATAGAAGTCTTATTCATAAACTAAAGGTTAAGACTCCATATGAATTACTTAAAAATAAGAAACCTAAAGTAAATTATTTTAAAGTTTTTGGGTGTAAGTGTTATATTCATAATAATGACAAGAAACATATAAGAAAATTTGAAGTCAAAGCTACAGATGTAATATTTCTTAGATATTCTCAAGTCAGTAAGGATTATAGGGTCTTTAATAAATCTACCCTTAAAATAGAAGAATCTGTACATGTATCTTTTGATGAAACTAACATGTTTTATAAGGAGAAGAATTCTTCTACCAAAGACTCTTTTAAGGTACCAATCCTGTGTGAGAAGTTAGATGAATTAAACCTTAAGCAAGAGGATACATTACATCCTTCTCAACAAAATACTGAAGACAGTGATGAAGATAATCCAGAAATTTATGCTGAAAAAATTGTAGCTAATGAAATTCTGCAAGAGGGATTAACTACACAAGTTATTGAAGAACCAACTCCACCTGTTGATTTTGTCACTCTTAGAGATCATCCTAGATCTCAAGTGAATGGATACACAACATCTAGTATGCAAACAAGGCATCAACTCAATCAAGATCAGATGCATACTTGTTTTCTATCTTAGATTGAACCTCAATCGATAAAAGATGTAAAACAAGATCCCCACTGGATCATTGAAATGCAAGAGGAACTCAATCAGTTTGAGAGATGTAGATTTTGGGACTTTGTTCCAAGACCCAAAGACTATCCAGTCATTAAACCAAATGGGTCTTCGGGAATAAATTGGATGCTCAAGGAGTCATAGTAAGAAATTAAGCTAGATTTAGATCAAGGATACTCACAGGAGGAAGGAATATATTATGATCATACATTTTCTCCTATTGCAAGATTAGAAGCTATCAGAATATGTCTTGCTTTTGCTACATTCAAGAAATTCAAGATGTATCAGATGGATATGAAGAGTGCATTTCTATGGAGAACTCAAAAGAAAGTTTATGTAGAACAACCACCATGTTTTATCTCTTCAACTTATTCTACTCATGTCTTTAAACTTAATAAAGTTCTTTAAGGTCTTAAACAAGCTCCAAGAGCTTGGTAAGAGACCCTTGCAAGTTTTCTTTTAGAAAATAAATTTAGTAGAGGCATGGTAGATAAAAATTTATTTTTTAGACATCATAAAACCAGAATTTTACTAGTTCAAATATATGTTGACGATATAATTTTTACTTCTACTTATTCCAAACTTTGCAAAAGGTTCTCAGGCCTGATGCATTCAAAGTTTGAAATTAGTAGCATGGGTGAATTATCTTTTTTTTCTTTGTTTGCAAGTAAAGTGAACACATGATGGCATCTTCATATCTCAATCTAAATATGTTAAAGAGCTAATTAAAACATTTGTGATATCAAATGCCTCCTCTATGAAAACACCAATGCCCACTAATGTTGTAGTTGATAATGATGAATCGGGAAAACTTGATGATCAGAAAATATATAGAGCAATCATTTGGTCTCTATTGTATTTAACAATAAGTAGACCAGATATTATGTTTGCAACCTGTATTTATGCTAGGTTCCAAGTAAATCCTACAGAATCTCACTTTGTTGGATCCATAGTTTGGATATGGGCTAGGTTAACTAATAAGGATGAGTTTGACCGACGTTGTATAGCCAGGGTCAAGTCTATGAGTCCTAGAGTTTAGACTAGTCTTTATGTTCAACCTTCATGGACCAGCCAACAGAGGACTTCAGTAGACTCTGACTTAGAAGAATTCAGAGTTCAAAATTATCAGTTCGAAATTCTTCGAACTCAGCTCAACGATCGTCAATCTCAGATCGATGAACTCAGGAATCTTTCTCTGAGTTGAGCTCGACGATATTCGAGCTCAGTTCGACGATCCCTTCATTAATATAGATTCTTAGCTCGACAAACTTATAGCACAGAATTGGCAAGTTATTTCCAGAGTGAAGTTTGCTGAGCTCAAGTCAACGAAAAGGAATTCTCAGCTCAACGATCTCTGAACTCCTCTCGATGAATTCTATTCTAAGGTCGACGATTTCTGTCCCGAGCCAGAATGATATGTTTTCCTTATTTCTGTCCTTATTTTGTATATTATTTAACAGTAATTCTCGGAGTAATTAAAGCTTATATTCTCCAGAATATAACCAATATTGGCAGCATTAATTTTGGTCTTCATCAAGGTTAATTACTTGCTTATTTTAATAGGATAGTAGGGGAAAATCTTTTAATTCAAATATTCTAGCCATTTCATTCTCATGATCAGTCAGCAATTAATGCTTGGAATTCAAATTTCAAAGGAGAATTCTGATAGCAGAATATAAAAGAGATTTTCTCTTTTCAGACGGCAATCCATGCATACACAGACCAGACCAGTAGTGATAACACAAGAGCAATACGGATAAGAGACACAGAACAACATACAAAACTCTTTCTCTCTCTGTCTTTGCAGAAAATATTCTAATTTCCCTTGATCTTTTTGAAGACTGAAGAAGAACATCCATCACATATCAAGAGTCTTCTTCTACTTCTACTACAGGAATCTTCAAGGACAACAACTTTGAAATAGTCTACAAGTTCTTGGATCTTTCAAGACAAGATTGAAGACCTACACCCTGAGCATGGCTCCAAGCTTCCTAAACATCTCTACATTTCAGAAGGAGTATTGATAATAGAATCCACAAGTCTTCTCTATTATATAGAGAAATGAGAAGACATCATCAACTCTTTCAACCTCCGTTAAAAAGGGTCTATTAACTCCCTTCAAAAGTTAATTATTGGTTTTTGGGCACCTGATCAAAATACTAAAGGGTTGTGAGATCTCCCTGGAAATAGACCTTGTGGTGGCAGTCACCTGTTCAAAAACCTAATAGTTAATTCCTACCAGGGTGGTAAAAGAGTGGATGTACCCAGTTTGGGGAACCACTATAAAATTCTTATGTTGTCTGGTTGATCATTTTCCTTTTATTTTGTTGTATTGTGATAGAGTAGCTTCCCTGTTTCTATTTCCTTCTATAATATTATTTGGTATCACCTATTTTCTCTGATATAAAATTTAAACAACCAAAAGATCTAATTACTCTATTCACCCCCCCTTAGAGTAAATCAGGTCTATCCCCTTTCTTTCAATTGGTATCAGAGGCGTGTTCCTTTGGTTGTACAAGCTAACACTTGAACCAAAAGGTCCTTGTTTAGTTCTGATTTCTTTTTCCTAGTTTTTCTATTATATATCATGGCACAGAACAAAGATTATGCAAGCACCAGACCTCCAGTCTAAAACTTGAATAAGTTTGATATCTAGAAGGCAAGAATCAAGTTATATATGAACTCTATTGATAAGAATATTTTTAATTCCATTTTGACAGGACCACCAACTTAAGAGACTGCATCTACTTCAACTTCGAGTACCCATGCCGTTCCTCCACCTGAGTGGACAGATGCTCAAAAGAAGTCCAAAATAGCTGATGCCAAGGCCATGAATATTTTGGCTCAGACAATGTCTGATGACATTTTCCAGAAGGTGGTAGAGTGCACCTGAGCTAAGGCTATCTAGGATTCTCTTAACAAAATGGTTGTTGGATCGGCAGATGTGTGAAAGGATAGGAGATCCAATCTCATCTCTTAATATGGAAACTTCAAGAAATAAGAGTTAGAGTATGTTAGTGACATGTATAACAGACTAAGCTCAATCATCAATGAGCTAAAGACTTATGACAAGGACATAACTGTCATAGAGGTCAATGATAAAATCTTCATATGCTTCCCCAGCTCATGGGATTCCAGAATCTGGCCAATGAAGGAAGCCAGAAGTCTGAATGAGATTTCCACTGAATCTCTACATGGAAAGCTCAAGTCCTATGAGCAGATGATAAAGACTAGAAAAGATGTTGAGTAGAAGACTCCCTCATCATAAGGAATGGAGCAGAACATTGCATTCAAAGCATCTGAAGAATCAGAAGCTCCAACAGTTAGTGAAGAATTCTTGTGTCTCTTAGCCAAGAGATTTTACAAGATGGGCAAGAGTGATTTTAGAAGAAAGTCATATAGATATGATGACAAGCCATGGTATGATTAGACACCAACTAAAGAAATTGTTTTCTTTTGTTGCAGGAAATAAGGATACTTCATCTCAGAGTGTCCAGAGAACCAAAAGAAGGAGAGAAGAAGAGAAAAGGAACCCAGGAAGCAGCACTACAGCAAGCCCTCATCCAACAAGCACAAAAGGAAGGAGAAAGGCTTTGTGGCTAAAACCTGGAGTAAAACTGAAGATGAATCTTCATCTTCCAGCTCCAGTGAAGATGAAGAGGAAGCAAAGGAAAAAGAAGTCTGTCTGATTGCCATCAATGCATAATGTAGCTGTTCAGAAGTAGAAGATTACAAGTTAGAGGGCGAAGACTCTAAATCTGAGGAAGATAAGGTACTGTCTTGTTTTGACTTCAATTTAGATAATTTTAGAACTGAATTTAAATCTTTATGTATTGATTTTATTAACTCTAAAAAGAAATTAAATAACTTAGAGAAAAACTAACAGAATAACATAACTTCATTTCTGAAAACATTAAATTAAAAGATGAATTAACTTTAGCAAATTAACAAATCATCTGATTAAAAAATTAACTGAGGCTAGGAAACTTGAAGAATCCCTAAATGGGAGAAGTATCAAGTTAATGGGCATCACAAGAACAGTGAATGTCAGACTTAATAGCAAGCTGGGCTTAGGTTCTTCATCAAGCCAACCCCCATTGATTCAGAAAAACATACTAACAACTCCAATAAAAAAGTTTCTGAAAAAGGTAAGGAAAAGATAGATGATAATAATGTTAACCAAACAGAAGTAAAACAGAAGAATAAGAAAAAGAGAAAGAATAATAAAAAGCTTAACTATAACAATGTTTAGCAGATTTCGTCAAACTTAGATCGACGAAATATGTACAGTTCGTCAAACTCAAGTCAACGAACTCCGAACGCAAATTTTTATTATAATAATTCTTTGAACTGCGATCGATGAAACCAGTATGGTTTGTCAACCCGAGATCGATGATATTGGGGCCCAGAAAATGAATATTTTAATTCTCTGAGTGGAGTTCGACGAACTCATCCTCATTCGTCGACCTTAGATTGATGAACTTACCAGAATTCGTCAACCCCAGTTCATAATAATCGAAACTTTAATTCTAACAGACCATTTAATCAATCAAGAGATTTTGTTAATCCATTTACTTAGTGGATAATTCCACCTAGAAGATTTCACCCCCTAGGCTATAAAAATCAACAAGAATACTCTTACATTTCCAGTTTTAACTATGTAAATAAATAAGGACCCAAGGTTATCTAGGTTAAGAATAACTAATCTGTTTTATTGAAGGTGAAAGACTATCCCACCACAGAGCAATAGTGGTATTTGGATAGTGGCTGTTCAAAGCAAATGACTGGCAGCAAGGGCAACTTAATCAACTATAAGTCAAAGCTAGGACCCAAAGTAATATTTGGTGACTCTAATTGTGGGCAGACTGAAGGATATGAGAAGGTCAAAATTGGAGCAGTCACCTTCAGGAAGGTAGCTTTTGTAAGTGGACTGAAGCACAATCTTATATCCATAAGTCAGTTTTGTGATGAAAGGTTTCAGGTATCATTTAACAAAACTTCTTGTATTATTACTTTTGTAGATAACCAAGTCGTGTTAACTGGCACTAGAGTAGGTAATATATATGTAGTTAACTTTAGGTCTGCTAAACTAAAATATGCCTATTTAATCAAAGTAGTAATAATAATGAACTTTGGCATAAGAGATTAGGTCATGTTAATCTTAAAAACATTGCTAAACACTCAAGGGACAACCTTGTTAGAGGATTGACTTCTTGTGCCTACAAGAAGGAAAGCCTTTGCAGGGCTTGTCAATTAGGTAAGAAAACTAAAAATAGCTTTAAGTCACTTAATAAGAGTGATTCACCTAGGATTTTGTATTTTCTTCACATGGACCTTTTTGGGCCCATTGTTGTACAGAGCCTAGGCGGGAAGTCTTATACCTTAGTGATAGTTGATGACTTCTCTAGGTTCACTTGGGTGTTCTTCTTGAGAAACAAGTCAGATAACTTCAAGGTTCTTATAGATTTTCTTAAGAGCATAAGGATTGAGTACTCTACTTCAGTTGCATTAATCAAAAATGATCATGGTACTAGGTTTGAGTCTCTTCCCATGAAAGAATTCTTTGAGAAGGAAGGTATCAGGCATTGCTTCACTGCTTCTAGAACTCCTCAACAAAATGGGGTAGCTGAAAGGAAAAACAGAATACTCATTGAAGCTGCAGGCATATTAATTGCAGATGCTCACTTGCCCCTATCCTTTTGTGTAGAGGATGTGAGCACCGCAAACTATATACTGAATAAAAGTTTGATTCATAAGCTTAAGGGCAAGACCCCCTATGAACTACCCAAAGGGAAGAAACCTAAAGTATATTATTTTGGAGTCTTTGGTTGTATTTGTTACATTCATAATAACAACGAGAAATACATTAGAAAGTTTGAAGCCAAGGCTGAAATAGGAATTTTTCTTGGATATTCACAAGTAAGCAAGGCTTATAGGGTTTATAATAAATCATCTATGAAAGTGGAAGAGTATATTCATATTTATTTTGATGAATCTAACATATTTTATAAGGAGAAGATCCCTTCTACCAGTGAAACTTTGTAGGAACCACATCTGTGTGAGAAGTTGGATGAATTGACACTCACTAATGAGGCTGTTACAAATCCTTCTCCATATGTTGTTGAAGAAAGTGAAGATGATGTCACAGAATACAGTGAAGAGACAACAACAGCCATAATTCCACAAGAGGAACAAATTCCCCAAGCTGTTGTTGAACCAACTCCTCCTACTGAATTAGTCACACTTAGAGATCACCCTGTATCTCAAGTGATTGGAGACATATCAGTTGGTGTGCAGACAAGGCATCAAATCCACCAGGACATGATGCATGCATGCTTCATATCTCAAACTGATCCTCAATCCATTAAAGATGTTGAGCAAGATCCACACTGGTTCATTGCAATACAAGATGAGCTCAATCAGTTTGAGAGATGAACAGTTTGGGATTTAGTTCTAGGACCCAAAGACTACCCAGTCTTTGGAACTAATTGAGTATTTAGAAACAAACTAGATACTCAAGGTACTATCATCAGGAACAAGGCAAGATTAGTTGCTCAAGGATACAGATAAGAGGAAGGCATTGATTATGACCAGACTTTTTCCCCTGTTGCAAGGATTGAAGCAATCAGGATATTTCTGGCTTATGCAGCCTACAAGAAGTTCATAGTATACCAAATGGATGTCAAGAGTGCATTCCTTAATGGTGAACTCAAAGAAGAGGTCTATGTGGAACAACCACCACGTTTTATCTCTTCATCATATCCATCTTATGTTTTTAAACTACATAAAGCTCTCTATGGTCTAAAGCAAGCTCCAAGAGCTTGGTATGAAACCTTAGCTAGTTTTCTCTTAGAGCATAACTTTTCTAGAGGCATTCTAGATATGAATTTATTTTTCAAGCATCATAATGATAAAATCTTGTTAGTACAAATAAATGTAGATGACATTATATTTGGTTCTACTAATTCTAAACTATGCAAAAGGTTCTCCAACCTTATGCATTCCAAGTTTAAAATGAGTAGCATGGGTGAACTCTCCTACTTCCTTGGTCTCCAAGTGAAGCAGTCACCTGATGGCATCTTATATCCCAATTCAAATATGTTAAGGAGCTGATAAAGAGTTTTGGGATAGCTGATGCTTTAGATAAGAAAACACCTATGGATATAGATGTTGTGATAGATTCTGATGAACATGGGAAACCTATTGATAAGAAATTATATAGGGCCATTGTTGGGTCCCTGTTATATCTCACAGCAAGTAGACCAGATATTATGTTTGCAACATGTATTTGTGCTAGGTTCCAGGTGAACCCTAAAGAATCACACCTTATTTTCCTAAAAAGAATTTTGAGATATATAAAGAGTTGGCCTAACTTAGGACTTTGGTATCCAACTGAGTTAGAATTTGAGTTAACTTGATACTCAGATGCTGACTTTGCTGGATGTTGTTTGGACAGAAAGAGCACATCAGGGACATATCAGTTCCATTGTGATAGGCTAGTGTCTTAGTTTTGCAAGAAGCAAACATCTGTGTCTACTTCAACAGCAGAAGTTGTGTACATAGCAGCTGGCAGTTATTGTTCACAGATGTTATGGATTCAGATCCAACTCCTAGATTATGATGTCAACTTAAATAATTCAACTCTACTTTGTGATAATACCAGTGTAATTTCTATTGCATAGAATCCAGTGCATCATAGTAGAACTAAGAATATAGATGTAAGACATCATTTCATTAGAGAGTGTGTTGACTAAAAGAAAATTAATCTCACCTTTGTCTCTACTGATTTGCAAAAGGCAGATTTCTTCACCAAACCCTTGGATGAGAAGAAACATCTGTTCTTTATGAATCAGCTAGGTATGATTAATGGAGATACATTAAATTAGATTTCTGTCTGTGGTCGAAGAATTTGCCACAGTTCGTCGAACGGAGATCAACGAACTGAGAAAAGTTATTGAGATAATTTGTCGACCAGAGATCGACGAACTCTCTATGTGTGAAGTTTTATTCGTCGACCGGATAATGACGATACTGCTTAAGAAAATTTTCGTCGACTTGAGAACGACGAAAAGTTTTCCGTTCTTCAAACAGAGATCGACGAACTCTTTTATCAATAAAATATTTCGTCGACCTCACATTGAAGAATTTTGTTTATTTCGCAGGACAGAGTCTGCCGCTTCGCAATCTGAAAATCTTATAACTAGGTTTTCTTTGATCTCCATCCCGCGCATTCTGTTCCCCTTGCACATGATCTTTTTGTTTCCTTTTGCATGCGATCAATTGAGATTTGGACGAGCTCTCTTTCTACAATGATGTTTGACAAGGGATTCGATATAGACTTCGAATCATTTCAACATTCTTATCAAATTTTATTGGATATACTGAAGCTATTTGAGAAACAACAGTTGAAAAATTTCATGACCACCACGATAAAGATAGTTGTTATAGAGATCAGAGAATGGGTGTTTACTTCCTCTACTCAAGATGTCGACACGATGACATGCACAATATCTAGTAATCAAGTTTCTCTAACCCCAAAAGTTTTAACTGAGATTTTTGGTTTTATAAATGGTGAAGAAGACATTGAGATTAACAGCTATGAATATGATTAAATGTTGAATAAAATGGGTCATATGGAAGAGAACCCTAATAAGTTATTAAAGAAAAATTTGTCTGCTGACTATAAGTTTTAGCTGATGTAGTGGGTAAAGTATTGCTAGGCAAGCATACTGCCCAAGACTACATTACCAGGCAACAATTTCTGGTAATGTGTGCTGTTGTCAATAAGAAAGCAGTGAATTTGGCTAAGATTCTATTTGATTTGATAAGGAAAAAGAGCAGTAAGAAAGAGGTTTGTTTTGGAAGAATTTTGGGAATTTTCTTCAAGTAAAGGCAACTGAATCTCTAGTCTCACAGGCCATATTCATTAATGCTTCCAAAAAGCTAACCTGTGCCTTATTTGGAAGATGGGAGATGACTACTCAAAGCCTTCTAAGGTGTCTTCCTCTTCATGACCTTCTGAGGAAATAAGAGATGTGACAACAAATCCCCCACCCCCAAGAGATGTCCCCTCCATCAGAAGTCCATCCACCCAGATCCCAACACCTCCATCTCAATAACCTACACCTCCACAAATTTCAATTACTTCATCAACCCTCCATCAACTGTCAACATCTAAAGCACATACTAAAAAACCACAAGTTCAATCTCAAGTACATCAACCCACATCAATTCAATCTCCTGAATATCAACCAATAGCAGTTTAATACCAGAGCATACCACACCACCTCAATCCCCACTTCCCCATCATTTTGCTGATATTGCCTTCCATAACCTCACATCTATTCCATCTTTTGAACTATTATCATTATCTCCCATCAACACTTTATCATCCCCTGATTAGCCAATGATAGACACCATTTCTTTCCCTTCATCATCCATCCTCCATCCTTCTGTATCAACTCAGACACCCTCTGAGTTCATACAATTGGATTCCCCCTCCATTCCCTCTGTGTTGGAACTCATCACTCCCCTCCTCAAAATTCTTATAGAACAGACCATTAAACCTCCTGTTAAATCTATTTCATCCCTATCTGCCCTCATTTCTATTACCCCCACTGTCCCTTCTTCTGAGGTCCTGGCTTATGGACCCTCTGAAACCAGGCAGGGGGAGATATCAAGTGAAGAAGCCCTCTTCTCTCCTCCAACAGTAGCATAAGCAGCAGTAGTTTTGCAGTTAGATGAGCCAGCAGATGGAAATATACATATAGATACAATAGTTGATACTGATATGATTTGTACAGATGAGCAAGTTGATCTTCCAGAAGTTTTGACTGTTGGTGATTGTTTTATCAATTCCACAGTAGATTTATTTTGTTTATTGAAGTCTTTTTATGCATATATATATTATCTTCAAAAAGTTTTTCAAGTACAGTCTAAGACTATTGTTTGTTGTACTTCCCCAGTAAGCCCTGAAGTTGTTAACCAACTAAAGGCATGCTTTTCCGTTTCTGTAAATTCTGAAATATCAGTTGCTGAGAAGGTTTGCAGTCCTCCTCCTCGCATGTGGGCTAAGTCCCCAATGCCAAACATGGATGAATTTTTGTTTGCTGATTTAGAAAAAGATGATAATCAGATGGTTACTGAGAATATGGCTCCACTAGAAGTTACAAGAACCTCAAGTGCATCGTCAAGCTGAGAAGCAAATCTCAAAGGAAGCCTTGAAGGAAATTGATGATATGTATGACAATCCTTCAGAATCTTCTGATGAAGACAATGATGAAGAGGATTCTGATGATTCTGATGATCTTAAGGCCATGAAGAAGATTGTTAAGAAAAGTAAAGTTGTTCCCAATGCTGCACCCAAGCCCAATCCTATACATGACACCCCCTACTATATTCTTCAAAAGATTACACCTTATCCTGGGATACCACAGTGGATGTGGCTGTCAAATAATGAGCTAAAAGAAAGGAAGAAGAGAAGAAGGTATAGGTCTCGTCCTAAGCACTTCAGGAAAGACCCTCCTCCTCCTCCTCCTCCTCCATCAGCTGTGGCCTCTAGAAGTGCTTCTCTCAGATCAACACCTGTTACCATGACATATCAGAGAAAATCCAAGCCAATTCAACAGTAGCAATCCTCGAAGTATAAGCCTCCTCCTGCTATAAAAAAGAAAAGTACTTCAGCATCCCCTAACGACTCAAAGAAGGACTCAAGTCCAACAAGGCCAGAATCATCTCCTATTCCATTTGTAGATCTAGAACAAGAAACAACTATAAAGATGGCAAGGTTTCAAGAGATGATTGGACCATCACAGATCAATGAAGCTAAAGTAGAAGGACAAGATCCATCACAATACTCCATTATGTCATCTTATAGAAAAGAAGAGCTCAAAAGGTATGTTAAAGCTAATTTTTTTTTAATGTAGATGATTATATAAGTTTGAATCCTAAATCAGTAGTACCAAGAGCCACTTCATGCAATATAATCGGAGCATCAGACATGACAATGTCAAAGAGAGAAGCTGCAAACCCAAATAGAGATATTATCTTTAGGCAACCCTCTGACAAAGCTGAGAAAGAGAAGCCAAAGAAGAACAAATGAGTGTTGTGTTTAGTTTTTATTTTCTGAACTCTATTTGTTAATCATGAAGCACCATTGTACATATCTGCTGGATGTTTTATTTTCTGCCAGATATATTTTATTCTGCTTTATGATTGTTCTCTTTTGTTTGTATTAGTAACCTCACCAAAATAGGGGGAGATTGTTGGATCTCTAGTTTGGATTTGGGTTAGGTTCACTAATTAGGATGAGTTTGACCCACATTATATAGCCAGGGTCAAGTCTATGAGTCCTAGAGTTTAGGCTAGTCTTTAGGTTCAACCTTCATGGACCAGCTAGCAGAGGACTTTAGTAGACTCAAACGTAGAAGAATTCAGAGTTCAAAATTATCAGTTCGAAATTCTTTGAACTCAGCTCGACGATCATCGATCTCAGATCGACAAACTATGAAATCATTCTTTAAGTTGAGCTCGATGATATTCGAGCTCTGGTCGATGATCTATTCATTTAGACAGATTCTCAGCTCGACGAACTTAGAGCGTAAAATTGGCAAGTTATTTCCAGAATTCAGTTCACTGAGCTCAGGTCGACGAACAGGAATTTTAAGCTCGACGATCTTGGAACTCCAGTCGGCGAATTCTGTTCAGAGGTCGACGATTTCTGTCCCGAGCCAGAATGAGAAGTTTTACTTATTTCTGTCCTTATTTGGTTTGTTATTTAACAGTAATTATCTGAGTAATTAATGATCAAATTCTCCAGAATATAGCCGTTATTGGCAGCATTAATTATGGTCTTCATCAGGGTTAATCACTTGCTTATTTTAATAGGACAGTTGGGGAAACTCTTTTAAGTCAAATATTCCAGCTATTTCATTCTCCAGATCAGTCAAAAATTAATGCTTGGAATTCTAATTTCAAAGGAGAAATTTGACAGCATAATATAAAAGAGATTTTCTCTTTTTAGACGGCAATTCATGCATACACAAACCAGACCAGTAGTGATAACACAAGAGCAATACAGAGAAGAGACACAGAGCAACATACAGAACTCTCTCTCTCTCTCTCTCTCTGTGCAAAAAAAAATTTTGTTTTCCCTTGGTCTTTCTGAAGACTGAAGAAAAACATCCATTACATATCAAGAGTCTTCTTCTACTTCTACTCCAAGAATATTCAAGGACAACTACTTTGAATCAGTCTACAAGTTCCTGGATATTTCAAGACAAGGCTGAACACCTACACCTTGAACAAGGCTACAAGCTTCCTGAACATCTCTACAATTCAGAAGGAGTCTTGACAAAAGAATCTACAAGTCTTCTCTGTTGTATAGAGAAAAGAGAAGATATCATCAACTCTCTGAACCTCCTGTATATAGGGTTTATTAACTTCCTTCAAAAGTTTATTGTTGGTTTTTGGGCACCTGATCAAAATCCTAAAGGGTTGTGAGATCTCCCATGAAAAAGATCTTGTGGTGGCAGTCACCTGATCAAAAACTAGATAGTGGATTTCTACCAGGGTGGTAGAAGAGTGGATGTACCCAGTTTGGGGAACCACTATAAAATTCTTGTGTTGTCTGGTTGATCATTTATCTTTTTTTGTTGTGCTGTGATAGAGTAGCTTCCCTGTTTCTATTTCCTTCTATACTATTATTTGGTATCACCTATTTTCTCTAATATAAAATTAAAACATCCAAAAGTTTTAATTACTCTATTCACCCCCCCCCCCATCTAGAGTAAATCAGGCATATCCCCTTTCTTTCACACTTAATTTTAGTAAAGAGAATTTTAAAATATATAAAGGGTTGTCCTAATCTAGGACTCTGCTATCCTATTGAGTCAGGATTTGAATTAAATAAATTCACAAATGATGACTATGCTGGATGTAGAGTTGACAGAAAAAGCACATTAGGAACTTGTTTGTTTCTTGGTTATAGGCTTGTGTCATGGTTTTGCAAGAAGCAAACATTTGTTTCTACTTCAACTACTGAAGCTGAATATATTGCAGTAGGTAGTTATTCTTCACAAATTTTGTGGATTCAAAATCAATTACCAGATTATGGTTACAACCTAAATAATTCAACTATATTCTGTGATAACACTAGTGCAATTTCAATTGCACAGAATCCAGCCCTTCATAGTAGGACAAAACAATTAGAAATTAGACATCATTTTATAAGAGATGATGTAGATAAGAATAAAATAAGCCTAGTATTCATTTCTACTGATTTTCAAAGAGCTGATATTTTCACCAAACCATTGGATAAAAACAAATATATTTTATTTTTAAATCAATTAGGAATTATTAATGGTTAGACTTTAAATTGACTTTTGTTCTGAGATTGACGAATTGTGAATCTTTTGTCGAACAAATAAGGACGAATTGTGACTTTTTGTGAATCTTTCGTCAAATTGAGATCGACGAATTCATTTCGAGTACCTTTTGTCGAACGGAGCTTGATGATTGTAATTCTTTTTTAAACCTTTCGTGGAATGGAGATTGACGAATTGTATTTCCTTCGGGAGATTTTCGTCGAACAGAGATTGATGTTTTGTTTTTTGTCGGATGGAGTTCGTCTTTTCAACTTCTAAAAACTTATATTTAGGTTTTCATCGAACTCTATCTCGTGCATTCTCCATTTCTCTTGCACTTGATCTCTTCTATTTTGAAGGACAATGACGATTTCAAAAGCAATCCTTCTATAATGAAGTTTGATGCAGGTTTCTATATCGACATGGAATCCTTTAGTGATTCGGATCAAATCTTCCAGGACATCTTACGGCTCTTTGAGTCACATAATCTGCGACACTTTATGACATCCAAAATAAACCTTCCAGTCGCAAAAATTAAAGAATGGATTCATACAGCCAAGATTCAGGATATCTCAACCATTACAGGATAAATCTCAGGACATCAGTTTTCTCTAACACCTGAAATTTTATCTGAAATTTTTGGTTTCGTCAATGGAGAAGACAATATAGAACAATCTCGTATAGAATTTGATGTTATGTTAGATAGGTTGGGTCACTCACAAGGAAACCCTAATCATCTCTTGAAAAAGAACTTTTTTATAGAATATAAGTTTTTGGCCGATGTGGTCGGTAATGTTCTGTTGGTCAAACATTCAACCCACGAATATGTCACCAAGCACCATGTTCTATTGATGTGTGCTTTGGTTGATCAGAAATTCATTAACTAGGGGTAAATTTTGTTTGATTCCATTAAGAAGAAGGTTTCCGACAAGAATGGGGGTTATGGAAGAGTCCTGAGAATTTTTCTCCAAACTAAAAGTCTAGAGGTGTTGGTCTCTCAGACCATAAACATCAATGCTTCTAAGAGGCTTACCTCTGCCCTGTTTGGAAAATGGGAGAGGGTGATTCCTAAGCCTCCAAGGGTAGCTCCCTCTAGGGAGGCTTCTGAAAGCACCAGAGCTGTTCCAGTCACTCTCCCTACCCAAGAAGAGGCTTCTGCTCCCCTTGTTTCTTCCACTCCACCATCTCCAAATCATTCACCTAGACTTTCCACACCACCTTATCTACAACATACTTTATCTGAAGCCGTTCAATCCACATCCTTCCATCAAAATTCCCCAATTCATCAGTCACATCATCAGTCACCACCTTCATCTCCTCTTCTTTCATCTCAACCTCACTTTTCACTGCTTTATTCATCTCTACCACAATCTTCTCCATAATAATTATCTCCACCTCACTCATCTATCCAGGAGATTGTTCCTGATGACATTCCCCCTATCATCAATCTTACTTCTATTCCACAAACATCCTTTCTATATACAAACTGTGCTAACAATTCTATTCCCTCTACTTCCAATCCATCCTCTACATCTACTCAGAATACACCTGAGTTTAGGTATCTTGATTTGTCTTCCATTGCATCTAAACTTTTGGGATTCATCACTCCTACCCTCACAAAACTCTTGAATGAAGCTTTAGCTCCCAATGTGGCTTCTATCTCCGAACTTTCTTCTAAACTAGCCTCTTCTGAATCTGTCCCTTTTTCTCGGGGCCTAGATTTGGCTTTCCCTGGATCTAAGTAGGGGGAGATGCTGAATGAAGAAGCTCCAATTGTTGCATCAGTTCCAGTTAAAAAAGTAGCAGTTTTTGTTGATATTCAGGATTCAGAAATGACAAGTGCTGCTGAGGATGAGTTATCAGATGAGCCAAAAGTTATTACTGTTGGTGATGACTTTATTCCCACAGTTAACTTACATTCTTTATTATATGTATTTGATTTTCAGCATGGTTATGTTCCTAGATTACCTAGTTTACCAGTTTTTCTTGAAGATCTTTCTAAAGCAATAGTTTGCAATACTGCTCCTATTGAAGCCACAGATTTAGAACATCTGAGATCAAGCACTACAACAAATTGCACTTATAGTAAGGACCTATATCGTTACAATAAGTACCAAAAATCGTTACAAAAACTCTTTGGTAACGAAAAAAACTTTATGTAACGGTCGTCCTCTAAAGCTCGACGCTAATACTTCTTGTAACGAATATATGTGTGTCGTTACAATAAATTAGCTACAATAGTAAAAAAGATTCCGCCGCCGGCCGGCGGCGGTCGGCCACTGCCGCCCGCCGGCCGGCCGCCGCCCGCCGCCGGCCGGCCGCCGCCCGCCGTCGGCCGGCCGCCGACCGCCGCCCGCCGCCGGCCGGCCGCCGCCCGCCGCCGGCCGGCCGCCGCCCGCCGCCGACCGGCCGCCGACCGCCGCCCGCCGCTGCCCGCCGCCGCCCGCCGCCGCCCGCCGCCCGCCGGCGCCACCCGCCGCCGCCCACTGCCCGCCGCCCGCCGCCCGCCGGCGCCGCCCGCCGGCGCACCTGCCCGCGAGCCCACGAGCCCAGCATATTTCAAAAATTCATTGTGGAATTGGCTATATAAACCCAAAATTGATATTTTAACTGGCGGTGTGGGACTAAAAATGGCCAAACATATTGTGAGAAAAAATTACTATTTGTAACATAACATTAATGGTTTTACAAATACTTATATTTATAGTAACAAATTAATTTTTATTGTAACAAATTATAAAATATTCGTTACACAAAGTACTCTTTGGTAACAATAGAAAAAATTCGTTACTAAATATAGCTATTAGTAACAAACTGTGTTTTAGTTATATTTCAGTCCTTACAACAGGTGCAGTTTGTTGTAGTGAAGTCTTAGAGTAAAGTCTCCTAGTTCTAATCCAGTCTCTCAGACTACAGTAACTAATAATATAATGGATATTATAGAACATGATTTTTCCCCCTCCTGTTTGGGATGAAACCCCGATGCCCAATTTTGATGATCTTCTTAATGAAGATATGGAAGAGGTAGCTAAGGAAGATGACAATGTATATAAACAGTCAGAGGATCAGGTTGATGATCATACTGATGTATTTAAGCAAATTGATGCTTTATATAATCAACAAAGAAAGGCCAGCTTCACCAGTATTTGATCTAGAATTAGATCCAGTGTATAGAATGACAAGGTTCAATGAGCAAGTTACTCTTTCTCAGATTAAGAAAGTAAGGACAGAAGGTAAGGAAACCTCTCAATTCTCTACTATGTCCACCTATAGGCAATAAGATCTGGATAGATATCAAAAGAAAGCATATTTAATGTTGACAAGTATATGAGTTTGCATCCTGAAGCAGTTTTTCCAAGAACGACTTCGCTAAAGATCATTAGTTCTCAAGATCTTAAAAGGAGTAAAAGAGAATCTGATGATCCAACCAGGAAGCTAATTTTTACCAAATCATCTTCAGATTCTCCTTCAGCTGCTCCACATAAGGTCTCTTAATTTTTGTTTATGCCTTTAAACTTTGTTGTTGTTTATAAACTTTCTCAAAGCACCTTTTATATATATGGTAAATTTTTTTTCCTGCTACATATTTATGCTTTGTGTTTTTTTGTTTAATTGTATCCTCACCCAAATAGGGGGAGACTATTGGAACACCCTTTTACTGATTTGGGCTAGGATCACTATTATATTTTTAGGATGTTTTATTTGACCCAACTTTTATAGACTAGGGCCATAGAATTATTTCCATTGTTGTTACTTAGAAAGGATTCTAGAGAAGTTTAGTTCGACAAATGCAGAGCTAAGTTCGATGAACGCCAAGCTTAATTCGGCAAACTCAGGTTTCTAACTCTGAATTTAGCTCAAAGAACGTTGAGCTCCATTTGACGAACTCTGATCACAACTCAGAAGCTTAGTTCGACGAAAGCCAAGCTCAGTTCGACGAACTCTGAAATCAGAACAACCAATGAGAAAATTAGGTTCGATGAATTCCAGGCTCAGTTTGATGAATTCCTTACTCAGTTCGACGATCAGACAGTTTCTATATTGAGAGGCATAATTATTTCAAAAGCTTAACTACAATCAGTTACAACTGTGATATTAAATGCTAAATATTCTAAATGAATATAACCGTTTAAGCCAGCATTAAATATGGATTTATCACAGAGTTTTTATTCTAATTAACTCCAAGGCAGTTACGAATCTCATGGATTCTTCAGGCGTTTAAAAGAATGGTTTTAATTCAAATATTTGATTTCTTCTAAGAAATTATATATTCAGAAGATTGTTGCTTAATGGGGTTACAGATTTAGGGGGTTACAGATATAGATCAACACATATAGAGATATAGATTTTCTGCTTCAGGCTCTTTCAGTAAAAAGTCTTCAATCAGTCAGATACAAGAAGGCCTACACCCTAAAGAAAAGTCTACCCTCCTAATCTCAAATCTCTATTCAAATAAGGGGGAGCTTTTTGCATCATCATCCACTAAAGACTTCTCAGAGATATTTTACAAGGAAGAAAACATCAATTTCTTATAGTTTATTTTTTAAACTTTGTATAGGGTTTTAACTCCATTCAAAAGTTAACTCTTGGTTTTGAAGTCACCTGATCAAAAGACTTAAGCTTGGTTTTTGGGCACCTAGTCAAAAGACTAAAGGGTTGATAGATCTCCCTTAGAAAATAGATCATGTGGCGGTAGGGCACCTGATCAAAACCTGTAGTTGATACCTACTAGGGTGGTAGAAGAGTAGACGTACCAAGATTTATTGGGGAACTACTATAAAAATTCTTGTGTCGTCTGTGATTATTTACTTTCTATTGTGTGCTGTGATTTTCCTATTTATATATATATATCACTTATTTTAAATCGGCTATAAAAATAAATTAAAGTTTTTAAAATACTCTATTCACCCCCCTCTAGAGTAAAGTTTTACAAAGATCGCCAATGCCTCAAGATCTCTCGGAATGTGCTTTGTAAATGGTGACCTAGTGAGGAAGATCATGCGATCTTTGCCTCCTCTCTTCAACACGATGGTGACGGCTATTGCTGAGTCTCATGAAATCAGCACCTTGAAGATAGAGAGCCTCATCGGCAATCTGAAGACACACGAACTTGAATTAAAGATTCAAGCAGAGGAATATCCCAGAGAAATGAAGAAGAAGGGACTGGCGCTGAACGCCGCACGGGAGAGAAAAGCTGCTGAAGATTCTGAGGAAGATGAGGAGGAGAGCCTCTATGTTTGAAAGTTCAAAAAATTCATGAAAAATCCCAAGAAGCAGGGATAATTCAAGAAATTCCTGAAGAGAGGAGCAGGAGAAGGCAGAAGGTGGAACAAGCCATCAAAAGAGACTGAAAGAGATGACGAGAAGTCCCAGTAGAAGTGTTATCACTGTCACAAGCCTGAGCACCCAAAGAGAGAATACCCAAGACTCCAGAAGGAGGAGAAAGAAAAGAAAAGCCGGCACAAAGAGAAGAAGAAGGTGTTGAAGGCGCTCATATGTGATGAGGATGGATTTGACGAATCAAGCACCATAGACTCTGACAGTGAAGATGAGGCAAATCAATGCCTCATGCGGAAGAATCAAGAAGAATCTGATGACGAGTCCAGTGTCCAGAGCGACACTGAGGTAACCCCACCTACTTATACTAAACTACTTGAAATTAATGAACATTTATTTGACAAATTAGAAAGCGTTATTTATAAGAAAAAGTCCATGAGAGCCGAGAATAAGAAAATCAAAAAGGACATTGAAAAACTAAAAAGTGAAGTAATTAGAAGTGGCAAAGAAAAGATCGAGTGTCTAGATTGCTCTCACTTTATGACAACGATCAAAGAACAAAAGGCAAGTCTCTCCAAGTTGTCAGTGAGAATGAATAGTCTCATAAATAAAAATAATGTCTTCGAGAAGAGACTTCACTTATCACTTTCAGAGGTAGAGGAAGGTATGAAACAATTTGACAATCGATGTATGATGCTTGTGACTGAAAACACCGCCCTAAAGGCATGGATCCATGATCTTAACTATGCCATCCAAAAGTTTAGAATAGTCCAAAAGTCTTTATATATGTTATTGGGTGCACAATGTCATGGATCTGGTAAGTTTGGACTAGGATATGTGAGTCCAACATCACCACCGTGCAGGAATCACCATCACTTGGAGCCTAAGTGAAATTTTAAGAAATATAAAGATAAGGTTAAGAGTTCTAGAGGGCTATCCCCATCCTCAAGCAAGAACTCGAGCAACTCGATAAAGGCAGCATCCACTGATGCACTATGTGTGCAAACTATCATAATTTTGGACACACATCCGACTCGTGTTTGAGGAAAGGTGCCAAGAAGAATTTGGAAGTCTGGCTAACAAAGTATTCTGCGTATCGTATGGGTGGGACAACTTGGGTAACCAGAACTTTACCCTCATCTTCTTTCTAGGCATGTTGGTAGGCTAAGGACATGAAGAACATGTTGTACTTCGACTCTGGTTGCTCCAAGCACATGACGGGAGATTAATACAAATTCCTTATCCTGGAGAAGAGGAAGGGTTGCATAATGGCCTTTGGGGACAAAAGAAAAGGACGGATACTGGGAATCGACAGAATAGGTAACAAGACATTTTCTATTTCTAATGTTCTGTTTGTAGATGGACATAAGCATAATCTCATTTCTATTAGCCAATTGTTTGATAAAGTTCTAGATGTCATATTTGAGTCATCTACAAACACCTGCAAAATCTTTGATGCCAAAACTTTTAGTTTATTACTTGTAGCTCACAGAAATCATAATTTTTATACTATTTGTTTTGATGATATATCTGCATCTAATCTGAAATGTCTAGTTACTAAGAATGGTGAATTAGAACTTTGGCATAGGAGACTAGGAAATTCTGGAAGTAAGCTTATTGTAAAACTATCAAAAAATAAACTTGTTCGAGGACTTCCCATCTTAAGCGGTAGTTTAAATGTCTTATGCGCTCCCTGTCAAAATGGAAAATTTGTTAAAACCTCTTTCAAGAGCAAAACTGAAGTTTCCACGTCTAGACCAATCGAACTCATTCACATGGATTTATTTGGACCTCTTAGTACATGTAGTACAGGTAGAAAATGATACACCTTCATTTTCATAGATGATTATTCACACTATTATTGGACAATCTTTCTTGCGAATAAATCTGACACCTTTAGCGAATTCTCAAATCTGTGCACGTGACTTCAAAATAAGGAGTTAAAAATAAAATGTATTTGATCAGATCATGGAGGAGAGTTTGAGAATGTGGACTTGTCAAACCTATGTGACACCTTAGGTATTAAGCATGAATTCTCTGCCCCTCACACTCCACAATAGAATGGGGTTGTAGAAATAAAGAACCGTACTCTTCAAGAAATAGCACGCACAATGCTCGCCAAGTTCGGCTTACCATGATCTATCTGGGTTGAAGTAGTTAACATGGCAATCTACGTGATGAAACGAGTCGTGTTTCACCCACTTTTAAAGCGAACTCCATACGAGCTCTATTTCGAAAAGAAACCCTCTATATCGTACTTTAGGGTCTTTGGTTTCTCATGCTACATTCTTAACACTTAGGAACATCTAGGTACTTCTTAGGATACTCGAGCAAGAGTCTGCCCTATAGGATCTACAATAATATTGCCTTAGTGGTTGAAGAATCGACTCATGTGCATTTCGATGAAAACTCCCCAACTAACAAGCCTAAGGCGATTGATGAGGTGGTTGAAGAGAGTGTACCGATCGGGGATGAAGGTGAGGAGAGAATCGTTGAGATTGGAACTCAAATTCTTGAACAAGGATATAGGCATCCTAGTAACTTAATTTTTTCAAAGCAACATCATCGTGATCTAGTCATAGGAGAGCCATCTCATGGAGTTAGAACTCGGTCCGCACTTCATGTGTCATTCTCAAACCTGTGTTTCCTATCTGATATTGAACCCAAGAACGTTTCAAAAGCCTTAAAAGATGAATCATGGTTCTTGGCGATGAATTAGGAGCTGAGCCAATTCATGCAAAGTTGGCTTGGGTGTTAGTGGAATGTCCAGATAACCATCCAGCCATAGGATTAAAATGGGTTTTCAAAAATAAACTTGATTGTGTGTCTAGGATAACAAGAAATAAAGCGAGGTTGGTGACTCAAGGGTATTCTCAGATAGAAGGTGTGGATTTTGAGGAGTCGTTTGCACCAGTTGCACGTTTTGAGTCCATCTATATGTTCTTAGCGTTTGCCAGCTATAGATAGATTCGATTGTATCAAATGGACGTTAAGAGAACATTTCTGAATGGGTATATTAAGGAAGAGTTGAATGTCGCGCAACCACCCAGTTTCATGAATGCCGCCTTTCCAAACAACGTATATAAGTTGGTGAAGGCCTTGTACGGACTGAAGTAGGCACCTTGTGCTTGGTACGATAAGCTCACTACCTTTCACTTAGATCATGGATTTAGGATGGGTAGTGCGAAAATAACCTTATTTGTAAAGACCAAGAATTCAGATCTAATTATACTACAAATCTATGTGGGTGATATCATTTTTGGGGCCACGAATGAAAATATATGTGAAGAAATTGTCACCCTAATGATATATGAATTCGAAATGAGCCTCGTAGGAGAACTTATCTATTTCTTAGGATTTCAGATTTCTAAACGCAAAGACGGGATTTTTATAAGTCAATCAAAATATATCAAAGATATGCCCGTGCATTTTCGGTATGAGAATCTGAAATAAGTCAAAACTCCTATGAGTGCCTCCCTTAAATTTGGAAAAGACGAAAGAGGAATTTCCATCGATCAGACTATGTTTAGAGGTATGATAGGATCACTGTTATATCTGAGTGCCTCTAGGCCTGATATCACATTCGCGGCGTGTCTTTGCGCTAGATATCAAACCGACCCTAAGGAGTAACACTTGAAAGCCGTAAAGCACATCTTTAGGTATCTGATTGGCACGCAAGCCCTTGGACTATGGTACCCACACACCACTGATTTCATACTTTACGGGTACCCAGACTAAGACTATACCGGATGTTCACTTGATCACAAGAGCACAAGCCGTACATTCCATTTCCTAGGCCTGGTATTAGTCACCTAGTCAAGCCGAAAATAGAACTCGGTTGCACTCTCCACCGCTGAAGCCGAGTATATCGCCCTAGGAAGCTGTTGCGCTCAAGCATTATGGATGTCTCAAACGTTAGAAGACTTTGGCCTAACTTGTAGGAATGTTACACTTAGGTGCGGCAACAAGAGTGTTATAGACTTGACATATAATCCAGTGCACTATTCTAGATCAAAACATATTGACGTGTGTCACCACTTCATTCGAGATCATATAAAAAAGTAGAACATGAGTGTAAGCTTCATTGCCACCGATGACCAACTAACAGACATATTCACTAAACCACTCTTTGATGTACGTTTCTCACTACTTCGACTCGAGCTTAGTGTTCTGGATCTATCAACCTAGTTATAGTTACCTGTGTTTAACTGTTTTGTGTGTGTAGTATTTTTTCTATGTTCCATTTTCTTCGCATCTTTGCTTATGCATTGTTCTTACTTGAGTTTCCTTGTCATTTTTTCTTTAACAAAAAAATACAAAAATATATATGTATATATATAAACTAAAAAAAACTGATGTTCATTTATAATGCTAAGGGATCACTTGACTGTGGCTAAGGCCATAGAACATACGTATAATGTTTGAGTTTAGACTTGTAATCTATGTAAACATTGTCCTCCAGTCATAGAGGGCTCAATCTATGGGTGCTTAGCTATTGAGTACGACAAGAAAGGGTCGTGTTTTGTTGTCTATTCGTCTAGGTATGTGTGAGAACTTAGATAGGGGAATGACTTCACATGATACACACATCCCTAGCCGGTGCACTCAAGATGAAAAACTGCTATGCATATATGCTATAAATTATGACAATACATTCTAATAAGTTAGAAATACGTTGAATAATCAATGTCACGATACACTTGTGTTCATACTAGGTGTGAAATTTTTGGCCAAAACTCTAGTACAAAAGTCATATGTATACAAGTTAAAGTGTATTTATCTAGATGGATAGATTTCAATTGACTCAGGGCTCCGTGAATTTTTAAAAAAACAATCAAAGTGATAGACTACGATAACAAAATAAAACTATGCAATATATCATATCTCTTGTCACAGTCCCCCCAAGCACTACTCATTCCTCCTGATAAGTCTTCATGAGCATTGTGAGGATGAGCACCTTTGTTAAAGAGTCACTTCGATCTTGTGCATCGATTCTATCTTTAGCTTAGTGCCCCTATTTTTTGCCTATGTATGACATCAACTGACATGTGAGGAGATTATTCACCCTATTTCTCTTGTGTTAGGTTCCAAAATTATTGAGATAACCATGTACACTATGCAAGTTTTTCTCTTGGAGTTATATCGCTTTCGATGCTTTACGAACACAGGTCTTTGCCTTGTCTAAGACTTCCGCACATAAGAATTGGACATCAACTACATTCTGCCTTTTTAGAAGAATACGTACTAACACACGATTTACACTCATGATGTTTTCAATGTTTGTATCACTTGATTACTTCCTTAGTCTTTTAGCATTGTAGACGTACTTGTTGTGTGCTTAGTTTAGTATGTGCTGTCTAATAGTTTTACTTTCAAGACTACCTAAACACTTAGAGGGGGGGGGGTGAATAGGTACTTTTACTTGATTTAACTTAAGGCAGAATATAACTACAGTTATTTGAATAAATCAGATATTTTTATAGCTAACACAGCACATCAATCACAATCATACACACATCACAGATTGCACACAGATTTATAGTGGTTCCCCAAGGTCTGGGTACATCCACTTTCCCCCTTCACTTATCTAGCGGTATGCTAGAGTCGACCTAACTTCTTCCTTTAACTCAGATCCTCAGATCCTACAGCTAAGAATCCAGAAGGATTCCTAGAACTCAGGCTAACAAGCCCTACCTCAGCCTTGCCACAAGGCCTACAACTCAGAGAATACCTTCTCCTACCACTCAGGCATAAACAGCCCTATCTCAGCCTTGCCTCAAGGCCTACAGCTCAGAGAATACCTTCTCCTACAACTTAGGCATAAACAGCCCTACCTCAGAGAATAAATCTCCTACACTCAGCCTTTAAAAAATAGGCTTACAACTCAGATCTATGAATAGATCCTACAGAATTTTATAAGGAATTTTGAAATCTCTTACCCCTGTTGAGAGAGAAGGGATAAGAACTTTCTTGTTCAGCTTCTTGAAGAGGTTGATGGCGGAAATCAACTTGATCTTAGCTTTCTTCAAAGCTTATTGAATCTTAACATAGTTGGGTTTATTTCCTTTGAATAAAATTGACTGGTAGCTTCCTTCTTAGACTTCAGAAATAGATCTGAATCTCCTTGACAGATTAGTTCAGTATCTGCTTCTTGAGAGTCCTGTGAATGTCTCCTCCTTGTCTTCAAATAGCTGGATCTCTCTCTATCCAAATCTCTTGAAGATACTTCTGAATTCTTGATTGAATTCCACTTAGATAGAATCTGAATAGTAAACTACTTCAGATCGTCTTCTTAGATCTTCTCACGAAGATCTTCTTCTTTGTTACTTGTACTTTCTTGATCAGAGAATAATCTCTTGTTGTGTTAGTGGTGACAATACTTCTTCTCTATGTTTTTTCTTCTTATGAATCCATCTATTTATAGACTTCATCCTTGGTAACCGGTTGATCCGGTTTATAACTAATTTCTGACAAGTCTGACAGCTTCAGTAAACCTGTCATAACCCATAGCTGTCAAGTCTTCAAACACTTCATGAGCCTTTGAATCTTTCAGCAAAGCGTCGAGTCTGTCTGCCATAAAGTGTCGAGACCATCTGTCAATATGTGTCGACACAAGTGACTTAAGTGTCGACACAACCTTTGGTGATGTCGACAAAGCAGCCTTGATGTCGACAAAGCTTCTTGATACTGCATCTTAAGAATGTGTCGACACTGATTATTTGTGTCGACACAAACACTTCACCATTCATCAGCAATCAACTTGGTATAGACTCAGCTGTGTGTCAACAAAAGTCCTGTGTGTCGACACAGTTGATGTAGACTCAGAACATAGTGTGTGTCGACACTGCCTCCAGGTGTCGACATAGTTGTTGTCGACTCTGCCTCTGTGTGTTGACACTGCCACCTGGTGTCGACATAGTCG
The DNA here is from genome assembly GCA_039513925.1 of Platanthera zijinensis. Lineage (NCBI taxonomy): Eukaryota > Viridiplantae > Streptophyta > Magnoliopsida > Asparagales > Orchidaceae > Platanthera > Platanthera zijinensis. The sequence continues at coordinate 148,585,685 of CM077086.1, forward strand.
ATGTCGACTATAATATTCTGTGTGTCGACACTGCCTCCCGGTGTCAACACAAGTCCTCTAAAGTGTCGACACAACTATTTCCAAGTGTCGACACAATCTTACTGAAGTGTCGACACATCTTCTTCAGGTGTCGACATATGGACTTAGAATATTTTTCCTGCATTCTAGCACATTCTTAACCTGCACATATAAACTCAAAATAACATCAAATACACCCTGATGTATATCATTGAGCTAAGTGAGGCTTCTCCAAATCAGGTACACATTTTCCAATGTACCCAACAATCTCCCCCTATTTGGAGAAGCCATAACCCTTTAGCCAATGATATGTACCACTTATAAAATAAACATGATGATATATATAAGAATTATATGACAGGGTACTATATAAACAAAACACATATCATAGTTACATCACAGAATAAAGATGTAAAAATAAATGATCACAGAACAATGTTTTGTATATCAACTCAAAAGTTTGTTACAAAATGTTTACATTGATTTCTTTTAACAAACTAACAATTACATAGTTCTTGAACAAAAACTAGTAAAGCTAAGACTAAGGCTGGGCAGGCTCCTTGATGACTATCCCTTTTCCAGATATTATCTGAGCCTGAGCAGGAGATTTTGTATCTTCCATGGGCTTCTTGCCTTTCAGATCATCTTTCTTCTATGCTTCAGCCTTGATCCTTTGTCTTTCAAAATAATGAAAGGGCTTGGGAAAATACTTGCTAGGCTCCTGAGTATCATGAGGTAGCTTCCCCATCTTAGCCTTTCTCCTGTGTTAAACAATGGCTTCTTGTATGGCTTCATACTTTTGCCATTCATGCTCATTGTACCATTTTCCCCTTTCATTTACTTGATCTTTTACAGCCTTCCATGCAGTTAAAATTATATTTCTTGAATTGGGGCTCCACTGCTTAAAGTCTGGATTTAATTCTGCTTGGTATCTAAATCTTTTCTTTGATAATAGAGCATCTTGCTGAGCTTTAATAGCATTATTGGGCATATCAACCTTTTCAATAATCACATTTGTAATAGGTTGTGGAGGGCTGTACATTGACTGAACCTGCTCGTGTATCATTCCAATATCTGCAGGAAAGTAAATGACTTGGGCAACCTCAGGTTGATTATCTTTAAGTAGAATTGGTTGCACACCTTACTCAGCCATATTATCATCATCACACAGGGGTGGATATCCAAGAGTGGCTCTAATGCTATTAGTTACCCATTTGGCATGGTCAGACCAAGCATAGACAAACACCCTCTCCCCCTTTATGACTTTTCTAGCCACATGATCTCTCAAGTCATCTTTCTGAAATCTGATTTGTCCATCCAGATAGTTGATTCCATCTTTAAAGAATGGCTTTAATTTTTGAAGCTTGTCACTAATCAACTTCTCCGATGAAGTGATGGCAGTTTTAACTTCATCTAGGGCAGCTAGTAGCTTCTGATCATATTCTTCTTTTTCTTTAACCCTTGCAGCAGTCATTGTAACAATAGTGTTTGGAACTCAGTGACTATCACATTATGTAATTCAGTCAGATTTTCATTCATTCTTATTTGATTCTCAAGGACATATCATTGTTTAACAACCATCTTATCCACTTGCTTCTTTATTTCTTCTTGTTGCTTGGCAAGAAATACCACAGCATTGCCTCCCTTGTGGAAGCAATCTGTCATCTCTCTTTTGTTTTGATTAACTTCAAATCTTATAGATTTTATCTCTTGTGCCAAATCAAATTGAAGAGCCTTTTAGCTTTCATCCACATATTTTTCAAGAAGATATCTCTGCTCATCCATTTTAACCTGTAAATTTATCATAAATTTAGTGTAATCAAAGTTAGTAGTACCTTGGTGAGTTGTTGTCTAGAGAGCTTTCTTATAGCTGTCACTTCTCCTCTTGAAGACCATTAGCTTTCTTTTCTTAGCCTCCCTGACCTCTAGATTTTCATACTCTAAAGTACTTTCAATATGAACTCTTTCTGGAGGAGTGGTAGGAATTTCTTTCTCAGCACCATGTTGCTTCCCCTCAATATGTACTTGCTCCCCCTCAATATCACCTTGCTCCCCCTCAACCTGAAGGGTTTCCATTTTGTCTGTTTCTCCTCCAATATGAGGAAATAGCTCTTCAAGAGTAATTCTTGTTGTGTGAGAGCAGGAGATTGTACTTTCTCAGCAGCAACATTACCAGAAATATCAAGATCAGTTTAAGGAACAATGTCCTATGATAAATTGATTCTTTCTTCCTCTTGTACCTGTTCAGACTCTGGCTCCCCATGCACCTGTACTGGTATAGTCTCTTCCTGGACTTTAGTAGACCCAGTCTAGTCCTCAGACTGCTCTCTAACTTGTTCTGCTTTATTTGGTGGATTGCCATGATCATGCACATGAAGGTCATGTCCTGGTGATTTCTCAGTTGTCTCCTGCCTGTCCACATCAGGCAACCCCTTTGATAGAACTCTATCCCATCTAGAGAATAACCTCATGTCCATTCTCCTCATATGGTTGATCTTGGATCCAGGAATCTGTTGCATTACCTCTGGAATGATTCCAACCAGGTACAGACTCAAAATTCTAGCCAAGTTTGGCTTCTTGATTCCTTTTTTGATTTTATCAAACAAAACTGCTGACCAACTTGGTTAGAATTTTAAAGACAATTCTTGTCATCAGACTAAATATATAGGCTGAGATCCTATCATGTCCACCTGGTTTACATAAGATCACTTTGCCTATAATATCAGACAGGAATTTCCCCTGAGGATTCATGCCTTTCCTGTTGATGGCAGATCCTTTCTTTTTGGTTGGATCCAATCCACACCATTGAAGTGGTTCCCTGGTCCTTGAGGCTGGTACCTCTTACTCATCTTGTATTCTAGGAAGATGGAGAATCTTTGTCAACCTCTTTTGAGATAGCTTGACCCTTTCTCCATGTACAGATGATTTGATCTTCAAGACTGTGGAGTCAATCGATGCAGCCGTGTAGAACTCGAATACTTCTTTCTTCCATATTTTACTAGGTTCAGAGACAAGATATTCTAGTCCATTGCCTACAAGAAGAGAAATGACCTGTTTGATCTCCGATTCGGCATCGTAGAATGCATGCCTAACCAACTCATATCCTTCATTTACGTTGTCTTCAACCTTGGGCGCAATTGGAATGAAAGAAAGCTTGAATGGAGAAGAGAGAGATTGTCGACACAAGGTTTTTGTCTCAAAACCCTAGTGAGCGTGTCGACAGAATAAGTTATTGACCTATTTATACCCTTCTAATAAAAGAAGATCAAAATGCGGGCAAAAACTGTCTAAAAGTGTCGACACTGTTGGAATGTTTCGACACAAACATCTATTGTCTCGACCACGGCGCTGACTACTATGTGTCGACACCAATTGATGATATGTCGACACAGGAGATACTTAGTAGTTCATCAGAAATTCTGTGTCGACTCTTATTATAAGTGTCGACACAAAATCTATAAGTGTCGACACCATTACTCTGGTTGTCTCGACACTACATTTCTAGATGTGTCGAATCTTTGTCCCTTAGGTGTCGACACATTTTCTCTGTGTCGACACAATTTCCCTGAATTATCGACATGAATTCTCTGTGTTGACACCTTATCACTGAATGTGTCAACACCATTTTACTTAGCCAATTTTTTGGTAAACGAACCCAATATGAAAATCAATTTTACCAAATTCTAATGAGATATCTTCTTTTTCTACATGTTCTCTAAGAAAATGGTATTTTATCTCTATGTGCTTTGTCCTACTATGTGAAACAGGATTGTTTGCAATAGAAATAACACTTTTAGAATAACACAATAAAGGAGTTCTACTTACCTTAATACCATAATCCCTTAGCTTATGCTGAATCCACAATAGTTGTGCACAGTAACTTCCAGCTGCCAAATATTCAGACTCAGCTGTGGATATTGCCACACTAGTCTGCTTCTTACTGCTCCAAGATATCAATCTTCCTCCCAAGAATTGGCATGTACATGTATTACTTTTTCTATCTTCTCTACAGCCTGCAAAATCTGCATCTGAATAACCTGTTAGTAGAAAATCTCCATTCCTAGGGTACCAAAGGCCTAGATTAGGTGTGCCCTTTAGATATCTCAAAATCCTCTTGACTGTAGTATAATGTGATTCTATAGGGCATGCTTGGTACCTAGCACAGACACATGTTGTAAGACCCCCTTTTTTTCTATTTAAACCACCGGGGTCTTAGCCCAGAATTGCCGCTTTGCGGTGGCACCGACTCACGGGAAGGCAACCACTACAAAACGCCAATTCTGCCAGCCCTTTTCGATCACAAAGAGAGAGAAGTAAATAAATATAAAATGTAAACAAGTCCACATAAATATGTAAACAAAAGTGAAGTCACATCCAGTCCATAAATAGATAATAACAGGAAATAGATAAATGGGCTCGAGCCCAGTACATCAGAGTCCTCACTACAAATCACTCATCGCGAAAGCTATGAAACTACTAATCACTCACGGAGCTGGTCGCAAGTGCACCGGTGCTAGATTGTCCCACCTCCATGCGCACCATACTCTGCTGATGCTGGTCCCTGGACGGCTGGTCCCTGTCTCCCATCCGGAGCTCCTGTAATGTTGTGGTTCGAAAACAATTAGTCATAAAGACTAAGCCCTATCATCCCCTACCCCTCCCACCACAGATCCTAAGCAGCGGGCGGAGAGGAGGAAAGGGAAGCTACAAAAGTGGAGAATAATCAAGCAGGTGATAGGGAAGCTAATCTAGTAGTTATTTAGAATGAAGTAGGTCTAACAATCCTACGGCAGTAAGTAATAAGGAGAACAATTAATAAGTAACAATTTGTATAAAAAGGCAGCTAGAGAACAGTAAGTAAACAAGCAAGTAAATAAGTATGTAACCTTAACTTATATGAATGCCCATACAAACTTATAAGTTAAGGGGTCTTCTGCAAGGCTCCCATCGTATAAAAAGTCCCATACCGATTTATATGTTGGGATGTCGGTTGTTTGCAAATATGAGTGTAGTGATATGCTATGCCATGATTCATGCAAGTGCAACTCACGCACACGACTCCATGCGCACAGACCTTTAGTTCCCCCTGTTCGGGCAGCTAGCTTCACTCCCACGAACCTCCGTAGTGGCAAACGGAGACACTGGGTCGGGCCCCCCACACCTAGGCGGGTATCCACACTACCAGGCCTAGCCCTTCCGTATGCCCCTAGAAGAACGCAACCTAGAGTATCCGCGTACTACTGCTCGCTGTACCCACCAGACTTTCTTTGGCTAAGTGTCCCACACCGCCGAGTCAACGTACCGATGTCGGTGTGAACGACTATCAGATACCGAAAACCCACCACCTTTATTCTGTACTCCAACCCTCGAGCCCTCGGCCCCCCGGACAGTCCTGTCCGTGCATCTACCTTCAGAGCTACCGTCTGAATGGCAACCAAACTAATTATTCTACCTTCCTAGCTACCGAGGTGTGTGTATGTGCAACCCTAGTTATACTAGTTTCTCTTTTAATTTATTATTCCTATGGTTTATGTTAGCCCAGAACTGCCCCCGGCATACCCCGTGAAGGGCTCTCAAGGGGCACTAGGAACCAAGACGGCGGCATTACGGCCCGAAGTTCCCTTTCGAAAGGCACTTATTGTTATTGGTTGATCTCCCTTAACCCGATCCTCTTTTAGTTACTTTAGATCTCACCCTAGAGTATTAAGACTCTTCCTCTTCTTCCCGGGATGGACGATCTTTCGTCGTTCCCGTACGCCACTTAACCTTAACCAGTTTCACACTCTACTTATCCTGACTTCCAATGATGAACTTAATCTTAGTTTGCCCTACCAACCAGCAACTACAAAAATTCCATTTCCCAAGTTCATTATTACTCTAGTTCAGTTTCCGTGGTTTTACTATATGCAGACCATCCTAAGCTATATGAGGTACACAAGGGGAGGTACTCCAAATTATCTTCAAAATCTCCTATAATATTTACTGGAGGTCTACCATATCATAATTTGTCTAAATCCAGAAACTATAATTTTCCTAATTAATCTGATATTTATTTAATTTTCCCAAAGGATGGGCCATGGGTCATTTTAAACATGAACTACATGATCTTCCTAAGTAATGACTACCCAAAAATCATGGTCATTAAATAACAGCAAGATAACCTCAAATACAAATTTTCAGAATTTTACAGAAAGTATTTAGCCTCTGATTAATTTATCAAGTATAATCACGCTAATCCTACGTAAAAAAGGAAGTTCTGAAATTACTCATCGGAGAATTATAGAAAAATTACTAATCAGTAGTATGATATAGAAAAGTTCTTTGTGCAATGAATCATAATTTTCCCAGCTTGCTAAACACCACTATAGATTTAATCAAATATTCAAGGTAAAACATACTTAATGAAACAAGCCTTAGAATTAAACTTCCAAAAATCCCATAAAAATTCACAGAGATTTAAAATCCTAATAAACGTTCTCTGCTTAAATTTCATCAATTTCCAGGAAGTATGTATTCCATAATAAATTTTCTAAGCAAATCATACAAGCTACTAAATCGTTAATGAAGTATCCAAAATAATGATCTTAAAATTCATAGTAAAATATCCAGATCTTGTACCATCCCTATAATTCACTCTACCCAAATCTCATCACTTCTCAATGTGATTTAGTGTCATTTCCTATCTTTACAAGTTTTGCACCCTAAACTAGGGTTAGGTTTTTAGGTATCCCAATAGTCTCCAAATCTACTAAGATTTCATCCAGAGAACTATAATGTCCCTATGGTCCACTTCACCAAATTTCGAGTCACTCCAATGTCATTTGACCCCATGACCTTCACAAGCCGCCAAGATCCATCCTTAGGGTTTGGCCTTGGTTCTCAGGGCAAACTTACCCCGATCCACCTCAAAGTCTATGAGAGGGTGCTAGAGAGTATTACTAGCCTGTGGTAAAAATCTCAGCCTCTGTTGAGGTGATTTGACCACTCAAATCTCAAAAGTGCACCTTTAACCTAAGACCCCTTATTAGGGCAAAACTTAGGTTTGATCATTTCTAATCCAAACCATCTCCAAATGAGATGAAAAATTATACAGAATCTTATGGTGAACCCAGGGACCACTCACCAAAATTTGGGAGGGTTTGGAAATTATTTAGCCATCTAATTAAATTAAGCTAGGATTATTGAATTTTCCTAAGAACTATAGAAAAATATTTCCCAAAAATCCTAATTTTTGGATGGTACCTAGATATATGTAAGGTTAGGCCACACCACAAATTTCAAGTCATTGTGATGAATGGATTGGAGTGGAGAATTTTTCTAAGGTCAGGACAACCCTATGGGTAGACCTCACCAAATGGAGTGCTGAGTTCTATCCAGTGGTCCAAAATGCTTGAAACAAATTTTAAAATTCCCTAGACTCCAAGAGGTACAATATTGGTGTTGACCATTTTTCCTGTAGGAGCCTCTAGGTATTTTTCCCGAATTGTTTAAAGTGACAGATATTTTCATTCAAAAATTGTTTTAAAAATAGAATCTAATTTAATGGCACTGTTCATCTTCTTCTACAGCCCGAAACTAGAGCCCTGAAAACTTATTTTCCTGTAGATTTTCCAAAGCTATTTCCCGGCCATCCAGCCATCTCCCTGGCCGGCCACCACCACCACCCCCTCTGTTGAGGTGAGGGCTATCGTCGGGCGGCGGCACGGCCACCGGAGAGGCGGTTCCCGGCGAACCCGCCACCATGAAAATTTTGGAAAACCATGGAAACGCTCACCCGATCTGGCTCTTTTGAGCCCGATATCTCTCCTAACGATTTCTAAGATCTATCCGCAGAAGAAGAGGGAGGGGAGGACCTTGTTCGCGGGCTGGAGGCGTGCAGAGCGTCGGGAAGCCATTGGCGCGGTGGTGGCGTCGCCGGAAATTCTTCAATAGCAAGGGGGAAATCTGAAATAGTTTGATGGAGCGTGTAACCTTTTCCTCTTGCTCTTAGGAGTCTTTTATAGATCAGCAAAAGGGAAGGGGAAAGGATGAAACGTTCATGGCCCTTAATATTCCTCTTAATGACGTTTCGGTTATGGCAAAGGCAGTTGAAATGCTGGAAATGAAGAGGTGTTTGCCAGGTGGCGATTTCCTATTGGACCAACATTTCCTAAATTTATTAAATAATCAGAGTAGGAAACGGCCCATAAATACTCCTGGTGTAACTTCCCATAATCAGAAATGATTACAACGTCGGTTATCGAAATTTCTAGTCTGGCTGACGTTTCGGCCTTGGTCACGGGCGTGACACATAGGTCACGGGCGTGATAGGCCAGGGGTGCCAATTCTGGGATCGACGATCGTCGAACTGAGATCGACGATCGTCGAATGGTGGTCACGCCCTTGGTCACGGGTGTGACATGCGGGTCACGGGCGTGACAAGACCGGGTGACCAATTCTAGGATCGACGACCGTCGAATTGAGATCGACGGTCGTCGAAGGGTGGTCTCGCCCTAGGTCACGGGCGTAAAATATGGGTCACGGGCGTGACATGGTCATGAGGCAAAATCCGCGCTCGGCGATCATCGCTCTGAGATCGACGATCGCCGAATGGGTCACGCCCTTGGTCACGGGCGTGACACCTGGGTCACGGGCGTGACAAGGCTGTTGCGCGCTAGGGTTCAAAGAAAATAAACACAACCGAACTAGCAACCCAATGAGGCAAGTATACCTATCGAATTGTAGCTAGGGGAAACAAGTGTCGTATTGAAATCCGGGAACTGTTGGCTATTCTTACTCACACGAACGCTATTATCTTATCGACGGAAAAAACTAGGGTTTTAGAAAATCTAAGTGCAAGGGAGAAAGTAAAGCTATACTAGAAAGAGAAACACCGCAATTAAGTAAAGCTATTAAGTAAAATGATTACTACGAAGGGTAGAAAATATGAAATGGAAATACACTCGATCAAGAATCACCTCGGCTAAAGACGAATAAGAAAATGCGATAAAAATCTAAACTTAATAGGATAAAGGCCCTTGACCGTGGAGGTTCCTAAAGCTTGAACACGCTTCTCTCGAAGTCGTGCCCAACTGAGTTTAGGAAGGCCCGACCGACTCTCGTCTAAATCGGAGGCCTAAAACTCGCTTTATGCGGTGAACCCCACTATTGGATTTTACTCCAATCCGGGAGATTTGGACGTCTGCCTCTCTCGAGGGGTGCGTACATCTCCCTTTACCCTTGAATGCTCACTTCATTCTTTCGGCCTCTCGGCTAGCCCAGAATTAAAGCAAAGGCGGAGAGTATATATCGAAAATATAACTCCAACCCGTGATTAATCAAGAGTAATTCAAGGACCTAACCTAAAAAGAAAAGATTAATTAAAACAGCATAACTTAATCGCTCTAACCTCAGATCATCAAGATCGAGTACAAGGAGGATTAGTTAATCATAATGGAGTGGAGGAGGGGGGATGAGTAGTAAAGCATAAAAAGAACACAAGCTAAACAAATAACACTTCTTTTAATAAAAAGGGGCAAGTTACACTATTGAAAATTAAAATTACAAGTGCATGAAATTGAAATCCTATTCTAGCCCTACAAGTAGCACTAAGCAAGAGCAATATTACAATAAAAGCTAAAACAAACTAAGATTAAACTAGGGTTAAACAAAAATTACAAAGAGAGAGAGAGAGAGAGAGAGAGAGAAAGCATGAAAAAAACTCAAGAACCAAAGGGGCAGTACCTCCCCCTCTCAACCAAAGCTTGCTGAAATGGAGAGGGGGGTCTCAATTTATAGAATTTTTCTCGGGTTGGTCACGCCCTCTGACACGCCCTAGGGGGGGCGTGTCCGGGGGCGTAACAGTACTATGTTGACCTCGGGCTCTGGATTCTGGCGGGAGGGATGATTGCTTCGGTACGTCGGTGGTCACGCCCTAGGTCACGCCCGTGTAGGGGGAACACGACAAGCACATCATGTCCAAATCATTGGTCGGAAATCCGTCAGTCACCGAAAAAAGTTGATGTCACGCCCCAGGTCACGCCCGTGACGGGGGTCGTGACAGTACTGTTTTCGTGCTGTGGAGAAATGGCATTTAATGCGGCGGCAGGCTTTACGGCAGAGGGCGACACGCCCATAGTCACGCCTGGTGACAAGCCCAGGGAGGGCGTGTTAGGGGGGCGTGACAGCGGTTTTGACCGTTTTCCTGTCCCTTCCAACAGGAGTCCTGGGGATCGGGTGATACGCCCTAGGTCACGCCAGGGAGGGCGTGATAGGGGGGCGTGTCAGGTCATTTTGGCCAATTTTCTAGAAACCTGCAAAAAGACAAGAAAAAGTCAGCGGCAATAATATTTACATAAAAATGATACAAATAAACTAATAATAGACATGATTTGTACACTATAAAATAGAATATACGATAATAGTTTAGGCTACAAAACGTATTATCAAATTCCCCCAAGCTTAAGCTTTGCTTGTCCCCAAGCAAAAATATAAAAACTAGATATTTATAAAAGGACTAATCAAAAAGTTCTAATTATGCCTACACAAGTACTATGCGAAATTCTTAGTAGGGAAAAGGTGAAATGTAAGTCTAAAACAATTATTTATGTATGGTAAAACATTTATGAACTTTACTTAATAAAAACAAATCATCCAAAATTTTAACGAGATTTTTTAAATGGACTTAAGCAAAGCAACAAAAATGAAAAACACGCATTGAGTTGTTACTAGATCCAAGCAACGCAATATAATTATATCAATTTAATTAACAAAAATCTAGGTTTAAATTCAAAACTAAAACTGATTTACTGTTTTTCTTTTCTTAGTTGTTAAATAAAAATCAAAAAGCGTGAATCAAAAGGACTTAAATAGGACAGAAACGTTTGGTTTAGGAATATGATTAGGAGTGGAATTCAAAGATAAACGTGAAGGTTTAAAAATCACACTAAAGCAAAGCAAAGAGTTTCAAAAACTTTCATAAAAATATATACACATTTTTTTCTTTTTCTTCTTTTTTTTTTCATTTTTTTTCAAAACAAAGGCCATAAATATTTTTATTTTCCTTTTTGAGTTGGCCAAACAGAAATGAACATCACTTTTTTTTTCAAAAATCTTTCTCCCACAAAAATCACAAAATATCCTATCAAAATCGTCAAAATAATTTATGAAACTCAAAAAGGCTAGTGTGATTCGATAGGTTGGAAATTTTGGCTTTGGTGAAACTGAAATGAAGGGAGGAGCTATCAAATGAAATCGGAAAAAGGCTCAAAAATGGCTAACTAGCGGTAAAAGTTTTTAGGTTGGCAGGAAAGCTAAAACGAAAACAAAAACGGCCTAAATCATTTTCACGCTTTTGAATTTATTTAAAACAAAGGTTTGAAAAATTTCAAAAAGCGAGTCCTAGATAATAAAAGAAGATTGATGAAATTGTCTTGAAAATAGAAATAATAGGTGACTTGGATCGTTCACATCTACTACGTTATTCAAAAGTTGACTTTACAAAAATTATTCAAAAACGAAAAAGAAAATAGTGGATGATGAATTTTTGAGAAAGTAACGGAAATAAAAAACAAAAAACCATAATAGAAATGCGAGTTTTAGAGAAATATTTCACCTTAATATGCTACCGTGAATTAGAAACACAGCATGGCCAACATTTTACTTGTGAAACATAATTAAAAAGAACGATTAGAAATATTATAATTAACTAAGTTGTTTATAAGAGATTTTGAGTAAAACAAAACTAAAAACTAGGGGTACTATAGAAATACCAAAATGTCTAAACTATTCAAAAACACATATATATATTTTTTTTAATTTTGAGAAATATTCTCCTTTTTTTTATTTTGGAAATTTTTCTCTTTTTTTTTTTGGAATTTTAAGATATTCATTTTTTATTTTGGAAATATTTAAAATATATATAAAAAGAAAAATATTTACACTAAGCAAAAATGAAGGAGGAAGTCCACCCCCAAGCTTAAAACAGACATTGTCCTCAATGGCTAAAGAAGGGGATTGGAGAAGGAGAGAAAAATAAAGTACAGAATTGAAAGACAGAATTGAAATACAGGTGCTTCCCCAGATTTATTTGCTGCAAAAGCTGAGTGATGCCGCTCCCCCGAATGTCTTCTTTGGACTTCGTGATGGATTCAGCAATGTTGGAGCAGGCGATCGCAGAAGCTTCAGCTTGTCGGAGCCGTTCGAGGCAAAAATTGTAAAATAAAGAAAACAGAAAAAGATAACTTGGGTTTCCTCCCAAGAGCGCCTTTTGTTTAAAGCGTCGTTGAGCTCGACGCATCAAAAAAAATAATACTGTCCAAAAAAATATTGTTGTCCCGAAATAAAATTGTTTTTAGCAAAAAAAAAACTAAAAGTTCAAGATTAAAGTCCGTGAAGCAGAAACTTAATAATGTTTGGACTGACATCATCATCACCAGAAAAGTAGAGTTTAAGATGCTGACCATTCACTTTGAAATTTCCCTTATCAGGGTGAGAAATTAAAACAGTTCCATAAGGAAATACTTCTAAAATAGAAAACGGGCCAGACCAGCGAGATTTTAATTTGCCCGGAAATAAACGTAAACGAGAATTATATAAAAGGACTTGGTCGCCCGGCTTAAAGTTTTTAGGGTGCCTTAAGTGTTTATCGTATAAACGCTTCGTCCGCTCTTTATAAAGTTTATTATTTTCATAAGCATAAGAGCGCCACTCGTCGAGTTCATTTAGTTGGAATTTTCGAAGGTCACCGACTGAGTGGGGATCGAAGTTTAAAAATTTTAAGGCCCAAAAGGCACGGTGTTCTAACTCTACGGGCAGATGACACGATTTTCCATAGACCAGCCGATACGGCGTACATCCGAGGGAGGTTTTGTACGCTGTTAGGTAGGCCCATAAGGCATCGTCAAGTTTGGCTGACCAGTCTTTTCTAGAAGTTGAAACAGTCTTTTCTAAAATTCTTTTTATTTCTCTATTAACTACTTCGACTTGTCCATTAGTTTGGGGGTGGTAGGTAGTGGAAAGCTTATGCGTAACGACGTATTTGGTAAGGATTTTTGAAAATTGTGCGTTACAAAAATGGGAACCCCTATCGCTAACGATTGGGCGAGGCGTACCAAATCTAGAAAATAATTTTTTTAAAAACGTGACTACAACTCGGGAGTCATTCGTAGGAAGAGCTTGGGCCTCAGCCCATCGCGAAACATAATCAACAGCAACTAAAATATATTTGTTTCGGAAGCTAGAAGGAAGGGGGGCAACAAAATCAATTCCCCAGAGGTCGAAAATTTCGCACTCTAAGAAATAATTTTGCGGCATTTCATTTTTATTAGAAATATTGCCCGACCGTTGGCAACTATCACACCTGCTCACAAAGGCTTGCGCGTCCTTAAACAGGCTAGGCCAGTAAAAACCCGTGCAAATCAACTTATGAGCGGTGCGAGCAGCTTAATAGTGCCCACCTGTCGGACCTTCATTCAAATGTTTTATAATATCAATTCCTTCATCATAAGATGCGGGTCTTCCCAAAAGTAGTTCTTCAGCTCAGAAAAGAATTTCTTCTTTTGCTGAGAGGAGAACTCTTTTGGGAGCACCCGGGCCACTAGATAGTTGGTGATGTGCGCGAACCAAGGAGAAGTAGATGTATTAACTAAAAGCAGCTTCTCATCAGGAAAATAGTCATTAAAAGATTTTTCATTTAATTTTTATATAAAGGGATTATCTAATCATGATAGATGGTCGGCGGCCAAGTTCTCGGCTCCTCGCTTATCACGGATCTCTATGTCAAACTCCTGGAGGAGTAAGACCCAGCGAATCAAGCGAGGCTTGGCATCCGTTTTTGAAAGAAGGTACTTGAGGGCCGAGTGGTCCGTAAAAACAATGATTTTTGAAAGTGTAATGTAAGTGCGGAATTTATCAAAGGCGAATACTACAGATAAGAGCTCCTTCTCGGTTGTGGTGTAATTTTCTTGTGCAGATGTGAGGGTTTTACTAGCGTAATAGATAGGGTGGACGTTTTTAGATATGCGTTGACCTAACACGGCTCCCATCGCAAAACTACTTGCATCGCACATAATCTCGAATGGAAGGTCCCACACCGGAGCTATCATAATCGGTGCGTTAATTAACTTTTCTTTAATTAGTTCAAAGGCTGAAATACAAGAGTCATCAAAAATGAATGGAGCGTCTTTTTCTAAGATATAGGTGAGGGGCTTTGTGATCTTGGAGAAGTCCTTTATAAAATGACGATAAAAACCAGCGTGGCCTAGGAAACTTCTTATAGCTTTTATGTTTGTAGGCGGCGGCAACTTCTCATTAACTTATATCTTGGCAACGTCTACCTCAATACCTTTAGCAGAAATTTTATGACCCAAAACTAACCCTTCCCTCACCATAAAATGGCATTTTTCCCAATTTAGGGCAAGGTTAGTTTCTTCGCATCGTTCTAAGACTTTTTCGAGGTTTTCTAAACATCTATCGAAGGAATCGCCGAACACGGAGAAATAGTCCATTGATACCTCCATAATGCTTTCCACGTACTTGTCAAATATTGCGAGCATACATCGCTGGAATGTAGCTGGCGCATTGCACAATCCAAATGGCATTCTTCGGTATGCGAAGGTGCCGAAGGGACAAGTAAACGTAGTTTTCTCTTGGTCCTCGGGAGAGATGGGTATTTGAAAGTACCCCGAGAGGCCATCGAGAAAACAATAAAAGCTATGGCCGGAGAGACGTTCTAAAATCTGGTCGATAAACGGTAAAGGAAAGTGATCCTTGCGGGTGGCGTCATTTAACTTACGATAATCTATGCACATACGCCAACCCATCACCGTCTGCGTCGTGATTAATTCATTATTGTCATTACTAACTACGGTTATCCCTCCCTTCTTTGGAACTACCTGAATGGGGCTAACCCACTTACTGTCCGAAATAGGGTAGATAATTCCTGCGTCTAATAGTTTCAAAACCTCGCCCTTGACTACTTCTTTCATGTTCGGGTTTATACGGAGCTGAGGTTGGATAGAGTTACGCGAATTATCTTCCATTAAAATTTTATGGGTACAGAAAGATGGGCTTATGCCCTTGATATCAGAAATTTGCCAAGCAATAGCCCGGCGATGCTTACGTAGAACTAGAAGAAGTTTATCGTTTTGCGTATCATTGAGGTAGGCCGAAACGATAACTGGTAACTTGGAATCCTTTTCTAAGAAAGCATACTTAAGGTGTTCGGGGAGTTCTTTAAGTTCTAGGGTAGGGGGTTCTTCATAAGAGGATTTTGAGATTCTTTCTTTTTCAAAAATAATATCTTCATAAACTTTTTTATAAGGAACGTAATAAGGGGTGGGGCTAGCAGCCAAGACGGCTTCTTGTAGCGATTTAGTGGGAAGAAAAGAGGAAGAACAAAAATCAGAAAATTCTTTTTCAAACTCAGAAAGACAATAAGAAGATTCATCACTTCCTTGCAGTGATTCAGTTGTAAGAGAAGAGGAGCAAAAAGTAGAAAATTCTTTTTCAAAGTCGGAGAGGCAGTAGGAAGAATCATCACTCACGACGTCTACGAAAAAGCATGAGTCATCGTTTGCCAAGGTGTTCTTCATCGAAGGGGTGATAGAAAATGTGACTTCGTCGTCGCCTACTCGAAGGAAGAGCTTACCATTGCTTACATCAATGATGGCTCGGGAGGTGGCAAGGAAGGGTCGGCCAAGGATCAGGGGAACCTCGACGTCTTCTTCGATGTCCAAAATGACAAAGTCCACCGGGAAGATGAACTTCTCGACTTTCACGAGAATGTCCTCCACTATTCCTAACGGGTACTTGACGGATCTATCGGCTAGCTGGATACTCATACGCGTGGGGTTAAGGCTACCAATCCCTAACTTTTTGAACCACGAAAAGGGCATCAGGTTTATACTCGCGCCTAAGTCGGCTAACGCGTGTTTAACAAAAAGATCACCGAAGACACACGGGATAGAGAAACTACCCGGGTCACTGATTTTCTTCGGCAAACCGTTTGTTAAAACGGCGGAGCACTCGGCGTTTAGCGTGACGTGCGAAAGATTCTCTAACTTCTTCTTGTTTGTGAGGAGGTCTTTAAGATATTTGGCATATTTCGGCATCTGCGAAATAGCCTCGTGGAAGGGAAGATTAATGTGGATTTGTTTGAAGATTTCTAAGAAGCGGGAGTACTGATCATCTTGACGTTATCTATTAAGTTCAGAGGGGTATGGAGGAGTTGAATTATTTTTGAAGATGGGTGGTGGAGTGAGATTATTTTTTAAAGCGGGGGTGATTACTTCTTCAGCAGAGGGTGGAAGCGGAGCGGAGCTTTGATTTTTAAAAGCGGGAGCAGAGCTTGCCTCGGGCTCTTCACTTACCATACCGGAGACTTGCTTCCCACTCCGAAGAGTTATAGCTTTCGCTTGCTCTCTCGGGTTGGGTTCGGTATTGGAAGGAAGAGACCCTGCGGGTCGCTCAGAAATTATTTTCGCGAGCTGTCCTACCTGATTTTCTAGACTTTTTACGCTTCTGGTTAAAGTTCTTATGGTAGCGTCATTTGTGGTGATATATTTAGAAAGTAATTCCTCCAAGCTTGGAGGTTTTGGGTAATTTTGAAGAAGTGGTGGTGGTGGTGGTGGTGCAGAAAAATCATTTTGCGGGGGTGGGCGCATCGCATTCGATGGATTACTCCATTAAAAGTTCGAATGATTTCTTAAAGCAGGGTTATAACTATTCGGAAAATTAAAACCAGGCGGATGAAAATTCGCAGCAGAAAAATTATTAAAAGCAATTCTAGGCATATTATTAACATAATCTAAATGTTCTGGAGAAGGGGTTGCAGATTCCCATACCTGAGGGGCGGAGGCAGCAGTCATCTCCGTGATTTTTTTGCTTAGGATTTCTACTTGCAGAGCGAGCTGGGAGACGTTGTCCACTTCATAGATACCTGCAGGCTTATTCGGGCGGGACCTAGGCACATTCCACTGATAAGTGTTCATGGCCATGTCCTCAAAAAGCTCAAGAGCAGCTTCTGGGGTCTTATGATTTAAAGTACCGCCAGAAGCTGCGTCTATCATTTGCTTCGTGCTTTGATTTAGCCCGTTATAGAACGTCTGCACTTGTAACCATACAGGCAGCGCGTGATGTGGGCATCGTCTTAATAATTCTTTAAATCTCTCCTAGGTTTCATATAGGGTTTCAGAGTCTATTTGTCCGAAGGCAGAGATGTCGTTCCTAAGTTTTGCAGTTTTAGCTGGCGGAAAATACTTCGCCAAAAATTTTTCAGTTAGTTCATTCCAAGTGGTTATGCTATTTTTAGGAAGTGTGTTCAGCCACTGCTTAGCTTTAGTTCTTAAAGAGAAGGGGAAGAGTCTTAGCCTGATCGCATCATTTGTGACACCAATAATCTTGAAGGTGTCGCAAATTTCAAGAAAGCTAGCTATATGTGTGTTTGGATCTTCATCTTGAAGTCCGTCAAATTGCACATATTGCTGCACCATTTAAATTATGCTAGGCTTTAGTTCGAAGTTATTATTTGCTATAGCAGGGCGGACTATACTTGATTCTGTTCCCTCGAGGTTCAGTCGTGCATAATAGGACATAGTCCTTTGCACGGCCTCATCTACGTTGGGTTCTTCCATTCTTAAGGTAGCAAATTACTCGGAGTCCTCAACCGGCACTTGGATAGTAGGACCTTGAAATCGCGATCTTCTCTGAACAGTACGATCAATTTCGTGGTCCAAGTCCAAAATAACCGACGGACTCCCGCGGGTCATGCACTAAAAGAACAGAAAAGAAAAAGAGAAAGAGAAAAAGGATAAACTAGAATTTTTTTTTTTTTTTTGAAATAGATTTTTTTTTATAGATTAACTCCCGAACTTCCCAAGGACTACCCCGTGAAGGGTTCGCAAGGTACTAGACAAGATAGTGGCGCTTAAAGCCCTTTGACCTTTTCGAGAGAATTAGGTGGCGTAGAAAAATTGCGAAGTCAGTTACTATTAAGAGCGGTGATAAATTTTTTTTTGATTTTTAAAACTTTAAAGAAAGAGGATGAGAAAGAGATGAGATAAAATTAATAGGTTCGTGTTTTCAAGATATCAACGGAAGTTTGTTTCCCCGGCAACGGCGCCAAAAACTTGTTGCGCGCTAGGGTTCGAAGAAAATAAACGCAACCGAACTAGCAACCCAATGAGGCAAGTATACCTATCGAATTGTAGCTAGGGGACACAAGTGTCATATTGAAATCCAGGAACTGTTGGCTACGCTTACTCACACGAACGCTATTATCTTATCGACGGAAAAAACTAGGGTTTTAGAAAATCTAAGTGCAAGGGAGAAAGTAAAGCTATACTAGAAAGAGAAACACCGCAATTAAGTAAAGCTATTAAGTAAAACGATTACTACGAAGGGTAGAAAATATGAAATGGAAATGCACTCGATCAAGATTCACCTCGGATAAAGACGATTAAGAAAATGCGATAAAAATCTAAACTTAATAGGATCAAGGTCCTTGACCGTGGAGGTTCCTAAAGCTTGAACACGCTTCTCTCGAAGTCGTGCCCAACTGAGTTTAGGAAGGTCCGACCGACTCTCGTCTAAATCGGAGGCCTAAAACTCGCTTTATGCGGTGAACCACACTATTGGATTTTACTCCAATCCGGGAGATTTGGACGTCTGCCTCTCTCGAGGGGTGCGTACAACTCCCTTTACTCTTGAATGCTCACTTCATTCTTTCGGCCTCTCGGCTAGTCCAGAGTGAAAGCAAAGGAGGAGAGTATATATCGAAAATATAACTCCAACCCGTGATTAATCAAGAGTAATTCAAGGCCCTAACCTAAAATGAAAAGATTAATTAAAACATCATAACTTAATCGCTCTAACCTCGGATCATCAAGATCGAGTACAAGGAGGATTAGTTAATCATAATGGAGTGGAGGAGGGGGGATGAGTAGTAAAGCATAAAAAGAACACAGGCTAAACAAATAACACTTCTGTTAATAAAAAGGGGCAAGTTACACTATTGAAAATTAAAATTACAAGTGCATGAAATTGAAATCCTATTCTAGCCCTACAAGTAGCACTAAGCAAGAGCAATATTACAATAAAAGCTAAAACAAACTAAGATTAAACTAGGGTTAAAAAAAATTACAAGAGAGAGAGAGAGAGAGAGAGAGAGAGAAAGCATGAGAAAAACTCAAGAACCAAAGGGGCAGCACCTCCCCCTCTCAACCAAAGCTTGCTGAAATGGCGAGGGGGGGTCTCAATTTATAGAATTTTTCTCGGGTTGGTCACGCCCTCCGACACGCCCTAGGGGGGGCGTGTCCAGGGGCGTGACAGTACTATGTTGACCTCGGGCTCTGGATTCTGGCGGGAGGGATGATTGCTTCGGTACGTCGGTGGTCACGCCCTAGGTCACGCCCGTGTAGGGGGGGTGTGACAGGCACGTCATGTCCAAATCATTGGTCGGAAATCCGTCAGTCACCGAAAAAAGTTGATGTCACGCCCCAAGTCACGCCCGTGACGGGGGTCGTGACAGTACTGTTTTCGTGCTGTGGAGAAACGGCATTTAATGCGGCGGTAGGCTTTGCGGCAGAGGGCGACACGCCCATAGTCACGCCTGGTGACACGCCCAGGGAGGGCGTGTCAGGGGGGCGTGACAGCGGTTTTGACCGTTTTCCTGTCCCTTCCAGCAGGAGTCCTGGGGATCGGGTGACACGCCCTAGGTCACGCCCAGGGAGGGCGTAACAGGAGGGCGTGTCAGGTTATTTTGGCCAATTTTCTGGAAACCTGCAAAAAGACAAGAAAAAGTCAGCGGCAATAATATTTACATAAAAATGATACAAATAAACTAATAATAGACATGATTTGTACACTATAAAATAGAAAATACGATAATAGTTTAGGCTACAAAACGTATTATCAATGGCCATGATGCAAACTCTGCGCTTCGACGATCGTGTCGCTGAGATCGACGATCGTCAAAGGTGTCACGCCCTAGGTCACGGGCGTGACACGTAAGTCACGGGCGTGACATGCCCGGGTTAAAAAATTCTGCGCCCGACGATCGTCTCCCTGAGATCGACGATCGTCGATAGAGTCACGCCCTAGGTCACGGGCGTGACGGGTCGGTCACGGGCGTGACCAACCCGTGACCCGAAATCTCGGTCGATGTATTTCAATTTTTTGGGCTTCCTAGGGTTCTGTCATGACCAACCGACTCCCAGGGGTCTAGCCGGAAATGGGATGTTACACATGTTGCATACATAATGTCTGGTCTACTAGCAGTTAGATATAATAGAGAACTAATTATTCCTCTATACATAGACTCATCTACAGGTTCTCCTACATCATCTTTGCATATAGGCATACTTGTTCCCATAGGAGTTCTCATGGTGAAGGATGACTCCATACCATACTTCTTAATTAACTCCTTGGTGAACTTAGACTGGGATATGGAAAATCCATCATCAGTCTGTCTTACTTGGAGTCCAAAGAAGAACTTAAGTTCTCCCATACTGCTCATTTCAAACTTCCATTGCATAAGTTTGGCAAATTTCTTGCAAAAGTTGTTCTCTATAGACCCAAAGATTATGTCATTTACATAGATCTGAACTAATATTATCTTACCATTAGATTACCTTAGGAATAGAGTTTTGTATATTTTACCTCTTGAGAATTTGTTCTCAATAAGGAAAGTAGACAGGGTTTCATACCAAGCCCTTGTGGCTTGCTTTAACCCATACAATGCTTTCCTAAGTCTATAGACATAACTGAGTTTAAGAGAATCTACAAAACCTGATGGCTGCTCTACATAGACTTCGTCTTTTAGATCACCATTCAGAAATGCTGATTTCACATCCATTTGATATACCTTGAAGCCTTGATATGCTGCATAGGCAAGGAACATTCTGATTGCTTCCAGTCTTGCTACTGGGGCAAATGTTTGATCAAAGTCTATTCCCTCTTCCTGCATGTATCCTTTTACAACCAATCTTGCTTTATTCTTCACAATAACTCCATTCTCATCCAACTTGTTCCTAAAAATCCACTTTGTATAAATGATGTTGTGGTCTTTTGGTTTAGGAACCAACTCCCAGACCTTGCATCTTCTAAACTGATTAAGCTCCTCTTGCATAGCATTAATCCAGTGTTGGTCTTGGATAGCTTCTTCAAATTTCTTTGGCTCCAGTTGAGATAGAAAACTTGAGTGCAGAACTGTATTCAGATTTCTACTTCTGGTTTCCACTCCATGTCTTAGATCACCAATTATCTGATCTGCTAGATGATCCTTTAGATGTCTTACAGCTGGAGGAAGACTTTCTTCTGGCTAAACACCTCCAGTTTCTTCATTGTGCCGCACCTCTTGGTTGTCATCAGCTTCTAGAGAGTCTTGTACTCCCCCTGGCAAGTAGCCATCATTTTCCAATACTTCATCTGCAGTTGAGCCTTCTTGCAATGGAAAGTGAAAGAGAAGGGATAGATACTACTCTAGAGGGGGGGTGAATAGAGTAATCAAAAATTGCACTTAGCAAAGTTGACTTTCTACTCAACTCCCTTGGAGTTAAATGCGGAATGAAAGTTATAGATATTTTAAGATTAAACCTTAGAACTTAACACAAGTGTTGTGCACAAACTAAAGCTAACTATAATTACAGTTTAGCTTTGGATCCTATCCAGCAACTAGCAAACCTAGTTAATATCTAATCACAGCCACAATGCAAGTAATTAAATAAGGCAATCCAGACGACACAAGGAATTTATAGTGGTTCCCCAAACAACTTGGGTACGTCCACTCTTCTACCAACAAGGTAGGAATCCACTCAGGTTTTTGATCAGGTGCCCTGCCACCAACAAGATCTTCTTCAGGTAGATCAAGAGACCCTTTAGACTTTTGATCAGGTGTCTAAAAACCAAACACAGGTTTTTGATCAGGTGCCCTGCCTCCAAGGGATACTTTTGAAGGGAGTAATAACCATGTACAGGAGGGGGAAAGGGGTTAAGGTGTCTTCTCTATTTTACAATAGATTAGAGAAACACAATAACTTGCACTGAGCTAGAAAGCTCTAAAAGAATCAAGGCTCCCCCTGGCTCAAAGAACGTCCAGGTGAAGTCTTGCTTCAGTGCAGAAACACTTCAGTAAATACTGAAGGAAGAACTACAAGAAGATATAAAATAAGAAATAAAAATCTTCTAGCAGCTATCTTCCTCTTCTTCTTCTTCAAAAGATCTCTGAGTCAGAACTTCCTGGAACAGGAGAACCCAAGTTGAAGAAGAGCAGAAGAGCTAACACTTCTCAGTTATAGTGAAGATTGCTGAGAGCAGTTAAACTTGTTCTTGCTGTAAGCTTGCTGAATGAATATGATCTTTTCTATGTGGACTAGTTGATTTCTTCTTCAAAGAAGTCTTTATATATCAGCAGCAGCAACGGCTCTAATTGAGTTTGAATCTTGTCTTTTTCTGAACTCTGTAAGCTGGGCTGCAAAAAGCATAAAGCAAAAACAAACTACAGCAGGCAGATATCCTATAAAAGGAAAAAGCTTTCTAAGAAGCTGCAAATACTTTTGATGAAATAATATAAGAGAAAGTCACATCAGAAAGAACTCTTTACGGCCAAGGAAGACTTTTTGAGTCTAACGGCTATAAAGGACAGCCTGGCAGATAAAGCAGATTGCATATCTCAGCTACAAGACAAACAACTTTGTCAGAAAAGATTAGCTCATGCATATAGAATAGAATTCATATTGCATGGAAATAATGTCACAAATTATTCAGATAATCTTTTATATAATATGCCAAAATAGATATGAAATTAGTCACATCATAGAAGACGACAAACTACATAAGAGCATACACCAAAACGTCGAACGACCATCGGAGATCATCGAACGGCGCACGGAGATCGTCGACCTATCAGACAGATAGTCGAACGATCCAGATAGTCGAACTATCAAAGAAGATAGTGGAACTACCTCGGCAGATAGTCGACCTATCAGAACAGATAGTCGAGCTATCAGATAGTCGATCTATCCAGACAGATAGTTGAACTACCAAACAAACACAAATAGTCGACCTATCAAGCAGATAGTCGACCTATCCCAGAAAACAGATAGTCGACCTATCAAAACAAAACAAATAGTCGAACTATCAACAGATAGTCGAACTATCAGATAGTTAAACTATCCAAGCAGATAGTCAAACTATCAAAGCAATACAGATATTCGACCTATCAACAGATAGTCGAGCTATCAAAGCAACACAGATAGTCGATCTATCAACAGATAGTCGAACTATCAAAACAAGCAGATAGTCGACCTATCAACAGATAGTCGAGCTATCAGATAGATGAACTATCAGGACAGATAGTCGAACTATCAAAGACGACAGATAGTCGATCTATCAACAGATAGTCGAACTACCAAGACAAACAGATAGTCGATCTATCAACAGATAGTTGAGCTATCAACGCAGACAGAACGTCGACCAACTGATAGACGATCGTCGATCAGCCGATAGACGATAGTCGAGCGACGTTCGACTATAGTCGAACGAAAAACTACTTAACCAAATATTCATCTGGAAAAGCAATTCTACACAACTAGGGAATCTAACCTATCAACTAACCTTTGACTATAGATAAATCATGGGTCAAGTGACAGAAAGAGAGGACTGAACTCAAATCAAAACCTAGGGTACCAACAATCTCCCCCTATTTGAGTTAAGTCTCTCAACAAATAAAACAAACAACACTAATTACAGAAAGTAAATAAAATCCATAAAGGGAAATAACTAAGCAGATATCATCAATCAATCAGATAAAAATTAACTGTCAATCAATGACTAATTTAAGGTGCTTTAGAGTTAGATTCAGGATTAGAAGAACTAGAAACAAAAGTAATTTTCCTTGTAGGATCTAGAGCTTCATTCTTTGATAGCTTCAAATCTTGTTCTCCAATAATTTTCAATTCAGTTGTTCTTGGGACCACTGCCTCTGGATGCTTTTCCATATATTTTGAAGGATCAAACATCTCAGGTCTAACCTGGAACTTTTCGAGCTCCTTCTTTCTGAATTTAGACATAGTAGTCAATCCGGCAGTGTCCTTTCCTTCTTCTTTAGCTTTCCTGATCTGCGCTGCTCCAACTAGTTCTAGAAAATGAGCCATCCTAAAGTTAGGATCAAGCTCAGGGCTTTCATAAACAATCTCAGAAGGAGTATCATCTGGTTCTTTATCTTGATTAACTAGATAAGACAGGGGAGCAGACTCAGCAAAGTTCTTGCTAGAATTTTTAAACAAAATAAATTACTTACCTTTTGGAACAACTTTCTCAGAATGCACTGGCTTTGGAGATGGAACCTTTTTCTTTGGAGAAGGAGGAGGGGAAAAGGTTGGTCTTTGATAAACTACCTCCTTAACTTGTTCCTTAACTGTATCAGTTCTTTGATAGCCAGATTGGCTTTTACCTTGGAAACTTTGAGAACTTTTCCTTTGAGCAGGCTGGGATGGATTTGATCTTTCAGATTGAGAGTCAGATTTAGAAGATAGATTTCCTGAGGCTCCTGCACCGGGAGGTGGAGGAGGAGGACCTCTAGGATTCCATCTAGGAATAGGAGGGTCATACCTCTTAGCCTTTTTCCTTTGCTTTTGTTGATTTTTAGAAAATCACATCCAATGCTGGAATTCTTTAGACTTGGGATCAATCCCTTTCAGTATATAATATGGGGTATCATTGTCTGGATTTGTTGGAGGAGGAGCTACAACCTTTCTTTTCTTTTTAGCAATCCTCTTTCTCTTAGAATCAGCAGATTCATCAGAATCAATTTCTTCTTCAGAATTTGAAGAGATAGGCATATCATAGGGATCAATAGCCTCTTTTAAAGCTCTTTCTTTTTCCTTTAAAGCAGCTTTTTCAATTTCTTCTTCCATGGCATCCTGTGCCAGGAGAGTATCTAAGTCCAATCCTGGGGAATCATCCCATACGGTGGATTTTTCAATTTGACTTTCAGGATCCATTTCTTGAAGCTCAGGAACTGTCGTGGGGACCAGTTCAATTTGCACTGCTTGCTCAGAAGCCTCAGAAGCTAGAACAGCTACTTCTGGTTCAGGTTGAACTTCAGAAGTAGGTTCACTTACTGGTTTTATAACCACTTGAACATCAGGTTGAACTTCAGAAGCAGATACAGGTTCAGGCTCTTTAGCATCTAAAATCTCTAGAGCAGGTTCAGGTTCAGGCTCTTGGACAACAACTACTTCTTCCATTATATCTGTAGGATTAGGAATAAAATCTTGCTAAATGACATCTAGTCATCCCTTCCAGATATTCCCATACTAACATATCAATTAAGTAATCTACAAATTGGGAAAGAGACATACCTTCAGGATTTTCTTCAGGGTTTCCTAACTCCCATAAATCATCTAGAAAGGAGGTGATTATTCCTTCTAGGTACTGGGCAACCAAGGGAGTTGAGGATTCTTCTAAGAAAACTTTAACTACAAACTCTGTCAACATGATTGCATCAGATATTTCCTTTTCAGATGGAGGAGGAGGAGGAGCTGAAACTTCTGCTACTTTCTCTGTTACTGCAAGAAGAACTGCTGGAGGGGAGGCCAAAGGCTGCTCTGCGATATCTTCATCAAGCATCTCCTCCTGCCTGATTTCAGTAGAAACTGAAACCAGGCCCCTAAAAGAAGAGGGCTCAGCAGACTTTGAGAGTGCCTGAATAGCAGCAGTCAAAGCAGATATGGAAGAAATAAGGGGAGCAATTGCCACATCAATCATGGTTTTGATTGAAGGGGTAATTAACTCCACAATGCTAGCAATAAATTCTGGAGATATAACAAAAGAAGATGATGATGATGAAGGAATTTCTGAGGGTGGAAGAACAGCAGGGGTGGTATGTGCAATATGAGCTAGGGAATGTGCTGGAGATGGAGCTGGAGAATGATGTGGAGATGCATGGGTGGATGCAGGGTGATCAACATGTTCTGAAGATAGAATTGGAGAGTGAGGAGGAGTTGGAATTGGAGAAGAAATATCAGACGCCAATAAATCAAAGCTGGGTTGAGAAATCCCAGCAAGATCAGTCGGGAGAGAAGATGCGGGAGGAGAGGCAGAATGTCGTACTTCAGTTGAAGTTGAAGGAACTTCAACTGCAGTAGACGGCAAAGGTGAAGAAGAGGATGGAAGAGAGATATCAGCTGAGCCAGCTGCTAAAAGGGGGGAAGAGACTGCGACAGTCCTGGTACTCTCAGATATAACTGGAGCAACCCCTGCGGGAGCGGGCTTCAGGAATGTCCTTTTCCACTTTGAGAACAGCGAGGGATCCATCTTCTTACTCGCGTTGATGGAGGTGGCGGCAGATACAAGCAAATGGGGGTATTTCTCCTTCAGAAAAATACCAACAACCCTTCCTAGGGTAACCTCTTTCTTTCCATTCTTCTTTCTTATTAAATCAAACATAACTCCAGCCCAGTTATCTGCTTCTTATTAACAATTGCACACATTAGTGCAAATTGTTGTCTGGTGATATTATCATGGGCTGAGTGCTTTCCTAGTAGCACTTTTCCAACAACTTCTGCAAGAAACTTGATCTTAAAGGGAAAATTCACCTTGAGGAGCTTGGAGGGGATGCCTTCGGCATGTCCCAGCTCAGTTAACATTCTTCCGAATTCAGGAGCGTCTTGCTCATATTCTTCTTCACCATTAATTAATCCAAAAATTTCAGTTAGAACAGCGGGAGTCAAAATTACCTCTTCTCCGCTGATTGTCCCGGTCATCGATTCGTCAGTCGACGATGAAGTGAAAGCCCATTCCTTGATTTCCTGATTGTTTATCTTTACTCTGTAAGACATGAGCCTTTCTAGTCCTTGTTCTCTGCACAGATTTAGGATTTTTACTATCCCTGGTTCACAACTGCTAAATGCGTCGAAATCAACGCTGAACCCGGCATCAAACTTTACCACTACAAGCAGCACTGGAGCAATCTCCATTGAAAATGCTGTAGAAGTCGAGGGAGAGACGGCGAGGACGGAGCGCAAGATAGAGAGCAAGACAAAGAGCAAGCGGAAAGACGGAATGCGAAAAGATGCTTTCCGTCGACGATAAAAGCAACTATCTTTTAACCTAGGTCGACTATCGGCTTTATATTAAAACAGCGATCATCGATCTATTTAAAAGATACTGGAGACGATAGTCGAACGGTCGTTCGACGATCGGTCCTGAAGCAGAGTAGTCGATCAATCGTTCGACTATTTCTGTCTTCACAAACAACAAGCTGTCGTCAACCATGGATCGACGATGAGCTCAACCTGTTCGACGATCTTCGAACGTCGGTCGACGATCTTCAAGCAGATAAGCCATCATCAACCATAGGTCGACGATAGGCTTGATCTGTTCGACGATCTTCAAGCATCGTTCGACGATCTTCAAGAAGGTTTCAACACGGCAGATAGTCACACTTAGTCTCGTCCATTAATCATGCCTAGTTGAACTAAAAAGAACAGATGCTTCTGTTCATCTAAGGGCTTGGTGAATATATCACCTCTCTGAAGGTCTATGGATATGAACTCAAGGCTGATCTTGTTCTTTTCCACACAATCTCTCAGGAAATGGTGTCTAATCTCAATGTGCTTCGTTCTAGAGTGGTGCACTGGATTTTGTGCATTGGAGATAGCACTTGTACTGTCACACATGATTTTAGTATTCTTGTGTGAGTACCCATAATCCAAAAGCTGATTTTCTATCCACAGGATCTGTGAACAACAACTGGCAGCTGCTATATATTCAGCTTCTGCAGTTGAAGTTGATATAGAGGCCTGCTTCTTACAGAACCAAGAGACCAATCTCTCTCCCAGGAACTGACAAGTTCCTGAGGTACTTTTCCTGTCAACTCGACAACCAGCATAATCAGAATCAGAATATCCAATTAATTCAAATTCTGACTCAGCTGGGTACCAATGTCCTAGATTTGGACATCCCTTCAGGTATCTCAAAATTCTCTTGAGAAGAATCAGATGAGATTCCTTGGGGTTGACCTGGAATCTAGCACAAAGGCATGTAGCAAACATTATGTCTGGCCTACTTGCAGTTAAATACAATAGGGAACTAACAATGGCCCTATAATTCTTTTGATCTACAGGCTTTCCCTGATCATCAGAATCAATAACTACATTAGTAGCCATAGGTGTATGTATTGCTGAAGCATCTGCCATCCCAAACTTCTTTACCAATTCCTTGGCATATTTGGATTGGGATATGAAGATGCCATCAGCATCTTGCTTTACTTGGAGACCAAGAAAGTAAGACAGCTCACCCATACTACTCATCTCAAACTTCGAATGCATCAAGTTAGAAAACTTTTTGCACAGTTTGGGATCAGTGGAACCAAAAATAATGTCATCCACATACACCTGAACTAACAGGATTGTGTCCTTCTGGTGCTTGACGAAGAGGGTTCTATCAACTACTCCCCTAGTAAAGTTGTGCTCTAACAGGAAACTAGCTAAAGTCTCATACCAGGCTCTGGGAGCTTGCTTTAGTCCATAAAGAGCTTTCTGCAACTTGAAAACATGTGAGCGCTGAGTTGAAGAAACAAAACTGGGTGGCTGTTCAACAAACTCCTCTTCCTTTAGCTCACCATTAAGAAAAGCACTTTTGACATCCATTTGAAAAACCTTAAACTTCATGTAGGCTGCATAGGCCAAGAAGATCCTTATTGCTTCTAGCCTTGCAACAGGAGCAAAGGTTTGGTCATAATCTATACCTTCCTCCTGTCTGTATCCCTGAGCTACAAGCCTAGCTTTATTCTTTACAATGATGCCATTTGCATCCAACTTGTTTCTATACACCTACTTGGTGCCTATGATCAGTTGGCCTTTAGGTCTTGGAACCAAAGTCCAAACTTTAAATCTCTCAAACTGATTGAGTTCCTCTTGCATAGTAATGATCCAGTGGTGGATCTAGCTCTGCATCTTTAATGGTGAGGGGCTCAATCTGTGAGAGGAAACAAGCATGCATCACATCCTGTCTTAATTGATGTCTTGTTTGAACACCAGCTAATATGTCTCCTATCACTTGAGATGTAGGGTGATCTCTAAGTGTGACAATATCAGCAGGTGGGATGTGATCTTCAGCAACAGTTGGGATTAATTCCTCGGGAGGAATTTGATCTACTGTTGGTGGAACAACAACAGCTTCAGCAATGTCTTCATCACTGTCTGATTCAGTGATATGAAGAGTTGAAAGAAGGAGGATATCTTGAGTGACATCTTTGGAAGAATCTTGTACCTATAATGAACTTGAGGAAGGGGAAGTTTACTTCTCCTTGTAAAACATTTGGGATTCATCAAAGGACACATGAACAGACTCTTCAATTTTAGAAGATGATTTATTAAATACCCTATAAGTTTTGCTTACTTGGGAATATCCTAGAAAAATTCCCATTGAAGCCTTTGCTTTAAACTTTCTAAGGTATTCTTTATTATTATTATGAATATAAACAACACAGCCAAAAACTCTAAAATAGTTTATTTTAGGTTTCTTTTCTTTAAGTAACTCATAAGGAGTTTTACACTTAAGCTTGTGTATCAGACTTCTATTCAAGACATAGTTGGCTATGCTAACAGCTTCTGCCCAAAAGGAAAGAGGCATATTAGTATCTGCCAATAATGTGCCAGCAACTTCTATTAGTGTTCTGTTCTTCCTTTCAACTACGCCATTTTGTTGGGGAGTTCTAGGAGCTGAGAAGCTATGTTTGATACCTTCTCTCTCACAGAATTCTTGCATGAGAAGAGAGTCAAACTCAGTACCATGATCACTTCTGATCAAGGCCACATGAGTAGAGTACTCAGTCTGCACACATAATAGAAAGTCTGTAAGGGCTTTGAAGTTATCAGCCTTAGTTCTCAAAAAGAACACCCAAGTGAATCTAGAGAAGTCATCAACAATGACTAGGGTGTAATACTTCCCTCCTAAACTCTGTACATTTATTGGGCCAAATAGGTCCAAATGTAATAAATACAGGATTCTAGGAGAATCACTTTTATTTACTGATTTAAAAGAATTCTTGGTTTGTTTGCCTAGTTGACAAGCCTTGCATAGGCTCTCCTTCTTGTAGGGGCAAGAAGGTAAACCTCTAACAAGGTTGTGTTTAGATAACCTAGATATATTCTTGAGGTTAACATGGCTAAGCCTTTTATGCCACAAGGTGTTATTATTAGTTACTTCATTAAACAGGCAGATTTCAGAATCAGTTGAATTAAAATCTACTAAATAAATGTTACCTTGTCTAATGCCTACCAATACAACACTATTATTTAAAGTAATATTACAGAGAGAGTTAGAGAATGATACCTGGTATCCAGCATCACATAATTGACTTACTGAAATTAGATTGTGCTTCAGTCCAGTCACATAAGCAACTCTCTTGAAAGTAACAGGTCCAATAGTTATCCTTCCATAGCCTTCAGTTTGACCACAGCTTGAATCTCCAAAGATTTACCTTTGGGCCAAGCTTTGCTTTGAACTTGACAGATGTTCTTTGTTTCCTGTCATGTGCTTGGAGCAACCACTATCCAAATACCACTTATTTTGAGTGATAGGATAGGTCTTCACCTGCAATTAAAACAATTTAAACATTGTGGACCCAGGTAACCTTGGGTCCCTTGTTTTTCACATAAGAAAAACTGGAAATAAAAGAGTAAGCAGGCTGAGGGTGATAACCTAATGGGTAAGATCTCCTAGGTGGGATTCTCCATGCAGATGATGGGTCAATGAACCAAGGGTTTCTATTCATATTCGGGTTTCTAAGGTTCTGGGTGTAATTTTGAAATTCATATTGGAAACGTCGACCAGCGTTCGACGATGGCTGCTCAGATCCTCGATCTCCGTTCGACCACTGAGCTTGCGATCGTCGATCGACGTTCGACGATAGATGCTCAGTTCGTCGAGCTTCGTTCGACCACTGAGCCTGAGATCGTCGAGCAGCGTTCGACGTTTTTTGTAATTCTTTAAATTTCTGTTTTCTTTTCTCTCTTTTAGCTTTATTTAAAGCTCTATTTACTTGATTGACTTGCTCAGTGTTCTTTATCCCATCAGCTGAGATAAAGTTCACTGGAGTTGAAAGTTGGTTTTTAATAATGATTGGGGGCTCGCTAGAAGATGCTCCTAAGCCTAATTTGTTATTGCCTGTCCTAGTGTTAGACATGCTGGTTATTTCAAGCAGCTTATGGCTTCTACCATTTAGAGACTCTTCTAACCTTTTGGATTTAGCTAACTCATTCTTATGAAATTTAATTTCTTCACTAGAATTAGTGAGATCTTCCTTTAACTTAATGTTTTCAATAGACGTGATTTCTGATTCAGCTAGCCTATGTCTAAGTTCTTTAATCTCTTTTTCATAACTAATTAAATCTAAACATAAGGATTTAAATTCTAATTTAAATTCTGCAGAAGTAAAATCATAAGAAGATAGTACCTCATCTTCTGTTGCATTTCTTCATCTGAATTTGAAATCTCTGCAGCTGAATGATTGCTGCAGGCATCAATTGCTATTTGGCAAACTTCCTTTGCCTTCTTTTCTTCTTCATCCTCACTGGAGCTTAAGGAAGAGGATTCCTCATCAGAATCGCTCCAGGTTTCAGCGACGAAACCTCTCTCCTTCTTTTTATTCTTGTAGGAGGATGGCTTGGAGTGCTTCCTGTGCTGATCCTTATCTTTCCTCTTTTCTTTATTCTTTTCCTCTGGACAATCTGGAAGGATATGTCCAGGCTTCCTGCAACCATAGCAGATAATTTCTTTAGAAGGGGTGCGATCATACCTTGGCTTTTCTTCATATTTTGAAGACTTCTTTCTGAATTCATTCCTTCCCATCTTGAGAAACCTTTTGGCAAATAATGCCATCAGTTCCTCATTTGATTGGCTGCCTTCAGAAGTGTCAGCAGCTTTAAGAGCAAGAGTTTGCTCTTTTCTTGTAGGAGTTGGGGTCTTTGCTTCAGCTTCAGCTTCCCTGGACTTCAGCACTTGCTCAAAAGACTTGAGCTTGCCGAGAAGGGCTTCTGTTGAGATTTCATTTGTGCTTCTGGCCTCCTTGATAGGCCAGATCCTTAGATCCCATGTGCTAGGGAAGCACATAAGAATCTTATTATTGACCTCTGTCAATGAAATGTCCTTGTCAAGGGTCCTCAGCTCATTGATGATTGAGCTGAGCCTTGTGTACATGGCTTCAACTGATTCAGCATCAGTTTTCTTGAAATTCTCATATTGTGAGATAAGGTTGGACCTCCTGTCCTTCCTTTCATCAGCTGAACCAGCTACAATCTGGTTTAGTGTATCCCACATAGCTTTTGCTGAGGAGCAGTCAGCAACCTTCTGGAATACTTCATCAGATATTGTCTGAGCCAGAATGTTCATTGCCTTGGCATCTGATATCTTTGCCTTTTTGTACTCATCATAGTGTAGAGGAGGCACTGCACTCATATCAGATGATGAGGCAGAAGCAGCAGCAGGTGCTCTTGGTGGTCCTGACAAAATAGAAGCAAAAATACTTTCATCAATAGAATTCATATATAATTTGATCCTTGCCTTCCAGATGCAAAACTTAGCTAAGTTGCATGCAGGAGGTCTGGTGCTAGAATAATCCTTGGACTGGGCCATGATAGTGAAAGTGAATATCTATAAACTTTGGTATCTATCAGGATCTTGTGACTTAGGTGTTAGCCTATTCAGTCAGTCAACCTCCCTCTGATACCAATTGAAAGAGAAGGGATAGATACTACTCTAGAGGGGGGTGAATAGAGTAATCAAAAATTGCACTTAGCAAAGTTGACTTTCTACTCAACTCCCTTGGAGTTAAATGCGGAATGAAAGTTATATATATTTTAAGATTAAACCTTAGAGCCTAACACAAGTGTTGTGCACAAACTAAAGTTAACTGTAATTACAGTTTAGCTTTGGATCCTATCCAGCAACTAGCAAACCTAGTTAATATCTAATCACAACCACAATGCAAGTAATTAAACAAGGCAATCCAGACGACAAAAGGAATTTATAGTGATTCCCCAAACAACTTGGGTACGTCCACTCTTCTACCAACAAGGTAGGAATCCACTCAGGTTTTTGATCAGGTGCCCTGCCACCAACAAGATCTGCTTCAGGTAGATCAAGAGACCCTTTAGACTTTTGATCAGGTGTCTAAAAACCAAACACAGGTTTTTGATCAGGTGCCCTGCTACCAAGGGATACTTTTGAAGGGAGAAATAACCCTGTACAGGAGGGGGAAAGGGGTTAAGGTGTCTTCTCTATTTTACAATAGATTAGAGAAGCACAATAACTTGCACTGAGCTAGAAAGCTCTAAAAGAATCAAGGCTCCCCCTGGCTCAAAGAACGTCCAGGTGAAGTCTTGCTTCAGTGCAGAAACACTTCAGTAAATACTGAAGGAAGAACTACAAGAAGATATAAAATAAGAAATAAAAATCTTCTAGCAGCTATCTTCTTCTTCTTCTTCAAAAGATCTCTGAGTCAGAACTTCCTGGAACAGGAGAACCTAGGTTGAAGAAGAGCAGAAGAGCTAACACTTCTCAGTTAGAGTGAAGATTGCTGAGAGCAGTTAAACTTGTTCTTGCTGTAAGCTTGCTGAATGAATATGATCTTTTCTATGTGGACTAGTTGATTTCTTCTTCAAAGAAGTCTTTATATATCAGCAGCAGCAACAGCTCTAATTGAGTTTGAATCTTGTCTTTTTCTGAACTCTGCAAGCTGGGCTGCAAAAAGCATAAAGCAAAAACAAACTACAGCAGGCAGATATCCTATAAAAGGATAAAGCTTTCTAAGAAGCTGCAAATACTTCTGATGAAATAATATAAGAGAAAGTCACATCAGAAAGAACTCTTTACGGCCAAGGAAGACTTTTTGAGTCTAACGGCTATAAAGGACAGCCTGGCAGATAAAGCAGATTGCATATCTCAGCTACAAGACAAACAACTTTGTAAGAAAAGATTAGCTCATGCATATAGAATAGAACTGATATTGCATGGAAATAATGTCACAAATTATTCAGATAATCTTTTATAAAATATGCCAAAATAGATATGAAATTAGTCACATCATAGAAGACGACAAACTACATAAGAGCATACACCAAAATGTCGAACGACCCTCGGAGATCGTCGAACGGCTCACGGAGATCGTCGACCTATCAGACAGATAGTCGAACGATCCAGATAGTCGATCTATCAAAGAAGATAGTCGAACTACCTCGGCAGATAGTCGTCCTATCAGAACAGATAGTCGAGCTATCAGATAGTCGATCTATCCGGACAGATAGTCGAACTACCAAACAAACACAGATAGTCGACCTATCAAGCAGATAGTCGACCTATCCCAGAAAACAGATAGTCGACCTATCAACAGATAGTCGACCTATCAAAACAAAACAAATAGTCGAATTATCAACAGATAGTCGAACTATCAGATAGTTGAACTATCCAAGCAGATTGTCGAACTATCAAAGCAACACAGATAGTCGACCTATCAACAGATAGTCGAGCTATCAAAGCAACACAGATAGTCGATCTATCAACAGATAGTCGAACTATCAAAACAAGCAGATAGTCGACCTATCAACAGATAGTCGAGCTATCAGATAGATGAACTATCAGGACAGATAGTCGAACTATCAAAGACGACAGATAGTCGATCTATCAACAGATAGTCGAACTACCAAGACAAACAGATAGTCGATCTATCAATATATAGTCGAGCTATCAACGCAGACAGAACGTCGACCAACTGATAGACGATCGTAGATCAGCCGATAGACTATATTTGAGCGACGTTTGACTATAGTCGAACGAAAAACTACTTAACCAAATATTCATCTGGAAAAGCAATTCTACACAACTAGGGAATCTAACCTATCAACTAACCTTTGACCATAGATAAATCATGGGTCAAGAGATAGAAAGAGAGGACTGAACTCAAATCAAAACCTAGGGTACCAACAGAAAGCTTGTCCATTCTATTACTTATACCTGTTGGACTGCATGAACTACAAGGCAACTCAATGTTAATTAATCTTATTTCATCAAACACAACATGTACAGATTCTTCTACAACCTAAGTAATCAAGTTGTATACCTTATAAGCCTTACTATTGTTGTTGTACCTAACAAATATCCCATCTTGGGATTTGGCAGCAAACTTTGTTAAATAATACTTGCCATTGTTAAGGATATAACACTTGCAACCAAAGATTCTAAAATAGGATAGATTTGGTTTTCTACCTTTCAAGATCTCATAGGGAGTCTTTTTGTGGTACTTAGTGATAGAAGCCCTATTGAGTACATGACATGTAGTGTTTACTGCCTTAGCCCAGAAATATTATGGGAGAGAAGTGTCACTCAATAGAGTTCTACCAGCTTCAATCAATGTCCTATTCTTTCTTTAAGCAATACCATTTTGCTGAGGTGTTCTAGGTGAGAAGAATTCTTGAAAAATCCCAAACTCTTCACACAATCTTGTCATACTTTCAGATTGAAATTCAATGTCATGGTCACTTCTGATTTTGACCACTGTACTGTCCAGTTCATTTAAAATTTGTCTGACAAAACTGGGTAAAACACTTGGGGTTTCAGATTTCTGTCTTAGCAAGAACACCTAGGAATATCTAGAATAGTCATCTACAACCACAAAAGTGTAGACCTTCCTACCTAGACTATGAACTGGCATAGGACCAAAAAGATCCATATGTAAGAGGTATAGACATCTCACTGAATCCTTGTTTTCAAGGATATGAAAGGAGGATTTTGTCTGCTTGCCCTTTTGACAAGCTGAATATATCCCATCTTTTATACACTTAACTTGAGGACCATTCCTCACTAACTCTTTACTAAAGAGCTAGCCAATTGTCTTGTAGTTAAAATGAGCCAGCCTCTTATGCCATTTGACACAATGAGAAGCTTTCTCATCAGCTACAAGACAAATAGGAGAACCTTTGTTCTTACACCCAAAATCAAGACAATAAACATTTCTCTTTCTATACCCAGTCAATATGACCTTTTGATCACTTGACCTTCTGATATGACATCCAGTCTTAACAAATGAAATGTCATATACTAGATCACTCAGCTGACTTATGCTTATCAGGTTGTGTTTCAAACCTTTTATATAAGCCACTTGAGTGATGTTAATTTGGATGGAATAGATGTTACCAAATCCTTTGATGATTCCTCTTTCAGATCCACCAAAGATTACTTTAGTCCCATCCTTGATAGATGTGTACTCCTTAAGTAGCCCCTTTATTCCAGTCATGCTCCTGGAACATCCACTGTCCAAGTACCATATAGGGGCATGACAACTTGGACTTTCCTGCAATAAAGAATTACCTTCCCTTAGAACCCAAGTAAGTCTTGGGTCCTTGGTTCAAGTTAGCACCATTCATATAAAAACTACCAGTAGCTCTTCTAACTGGTAGACTGTTGTTCTTCCTAACACTTATGTTATGCCAGCAGTCTAAGGCAAATTGCCTATCTTGCCACAGCACCAGCATTCATACTTGTTGTATCTAGGTCTAGATATATTTTTGAAAGAAGAATTTCTGTTCTGTGCTGCTGCTGCTGCAGCTACACCCACTAGTTTCTTATAACCATGGGGTTTATGAACATGGGCTGACTTTTTGGCATTAACACCCTTGTTATTCAGAACATCAGTCTTATTATGACCATGAATGTTTTCAAGATCATACTTGTTTGAAGGCTCATGCACCTTTCTAAAAGCTGCAGGGACTTCAAAATTAAATGGCTGAACTGGTGCTTTGCCCTTTCTCTTAAAATGAGCAGCCCTGGTGTTACCTTTATAGCCTATTCCTGTCTTACCCTTTTGAGCCACAAACTCATCTATTAAGGGTAAGACTGATTTTTGCTTAGAGTGACTAGCCACCAAATCTTTCTCTACTTGAAGTCTGACTTCCAGACTTTTAATTAGATCATTTTTATATATGATTGTACCAATCTGAATAACTGTAATAGTTTTCAGCTTAGCAACCTCATTCATTTGTTGATCCAATTCTTTCTCTAAACCAGATGCAGTCATCTTAAGATCTGCAATTTCCTTAGCCTGATTTTTGGCCAGGTTTTTGCTTTTCTTAAGTGCCTGCAATAAGTCCACATATTCATCTATCAACTGATTAATATCTCCTTCAGATTCTGATCCATCCTTATCACTTGATGAAGATGAATCTGACACTGAACCAAGACTATAATCAGAAATTCTAGAATTACTTTGTACCTTGCTAGGATCAGGCTGATCTTGGTACTTGTTGTCTTCTGATTCAGCCATCAGTCCCATGCACTGATGGTCTTCTTATTCATTGATGGAGTCCAGCAATTGCATAAACTCCTCTTCTTCACTAGCTGCATACAGTCCAATGTATGCTTCAGCTTCAGATTCTGACTCTGAGGAGGATTGATCCGTAAGACTCTTCTCATTCTTAGCAACAAAGGATTTCTCCTTCTTGCCCTTTTGTTGATTCTTTTTGTCTGCTAACTCCTTTATCTTTTCTGGACACTCAGCCACCACATGTCCTTGCCTATTGCAACAATAGCAAACAATTTTTGATGTTGTAGCTTTGCTGGGCTTAGACCTGCTCCTTTCCTTTCTTGATGATTTTCTCTTTTGATAATAGTCATCAACTGGCTGTGATGTGGAGGGCCTTGACTTCCACTGCTTCTTCTTCAAGAACCTCTAAAATTGCCTTGTAAAGGCAACAAAATCTGCATCTGAATCACTACTATCTGAGTTCTTATTTTCTGAATTTTCTGAGATAACTTCAGCAACTTCCTTAGGAGGTGATGGAGACATCCTCCTTCTCTTTCTAGTGGCTTCAACCTTGAAGGCCACTGACTTTTCTCTATGCTCTCCTTTTGTATTTATTTCTTCCTCCTTCCTAGCCATTAGTTGCATTTCATATGATATCAACTTTCCAAATAAGGTTGGAGGAGAAATGTCAGCTAGTTATGCCACTTCTCTAATGGTACAAATCTTGGTATCCCAATCCTTTGTTAAGGATCTTAAGAATTTGTCATTCAGCTCATAAGTACTGAAGACCCTTCTATAGGACATCAGTTCATTCACTATCCTGTAGAATTTCTTGTAGCATTCAGATATGCTATCAGTCTTCCCTTGTCTGAAACTCTCATATTCATGATTCAGCATAGACTTTCTGTCTTGTCTAACTTCTTCAGAACCCTCCATGTAGACAATCAAGGTCTCCCACATTTCCTTAGAGGTTTTCCAGTGAATCAAATTTTGGAAAGTAGAATCATCTATGTCACTCACTATGATATTCTGAGCTCTCTTATCCATAGTTGCCAATATAATTTCATCCTTGGTCATTTCAGAAAAATCTTTAGGAGTTCTTTGATTTGCATCTTGAGCAGACACATTCATTGGGATATATGGACCTTCTTTTACAGTGATATATATCCTTGGGTCAGAGGCCTCCATAAACAATTTAACCCTTTCTTTCCAGATTCCAAAAATCTCTTTCCTGCAGATGGGTAATTTTATTGACCCTAATTCCTTGTGATTCTCTCCAGAACCCATTTTCTTGATTCTTGATTCTACCTTAGGGATCTAACTCAGACTGTTAAGTCCTTCTTTGAGTAACCTCCCTCTGATACAACTTGATAGTTTTACTTTCAAGACTACTTAAACACCTAGAGGGGGGTGGGGGTGAATAGGTACTTTTCCTTGATTTAACTTAACGTAGAATATAACTACAGTTATTTGAATAAATCAGATATTTTTATAGCTAACACAGCACAACAATCACAATCATACACACATCACAGATTGCACATAGATTTTTAGTGGTTCCCCTAGGTCTGAATACATCCACTTTCCCCCTTCACCTATCTAGCAGTATGCTAGAGTCGGCCTAACTTCTTCCTTTAACTCAGATCCTCAGATCCTACAGCTCAGAATCCAGAAGGATTCCTACAACTCAGGCTAACAAGCCCTACCTCAGCCTTGCTATAAGGCCTACAACTCAGAGAATACGTTCTTTTAAAACTCAGGCATAAATAGCCCTACCTCAGCCTTGCCTCAAGGCCTACAGCTCAGATAATACCTTCTCCTAAAACTCAGGCATAAATAGCCCTGCCTCAGAGAATAAATCTCCTACACTCAGCCTTTATAAAATAGGCTTATAACTCAGATCAATGAATAGATCCTACAGAATTTGATAAGGAATTTTGTAATCTTTTACCCCTGTTGAGAGAGAAGGGATTAGAACTTTCTTGATCAGCTTCTTGAAGAGGCTGATTGCTGAAATCAGCTTGATCTTAGCTTTCTTCAAAGCTTATTGAATCTGAACTTAGTTGGGTTGATTTCCTTTGAATAAAACTGACTGGCAGCTTCCTTCGTAGACTTCAGAAATAAATCTGAATCTCCTTGACAGATTAGTTCAGTATCTTCTCTTTGAGAGTCCTGTGAATGTCTCCTCGTTGTCTTCAAATAGCTGGATCTCTCTCTATCCAAATCTCTTGAAGATACTTCTTAATTCTTGATTGAATTCCACTTAGACAGAATCTGAATAGTAAACTACTACAGATCGTCTTCTTAGATCTTCTCACAAAGATCTTCTTCTTTGTTACTTGTACTTTCTTGATCAGAGAATAATCTCTAATTGTGTTAGTGGTGACAATACTTCTTATCTATTTTTTTCTTCTTATGAATCGATCTATTTATAAACCTCATCCTTGGTAACCGGCTTATCTGGTTTATAACTAACTTCTGACAAGTCTGACAGCTTCAGTAAATCTGTCATAACCCACAGCTGTCAAGTCTTCAAACACTTCTTGAGCCTTTGAATCTTTCAGCAAAGCGTCGAGTCTGTCTGCAATAAAGTGTCGAGACCATCTGTCAATATGTGTCGACACAAGTGACTTAAGTGTCGACACAGCCTTTGGTGATGTCGACAAAGCTGCCTTGATGTCAACACAGCTTCTTGATACTGTATCTTAAGAATGTGTCGACACTGATTATTTGTGTCGACACAAACACTTCACCATTCATCAGCAATCAACTTGGTCTAGACTCAGCTGTGTGTCGACACAAGTCCTGTGTGTCGACACAGTTGATGTAGACTCAGAACATAGTGTGTGTCGACACTACTTTCAGGTGTCGACACAGTTGTTGTCGACTCTGCCTCTGTGTGTCGACACAGTCGATGTCGACTATAATCTTCTGTGTATCGACACTGCCTCCCGGTGTCTACACAAGTCCTCTGAAGTATCGACACAGCTATTTCCATGTGTCGACACAATCTTACTGAAGTGTCGACACAGCTTCTTCAAGTGTCGACATATGCACTTAGAATATTTTTCCTGCATTCTAGCACATTCTTAACCTATACATATAAAATAAAAATAACATCAAATACACACTGATGTATATCATTGAGCTAAGTGAGGCTTCTCCAAATCAGGTACATATTTTCCAATGTACCCAACACTGTCAAATGCATATTAACTCTGAAAATTGATTTTCTCTGACTGTGTACTTTGCTGCATTGTGTGACCCATGTGCTTACAATTATCTGATATGTACTTTTTTTGAGTCACCTCTATGCCTGTCATGTTTGTCTTTACCTTATGTGTGCACAATCTGATGTTTGTATAACGCTCATCACATTTACTATTTGTCATCATGCATGTCCGGTTGGCCTTGCCCGCACTTTTTATATTATCAAAGGGGGAGAATAAATTGTTCATGAGTATAATTCACCTGTTAGGAGAGGTCACATGTAGGGGGAGCATGTTAATAATGTGTGCACATAGATAGGGGAGCATGTCGAACATGTAGATAGGGGGAGCGTGTGTGTAGGGGAGCTATATAGATAACCTGCAACCTGATGATAGCCTATAACTCTTACTCATTATATGCACTCTATCTCATTGTTATTTCTCATGAACGAAAGTTGATATTATAAAAAGGGGGAGTTTGTTGGAACTGATGTTTAATATTCCCTATTGTTGAGAATATCAACTACCGGGTTGTATTTGATCACGTCTTCTGTTGATAGATTGTGTAGGTTTACTGGTGCAAGAGAAGAAGAAGAAGTTTCCTATGGACACTAATATCGAGCGGTAAAAGTTACCATCAAGCGGTAGCCGTGAATTAATTGGACAGAGCTCTCAAGAAACTACCACTCCGCGCAAGTCCTACCCCCGCGCTAACGCAAAGCATTATTTTGACCAGGCTCTAGGGAAATTATCGCCAAGCGGTAGTGCTACCGTGCCGCGCTAGCCTCTCAACGAGTGAAGGTTTTCTCAAGTAAACCGATCTATAGCCAGGTGATAGGTGTTAACGCACCGCGCTAGCATCTCGACGAATGCATGATTTCTCGAGTAATGACTTATCGACAGGCGATAGTCTCTACCGTGCCATGCTAGTCTCTTGACGAGTATCAAGAATAATTTCTCGAGTAACTAACTTACCTTGCAGTGGTAGATGTAACTGGGCGGTGCTAGATTTTTGAATAAGAAAGATTCGTGTGAAATATTATTCCAGATTTGGATGATAGCTGGCAAAATAAGCACGCAAACCTACTGCCAAGCGCTAGTCTTACCGTCGGTGATAGGGTATAAAAGGCTGCCTTGGATTCTGTGCCCATTGATCGAAGTACTGAAGAGCGACAGGAGTTCGTGAATTCTAGGGTTCTGCCACCTTCTTGTTCTCCGTTCCAAAAGTCTCTATCGACATAGAAGAAAGTCATCACCCTCCCGTTCGTGAAAGAATAAATCTGACGATCAAAGATCTACATCGAATATGAAGTGCCGACTAATTGCTAGCAAACGAAGATCTTAAGTACTAGGCGTGGATTGCTCAACGGAGAAGTCGTCAAGAGGGAGAAATTCAACTTTTAGATTACTTACATCATTTATTCTTGTAATCATTTCTTTTTCTAAATCTTGTGGTGAGGAAAATCACCGGTAAGGGTCATCGGAATCCGAGTAGGATATCGTGGGAAATCGTCCTGGGGATAGGGATGTCTAGATCAGAGGATCTAGCAGGTCTATATGACCCTTCCTTGTGTTGAGATGAAGAGTCAGCTCGAAGACTTTTCCTAGAGAGAAATGGAGAGAGAAAACCGGTCCATGGAGCAAATCGGTATAGAAACCAATAGATCATTTCTACACATCACCTTAGATATTCAGCATCACAGAGATCACCTTTTTGTACTCATCTAGAACTATTGTAGTTTTGAATTCATGCAATTAAATCTGTTATTTCTGTGTTAAATACTTCTGGGTGTGTGTTGTGATTGTTAGCGAGTGTGTGTGTGTTTGTGGGGTTGGAACTCGGGTCTGCTCATGAAAATGAGCTTTGTGACTTACCGCCGCGCGTTAGCTACCAAACACCCAACGGTAGCTTCAAGAACTCAATTTTCTGAGGCGAAATATTTTAAATTCTATTTAACGTTACAACCTTCTTCACCCCCATATAAGGTTTGCCACTAGATCCAACTGTCATCTCCATCAATCCTCCCCCGCTCAAAAGCACTCATCATCGATGAGTTAGCTTGAATGTACTGGCACAGAAGATCATCATCAAAAAGAGCAACCTCTGATTCAAGTAGCCAAGAGTCATTGGAAGCCGACCGATCACGCTACCGGATAAAGCATTGGCTTATGTCACCACTTGGAGATGCGAGCACTTCATTCTTGAGTATCCTATCAAGCAAAATGGAGGTCTTGGGGAACCTATGAAAAGCATTAGGCAAAGAAGGAGAAAAAGTTTCTACATCAACATTCAACGTACCTCTTGTGGAAACCATAGGAGAGAACGATCCAGGAACCATCTCACCTCTCAACCACTTAGAGGACACATTAGACGGAATAAATGGAGAGCCAGATAATTCAAGTGGTGGTGAAACATATGGTGTTAAATCCTAAACATTGAAAATATGGATATACCCCAATCAATGGGTATCTCCAAAAGATATGTGTTTTCTCTTAACTTCTTTAAAATTCAAAAAGGACTGGCTCGCCGATTCGCCAACAATTTTATGGAGCCTGAAGGCATCCATTCAGGGATGAGATG
The DNA here is from genome assembly GCA_039513925.1 of Platanthera zijinensis. NCBI lineage: Eukaryota > Viridiplantae > Streptophyta > Magnoliopsida > Asparagales > Orchidaceae > Platanthera > Platanthera zijinensis. Next base: position 148,628,772 of record CM077086.1, read on the forward strand.
CACCAAGAACAAATCATCAACCTTGAAGTGAGACGCTCTTTTATGTACGTTAGCATGAGATTGATAAGAAACATATTGGGTGGTCAACATTTCATGAATGTGCTTATGTAAATTGTGAACATGAAGAGCGAACTCTTTTGAAAAATTACTCGATTTATAAGATGGCGATAGCTTAACTAAAACACGTGGCACCGGTGCCTTATAGTCGTGCACAATTTCATTGGGGGACAAGCCCGTGGATCTATTTTTAGAGTTATTGTATACAAGATGAGCGTGGGGAAGGATCAAGACCCACGTACCCTTGTGGTCACCCACCAAACAAAGAAGTAAACTACCCAAGCTTCTGTTTACTACTTCAGCATGCCCATCCGTTTGCGGATGGTAGGCAGAAGAAAACAAGAGTTTGGTACCCATAATCTTCGAAAGGGTCTTCCAAAAATAACAAGTATACTTCACATCCCTATCGGATACTATCGTGTTTGGAACGTCCCGATGCACAATGACTTCCTAAAAATATAATTTCGCAATATGCAATGCATCGTCAGTCTTTATACAAGCGATAAAATAAGACATTTTTTAAACCGATCTACTACATCCAGGATGGAATCAAGACGTCTAAATGTTATGGGTAGACCCAAAATGAAATCCATGCTAACGTCCTCGCGAGGAATGGAGGGAATAAGAAGAGGGGTGTATAGACCGGCATTCGTATTATTGCCCTTAGCTAATTAGCACACATGACAACTCTTCACAAATTTGTTCACCATCGATTTGAGACCGGGCCAATGAAACTTATCCTGCACTAACGTAATGGTCTTGTCATGACCAAAATGATCACCTAAACCACCGCTATGTAATTCCCAAAATAAGAAATGATGTAGGGAAGAACGAGGGATATATAGCTTCGCATGCTTTAATAGATAAATGTGTCGAATATAATAGGCTAAAATGGTAGTGGGGGAGTCGCTTTGAGCGGATAAATAGATTTCCTTGAAATCCGGACAATGAACGTACTCATCCTATATCCTATAAACTCGATAACCTTCACTTCTAGAGTAGACAGTAATAAGGAAACTTGACTAAGGGCGTCGGCCACATGATTTAGAGTCCCTTTAAGATGTTTTATTATAAATGTGTACTCCTATTGATAGGAGACCCACTTGTCATGTCGGGGGATGATCTTGCTTTGAGAATTGAAAAATCTCAAAGCGTCGTGATAAGATTGGATAAAAATGTCCTTTGGTAGTGGATAACACCGCCAATGTTGGAGGAATCGAATAACATCGTAAAACTCACAAATAATAATTAGAATAATTCAACGTCGGACCCGCGAGTTTCTTACTAAAATACCCAATCGGGTGGCCCTCCTGACTTAAAACACCACATATGCCGACCCCAGATGCATCGCAAGACAATTCAAAAACCTTATTAAAATCCGGTGACCTCAAAATTCGAGCTTCCGACATCCGGGATTTAATCATTTTGAATGCTTTGGTAGCCGATTTGGTCCAAGTAAAATCACCTTTATTCATACCTTCCATTATCAGCGACATTATACTACTAAAATCTTGAATGAAGCGATGATAAAAGGTAGCTAGATAATGAAAACTTCTAACATCCCGATTGTTGGTGGGTTCCGGCCAATCCCTAATGGCTTGGAGTTTCTTAGGATCCATGTATATGCCTTTCAAACTCACAATATACCCAAGGAATTCTACCGACGTCACATAAAATGTACACTTCTTGATATTGAAAAATAATTTTTTCATCCAAAGTGTGGTAAGGATAGTGCTCAAATGAGACTATGATCGATTAGAGAAGTACTAAAAATGAGGAAATCATCAAAATACACCACTATGAATTTTCCCATGAATGTTTAGAAGACATGAGTCATCATCCTAGAGAACGTACTCGGGGCATTGGAAAGGCAAAACGACATAACTAACCATTCGTATAGCCCGTCCTTTGATTTAAAAGCCATATTCCATTCTTCTCCCTCCATAATCCTTATTTGATGGTAGCCACTCCTAAGATCCAACTTAGAAAAGATTGTGGCCCCATATAACATATCCAATAAGTCATCCAATTGAGAGATGGGAAACCAATATTATTTCGTAATTTTATTAATAGCCCAACTATCAACGCACATCCTCCAAGAACCATCTTTCTTTGTGGCTAGTAAAGTGGGTACGACATATAGACACTTGCTATGGAGGATAAACCATTTTCTTAGCAAATCCAAAATTTGAGTTTGCAACTCAAGGTGTGCGTAGAGGTTAAGCCGATAATGAGGATGGTTGGGTAAGGAGGAACCCGAAATTAAATATATCCCATGTTGGATGTCTTGGATGGGGCGTAATATGGGCGGTAGCTCATCCGGATACACATCCTTAAACTCTTCGAAAATCTTCCGCAATGCGGGCGGTAAATTCTCAAAAGAGGCTACATATTCCTTTATTTATAGGCAAACTAACGCGTACATGACACCATCTAAAAAAGTATCATCCGCAAACTCCTTCTTACCTATCAGACTTAGTGTTTTTTTCTCTACCGGAATAAGAGTGTCTTTAGAAGGGACTGTAGGATCCTTAGGCGGCGTGGGATTCAAGATTATTTCCTTGCCTTTAAAATTAAAAATCATAGGTGTTAGCACGTCCGAGAAGAGTAACATCATGGTCGTAAAGCCACGGACATCCTAACAGAACATGACATGCATCCATGGGGATGACCTGACACCATATTTCCTCCGAATAAGCCTTGATGGTAAGGGGAGCCAAGCAACGCTTCAAAATCGAAAGTGAAAGTGAGTGTAAGATCAACCTTTCACTCTAGAGGGGGGTGAATAGAGTGTTTTAAAATTCTGCAAATTTAAAAATTACTTTAGTAGTGGAAAACCTAATTTACTTAGTGTAGAGTGCTTAACAGTAATCACAATAAAACAAATACAAGAAGTAAATCCTTAGCACACAGCAAACAAAATAACAAGCAACCAGAAGACACAAGGAACTATAGTGGTTCCCCAAAACCTGGGTACATCCACCTTTCTACCACCCTTGGTAGGAATCCACTACAGGATGAGTTGATCAGGTGTCCTGGGCACCAATGAGCTTTTGATCAGGTGCTCAAAAACCAAACCAATTTTTTTGATCAGGTGTCTTGCCACCAATGAGTTTTGATCAGGTCTCAGAAACCAAAACAAAACTTTTGATGGGATTTTAAAGAACCCTTTACAGGAGAGAAAAAGAAAAAGGTTAGGTTGTCTTCTCTGTCAACAATCAGAGAGAAGCACAAGTGGATGTTGATGTTGTCAAAGCTCCCCCTGAGATTAGCAAGAGTTCAGGAATAGAAGCTTTGCAAGGGTGATAGGTCTTCAATGAAAAGAATGCTCCAGAAAAAGATGATTTCAGCAAG